>JAMJFZ010004114.1:430000-1030000 GCA_026225945.1 Cricetomys ansorgei
AGTAGGAAACCTTGGGTCCATCCCCAGCATGGTAAAAAAAAACAAACAGATGTGGTGGTCCTATCTGTAGTGCCAGCACTCAAGAGGTAGAAGCTGGAGGATCAGAAGTTCAAGGTCACACTTGGCTACATAGTGAGTTTCAGACTAGACTGGAACACTTGAGACCTTATCTTAAAAATAGGGGATGGGAATGGTTTGCCATTCACTGTCTTAGCACGAAAATGTCGTGTGGGGCACATTCTAGACCAGCAGCGGGCCGGGCAAGGCCCCATACCTGTTTGCCTTTGTCCTTCGAGAAATCAGGAAATACAAGTTCACTGTTACTGGAAGCTCCTGTAAAGGACAGAGTGAGTGTGTGATTTAATTATGAACTGGACCTATCACACAACAGGTGACCAGGAAAACTGTCATCGATTCAGAAGGAGTCTTTGTTGACTGTAAGAGGAGAGGCAGGGTTGCAGCCAGGTCTCAGGGGACCTGCTTGGGCATGGCAGGTGTACATAAATGGTAACAGAGACAAGAGACTCCAGTTGGCTTGTCATCCACCCAGTTCCTCTCCTTCTGTGTTAACACTGAATGGATTGAGTCTGTCGCCCATCCCGTCCCCATATGGCAAGGAAATAGCCCCCAGGCTCAAGACGATGCTACTCGGCACCTCCAAGGACACATCGGATTTCGCTCTCGAGCCAGGAGAACAAAAATTCTAAACGAGAGAAAATATAATATCCTCCTGGTTAACAAGCTCCAGACTCCTCCAAGGACCACGTCAAATGCCCAATGGCTTTCTGCCCATGGTAACCTGCTTCTCCCCATCCCTGTGATGCCTGTTTTCTTTCCAGAGAAAAAAAACCTCAGTTCTTCCCTCCCCCTCCTTCTCTTCCTCGCCCTCTCCTTTCTCCCCTCCCCCTCCCCCTCCTCCATTGAGGCAGATTATCATGTAATCCAAGATGGCCTAGAAGTCACCATGTAGCTGAGAATGACTAGTCTGGCCTTGAATTTCTGATACTTCTGCCTCCTCTTCCCAAATGCCGAGGCTGCAGGCGTGCACTGTCCACTTGGGCTCAGCTTTGACTTCAGCAGTCAAGTTCATTGTAGCAGAGGGAGGAACCTCAGGGAAGGAACGGGTGCGCAGTCTGCAAGCGGCCCTCTCTACCTGAGCAAACGAAGGAGCGTCAAGATTGGGGTTTGGAGATAATGTTTTCCAGAAAGCCCCGCTCAGGCTCTCCTTCGACATGTTTTAACCAGCCCGGCTCTGAGGCCGGGAGAATCCTCCTTGGCTCCTGCCCTCGGGACACAGTGCCCACGCTCTGAAGTTGGCGGCCATGCCATCTTTTCTACTGACCTTTTAGGGCAGGTTACCATCTCCTGCTTCTCTTGGCAGAGGTCAGGGGGTGCTGGGACAAGGATAGTATTATGGTGTGGGCCAACAATCAGTGTCCTTAAATGGCTGTGACTCTGAGCATGCTCCAATCCCGGGAACCGGCTCCTGCATCTGTGTCCACGGGGTTTCCCTCAGGAGGAGCACAGGGGCAAACGGGATGAGGCTTCTCCTCCAAGCCCCGAAGAGAAAGAATTTGGAATGCTTGTGGCTCATTTTCGGAAGAACTGAGATAGTGAACTTTAAAATTAGCATACGAAGTAACTGGTTTCCTTATTTCACGCGTGCTTACTTTTGAATGATCCATTTCCGGCTCTCCCTGTCCACCCCGAGGAGCCCTTCTTAAAATTCCGAATCACTTTGTTCATTATCTTCCTCACACTCTTCTCTCAGAAAGCCATTTCCACCCTCATGTAATCTCTTCTAATTACACATACTCGATTTCACACAAATGCACGAATAGAAAAATTAGCAGCTGGGAGCCAGGTGTGATGGCGCACGCCTTTAATCCCAGCGTTCAGGAGGCAGAGGCAGGTGGTTCTCTGTGAGTTTGAGGCCAGCCTGGTCTACAGAGTGAGTTCTAGGACAGCCAGGGCTATCTGGAGAGCCATTGTCTCAAACAACAAACAGAAAAAACCCAACAACAACAACAGCAAAATTAGTAGCTGGGATCCATCTATGAGAACATGCAATGTTTGTCTTTCTTTTTTCCTTTCCTTTTCCTTCCTTCCTTCCTTCCTTCCTCTCTCTCTCTCTCTCTCTCTCTCTCTTTCTTTGTTTTGTTTTGAGACAGGGTTTCTCTGTTATAACTCTGGCTGTCCTGGAACTCACTTTGTAGACCAGGCTAGCCTCGAACTCACACACATCCACCTGTCTCTGCCTCCTGAGTGCTGGGATCAAAGGTGTGCACCACCACCGCCGCCCACCGCGACTGAAACCCTGAGGAAATTAAACTCGGTCAGCTTTCTCAGGTCCTAGAAGTGGAAACTGGAAAGTTGAAGATGGAGCCAAGGCGGAGCTGCAGCTACTCGTGCCTCAGTTTCTCTCTGTGCTCCCATTTCCCCAATCCCAGCATCGGACTCTACTTCCTCAGGTTCCCTGGTTCAGCTTGGCTCCATCACACAAGAGAACTTGACCTTTCACCCCTTGTGGACAGCTTCGATCAGGCTCCAGTTGTGAACTCGGTCTGTGGGACTCTTCTTTGTGTCTAGTGACGAGTCCAGGGAGTATCTGGACCTGGCACTGTTGTCTGTGTGGTGACGTGACAATGAACACACATCTTTCTCACCGGAGAACCAAACAGGAAGTGCCATTTGTGATGGCAGGAATTTCAATGATTGAATCTAGTCTGGGGCATCTGGTCCCAGGTACAAGCCAGAGCCTTCATCTCCGGGAGCTGCCAGGTTGGCATTGCATAACCCTGTCCCAATCTATGATTGATTGACACTACTTGGATAGGGTGTGTGTAGGGGGGGGGTTTCTTGTGTCTTTTTTTTTTGGGGGGGGGGATGTATCCCAGGTTGGCCTCAAGTTTCACAGCAGAGGATGGTCTTGAACTCCTGATCCTCCTGCCTTTACTTCCTGAGTGCTGAGTTTAGAAGCCCAGTTCACACAGTGCTAGGGATCATCTAGGACTTTGTACGTGGTAGGGGACCCCTCCACCAACTAGCCTGTCTTAGTCACGGTTGTGTTGCTGTGAAGAGACACCATGGCCAAGCCAACTCTTATAAAAGAAAGCTTTTAATTGGGGGCTTGCTCACAGTTTCAGAGGGATAATGAATGACCATCATGGCGGGAAGCAGGCAGGCATGGGGCTGGAACTTTACATCCTGATCTGCAGGCAGCAGGGAGAGAGAGACAGAGACGAGAGAGAGAGAGACAGAGACGAGAGAGAAAGAGAGAGAGAGAGAGATGCCGGTCCTGGTGTGACATACCTCCCCCAGCAACAAACCTCCTCTCACAACGCCACACCCACTCCAACAAAGCCACACCTAATAATCCCTCCCAAACGATTCCACTAACCTGGGACCAAGTATTCAAACATATAAACCTGTGGGGGCCATTTTCATTCAACCCACCACGTAGCCCCATCTGAGCTCCATGAGTAGGCCCTCCCCCTTGGAGCTAGGGCACCAAAGTCGGGAGTCTGCAAGAGCTGGCTGCTGGCTGACCTTGGCTTGGCCTCCCTGTCTCTGCTTCATTATCTCTAC
Organism: Cricetomys ansorgei; assembly: GCA_026225945.1. Lineage (NCBI taxonomy): Eukaryota > Metazoa > Chordata > Mammalia > Rodentia > Nesomyidae > Cricetomys > Cricetomys ansorgei. The sequence goes on from JAMJFZ010004114.1 coordinate 433,589, forward strand.
AGTGGGGACCCTCAGGGCTCTCGGAGGAATAAATGAAATGTGGTGTCTGGGTGGAGCTCTGCGCGACACTGGTAAATGATGTATGCATCCCATGGTCCAACACTTTTAAAGCTTTTTTTTTTAAATTATTGTATAAATTAGCGTTGGAAAGATATTATCAAGGTGCTCGATGGGATACCTGTGTGTGATGAGGCTGCAGCCATTTTAATTTAATCTTTCTTTAAAATACTGTATTTTGGGGTATGAGTGTTTGAATGTATGTGCATCACATGTGTGCAGAGGTCAGAAGAGGGGGTCAGATCCCTTGGAACTGGAGTTAATTACGGTTGATTACCCACTGTGTGGGTGCTGGGAACTGAACCTGAATGCGGTCTACTACAAATGCTCTCAGCTGCAGAGCCAGCTCTCCAGCCCCAAAGTAACCTTTCTTTTTCCATGTGAGCTCCCTTGCCCGAACGGAGATGGTTCACTTATTCTCTTACTTTGGGTTTCTATTTCTGTGATTGATAAAACACCATGGTCAAAAGCAGCTTGGGGGGTGTTTCAGATCGTGTGCCAATCACAGTTTGTCCTGAAGGGAAGTCAGGGCAGGAACTTGACGCAGAAGCCCGGAGGCAGGAGCTGAAGCAGAGGCCACGGAGGGGTGCTGCTTACCAGCTCGCTCCTCATGGCTTGCTCAGCCTGCTTTCTCATAGCACCCAGGACCACCTGCCCAGGGGTGGCCCCACCCACGAGGAGCTGGACCTCCCCGCATCAAGCACCAATCGAGAAAATGCACCACAGACTTGCCAGCAGGCTGATCTTAGAGAGGCATTTTCTCAGTTAAGATTTCTGTTTCCCAAATATGTCTCTAGCATGTGTCAGGTTAAAAACCAGCCAGCACATACACTTTAAAAAATGTTTGGCTTTACACATATAAAATATGGCTATTATTATTTTGTATTTCTTAAGGCAAGGTCTTATGTATCTCAGGGTAGCCTTGAACTCATGTAGCTGAGGATAACCTTAAACTCCTGATCCTCCTGCCTCCACCCCAAGTACTGGGATGACAGGTGTTTACCTACTAGTTATATGCAGTGCTGGCTATTGAACCAAGGGCCTCATTCTTGCTAGGTAAGCACTATATCGACTGAGCTATATCCCAGCTCCTGTTTTGGAGTTTATTTATTTATTTATTTATTTATTTTTTTTTTTGGTTTTTTCAAGACAGGATTTTTCTGTTGTAACTTTGGCTATTCTGGAACTCACTCTGTAGACCAGGCTGGCCTTGAACTCACAGAGATCCACCTGCCTCTGCCTCTCAAGTACTGGGACTATAAGCATGTACCACCACCGCCTGGCTTATTTTATTTATTTTTATTTTATATTTTATTTATATAGCTATATATATTCAATAATTTTACATTTCATATAATGCATAATTTATAACATATGAATATATTATATAAAAGTATATATTTGCATGTTATGTGTATTCATATAATATTGATATTTCATTTATTTATATGATTATCTTATATTTTATTTATTTAATTACTTAATTTCACACTGTGGTCAAGACTGGCTTGGAAGTCTGACTTCGTAACTTGTGGCAACCTCCTGCATCAGCTTCCTGAATGCTGGGGATTACAGGCCTGAGTCACCACACGCTGTTTAAATATTTACCTTGTTTAAATTATTTACCTCAAAGTAATTTGCTTTGGCAAATATAAAGCCTCACAGAAGCCAGAGAGTGAAGAACTGTGTGAACGCGCGTAAGCCGCTGTGTGTGGGCGTTGGCAAGCCGCCTCCCCAGCACCCACTTCTCTCTTCCCTTTGGGGGGAGGATGTGAGGGTTGGATTCACCATCTCCATGGGTGGGCCTGCACTGGCTGACATCAGTCTTCGTGGTGACTGGTTTAGGAAGACTTACACTTTTTTAAGGCAATAGGTTTTCTTTCTTCCTTCCTTCCTTATTTCCTTCTTTTTTTTCTTTCTTTCTTCCTGTTTGTCTGTCTTGTATGTGTGTGTGTGTATTATTGTGTGTGGATATGATATTCATGCTTGTGTGGGCATGAGCTTGCCCTGGCTCCTGTAGTGTGCAGAGGACAGTTTCATGGAGTTGGTTTTCTCCTTTTACTTTATGTGTTGCAGGAATTATCATCAAGCTTGGGCAGCAAATGCTTTACCTTGTTGAGCCTGCCTTTCTTCCATTCTCCCTTCCCCTCCTTTCTCTTTCTTCCTTTCCTTCCCTCCTTCCTTTCTCTTTCTTTCCTTTCCTTCCTTCCTTCCTCTCTCTCTCTCTCTTTTTTCTTTTTTTCTTTCTTTCTTTCTTTCTTTCTTTCTTTCTTTCTTTCTTTCTTTCTTTCTTTCTTTCTTTCTTTTTCTTTCTTTCTTTCTTCTCTTTCTTTGAGACAGGGTTTCTCTATGTATCTCTGGCTACTCTGGAACTTGCTACATAGACCAGGCTGGCCTTGAACTCAAAGAGATCCACATGCCTCTGCCTCCCAAGTACTGGGATTAAAGGCATGAGCCACCATGCCTGGCTCTTCCTTCTTCCCTTCCTTCCTGAATGTGTGTGCATGTTTTGTGGGTGTGCACATGTGTGTACAAGTGTGTGAGCATGTGTTATGTGTGTGCATGGAGAAGGCAGAGGTTGGTGTTGGGTGTCTTCCCCTGTCGCTCTACTTTGTCTGCTGAGGCTGAACTCAGCGCCCAGGCTTCTATCCCTGAGCCATCTCCCAGCCTCGCTCCTCTTTTTGATACATTGAGGGAGACTTCCACCTATCCTAGGGACTTCACCTGGTTAGAAACAGAGGGAGAAAAGGAAAAAGAGAGAAACTGGGTCCTGCTAACATCAAGTCACTCCATTTAGTGAGCATAGATTCTTTAGTTTTTAAAGCTGTTTGAGAAGTTGGATTTTCTGAGACTTACAACAACTTCCTGCTGAAGAAACTGGGTGTTCCACCCCAGAGTCCCTGTCACGTGGACCACGCAGAACCGAGGGGTGGGTAAAAGAAAGTATAACCGAGTTGTGAAGTCGGCATTCCCACACAGCTGTCAGTGAAAGTATTGGCTACTCTATAGCCTGGTGACTGTGGGATTCAAACTCGGACCTACAAAGCTGGCCCTGGGGGCTTGTGGGTAACTTCAGGGTTTAGGAGTTGTCAGATACTGTTTTAGTTCATTAGTAACTGCCTGCAAAAAAGAGACATGCTGTCTTTGAAATGGGTCTGTGTGGACGGGAGGGAAATGGGGCTTGGCTAAGAGGGATGGTGAGCATAGCAGACCAGAGCCTCATACATTTAGAAGCAAAAGCTGGGAAGCAGGAGACTTAGCAGATCAAACCACAAATCTAGGCCCTCCCAACCACATCCGATTCAGCCTTTGTTTGACAAGGAGACCCACCCTCTTCTCTTGTTCCCACTGAGATGTGGACTATGGGCCAGAGGCCAATTAGTGGTGCTCTGCCATGGCTTTGACTTGGCATGCTAGACGCCATCTGTGATCACAGGGTTAGGAGACTCACAGAGCCTAAAGTCATTTCCTTTTTAAATAACTTCTTTTTTTTTATTTTTTGAGGTAAGGTTTCTCTGTTATATCTCTGACTGTCTTGGAACTCACTCTGTAGACCAGGCTGGCCTTGAACTCACAAAGATCCTACCTCTGCCTCCTGAGTGTTGGGATTAAAGACATGTGCCATCACTGTCTGGCTTTTTAAATAACTTTTTAAAGATTTATCCTCTGTGTGTGTGTGTGTGTGTGTGTGTGTGTGTGTGTGTGTATACACATATGCAACATGAGTGCAGGTGCCTGTAGAGACCAGCAGAGGGCACCAGATCCCCTGGAGCTGGAGTTACAGGCAGCTGTGAGCTTCCCAATGTGGGTGCTCAGGTCTTCTGCAAGAGCAGTGCGTATACTCTTAACCACGGAGCCATCTCTCCAGGCCCTCAACATCTTTTTTCTGACATAGTCTCAGATTTTGTTCTGCACACAAAGATCCGGCAAGGTCCCTGAGTTGGGTCACTAGTTTATGCAGCCAAGTTAAAGCAAAATGGGTCAGAGATTGGACACCTAGGAAACCATCAAAACTCTTGCTGCTAGCTCCAGGGAGGTGGCTTAGCAGGCAAAAGCTCAGAGAACTGGATGCAGTGGTGTACACCTGTAATCCCAACACACTTGTGGCAAAACGAGAAGTAGAAATGGGAGAATTACCCAGAAACATGTGGACTGGCAGCCCTGGAGTACATGGTGTGCTGTGGACAGTAAGAGTGATTCTACTTCAACAAGGTAGTGCTACACGGTACATCACACACACACACACACACACACACATACACACACACCATTTAAAAAAATGCATTGCTGCTGCTGGGGGCCTGGATTAGTGCACATACTTAGCATGTGAGTCCCTGCATCCAATCCCCAGTGCCAACTATATGTATGTAAAGCTATCCCCAATCTGGACAATATTGAACTACCATTGGCCAAGCCTTGGAGCATCCCCTGTATGTGCACCTAGCAGGAAGTGGAATGCTAAAGTGATGTCACACTCAAGGGAGTCTCTGCAAGGCTCATCTCCTATGGGTCCATGACACACAGAGAGATGGACCAACAGACAGAGATGGATGATATCCAGGGACACAAGAATCCCCGTGGGATGGAGATCGTCCTAACCTGCACACAGCCAAGCTCTCCCCCTTCTGAGGGAACTGCTCTCCTGACTCCACTCTGGCGAAGGCAGCTGCTGTGTCTGTCTGAGTCTGCCTTGGCCTCTGGGATCTGGCTCCTAGAAGGCTGGCTTGACCTCTGCAACCTTTCAAAGGCTGAGAGTAGGAAGTAGTATGCGCCCTCTCCCAGCTTGGAGGCCGCCCCCTCACCAAATCCCTCGAGAAATAAGGTCAAAATGGGGACACCGTTTGGTGGACAATGAGGTTTTTCTTACAGGGTGAGCTCCTCCCAGCATTTGTCAGGAAGGCTTCCTTGAAGGGAGTTGGGGCTGGAGGACACCCTGTGGGCCAGGGGCTGGGAGCCAGGCTGACCTGCTGGGAGGGGCCTGGGGCTGGGGAGGAGAGGTGGACCTGGTGTTGGTTCTGCCCAGGAGAGAGGACCAGAGAAACAGGAGGTGAGCAAGAGCAACAGACATGACTTTAGAAAGGGGGCTGGGGCAGGATCAGAAGGTTGAGCTTAGGACGCGGTGAGGCTGGGGTTGGTCCCAGGAAGTGATGTCATGGACTACGTAAGAGCCTAGATAGTAGACACAGGGTCCTTGTGTTCCATTTCTCCTCTCTGAGTGGCACGGGCAGCCTGCTCTTGTCCCCCTCGGACATTATTTAATGTCACCGGCTACCCTGTCAGCACACTTGAATCTACTCTGGCTTTGTCTGCACCCTCACCATCTTCATCCCTGTGTAATCTACTTATTTCTGATATGTACTGTCTTGCAAGCAGATGCCTAAGGATGTCTGTCATCTTCCCATTGTTTCCCGTTTCCCGGTCGGCGCTTCCTGGAGCAGTGTTACACATGTGAGGCACCCATTACACCCTTGTGGAATGCATGAAGTTGCTAGCCTGTCCTAGCTGAGCTGAGTGCTTCCTCATTTGAAGAGAACAGAGCTAGGGATGCAGCTCAGTCAGGAGAGCAGTCAGCAGACACACACAAGACCCTGGGTTCCAGCACCTCATAAATGGAGCACAGCGGTCTGTGCCTTTAATCCCAGTACTGAGGGGGGGGCGGGCGGTAGAGGCAGGAGAGTCAGGAGTTTAATAACATCCTAGGTGGGGTGCAGATGTAGCTCAGCTGGTAGAGTATTCGCCTAGCATATATGAAGCCCTGGGTTCACTCTCTAGCACTACGTATACCAGATGTGGTGGCACACATCTGCAATGGCAGCACGCAGAAGGATCAACCTTGACTGTGTATCCAGTTTGAGGCCATCCCGGTCAACAGGAGATCCCCTCTGAAAGGGCGCAGGGAGGGGGAATGACAATAGAGAGGCTGCCTGCCTCCATGGTCACACAGGAGTCTTACTGTGAAGAGAACTTTGCATCCTGTTGATAGGCACAAAGGAAGTGTCCCTCACATGACAGCTCACTGGAGACTGGTTTCCCCGTCTGTAAATCCCCCACTCTGCAGGGCTGCTCTGAGGAGCCACCCACAAAACAGGTCCCTCATGCTAAATTCCCAGGCTCATTTGAGTTGAAGGTGGGGCCAGAGGCCATCTAGGAGTCAAAGAGCTGGAGCTTTGGTTAGGCTGGAGCCTAAGACAAAATATCACACCTTTAAACATCTGCCAGATTTCGGGTAATCTTTCCTACCCCCCAGGGAATGCGCTGTCTCCTCGACTTGTGCCTGTTCACTGAGGTCCCCGCTCCCTTTTTTTTTTTTGGTCGCTGTTTGGCCTCGGACTTGTGAACATCCTGTCTTAGCCTTCTTTTTTCATCTATATTGTTGCTATTGTTTTGTTTTTTTAAGACAGGTTTTCTCTGTTACAACTCTGGGTGGCTGTCCTGGAACACACAGATATCCGCCCACCTCTGCCTCCTGAGTGCTGGGATTAAAGGCATGCGCCACCACCGGCCAGCAGAGATTTATTTATTTATTTATTTATTTATTTATTTATTTATTTATTTATTTATGTATTTATGTGAGTGCTCTATCTGCATGTACACCTGTATGCCAGAAGAGGGCATCAGACCACATTGTAGATGATTGTGAGCCAGCAAGTAGTTGCTGGGAATTGAACTCAGGACCTCTGGAAGAGTAGCCAGTGCTCTTAACTACCGAACCATCTCTCCAGTCCCTATTGCCTCAGCCTTCTTCTGAGTACTAGGATTCCAGCTGTGTGGGCCAAACCCAGCTGTGACTCTGAGAAACTTGGGCCTCTTTTCAAGCAGGGAGGGAGCTCATGGCGCGGAGTTAATATGGATGAATGAATGGCTCTCGAACAAGGGAGCTTGGAGGTCAAGTGCTCCAGTTTGCCTATGTCTTTCAGGGAGGAATCCTACCCTGGAGACCATGTATGAAAAGATGGCGAGAGATCTATGTGAGGAGCTGCTTCTACCAGCTGAGCAGGCCTGGCACCTTGGAGCCTGAGCTGCATTTATAAATTCTCTAGACCAAACAGCTAGAGGGAATCTGAGTTCCAACAGATACCTATACCTTCTCAGTCCACCAGCCAGCCGGGGCAGAGCCGGGCTTGGGCTCCCGATGTGAAGGCCTAGCTTCCTCTTGGTTTCCAGGCAGCAGCATCAAAAGTGGTACCCAAAGAGCAAGGAAGCAGGGGATGCTGGGAGACACCATCTCAGTTGATTACTTTGTTCTATGCTGAATCTGGGACCCAGGTCTCACGCGCATAGGCAAGTGCTGTACCTCTGAACTACATTCTTCAACACAATCCTTGAGGGACAGAGACCAGCAATACAGAAGGTGTGTGAGCGAGGAAAGCGGCGGGGTGGTGGTGGTGGTGGTGGTGGTGGACAAGCAGCCACTCCAATCCTTTGGAGAATGCTTGGGAGTAAGGTCTCGGGCCAGCCAGGAGCCAAACCAGAAGTGCCCACTCCCCCAACCTTGGGAGACAAGGAGCCAGGGGACAGTGCTGGGGCCCATGGTAATGGGCCAACTCTCATTGTTTCAACCTCTCTGCGCATGCTGGGAAGGAAGACCTTCTGTGCCTGGGATGTCCTTTGGCACACAGACACCGATACTATCTCAAGCCTTTTGTAACCTTGAGACCTTCCTTGGCGCTAGTGAGTAATTTCCAAGGTTCTGTGTCCGGCGCTCAGTGCCGGCTTTCACTCTCAGCGGCTTACATACAAGGATGCGAGAGGCCCCAAGCCTCATTTATTCATCGCTCCCATGGCTTTTGCCTTCACAACCTCACTTCAAAATATATAAACAAGGAGTATTTACCCAACACTTGGACTCACTTTTTAAAAAACATAGTTATTTCTAAAAGGATATTTCATAGCACTACTGTAAATAAACAGCATCAATTATTAAAATACAAGAAGAAAGGAAAACAAATCCAGACATTCTTGGTTTTTGGCAATCGGGATCCAGTTCTGGCCCTGAACATACCGATGAGTCACACGCTGCCTCTGGGCCTTGTTTTTCCTCCTGTACAATGGGTTCACAGTGGGATATCGGATAAAAGGTGCCTCAGCCTAAGATGCAACTCCAGGCTAGACTTGGTCAATGCTGGGCTTTAGGCGCTGAGGAAAATGGGGTTCAGGAAGACTTCTGGTCCCTGCCTTCAAATCTATGGCTGCTGGGGATTAGAGGCACAAATCTTTGCTGGCAGCCTTAGAGGTCAGTAAGAAGAACCACCTCTCTGGAGGAAATGAGCTCCCAGTTACAGGAGGCATTCAAAGGGACCTCCAGGAGATCTGGGCAGGAAATGGATCAGAGACTTCAAACCCAGTCTGGCTCTCACTAAGAGAGCTTGGGGAAGGGAGTGATGCTCTCCGGGGAACAGGGTGAGGCCTGCCAGCACCCAGCGGCTCCCTTTCCTCTCCCATTGATCTAGAATTTGTATCCTGCGCATTTTCCTAATACGGTCTCTTATAACACCCTCCCACCCCTCCACCCCCCACACAACAGGAGGCAAGGGAAACCAGGGGAGAGTTCTTGCCTGTGAAAGAGCACTAGCCAGCCCACTGAGGTCACCAGAACAGGCTGCGGGCCTGGACAGTCTGGCTCCACTGCCTGGGAAGTGGGCTGCCGGGGGGCAGGTCCTGGGGCCTTCTGGCTGGGACAGACAGAATGTCCTGATTCCCTGTGTCTGAAGACAATAGGGAGGGAGGGCCCTGACCGCGGGGTCTCTCTCTGCTTCCTCCAGCCTTAGCTAAGGGCAAGAAGGAAAGTGGAAAGGAAAAGGGGCGATAGAGGGGGTTTGGAGGCACACATGGTCACAATCAAGGATGTACAGACACACCGAGACTTAAGGGAAGCCCAGTGGGTACACAAACTCCTAGACAGACGTGCAAGGACAGGTACAGCCATCGTAGGACGAAGACTCCTACAGGGAAATCGAAGATAAAGGATGCAGCCAGCAGCACCCAGAGGCCAGGGTCAGTAGCAAGGAGCTCTCCCGGCAGGGGGCGCCCTGGCAGCGCAGTGGCACCCGCCTGGGGCTCGGGGCGCGGGTCGGGGGCGGGGCGGCCGGGGGCGGGGAGGCCGACCGGCTCTCCGGGCCCGGCCCGGCCGCCTTCATAAGCCGGCGGGGGAGGTGGCCGCCAGCGTTCGCTCTCGCCACTGCGCTCCCAGGGGCCGCCGCTCGCGCACCGGGACAGACCCTCCCCACGAGTGCCCGCAGGTAAGGAAAGCACGCTGCACCCGCGGCTGCCCCGACTCCCACACGAGGCTCCGCTGGCCCCTCAATGACTGTCCCGACCACGGTGGGGACACGTGGAAGGTCAGGCGCCCTGGGGACCCACGACCACTCGTCCGGGCACGGCTCCCGCGCTCATCTCCCGGGGCCTGGCTGGATGATGGACGTGGCGTCCGCAGAGCTGCTACCCAGGACCCCATTCTCTAGCTAAGCACCTGTTCCCGGTGCTCACGCGGCAGCATAGCCCACAGCTGCGTCCATCGTGGTTCCAAACCACTCTGTCCCCTTTGGTGTCTAAAGTAGTTGGGGAGCAGCTGGGAGACACGTGCTGGGATCCTTGGCGGGAGAGATCGGAGACCGCGTGCTAACGTCTGGGAGTAGGGGAGCCCAGGGAACAGAAGGAGTCTGCACTGGCTCTGGGTTGCGTGCAGGTGAGAATGGGTGACTGCTGCTTTGTCCAGCCTGGGTGAGAAAGGGTTAAAGGCACGGCCACAGCGGCAGGACCCGGCCCTCGTCCTCACCCCACATTGTACTTGGTGATCCTTTTCAACACATAATGAGCCTGGGGGAGGGGGCCTTGCAAAGGACTCCAGGGTGTGCCAGTGAATCCTTGATTAAGAGAGGCTTGGAGTGGTGGTGCTGACAATCTGAAGGCTGAGGAGCACTGTGAGTTCGAGGCCAGCTTCTGCTACCTAGGGAGACTGTGTCTCAAACACACACACACACACACACACACACACACACACATACACACCACATACATACATGAACATAAAAGAGAGGGGTGATTCTCAGGCCTCAAAGAACCTTTGGACCCCAACAAGAACTCAAAGACCCCCCTGAAGCAGGCCCAGATTCTCACCCTGGGTGGCAATTAGTGGAGATGACAACTGCTAACTGAATGCCTACTGTGTGCTAAAGCCTGCCCTGACACCTGACAGACATCTCATACACAAATGAGGACACAGTGAGTTTTAGACTATATAGGCAGGTGGCATCAGGATTTGAACCCATCCTGCAGAGGAACCTGTCCCTACACGCACCGCAGCCCAAGAGATTGAGGAGCTGGCCCTTCAGGCCTTCCTGGGCTGGAATGCCTCCTTCCTCCCTCCAAGCCTTTGGTCCTCCCCACCAGGTCTTGCTTCTCCAAGTCTGCCTATCTCCTCTCTCTGCCTCCCTTTTCCAGTCCCTGCACTGAGTGTTTCTGAATTCCCTGGGGAAAACACAGCTTGTCTAAGACCCCCTGGTGGAGTGAGACAGGAGACAGGGCTGGGCTGGTCCCCCATCCATGTCTGTGATGGTCCCATCTATATGTTTGGACTACTGTGAACCATAAGACCCAACAGGCCAGGACGGTGAGTGTCTTCGATCCAAGCACACTTAGGATGCACCGGCTTTGTGTTACGCTGTTCTAGGTGCTGAGAATGGGACAGTAAATGACATAGCCCCCCTCTTGGGGTGAGCATTGGCATAACAAATTTTTTTTTTCCGGCTTAGAAAATTTGAGTGTCAAAATTGCCATGGTAGAATCAAAATGAAGTAATTCCCAAAGAATGGGGTATGCTGTCATGGTAAGCAGCCAGCAGGTGGTACTAACGAAGACAGGCCATCTAGCAGTGTGAACAGGGTGCAGCTCTGGTCTCCCTGTAGCTCCAAATCTCCTTGAGGCTGTGCAGGAGCTGGAGTTCATGGGTCTGTAGAACCTTCTGGTGAGGAATGCTCTGTGAGTACAGCTTGGTAAGTGCTGAGCAGTACTTCAGTAAGTAAGTACTTAGTAAGTACTTCAGAAAACAGTGGCTGTTCTCAGCTCCAAACTCAGCAGAAATTGCATCAGTGTCTGTGATCAGAGTTAAGCCATTGCCTCTGGACCCTCCGATCCCGTCAACCACCGCTATCAGGGCTCTGTCTGCCCGTTCCCTGATGGGCTGGGCTGTGAGGGAGCATGCTGCCGTCTCGGTACTCAAATGCCACCTCCTCCCTCCTGGACACAGCCTGGGAGGGGATCCTGGAGCTCCAGGCTGGAAGCAGCCCAGGAATCTCTGGCCATCCACCTTCACCTCATTACCCAGCCCAGGACCAGCCCCCACCTGTTCTATCCTGAAACGCTAGGAGTGTTGTCCTTCCTGTGTGCGGAGAAACCTCTTGATGGGACAGTGACTTGCCCCCAGAGGCCACCTAGGCATCTGAGGCTGGGCTCAAGGACCTACAATTTCAAGTCCCGTGATCTCCCAGCCACATCTGTGTGCTTCAGGCTCCTGGGGAAGGGGAACTGAGGGGGAGGAGGCCGAATCCCAGGATGGGGCTTTCTGAAGCTCTTCGCATGAATTCTGTCTGACTGCGCTCATTAACACAAAACCTTAAAGGTTGAGGAGAGCATTCGGGGAGCATGAGCAGCTGGGCTGAGAACCGGTGCTCAGAAATCTCGGCTTGGCCGCAGGAATGCTGACTGAGCTCCCTAGCGCAACACACCAGGGCTGGGCTGTGTGGTATGTTTGTTATTTTGGCTTTTTCTTTTTTTTCCCACCCTTCTTTTTCTGGAACTGTTCTAACCTTTAGAATACAGTGGGGAGGCAGTAGACTGAAAATTCATTATTGGAAGCTGAGTGGCGGTGGCCCACGCCTTTAATCCCAGCACTTGGGAGTCAAGAGGCAGGCGAATCTCTGAGTTCGGGGCCAGCCTGGTCTACAGAGTGAGTTCCAGGACAGCCAGAGTTACAACAGAGAAACCCTGTCTTGAAAAAAACCAAAAAGAAAAAAAGAAAAGAAAGAAAATGTATTATCTTCTGTACTCTTGTGTGACCCTGGACAAGTCTCTTTGCCTCTTGGGGCCTCATCTGTGATGTGGGATAATAATCATGGGTACTTTGCAGAGTTGCTGAGGGCCAAGTAACTTCGTAAGCAGTCTTTGGCTTCACCTGCATGGATTGTTCTGGAGAAGTTTTTGTTCCCTGTGAGGTAGTTTCATAGCCCAAGGGAGTAGAGCAAGATTTATGCTCAGGGCACTGGGCCTAGGAAGCAGGGACAAAGCTGGCTAAGATTCAGTACCTCTGTTCCAGTCCTCAGCTGTGTGACACGAAGCAGGTCTCTTTCCCTCTCTGAGTGTCAGCTCTTAGCGGACCCCTGGGTGTCTTTATTTGATGCTCTGTGTTCAAAGGACACCCCAAATGCTCTCTCTATTTATCTGCCTTCTCATACCGCTCCCCCCAACATTTCATAATCTCTCCCAGAAGAAGTCCATGCCTAAAGTTTTCCATGCTTCAAACCCCAGCCTCACTGCGGCATGAAATCAATTGTTTGCATTTAATTTGACTTCTCAAATGAAGGGGTAACATTTGAGATGAGGGTAGGGGCTGGGAGGAGACGAAGCAGTTAAAGCAGATGTGTTTTTGTTTAACTGTAGGATGGTGGTTAAACTGCACCCCCCAACCCCTCCTCCCATTATTACCATCATCCCTTTTGAATTCCAGTAACCAAGGGTCGGGTTTCTCTAAAAACCGTGGTGTTCTTTCCTGGCTGGTGTGGACTTGCCCTCCCAGTATTATTATTACTGCTTTATAGTCATCGGAGGCCACAGAGTGCTGGCTGGAGGGGAGACCTCAGAGATGTCTAGAACTGTAGCCCTGCCAGGCCTTCAGACACTGGCTGCGTCCATTGGTACCTTTGAGGCCCACAGAGGGGCAGAGGCTTGCCCAGGGGCCCACAGCTGCATAGGCTCAGCCTCCTAGCTCTTTGGATTTTCCGTGCCACACCCCTCTTGAACTTAGTGTATTGGTGTGTCACTTCCGGTCTGTCCTTAATTTACATTTATTGTTTATTTATTTATTTGTTTGTTTACTTATTTAATTTGGAGCAGGGTCTCACGTAGCTCAGGCTGGTCTTGAAACTTGCTCGGTAGCAGACACCTTGAACTTTTCTGATCCTCCTGCCTCCACCTCCTAAATTCTGGGGTTATAGGTGTGTACCTCCAGGCCTGGTTTATGTGCTGGGACTCGAACCCAGGGCCTCATGCATGTTAGACAAGCACTCTACTGACTGGGCCACATCCTCAGCCCCAGTTTACCTTTGTTTGAAAAACTGATGGAAATGGTGAGGGAGGTGGGGGAGATCTTAAGCTCAGGAGCTGATAAACCACCTGCGTGACCTTGGACAAGTTACCTCCTCTCTCTAGCTTCATTCAGTTTTCCCATCTGTACACCGAGATGTCGGAAGAGGAGAGAGGATGGGATTTCTTTAAACTTGGAATGGGTCTAACTGAGGTCCCTCGCATCTGGCCTACTGGGTGTGGAGGGCCCAAAGCCTAGGGGGCTGGGAGTGGCGGTGGATTGAAGAGGGTAGGAGACTTGGCTCCTATAGTGAGCTACAAGCTTCAATTTCATTACTGGTGCTGTTAAACCCGGGTAGTCTCATTTTACATAAAAACACTGGTTTCTGGCTTCTCTTGAAAGATAGAAGACGTAGCTCTATGGGGCCACGCCCCTGCCTGGCCACAATGGCCGGAGCTGCTGCTGTATCCATTTAACTGCAGTTCCCATAGGCTCCCCAGGCCCTTTTGCCTCACCAATGTGGCCAGCTGTCTCTGAATTTGTAGTTTAGGGGCAGAATTGGAGAGACCTTAAAACAGGGGCTCAGATCATGTTTGAAGGACTATGGAGTTTCAGAATCATTGTGTGAGCCTGGGGACAGCATGAGATGGGCCTAATATGGGGTTCTCGGGGTGTAGCCAGGCATGAGAGTCTAAGTCTACAAGAATAAGCTGTTTTGGGGATACAGTGAATTTGGGGGGACTTTAGTTTCTGAGAGTGATATCAAGGCCCCCTGCTCCTTGAACTTGAAGAGTTGACATACCCTGTGAAAGTCATGCTTTGATGGGCCCCGAGCTCCCAGCGCCCATGTACGCCTGACCTGTTCTACCCTCTTGCTGCTGAAGGGGCTCAGGTGTTAAACCTCTGGGCTGAGCCCCGTCCCAGGTAAGGGAGGGTCTGGAAGCTGGTTTCTGTGTAGTAAGACCAGCTTACTGAGAGCCCCGTGTCCCCTCACGCGCCTGTACCGCCCCGCTCCTCCAGTCATTTGTTATTGTTCTGGTTTGGTTTTCCGACCGAGGCTCACTGTCTAGCTCAGGCTGGCCTCAGACTTTTAGTAGTCCTTCTGCCTTATCCTGCCAAATGCTGTAATTACATCAACCTCACCTGGGCTTATGTCAGCCTTGTCCTCTGCTCTGTGATGTCTGGGTTGAAGGGTGAAGTTCTGTTGGGCAGAACTCTGCCAGCATTCCCACGGACCTTTAGAAGTCTTCAAGGACCAGAGCAAATTGCTTTTATTCGGAAAGCCCTAAGCGCAGCCTTTGTAAAGATCTACCCGGTGGATTTATTTTATTTTTTTGCAACACAGGGAATGGGACCCAGAACCTCATTCTTGCTAGCCCAGTCCCCAGCCGCTGAGTTCCATCCTAGCCCCTTCCCTTGTCAATGGTACAGCAGGCGTCCTTAGCTGAGACTCCTGCCCGTGGATTCTCTGCATCCCCATGCTGGCTGCACGGCCACGCCCCTCTCCTCTCATCCTCCCCCAGGGTGACTTACCTGACTTCTGCCTAGAACTGACTGACTCACACACCCTAAGTCAGGACTGTCTCAGTGCGTCCCTGTCCCCCACTCCTTCCTTCTAGGCATGCCCATTGCTGACTATTTCCTTTGCTGGCTAAGCCTCCTAAGCCTCCGCCAGGCCGGGGGTGTGTCTCAGTTGCTAGAAGCTGGTCTATGATGCAGAAAGGCCGTCCCCATCTGGTAACTGGGCATGGTAAGCCCAAGCATGCAGAAGTTCGGGGTCATCCTCAGCTGTATATTCCATTTGAGACCAATGTGGATTACATGAATCTGTAAAAAAAAAAGAAAAAGAGAAGAAGAAAAAAGCCTGGTGCAGGTCTGTAATCCCAAGAGGGTAATAAGTTCAAGGCCTGCCTGGGCAATAAGCGAGTGCAAGTCTCAAAAGTATTGGAACTTAGCTCAGTGACAGAGGCTAGAAGGCTCACTTAGCATTTGTGAGTCCCTGGGTTCAGTCCCTAGTAACACACGCTCTTCCTCCTTCCCCTTAGTCCATTGTTTCCGGGACCTGGTTTGGTCCTGTGACAGCCTTGGATATTGAGGCACAAATTCCCCCTCACTGGGAACTGGGAAATAGACCTCTCATCCTCGTCATTGTAATCTGCCCATTCAAGCTGATTCCCTCCCCGAGCCATTAGTGGCATAAGTCACCTTACTAGAAAAGTTAGTTCCTTATTGTGTTGAAATAATAAAGTTAAGTAACTCAGTATCTGGTGAGCATGGCTACCACGCATTCCTCTTTGCAGCTGCTCAAATCCTTATCTTCCTCCAGGGCTTACCCTTTGTTAAAAAGAAACAAACAAAAAGACTATTTTGTGCTTAACTCATCCTTATACCTAATAGCAAGGACTTCCGGACCAGAATCTGGGCTAATTACGTTGAATATCTTTATTGTATTTAACTTGCTATTTTGTCCATCTTAGAAGGTACAGAGCTCAGAGATGGTAACTTTCTGAAAGTCACAGTTACAAAATATCTGCAACATCTGACGTTAGGTCTCGATTAGCAAGCGGATTCGAATTTTTAGGTTTGAATGCAGGCTCCCCTGGGAGACTTCCCTGTTCACACTATTTTCAGTTGAACCATCTGTGTCTGGGATTTGCAACACAGGGTTGGGGTCCCCAAAGGGAGGGGACCTAGCACTGGGACTTCTGGTTCTGCAGTAGCATCTGCTCTCCCAGACAAATGACCCTCATCTTGGTCACACCCCTTCCTGGTCCAGCAGGCCAGTGCTGTCCTAACCGGAGTCATCCTAAGCACCCAGAGGGCATGGATTTGAATCCCAGCTGAGTAGCCTTGTGTTCATCCTCTGTCCTGTCTCCAGCTTCTAGTATCTTTCCTGAAATCCATCCTTCATGCAAATGAGATGGGGCCTTAGGACTTTCCTGCTTCCTTGGTAACACAAAGCTGACACGCATGTTGCCATTCCTCTACCCTGTACCTGTGTCAGACATCATTAATCAATCGCCGCTCTCTTTCCTGTTGAAGTTCCTTCCACTACAGTATAGTACTCCAGACAGCCATGAGTCACTAATAAGAACTGGCACACGGGAGGAAAGGACAACCCAAAGCCAGATTAATTTAGCAATGTCATGGATCAGGAGTGGGAAACGGGCAGGTCCGGGTGGCCCTGGGTTCGGTGTCACGGTGCTCCTCAGTGTCATGGAGTTCCTCAGTGCAGGATGGACTGAGATAAACTATGCCAGAACTGGCTTCTGGTGTGGTGTGGCACCTTTCTTGGGGCCACAGCGGGTCCCCATGTTTCACCTCAAGGGGAATTCTGGTTTGTGGGCCTGGCTAAGAAAGTGGGGTAACTATTACTGGCTTTCCTGGAAAAAGCTATAAAGGCTCCCCCACTTCCTAGTAACAACTGTAGTAACAACAGTAGTAACAATAATAGTAACAAGAGAACAACACCTACTGAATGTTATCTACACGCCCCTCCGCTGGCACTATTTATGTGCATCCATGCTGCTCATTCTTAGAACAGCCCAGTGCTCTAGGGAGTTGACTTCAGGGAAGTGTGTTGCTTGAGTCTCTTGCTTGCTTCAAAGGCAGTCCTAGGACAGCCAGTCTCCGTGTTAGTGTTTTCTGGTCACCGATGTCACTTATGAGGTGACATTCCTTTGCAAGCAGAGTGGAGAGTGTTCTAACATGGGCGGTGCTTAGAACGGATCCCAAGGCCTCACGTGTGGTCTTGAATATGAATTTTGTAGATGGCAACGTTTTGTCAAATGCCAAAAGGTTGGTCATGCCTGAAAGTAATGTCTTCATTTAGCCAGAGGGGAACCTGAGGCTCAGAGAGGCAAGGTAACTTGCTCAAGGTCAGATTGATCGCAAAAGCCACCTTCCGATTCAAGTCAGGAGCCCAGCCAAAGCGTATCCCCAGCTCTTTGAGCCCTTCCTCCCCCTTCCCTAATGTCAGGCTGTCTTCTAGACCTTGGCCAGGGATCTTGAGCATGGCTGGTGAGATCTGATTTCACACAAGAGTCTGGCTGAGAGTCTGAGCCTGGGGAGGGCAGGACCTCACAGAAAACACTGGTGCCAAGGGGCCCGCCCTTCCAGGCAGCTCACCAGCAGGTTTCTCATAGCCCGCCAGTTCCGTGGCCTCGGACCTTGAAGGCTTACGTTTACCACCTGACCACTCCTGACCTCGCCCTGGCCACCCTTTCCTCACCCCACTCTGGTCTTCTTGCTCCAACCATGGCACTGGCTCCCCCCAGCCCCAGCCTGTCCATTCAGACGTAGAGGCGAGAAGATAGAGACTTCAGGCAAGCCTGGGAGACAGAGAAAGACCCTGATTTGACAAGCTAAACATAAATAACTAAATGAATGAATGAATGAATAGTAGTTCCAGGGATCGTTTGCCGTATCTGCCTGTACCCACTCCCTGGTGGTGCTTCATACATACTTGTTAGGGGAATAAATATCTGGAGAATAAGGTCCCATGAGCCCAGCTTTTAAGCCTATCACAGATACTTATTCGTTGACTTCTTGCAACTGAGGCTCAGAGAGATTGAGCACACAGTCCCCAAGTCAGACGGCTGCCATCGGAGTACAAAGGTACAAAGGTTTGACTATCCCCAAGGCTGCATGTGCTCCGAGGAGCATAATATAGGGAACCCCCTATTCAGTCTCCCTAATGCAGAGCCCTGTCCCCGAGTCAAGAGTTTAAATATAAGAGCGTGAAGGTGTGAGCTCCTGCCGACCCAGACCGTGAAACTTCCCCAAGAAAGCGCACGCCCAGCCCAGCGCAGAGCACATGGTGGATCTTGTGACTGTCATCAGAGCGGCGGCGGTGCCCTGAGTGGAAGCTGGCAGAGGGAGATCCATCTGCAAAGCAGGAGCTCCTGAGAAAGGATAGAGGTCCTGGCTCACTGTCATAGCCACTAAGTCGCCTCCCCTGGGGGGGGGGGGCTCCTGTTGCTCACACCTGGGGACTTGGCCAATAAGTGGTGAGTGACTGGTAGGTCTGGGTGTGCACTCCAGTTTTAGACTGTGGCATCTGTTCAGAGGATTCTAGAAGTTTCCTGCTGGCTTCCTGGTACCTCATTGGGCTGGCTCCAGGCAGGCAGATCTGTGTGTGGGCACAGGCAGGGCTTTGTGTAATACACGGGGGTCGGAGAGTGGGGGGCAGTACCCTTACTTCCTTGAGGCATCCCACTAATTTTTCCAGAGGCTGGGTCCACAGAGATTGCTAAGGAAGGCAACTGACTGTAACCTAACCCCATCTGGGGCAGACCCAAGGTGTGTGTCAGTTCCTGGGTTCCCCGGCGTCGCCCAGAGCTGTCAGTGCACAGACTGCCATGGGTCTAGGCTGGGGAAGGAAGGTCTCACTGTTCTCAGGTGGGTGGAGAGTCATGCCATGTGTGTTATACAGGATCAGGGACTCTGAAGTGCCCAGTGTTACAGAGCTGGCTGATGGTAGTGCTGGGATTCGAACCCAGAGACAGGACTCTTTCTGCTTTGGTTCCTGGGTTGGTTTATACCACTCTGGGCTCGATTTTGGGGAGAGAGGTATCTCTCTTGGGACTACTTGGTGCAGAGCTCCGGCCTAGTTCTCTTTAATCTGCTTATTAATGTTGTGACTACTGAGCTTTGTCATTTACGGAAGCTCCGTACCACGCAGGCTGCTCAGAGGGCTTGTTACTGGTCCTTTCTCATTAGCTTTCAATGTCTCCAAGGAGTAGGTTCTGGAATCCCCTTCCTCATAGGTGAAGGTGCACAGAGGAAGAGAAGGGACATGTCCAAGGTCATGCACCTCCTGAAATGTTAATCCAAAATTAAACGCCAGCAGCCTGGCTCCAGATTCTGGGCAGGGTTCTCAGAGTCACTGGAGGGGAGCCAGACTTAAGGGGAGACAGGAGTTAAGCAAGCAAGAAGATTAGACTACATAACACCCCCAGGGAGTCACAGAGCCGCCCCCTGCCCCAGAGCTGACGTGCAGAGTTTATCTGTCCCTTGTGATTCCTGGCGGGGAGGGTGGAAACCCTGTAGGGCAGTCCTGGTGTCTCCAGGTCAGGGGAAGGCCAGGGCTAGCTCAGGAGTCTCTGTGGCGGGACTGGCCCAGCCTCCAGCCAGGGCTCTGGCCTTGGGCCTGATGCTGCAGAGGTTCTGTCTCTTGCTTCCAGATTCTCCCTGGGCTTGGGGAATCTCCCTGTACTGACTTACGCAAGAGTTTTTACTCTCCAATTTCCTCCTTCACCATGGGGTCCCAGGCACAGGCCGGCCTGCCCTGCTTCCGTCTGATGGGCCCTGGGCAGCTAGCTACCCCATCTGAATCACCAAGTGCTTTGCTTCCCCATGGCTCCCGGCCAGGCATGGCAGTGCAGACCTCTGCCAGCCTCCGTGTCCTGAGGCACATTCCAGCGGCTCAGTGTAGACTCCAGGGAAAATGCCCATTTCCCCTGACCCGCCCGGGACAGAGGCAGCCTTACGAGGACCTTGTCCCTCTCTGCCTAGAGTGGCTCCCTTGAAGCAAAGTGCCCTTGTCCCAGGAAATTCCTGCTGGAGTGGCATCTCAAGGGCACCTATGCTGCCTGTGAGTGTAGAGAAGGGAGAAAAGAGTCAGGAAGTAGGGAAGATAGAAGTTCACTTAGCCATTCAACAAACATCTATCTTAATATATTATTTTACTTATTTGTTTTTAAATTGATTTAATTTTTAAATTTTATTTTACTGTTTTTTATGCATGGGTGTCCTGCCTGTATGTGTGTCTACGTACTACTTGGGGCCCACAGAAGCCAGAAGGGGGCGCTGGATTCCCTGGGAACCTTTTGTTACAGATGGTTGTGGGCAACCATGTGGGTGCTGGGAATCGAGCCCTGATCCTCTAGAAGAACAGCCAACGATCTTAACCAGTGAGGCATCTCTCCAGCCTCTGGTTTTAGTTTTGAGGCAGGGGTCTCTAACAAAGACTGGCCTCAAATGCATGACGTAGCTGAGTGTGACCTTGACCTCTTGTCCTCTGCCTCCACTTCCTGGCCTCACAGGTGTGAGTCCTTAAACCTTACCTGGTTTATGCAGTGCTGCAGATGGGACCCAGGGCCTTGTGCATTCTAAGCAAGTATTCTACCAGCCGAGCTACATCCCCAGCCTCTCAACGGATTTTTCTTTAGCCCGCTGCCTACAAGGCCTTAGACTAGTGTGCATCAGTTCCCAGCAAATGTACTGTTGATCAGATTCAACAGCCTACACAAAACCGGTACTCTGGGGTAGAGGAAGTTCCAGAGGGGTCACCTAACTAGTCTGTAGCAGAATGAACAGAAAGGGCTCCCAGGGAAGGTGCTATTATCCTATAGCTAGATCTGGTTTAGGAGCCATAGTAGAGCCTGGCTCTGCCTGAGCACCATTAACTGGGAAAAGACAGAGAAGTTAACAGTTTATTTCCAACAGAAACAGGGAAGACACAGAGCAGGCCTACGAAGAAAGATGAAGTGACTCCCTCGGCTGGGGGCTCCTGCAAGGGTGGGGACTCTGGAGGTGTAGCCATTGAGCTGGAGGATGAGAGAGAAGGAACCACACAAAGCCCTGTACAAAGAGTGTTCTAGGAGGTTAAGGGCATTGGGAGATGGAAGCCAGAAGGTCAGAAGTTCAAGGTCATCCTCAGCTATGTTAGTGCGTTCGAAGCCAGTCTGAGCTACACAAGTCCCTGTCTCAAAAATATCTCAGAAATAAGTCAAAACAAAAGAAAGGGGGGGGGCGAAACTTAAGGGGAGAGAAAATGGCATAGAGGTCAGAGGGGTGGAGCTAGGGTGATGTCAGAAAGATGGGTGGGACCTGGGGCAAGTGGTCTTTGACCCGGATGGATGGCCAATGAACAGGACCTGCCAGGAGACTGCAGAGGTGAGTGGCCTGTTTGTTGGTGGCCCCTTCTCAGCAGAGCGGCTCTGGTGGCTTACTGCTCCCGCCCCCTTCAGGTACAGACGGGACAGCACAGCCCGGGAGAGAAACGGTTGAAAGTGGAGGGACTAAACCCAGGCCTCCTCGCACCTGCCAGTCTTTTCCCACTCTGCCTCTCTGGCTCGAAGAGGCTGCTCACTAAGCATTTACAGGAAGTGCTGACCTCCCCCTGTTCGGCAGGTGGAGGACTGAGGCGCAGGACTTAGTGAGCTGACGTGGTTCTGAGTGGTGGATCCAGCTCAGAAACACCGGGGACAACACAGGGGCTAGGGCCTCTCCCATCAGCCACTGATGAAGCAAGCAGGCTTGTCTAGAGCCCAGTCTTACGGAGGCGTTTTCTCAACTGAGGCTCCCTTCAGAGCCTGTCATCAGAGATGACTCTAGCTTGTGTCAAGTTGACATAAAACTAGCCTGGACAGGAGGCCCTTGTCACCTTGACACAAACACCAAACACGGCAGTGTTAAGCCACGCCTCCCCCCCCCCCCCCCGCCCCGTTCATCCCCAAGATTACACATTAATAAAGACATCGCACTATAAAACATTTTACAAACTTAAAAAGTCCCACAACCTTACAAATTCAAACATTTTAAAAGTCGTCCCTTTTAAAAATATCCAGTCTCGTTTAAAATCCAAATTCTCCGTACAACTCCAAACTCCATTTTAAAGAAAAAAAAAAATTTAAGTTAGTCTGCTCAACTGTGGGCTGGTGAGCTAGCCGTAGCTTTTGAGACAAGGTCTCCTGTAGCCCAGGTTGGCCTCAAACTCACTATGTAGCACAGGATAACCTTGAGCTCCTGATCCTCCTGCCTCCCACCTCTCCAGTGCTGAGATTACAGGTGTGCCCCCCCCAATAATAGCTAGCTCTCTTGCTCTTTTGCCACTAGTATTTATTTATTTAGAGAGAGCCTCGCTGCCTTCACGTGCTGGGATCGCAGGCATGCACCCCTTTACCCAGCCTATCAATCATTATTATTTATTGGTATTGATACTGCACATATATAGATAGATTCCATGTATCTGGCTTCTCATCCCTTACCCATTCTTTGTGTATTTATCTATGTATGTATGTTTGTGTGTGGTATGTGTATACTTGTTAGTGTAGGTGTGTGCACGGATGTGTATGCACAGAGGTCAGCTTCCGGTGCTTCCTCAATTGCTTTCCAGCTTTACTCTTTGCAAGAAGTCTCTCACTGAACCTATATCTCATTAGGCCAGTGTGCCTCAGGGATTTTCCTGTTTCTGTATCCTCTGCTCTGGGGTCACAGGTATGCACTACCTGACAGTGGTTCTCAACCTTCCTAACGCCGTGACCCTTTAATACAGTTCCTCGTGTTGTGTTGACCCCAACCGTTTTTGTTGTGACTTCATAACTGTAATTTTGCTTCTGGTATGAATCATAATGTAAACACCTGATATGCAGATGTCTTAGGTGACCCCTGTGAGAGGGTCCTTCGAACCCCAAAAGGTTGTGACCCACAGGGGGAGAACGGCTGTGACTACCACTTCCTGTGGTTGGTTGGTTGGTTTTCCAGAGGGATCTGGGAATCTGAGCTCAGGTCTTCATGCTGTGCAGCAGAACCTTACCGACTGAGATTTCTCCAGTACTCCGATTTGCCTTTGGGATTAGTATTTAGAATCATATCTATATATAGTATGCGTATACAGAATACATATTTAACTTTATGAAACAGTATCGCACTGCATGTAAACTCTAACTGTTCTCTATGGCTCTGCCATATTTTTGTTTGTATCTGTAACCCACTTCTTCACTGCTGTGTAATATTTTCCGTGGATGGCTATTCCACAGTATTTATTTATTTTATCTTGTGCTGAGGATGGATTTCAAAGTTTGTAAACACTCCGCTCCTGAGCCATACTCCCCGCTTCTATTCACGCTTGTTGGCTTTGGTTCTCAGACTTTTGCTCATGTGGAAAGAATACTTAGAAATACCAATGGACTTGGGGCTGGGGAGACGGCTCAGGCGGTAGGGTGCTTGCCGCGCAAGTATAAGGTCCTGAGTTCAATCCCTAACACCCGTGTAGAATGTGAGGCTTGGTGATACAGATGTGTAACACCAGTGTTGAGAAGCTAGAGACAGGTAGACCTTGGGGCTTGCTGGCAGCCTAATCAGTGATCCCAGGTTCCAGTCAGGGACCCTGTCTCAAGAGAGAAAGGGTGAAGGGGCATGAGAAGGCTCAGTATGTAAAGGCGTTTGTCACCAAGCCTGGAGACGTGTGTTCAATCCTTGGGACCCACACAGTGGAAGGAGAGAACTAACTCCTGAGAACTGTCCTTTGACCTCCACAGACTCCCTGTGAGATGCATGTGCCTCTACACACACACACACACACACACACACACACACACACACACACACACACACACACACACACACACGAACATGTGTATATATACAGTAGTTGACCTAGTTGTCTTGAACTTCTTATACAACAGAAGATGGATGGCCTTGAGATTCTGATCTTGCTGCCCTCTGCTCCCTAGTGCTGGGACCGCAGGCCAGTTCCACCACTCCTGGCTGCTGTGGCACTGGGAAGGAACCCGGGGCTTCGTGTACGCTAAGTGAGCACTGTAAGCAACTGAGCTATACCCCCAGCCCCTACTGGGAGCTTTTAAAAGAATCTTAATTTGTGTTGGGAGTGCATTAAATGCTTTTAAAAAATATTTTGAGATGCTCGAGATAATTATACGGCTTTTCTTGTTTAATCTGTTCATGTCATTTGTCATATAAAAGAGTTTCCCATGAAGCCTCACAACTTGAGTTCCTGGGACAGACCTGGCTGGGGACCTGGTTTGCTGAGTGTGTGTTCATTCGGCTTGAGCTGGTGACATATTGTCTGGAATCATCCATCCCTCCGGGTTTGAGGGTTGTGGCCATGGTCATTATACTAGATGGTGGTTTTTTTTACTCTCCCTCTGCAGAAGTTCGAGTAAAATCAAGAACATTTGTTTCTTGAAATTTGGTAGCATTTAGTGGTGAGGTCATCTTCACCCGGCGTTTTCTTTGGGGAAAGATTTTTTTCACTGTGGTCTCCGTTTCTTTATTTAGGTTCTCTTCGTCTGCTTGTGTCAGCTTCGGTAAGGCTTAGGAATGTGTGCATTTAACCTACATTTTAAACATGTATTTACATTAAGGTTTAGCATTTTGTCGTTGTAGTTCTCTTGTCTGATATGCTTTCTCTGTCTCTCCGTCTCTGTCTCCCTCTGTCTCTCTGTCTCCCGCCCCCACCCCGCCCCTTTCTCTCTCTCTCTTCCTTGCACATGCTGAACATGAACTCCGCCACTCTGTGTTTCTGAGATGCGTTCCCGCCTGTTGGGTCAGAAGCTCCTTCCTCTGTGGTTGGTCCATACAGCCATAACTCATCATTGTTGACTCATTCATTCGCTGTTGGTTGTTTCAACCTTCCAGTCCAGGCTGTTACAAATAAGCTTCCTTTGAATGCTCTTGTAGGAATCTTCCTGCAGACAGACTGCGGAGGGAACCAGCCTTTTCCACAAACGGGTTCATGAAAACGGGACCCAAGGAAATGGCACGCAGGATCGTGCTTTAAAATGACATGTAGAATGCTTTAGAAGTAAAACACAGGAGCGTTTTTAATGGGAGAATTAACATATTTAGAAAAGAGAGGGGCAAGAGAGAGACTGACAATGTCTTGTCAGTGAAAAAACCCACACCAAGAAAAAAAGGAGGGAGAGACTGACAATGTACATTACCAAGGGAAGGGCCCACACCAGAAAGAGAGAGAGAAATGCTCTGGCAGAAAAAACTTTTAAAAGCCAAGTGCATTTTTTTTGGTATGCAAATATTAGTCCGGCCTCCAGAGGAACCTGTTTAATAAGCAGATGTAGTCGCTAGTAGACGTCACACCCAGGGAGGAGCTGGGTGTCCTCCTTCCTGGGACTTACAAACTTCAAGCTTATCTTATTTACTATGAAAGAACATTTGACTCAATAACCCATAATTGGTTGAATGTTACTGTTAGCTGAATAATATCTCCATCTGCCTCAGAGCAGAGCAGGGTGCCATGTAGGCACCAAAGGTTTTTTTCTTATGGTTTTAGCTCTTTGGTGCATATTTATTTTTTCTCTATCTAGGCTCTTTTTGCTTCTGTCTGTTAGAGGCTTGTCTCTTTGTGGGAGGACCAACACCCACCCCAGGAATAGCCTTTACAATGTACTATCAGTATGAATAGATAGCTCTACACATGCCAGGACTTAGGAGCCAGCAAGGTACTTTAACAACAGCAATTACTTTTGAGTAAAAATGAGTGTGTCCCCTTCCCAGTCAACAGCAGCCAGCTCAGATATTACTACACCATTCAGATTGATGAAAGTTTTTTTGTCACCATTACAGCAAAGGGGAAAAAAGGGGCAAAATGGCTGGTGAGCTGAAATTCCCCAGTCAGGGAGTCTGGAACCTTGTCATGCAGACTTCATCCATATTACCAGGGTATTGGGGCTCCCTGTAACAGACTTTCATTTATCTGAGTGAGTACTTAGGGTACAGTTGCTGGTCATGTGATAAACATATGTCAACTTTGTAGGAAGTACAAAACCTCCCCAGAACCTATATAAAGTTGGATGTAGTAGCGTTCACCTGTAACTCCAACACTCCTACAGGGAGCTAAGAGACTGAAACAGGAGAGTCTCTTGGATGCTTCCAAGCCAGCTAGTCTGGTGTACAGAGTAGCAATGGGTCACTGCCCCAAACAAGGTGGGAGGTGAGAATCTCCACACATGTTCTGTGCATGTGTGCACTCATACACATGAGGATGCCTGAGAGCCATGTGAGAGTACACACACACACACACACACACACACACACACACACACACACACGATGATGCTAGCCGTGGTGGTGCACACATGTAATTCCAGCAGTCAGGGGGTAGAGGCAGCAATCTCTTCTACAAGTTTAAGGACCACCTGATCTACATTGAGACTTCTAGACCACCCTGGACTACATAAGGAGACCCAGTCTAAAAAAAAGTATGACACTGTTTCATGCTCCTGTGATCGATATGCAATAATTCTAAGTTTTTCTATATTCTTGCTAATGATTAGTTTTGCTAGTCTATTTATTATGTTTTATTTTATCTTATTTATTTTATTTTTTAAAACAAAGGTCTCACTATGTAGTCCTGCCTGCCTGGCCTGGAACTCAGTACGTAGACCAGGTATACCAGGCTGGTTTCCAACTCACAGAGCTCTGCTTGCCTCTGTCTCCTGAGTGCTGGGACCGCACCCAGTCTTTCTTATTTACTTATTTATTTACTTACTTATTCACTCATTGGGGCATAGTCTCATGTAGAGAAGGCTAGCCTAAGTTTCACGTATCTGAGGCTGGCCTTGAATTCCTGATCCTCTGGCCTCCAGTTCATAAGGGCTGGGCTCTCAGGCCTGTGCTATCTGTTCTGCTGGTCTTTCTGATTTGATTCCACCACCCCCCCCACACACACACATTGGTGTGAGTGGCTCTCATTGGCCTGGTAGCTTGTGCTGTCTTAGGTCCTCACAACCTTCCTGGTTCTCAATATTTCCTCGGAGTGCCCCGTTTTGTGGGGGGCTGTGCATTGTATTGCCAGCCTCAAGGGGCGCTTTCTTGAGTAGTTCGAAGTCCTCGTCAGCCATATCTGACATCAACATTCAATCCCATTATGCATTTTGTCTATTGGTTTCTTAAATATCTTCAAATAGGTTTTAAACTAGATCCTTTTTAGTAGGTGTGTGCGGGCACATACTTGAGGGCCACAACACCTGTGTGAAGGTCAGAGGACAACTTTGGGGAGTTAGTCCTGTGCTTCCATCAGGTGGGGTCCCAGGATCAGATTCAGCCCCCAGGCTTGATGCCAATGCCTGTTACCCCCTGAGCCATCTTGCCTGCCCTCCAAAATAGCCTTTAAAGAAAGAGCAGTTTACAGTTTTAATCAAGTCCAGTTGATAATTGTTTTCCTTTATAAAGTCACAAAAATACCCTTTTGTGATTTTCTCTAGAGGCTTAATGATTCTTTAACAATTAAGTCAATGATCCACTTCACACGAATAAGGCCAGGGGGTGAGTAGTGTCCCCTGGGGATAAGTCCTTGGTCCCTGCTGGACCTTTGTGAATTTGTTGTTTCTTACTTGCTTATTTCAATGAGCTGCCCATGTAGACGGTTCACGGTTTGTCCAGGGTTTGTTTGTTTTTAGGGCTTTCGGGCTCTTGTTTTGTGTTGCTAAGATCCCCCCTTTCCCCTCCCAGTCCTCTGTCCCCACACACCAGATCCCAGTGCTTTCTCTGATGGCTTGATTGTCTTTCAAAGTCACTGTGCTCTGTGGGTACTGGCTGTCTAGCTGGGGGTGCGTTATTTGGTGTTTACCTATTCTATGGGCACTGGGTTTGAGGTGAGGGATTAGGCTCAACTCCTGTCTTCAGAAAGGACAGACCACGATGGAGACCTGGACCACAGGCTACTTAGGCCCTAGCTGATCTGGTCCATTCCTGCAGACAACTGATACCTCAAGCCTGGGCTTCACTTTCTCACCCCAGGGAGGAGCCCAGAGGGAATGAGCCATCTACCCAGGTCAGAATCTTCCCTGGTCTGGTAGGGCATGGGGTGACTGTGTGTGTGGGTCCCCTTCTGTTTCCTGTGATGCTGCACGTGTTTGAGTTGCCTAGGCTGACCATTCCTAACTAAGGGTCCTGGCTGTGGTGGTTCTGGGACAGTGCGTGCATGTCCGGGTGTGTGGGCATCTTGGTGCAAAAGAGCAAAGCACTCAGTCTGGCTTTTGCTTGGCCTTTTCCCCACTCTGGGCGCGCGCGTGCGCGCGCACACACACACACACACACACAAGCCCAGCTCCATCTGCTGGGAGCATCAGCTTCCCCAGTCGCCTGGGCAGTCACATTTGCTCCACGGTTATCTGGGGTTGGCTTCTGGGTGGGGATGAGGGAGCCGCTTTAGTTTGTTCTAGTGTTTTGTTTGTTTAATTGGTTTATTGTTTGTTTTTTTAAAGACAGGATCTGATGTAGCCCAATCTGGTCTCACACTCACTACGCAGCTCACTACACAGGCAGGGATGACCATGAACTTGTGATTCGCCGGTGTGCTGAGATAGCAGGCTCGCACCGCTGTGCCCTGTTGTGGTGCTGGGGGTCCAGCCCGGAGCGTGTTACGTGCTAGACAAGCGCTCTACCGGCTTCTGTTCACTTTTGGTCAGGGTGTACAAGCCCTGGCCTGCCCCACCGCACCAGAGCACAGTGACCTGACCTCCAAGGTGGAGTCACAGATTGGTCACAGACACACTGGAGCCACCACCCCTGACTCTAGCTCAGGCTAGACTCCCCCGGTCCTTTAATTAATTAATTAATTAATTTTTGCAGTGCCGGGGTGGAGCCCAGGGCCGGTGCCCCAGCGCCGAGCTGTGTCTCTGGTCCAAATCTAGAATTTTAAACATTAGAAACATTACAAAAAAGCCAACAACAACAGAATGGAAAAACATGAGCAAATTAAACCAGCATGAGAGCCTAGTACAGCGGCTCGCATCTGGAACCCCAGTACTTGGGAGACCAGGGCAGGGATTAAGAGTTCAAGGCCACATAGGCAGATCTCTGTGAGTTCCAGGCTAGCCTCATCTACATAGTAAGTTTCAGAATAGCCAGAGCTATAGAGAGAGACCCAGTTTCAACAACAACAGCAAATCCAAAGACAAGAAAAAAGAGTTCAAGGCCAGCCCATTTCCAAAACCCAAACCCAAACATACAAACTCCCCAAATCCAAATAGCTCCAAAACACACACACACACACACACACACACCACACACACACACACACAGGCACACGCACACACACACACACACACACACACACACACACACACACGTGTGCACGCGCGTACAGAGTCTCTCCTCCCTTGCCCCTCCCCAGCCGTGTCTGCCAGTCCTTCCTGGCCTCTGGGCCTTTTACACTGGCTGTCTCCTGTTCGCTCCGTCTTTCCTTAGGACTCCTTTATCACGCTGGTGACAGGAACCCCTGGGTATTGTCCCTTCAACACACTGGCTGTGTGACTTTGTGAAGATCACATAATCTCTTTGGACTTCAGGCTCTTTGGTGGTGGTGGGTCCCTGGAAACCTTGGCTGTCACCTTGTAGGCCTGTGCTTTTGTGTGCGTGACTCCTAAAGCCTCAGCTGATTCGCCCCAACATAGTGGCAGACTGCTTGAGCTTTGGCGTCAAATAATTTAGACTCAATCTGCTGCCCCTATGCAGTGTGACCTTCGACAGGTTCCTTTACCTCTCTGTGTACTGTAAAATGAGGATGATCCTATGAGTACCTACCTCAAAGTAAGGATATATGTGTGTGTGTGTGTGTATGTGTGTGTATAATATATATATATATACATTATATATATACACACATTATATGTGTATATATATAGATATGTGTGTGTATATAATATATATGCATTATATATGTATATATACATATAATGTATATATATAGATAGATATGTGTGTTTGTGTATATATTATATATACATTATATATGCATATATGTACACATATAATGTGTGTATATAGATATGTGTGTATATGTATTATATATGTACATATAATATAATGTGTGTATATATATAGATATGTATGTATGTACGTATGTATGTACATGCTAGGCCCTGGGTTTCATCCCAACACTGCAAAAATAAGTAAATAATAGTACCTGGCAAGCACGTTCCGCATACACCCTATCGACTGAGCCCTTGAACAGACCCCTCCTTCGTGGCACCTGCAGGTGGGCCTCGGGTCTACTGTCTCCAAGACCAAGATGCTCTCTCATCCACACCCAGTGCTCGGAAGACTGGAGGGGCCCGCTCTACCAGACAAGCCCAGATGGGGAAGCTCGCTGGAAGCCCCCACCCCACATGTGCGCTCCAGCTGTGCTCTTGGGGCGTGTGCAGATGGCTTTGGTAGGCGTCACGCAAATTCGGTCTCAGTGATGGGCCAGAAGTTAATGGAGGAGACAGGACAAGAGTGGGCTGGCAGTTTAGGCCTCCCATGGTCTGGGATAGAGCCTGAGGGATCTGGAGGCCATAGAGTGAGACGAAGGACAGCCTGGGCTGGAAGAAGGGGCCGGGCCCAGAGGCAGTTCCAGAGGTCAGCTACCACAGTCAAGCCCTTCTCGCCCGGCCTGTGGCTTTGCCTCTCTTCTTCGGGTTCCTTAGCTTCGGAAGGTGTGGGTGTAGCCCTGGTGAGTGTCCTGGTGTGTGCTGGCTGGGTTGTTACAGACGTGACATTCGGCCTGGAGCACCCCACCCCCACCCCGGATTGATGCACACACTCAGCTGATGGGAGCTATGGGTCCTGGTGAGCCTTCTCTGAGCCCTCCTTCCCTCCCTCCCTTCCTGTCTCTTCTGTCTTTTCCTGCTTCGCACTGACCTGGCTTCCTTCCCTTTAATAGGGTTCATTTCCTTGTCTGTTGCCTTACCCTTGATGGGTCTGACCTATTCTGTTGGCCCCTAGTGGGCAGAAGCTGCTCAATAAACAGCATCCGGGGGCCACTGTTTGAGTTCTGCAGCAGAGGCCCTGGGGCACAGTATGTGTGAAGTCCACATCAGCTGGGTCTCGGGAGTGGAGGGCAGACTCCCGAGAGAGGCTGAGTACCTCATCTGGGGTGACAGGGGCTCCCAGGAAATGGTTTGAGGCCCAGGTGCCAGGGCCACTGGGCAGCAAACAGTGAGTTATCTATGGGAGACCGTTGCTGATGTTCCTAGGCACTGGGGCACGCAGGGAGCCCAGGACACCACGTGTCTCTGTTCCTTTTAACTTTTTTAAACCATCTGAAGGCTCTCAGGTGGAACAAACAGCCTCAGAGGAATGACAACCCAGCCCCACCCCTGCTACCCAGTGACCACCGGGGGCAAAGGCCCTGGGCTTGGGGCCAGACACATCTGGGATATGGCTGATCCTGTCCCTCTCAAGCTCAGGGACCCTGGGCAAGTCACATCACCCCTCCGTGTCTGTTTTCTCCTCTGAGATGGGTGTTGTACAGTTCCACTGTTATACTGTTAAATTTCCTGCGGACTGACTCACCCTAGACTGCAGAACCCAGTGAGCAGAACAGACAGCTTCAGCCCTAGCGCAGGGCCTGGTGCACGAAGTTAAATGGGATCCATTGCACCTGTGGGAAGGTGTGTCTGTGTGCTGGACAGTCCTGCCCTGGAATTCCCTGGAATTCTTTCTTCCCCCCTTCCTCCTTCCCTCCCTCCCTCCCTTCTTTCTTTTGTGACAGGGTCTCACTATATAACCCTGGGCAGCCTTGAACTTAAGCAGTACCCCAGCCTCTGCTTCCAGAGTACTGGCATTACAGACACGCATCACCACGCATGGCCATGGGTTCCACATGTGTGTGTGGCTCACTCTCCTGTACCGTTCACTCTCAGTGTGTCTCTGCTCACCTTGAGCTTGTTTGTCCCTTTGGAAATAACCAGCTGAGCGTGAATGGCACGGCGTGGTTGTTTACAATGTAAGGGGGCTGAGGAAAGCTCTCTGGACTGGAGCTCTGAGGGCAGAGTCTGGACTCTGAGCAGCAGAAAAGCCAGAGCAAACAACAGGAGAGTGAACTGGCTCCCATTCAGAGGCGAGCGGCAGGCATACCTGAAGCCAGCCAGGATCCGGACACCGACGCTCAACTCAACGGTTTTCCTGTCGGTTTCTAGTCCTCCCTACAGGCCATGTTCCCCTCTCTCTTCCCTCACTTCACACTCATAGTGCACCGCCACCCAACGTCACCATGGTGGTGGCGAACACGGAAGAGGTCCTCTCTGCGATCACCCGTGTTAGGGATGGGAGGCCAGCCCAGGGCGGCCCCCACCTATCACTCTGTCTGCAGAATGGTAACCACAGAGGAGCAGGCCAGGGAGGGAGGGAAGGGTGGGGGCACTACCCCACCCTTACATGGGATAGTGCCCCCAGGAAACAGGTCACATTTAAGGTGTCGGGGGTGGGGGTGGTGGCGCTAGATGAGAGAGCCCGAGTGGCCTCAGATGAGCTTGGCCTTGCCAGTCCCCTAGCCCAGGCTGAGCCAGGGGACTCTGCTGCCATGGAGATCCCATGTCACAGCTCCAGTCCGTGTGGAAGTGGTCCTGTTAGATACTAGGGTGGCAAAGGCATCGTGTGAGGGGCCCATGGATGTCTCCCAACTCTCCCATGCCTTGCTGTGTGAGCCATGAGCTTCCTTGAGAAGTCCTGAGAGTTCTGCCCACACTGGATCCTAGGGAGATCACACAGACAGCTTCTAGCACATAGTAGGTCCCCCGTGAAGACTTTATCCTCTTCTTATTCATTGCTGTGTGACCTTGACTGGCTTACTTCACCTCTCTGTGTCTGGGAACAAGGACATCACCCATCACTCAGAACCATGCTGGCTTTCTTGCTGTCACAGTCACAACAGATGACACTGTTTTCCCATGGTCCCTTGTCCTGTTGAATTCCCATTCTGAGTCAGGAGCTCAGGTAGCCCAGGCTGACTTTGAACTTACTCCCTGTTCCCACCTCTCAAGTTCTGGGTTGACGACAGGCCTGGCTTGATTGGCTCATCATAAGCCTATGTTCCTGCCCACTCCCTCGCCCCATTGATTGGCTCATCACAGCCTATGTTCTTGCCCCCACTGATTGGCTGTGTCCCTTCCCCTCTCTTCCCATTGCTGAGAGCCTCAAACACCACAGTTGCTTGAACCTGGCAGCTGGTCACAGCTCGAGGGGAATGTGTAGAGGATGCTGTGGGGAGCAGTGCCACCCAGGGGGTAGGGGTGAGGGTTCTGCTTGTGTCAGGCCCACCCAGCACGTTACAAGTTCAAGGCCAGTTTCTTCACAGTCCAGAGTCTCCTTGGCCTCCTCCCAGGGTTGTCTGGGGGGACTTCCAGCTCCTCCCGGAAGGGTGGCTGCCAGGACAGACACAGTGGGGAGGGTGTCTGAGAGTGGGAGCCAAGGCTCCTGTCATTCTAGGAGGATGAACTGAAGCTGGGGATTGTAGGAGAGAGGTAGGGTGATCCTGGGTCACATCCTCCCGAGTCCCACAGGATTTCCACAGCCCACCTGGCCACAGGTGCTGGGTGAAAATCAGGGACCTGGACCCAGCCTGTCCTAGCAGTCACTAGGCCTTTCTCGACATGTGACCTCAGGCAGTGACCTCATCTTTCTCTGGGGTGAGGGGAACCCCTCCCCGAGGAGTCCAGGACAAGCGTGCCAAAATGACATTTGGGAAGAGTATATTCTGAGGCATGAGTCAGCTGATGTTACCCAGTCCCTATTGCGTATGTATTTGCGCAGAGCAAATGCAGGCTCATTTCCAGTCAGGGGGGGCTGCTGTTTTAGGAGTTTGCACTTGGGCCCCAAGAGGCTCTCCTAGAAGCAGGAAAACACCCCCCCCCCATGGAAGGCTGAATTCTGACGTGCTCACTTGAAGTTTGGCCTTGGGGCAAGCTGTTTAACCTCTCTGGGCTTTTGTTTTCCCATCCGCAGAATGGGGGAGTTGTAATGTTTGTCTTGTAGGTTGTCGTGGGATTAAATGAGTTAATGGAGGTAAAAGTTAGCCCTGGCTAACTCGTAATGCAAACCAGGATAGCTTGAAACTCAGAGAGAGCCCCCTGCCTCTGCCTCTGAGTTCTGGGATGAAAGACATTCACCATCATGCTTCACCTGTGTAGCTCTTTCTGGGCTAGCCAGGGCTAGCCAGCCAGACCCTATAAGTTCGGGACAGGGTGAGGAAGGAGTGTTCTTTAATGGCGTGTTTGATGTCTCCTCCTCATTCGATGTGCTCATTCATGTCCAGTTTCAAATCACATCTGAACTGTGCCTTGCACCTCTAATAATCACCTCCAGTGGGAAGAAGACCCGTCGATATGCTGTGTGACTCTAAACAAGCCACGGACCCCCTCTGTGCCTTCTATTTTTTGATGTTAGGAAAAGATAGGACTGCCTTGTCTCCTGGTAGCAGAGGGATTCCCACCGCAAGGGCTGGGTACAGCGGGAAGGAGCAGGGGCCTGAGACTCACCTCAGGGTGCAGGGCTCATGTCCCCATCAACCACTTGCCTGCTCAGCTTCCCGGCCTGTGGGGCAGAGCGTGTCCTCTCCCTGGGTGGGAGGAAGCCCGTGTGCCTATAAAGCACTGCCCTGGGCCTTCTCCCTCCCTCCTGGCCTGCTGTCTCCTTCTTCAGTGGTCCTTAGGCTGCCTTAGGCTGCAGCAGTGAAGTGAGCCTCAGAGAGCTCCAGAAACCATGCCCTGGGCCTTGCGAGTCCAGCACTGACAGCCATACCCTCACTTATGAAATAGGGCTGGCGACAAGGGGGAGTGAAGGCACAAGCCAGGTCCTGCTTTGACTCCTTTGGGGCCACTCCAGGCTGCTCTATCATCAGACACCAGCTGTCTGCTCGGCCATGTTCCTGACTGAATGTCTGGCGTCCTGCCTCTTAGCTTCCGATCCTCCTGGCTGCTCCTCTCACTTAGCTACACTGCCAGGCATCCTGGTGCCCCTCCCCACAAGACCATCCTTAATAGTCTGTCCCCTTAGAGGAGAAAGAGTCTCACACTGCCTGGAGGTTGTTTCTTCCCAGGGTGTATGGGACAGGCCAGGGGACCTGTGACCTGCGACCTGTGACCTGTGACTTGTGATCTCCCTGCTCCAGATGTTGAACTTTGCTTTGAGAATCTGTAGAGCAGGAAAGACCTTTCCAGCCTTAGGTGAGCAGCCATGTGAGCAGACTGTGTGTGTATGCGTGTGTGAGTGTGTGTGTGTGTGTGTGTGTGTGTGTGTGTATGTGTTTCCACCCAGCTCTCCTCTGTCTCCCCCATCCTCTCTGCCCACTGCCCTGCATTCCTAGCTGCTCTTGTCCCACAACCCCTTACACCTGCCTGTCCCAAGTTCAGGTTGAGTCTTTGCCACAGGTAACATGGCCAGAACCTTTGGGGTAGCCCTGAGCCTCTCTCAGACCCTGCCCGGGTGCAGGAGCGGTGGTGACCTCTGCCCCAGCTTGGGGGCAGAGACAAGGTTGGTTCCTGCCTCCTCTGCTGCTCTGACGTCTCCAGCTACAGACTGCCCAAGGGCAGAGAAGCTCTTGCCCTGTTAGGAGGTAATGCCGGGCTAGGCTTGGGGTGCGGGCAATTGGCAGGCAGACTTGAGGGGACGTGGAAAGGCACTTGGGTGGACTTCAGAGAACTTTGCAGGACAGGGAGGGCCGTATACAGTCCTGCTGAGGCTGGGGGTGTTCCTTCCAACACCTAAAGACTCAATGTCCTCCTCAGCCTTGGCCTCCTGGAGACCTGATGCTTGCTCTGTTCCCCAGCGTCTAGCTTACCTCCATCTAGGGAAGTTCCTCTTGGATCTGACCGCAGCCCACTCTCACCAGAATACGGCCCTTCCCAAGCCCTTCAAGGCCGTCCTAAATAATGTCCATCTGTGAATGAATAACGCCCAGGCCGGCAAGGACTATCAGAGACACCTGGCTTGTAGAGAGACAGCTCCCAGGTCCTCTCTGAGACCCTCCAGCTAAAGCCGGCCTTTAGCATAGCCTCCTCACCATGTTGACAGTACAGGGTGCCTTGGGGCCCAGGAGGGGGTATATGGGGGGCAGCAGCCCCTCAGGTGGGCATTAGCTCCACCTCCAGCCCGTGTGGGTTGTCAGGTGACTGCCGGGAAACGGTGTTACCAGATCTTCAAAACTCACTTTAGTCATGATAACCCATAGGCACACTCAAAGGCCAGTCTCCTAGGTGACTTAGGCTCTGTTGACAGCTAACACTAGCCGGAACAGTAGCTGAGGATGACCTTGAACTCCTGACCATCACCTACCAAGTACTGGAATGACAGGCTAACGCTATTATGCCTGATTTATGGCTGTGATGTGGATGGAACCCAGGGCTTTCTGCATGCTAGGCAAGTGCTCCACCGTGTGAGTCACACCCTCCACCCCCCACCCCCCTTCAGAGCTTTTATCTCACACAG
Organism: Cricetomys ansorgei; assembly: GCA_026225945.1. Lineage (NCBI taxonomy): Eukaryota > Metazoa > Chordata > Mammalia > Rodentia > Nesomyidae > Cricetomys > Cricetomys ansorgei. The sequence goes on from JAMJFZ010004114.1 coordinate 469,899, forward strand.
TGCCTGGCCCATGGTAGGTGCTTTGTCTACACTGGCTGGTCAGTAGTCTCTCTAGAACCTAGATCAGAGCTGGGTATATGGTAGGTGCTCAGCAAATGTTCTGGAGTGAGGAGTGAATGGACAAAGTTGAATGAACAGCATTGGGTAGCCCTCCCCACAACCTCTCCCAGGTCTGGAGTGGGGGAGAGGAACCTTATTGATTCCATCATCCTTCCTGCCTAATCCCAGGAGATTAACTCAGGGGTAAAGCCGGGTCTCGGGTCACTGACCCTGCTTCGGAGCCAGCAAGTTTATGTGACAAACACATCTAAAGGCTCTCATCACTCCAAGATGGCCCTCCTGTCGCCCACCCTGGACATGGTGGTCACGGTGGTCGGCAGCCTCCTCCTGTTCACGCTGGTGCTGGGCCTGTTATGTTTCTTCACCTGCCGCCTGGCCAGGCCGCTCAGGTAGGAGACCTTGACCCCTACTCCTGCCTGGCGCCTGCCCCAAATGACTATTCATGTGGGACAGAAAAAGAATGGGCACTAGTCACTCTCCTCTCCCTGGTGGGGAAACTGAGGCCAAAAGAGGATGATCCCCTGGAGAAGATGGTAGAGTCAGCCTGGGTGTGTATGCGGTTGTCCGCTAGCTGGACCTCGGCTCAGTTTTCTGAACTGTGACGTGAGGCCGGGAATACCTGTGGCTGGGAGCCCTGTGAGTTCACAGGTGGCCATGACGGAGTGCCTGGTAAGGAGTGTCTTCAGTCCAGTCATTCAGTTTGTCCTCGCTCTATTGACACCAGTCGGAGACTGGCGTCCTGCCAGACTCTGGAGCCACTGCCTCAGAATGCCATTGTCAGGGCCCAGGCCCAGCCCCTCAGCCTCTCTCTGGCCTGCCAAGTAGCTGCTCCCTCACCCAAAGCCAGAGCCCAGCCAGCACCATAGCGTTCTTGTCCTAAATAATCAGATCACGTAGCTGGGAGCCTGGCAGGGAGGCCAGGCTAGGCGGTGGGAGGGGACTGTGGGCCAGCATCCACTCCAACGATGGGTAGCTGGCAGCCGGGACTCCCCCAGACTGGGCCCAGCAGAGCCCCTCACCCTGAGCTGCCAGTAACCTCTGGGCTGGGGGAGGGGAGGAGTCTGAGCAGAACCAGCAGGAGGCCGAAGGGTTTCCTGCATCTCTCGGTGCCACGCAGATCTATCTCTCAGCCAGGCCATCTCAATGCAGGTCCCCGGGACCTGAGTTCAGCACCCCAGCCTGACATCTCACCGTGGGCTTTAGAGTCTGGGTGCAAAGACCTCCACGGGCTGGGTCTGCAGTTTCCAGAGCTTCGCCCCGGGTCGGGGGAGGAGACTCAGGCGAACCGCACAGGCTGCTTGAGCCCTCTTAGTGGCCCCTTACCGTTTGTTTTGGATGCTGGGGTGGGGTGTTCTGCTTCTCAGGCCACAAGTGCTGTTCCCCCAGCTCACACTCCCTTTCTCCCTGGCTCCTGTTCCCTGCCCCACCCCACAGTCGGTCCTTCCTCAAGCTCTGTCCGTGCTGCAGTTCTGACAGTTCGTTCTGCTGCTACTTATCCATCACAGCCGTAGACACTTTTTTTTTTTAAATTACGAATGAGCGCTTGTTCAGTAATAAGCCAGCGTTACAGAGAATTCGTTGTTTCTCCATATCGGTTTCTGTAGGGTCTTGGAGTAAGGTTTTCATCCTTTTGCCAAGTTAAAGGAATTCTTTTTTTGGGGGGGGAGGTGCTGCTCAGAGTGAAGTTCAGGGGCCAAAGCAGTTGTGGCCTGGGGTTCTGTCTAGAAGCAAGGAAGCAGGCAAAGAAGGACGGAGAGACAAGGAGGGAAGGAAGAAAAAAAGAAGAAAGAAAGGAAAAAGAAAGAAACCCCCACAGTTTTTTCAGCCTGTATTCTGAGGGCGCCCAGTTCCCTCTCATCAGTCTCGTCAAGGTTGTAACAGCCACCAGATGCCCTTGATCCCCAAATCTGAGCCTCTAGCCAAGACCCGCCAGACTCATCTCCACTGTCTGCTCTTCCCAATGACACCCCAAACCCACCGCGTCAAATCCAAGACCCTGGTTGTCCCCACAAAATCCGCTCCACCCCACACTCCCAAAAGCCACCTCAATGCTGAAAGATGAATTCTTCCAGAATCATCAGAAACAGGGAAGAATCAGTCAGAAATAAAGAGGGAACGTTTCGTTTTGCCCTTTCTGTTCTCCTCACACCAGAAGTACTGACCGGCTCACTAAAGGAAAACATTTTTAAGTTTTTATTTAAAAAAATCATTACATTTTATTTACTTACTGTGTGTGTATGTACGTGTGTGTGTGTGTGTGTGTGTGTGTGCACGCTCATGTTTGCTTGTGTGGATTCAGAGGAACCTTTCAGGAATCAGTTCTCTCTATGGGTCCCTGGGATTGAACTCAGGTTGTCAGGTTTGGCAGCAAGTGTCTTTATCCACAGAACCATCTCACTGGCCCTTAAACTCTTGCTAAATTACATGCACATTGTCTACATAGAAAATGCCAAGGAATCCCCACATGTACACACAAAATGTTTAGAAGTTAAGTGAGTTCAGCATATAAGATCAAAACATAAAAAATACCAAAGTATTTCTTCATAGTAGCATTAAAGAAACAAAGGCACGTACAGTAACTCCCCCCACAAGAGGAATAAATGCTTAGGTATAGATGTAGCAAAACCTGTAAGTTCTGTTCGCTGATCAGTCCAAGTACCAGAATGGAGAGACATACTGTACACATGACAGGAAGACTATGCCCTGCAAAAATGGCAACTCTCCGCTCACTGATCCATGGCTATGTGAGTGTGTGTGTGTGTGTGTATGTATATGTATGTATATTTGTGTGTGTACATGCATATATATATGTGTGTGTATATATAAATTCTATTTTATGAGTGCTTTGTCTGCATGTATGTCTGTGCATCACGTGTGTCTAGTGCCCTCAAAGTTCCAAAGAGGACATCAGAGCCCGTGGAACTGGCGTTACAGATGGTCGCGAGCTGCCCTGTGGGTGCTGGGAATTGAACTCAGGGAATTGCAGAGATGCAAAAGCAGCCAGTGCTCATAACCAGTGAGCCATATCTCCAGCCCCTATATCAATTTACCACTTATATTGATTCTCTGTGCGACACCATAGGACAACTTGCAGGAGTCAGTTCTCTCCTTCCACCATGTGGGTCCCTGGGATCGAACTCAGGTCAGCCGGCGGTCTTGGCGGGCTTGGCGGCAAGCGTCTTTATCCACCGAGCTGTCTCACCGGCTGCATTGATTGGTTTCATACAGCGTCGCTGGTCTTGTGACGATAGAGAGCAGAGCAGGGATGGCTGGGTTTAGAGATGGGAACGGCTTGTTTACAAAGAGACAGCACAGGCTTGGGTGGCAAGGCAGGTCTCCGCCCTGATCGTGGCCGCATTGGAGGAATCTGTTCTGGCGTCAGACTTCAGAGCCTTTGTTTTACACTTGAGGAAATGGAGGGGTTGGGGTTACCATAGTAATCTTGCTGCTATTTCTGGAATCAGGAGCCCTGTGGTCAAGTTCAGCTCTTGCCACCTGCTTGTTTGTAAGTGTGGGCTAATCACGTCTCCTCTCAAAGCCTTGGTCTTGTCATCTGTCAGGGGAGACAGTAAAACTTCCTCTCTCCTCGCTGCAGAAGTGGTTAGTGAGAATCCCATTGGAAATCCCATACCAGGCAACCTTGTCGTAATTGTGTTCCCAAAGGGCAGCCCTGACCTTTGAGACAGTAACACACGGGCAGAGAAGTCCCCGTCCCGTAGAGTAGGAGATTGTTCGGTTTTCAAACGGAGCCCAGACCTAACACCTCATCATAAACAGATGGCACCTGTGCCTCAGAAGTTACCGTGGGTCTCCCTTGGGCTCCACACCCGCAGCCAGGCCCTGCTGTACTGTCTTATGCCACTCTCTCTGCACCTCGTATCAAAAAAAAGGAATGGAGGGAGAGGGGTCACGCAGGACAGCGGTTCTCAACCTGTGGGCCGTGACCCCTTTGGGGCCACAGGGGTCGCCTACGACCATCTACATACCAGGTTTTTACGTTATGATTCGTAACAGTAGCAGAATTATAATTATGAAGTAGCAACGGAAATAGTTTTATGGTTGGGGGTCACCATCACACGAGGAACCCTGTTAAAGGGTCGCAGGTTAGGAAGGTTAAGAACCACCAGCCTGCCAGGGGTATGGGGTGGGGATGGGGAGTTGGTGGCTGCAGCCGCCTTTAATCCCAGCATTCCATTCGGGAGGCAAGCGGATCCTTGAGAGTTCGAGGCCAGCCTGGTCTACAGAGAGAGTTCCAGGACAGCCCGAGTTACAACAGAGAAACCCTGTTTTGAAAAACCCAAAGGGGGAAAGAAAAAAAAAAAAGAAGAAGAATCACTGGCCTGAGGAGTGTTGCAGCATGCATGGTTGCACCATTGGTGCTGGTGCATGCCCGTGGTTCTGACTTTCCTGGCTCAGCCTCACACCGTGAAGGGCGTATGTGTTGTTGTACAACACTGTCAACCGTGAGTTTTCAACAGTGCCTGCTGGGATAGACACAGGTAGCAAGACATGGAGTAAAAGGCCCTAGAGCAGCCGTATGGTGCTCAGCCGTGGTAAACGGTGCCAGGTGCCCAAAGTTGCACCATTCACACTCTCCCGGTAGTGAAGCGAACACCTCGGCCCCCAACAACCTCACTCACCAGGGACTTCCAGCGCTAGGAGTGCAGATGAGCCGAGTCCCTGGCCTCGGAAGCTGCCAGGGGAGCGGCTGGGATGGACCAGGGGAGAATTATTTTGAACCCGGAAGTGCATGCCCGCAATCGAGGCACGGTGAACGTGGGGGAAATGTGTTGGAATCCATCCTGAAAGAGATGACCTCGGCTTTAAACGAGTGTGAATAATGTTATAGCACATTAATAGTTTATATCGACCGAATAACTTTCTGATTTTAGGGTTCGCTACGATGAGGTTATTTGGCGTCTAAAGTAGAACAAAAATTTAAATACTGGGCGGCAGTGGCACACGCCTTTAAATCCAGCACTTGGGAGGCAGAGGCAGGCAGGTCTCTGAGTTCCAGGCCAGCCTGGTCTACAGAAAGAGTTCCGGGACAGCCAGAGCTACACAGAAACCCTGTCTCAAAAAACAAAAACAAAATATAGAATTTGGAGTTGGAACGATGACTCAATGGGTAAAGCTCACGCTAAGAAAGCAGAAGGATCAAGCTTGGGCATGTGACTCCTGTCTATAACCCAGCACCGGGGTGGGGGAGGGTAGAGACAGGAGGATCCCCAGGGCTTGCTGCCCAGCCAGTCTAACCAACCGGTGAGCGCCACATTCAGTAAGAGACCCTTCCAGAGACCCTTCCCAACATAGAGCAATGGATGCGGTCCCCATACATGTGCACACAAACACGCACGCATGCTATGCACGCAATGTTTTTACTGTGTATGTGGGTGGGAGGTAGATGGGCCGTTGGATGGTGTGCCATTTTACATGTGTGGAGGTCAAAGGACAACTTTTGGGAGTCGGTTCTCCCCTTCCGTTATGTGGGCCCCAGAGAGCGAACTCGGGTCTCCGTCTTGGCAGCAAGCCCCTTTCCCTACTGAGCCATCTCGCCAGCCTCCCCCCACCCCAAAAACAAAATTACATTTAACAATCGCCTGAAATTGACCTCAGAGTTGAGCGCAGTTAGACCCTAGATGGAAATGTTTCCTCTCGGTGTCTACCGTCCTCTACCCACTCTTCCGACACCAGGCCTTGCCTTTAGAGTTCCGTATTCTGGTGATAGATTGATGGTTTATCTGGCCCATCACCTTTCTCACTGTAGAATTTCCGTTTCCCACAGCAAACTGGGTAATCACATCCTGGCTTGGGCTGACATGGTAACATTATTTCCCAGCAAAACTCCTGATATTTAAAAATCGCATAACATCTCCCCGTAACATCCATACCCGGGCGGCTGGACATGGCTAGCTGCCTGTGGAGTTGTCTCATGCGATCACAAGATGACCACAGTTAAGAACGGGCTTAAACCATTCGCACAGTCTCATTTAGTCTTGTCACCCAGAGCAAACCACCAGCTTTGTTTGCTGTGTTTCCTCCAATCCTTTAAAAACATAATATTTAAGCTGGGTGGTAGTGGTGCACGCCTTTAATCCCAGGAGGCGGATCTCTGTGAGTTTGAGGCCAGCCTGGTCTACAGAGTGAATCCCAGGTCACCCAGTGTTACAACAGAGAAACCCTGTCTCGAAAAACATAAATAATAATAATAATACATTTAAGTGAGCTGAGGGTGTATCTTAGCTGTAGGAAGCTTTCCTGAAGTCCTGAATTTGATTTCCAGCACCAGGCAGGGGAAAGCAGAGTATTCTTCACATTTATTATTATTGCTGTTGTTGGGTTTGTGTGAGTGGAGGGGTGCCATGGTGCATGTCAGGAGGTCAGAGGTCAAGGTGGGAATCAAGAGTCGATTCCCTCCTTCTACCCTGGGGGTTCCGTTCTGGGACTGATCTGCATGGACGGGCTTGAGGCAGGTGCCTTTACCCTCAGAGCCACCTCCACAGTCCCAGGGGACAACTTAACAAAGTCGGTTCTCTCCTTCCACTGTAGGTTCCAGGCATCAAACCCAGGTCCCCAGGCTGGTTTGGCAAATGCTCTTATTTATTGAGCCAGCTCCCCAGCTCCAAGACAGAATATCTCCGCAGATATACCAGCACGGAGGGTGTGCACGTGGCCAAGGAGCCCATGGGAAGATGCTTTGCGTATTACTCATTAGGAAAAAGCAAGCTTGGACCAAAGAATCTGAATTCTAACTCGGCGGTAGAGCGATTGTCCAGCTTGTGTGCGGCCCTGGGTTCGATCTCCAGCATTAACAGCCTCCTCAAGAAAAGCTGGGGAAATGCAGGAAAGATCATTAAAAATAAAATCAAAGTAAATCAGCTTTTTAGGCACATGCCCGTAATCCCAGCATTTGTTGGGCAGGAGGGGCAGGAGTCCAAGATCATCCTAAGCCTGTCCAGGCTACGTACACATTTCTGCTTTTATATCTCTTAGCAAAACCTGGTAAGTCCTCCAAGAGAATGGTGCAAATATTGGTGTCCTAGGTACACTTATCCTTGTGAGGAAACACAGGCTGTGTTTCCCCTGCTGTGTGAGGCTCCATTGTAGGCTTTGCTTTTTGAGGTGTGGCCCGTGAGCCAGCAGCAGCCAGAACAGTGCCTGGGAGCTTCCAGAATGACAGGCTCTGGGCTGCCTTGATCAGAGCCCTCCCCCGGAGACCCCAACACTGGCCTCTATCAAAAGTGTGGCATGAAAATTCTGCCCTTGGGGCAGGTTAGGTAGAAAGGGGAACAGCCCCCCCCAGGAAGTGGTGATGGTATTTCTTTGCAGTACAGACTCATTTATGCTTACACAACTGTTTGTGTAATTTTGTTCCCAGAGTGGTGGCCCAACGCTGGGCTTTTCGGTACCCAAGGAGTTCTTGCTGAATGAGTCAAGGAACAAAGGCCAGAATGAGGAAACTCCTCCAGACTTGCATCACAAACCTTTATTCTCCTTTTCTAACTTCTAGGATCGGAGCATCAATTAACGGCTGACACTGCATGCCCACCTCTTCCCACCCACCCACTCAGGCTCCAGAGAAGAAACAGGTCTCGGGCACGCCATGATCTCACCGTTCTTAGTACTGGCCATTGGTACCTGCCTTACCAGCTCTTTTGTACCAGGTAGGACTCTGGGACCTGGGGTAGGAGGGTGTAGACCTGGTTGGATGAGAGTGTGGTCTGGGTTCAAGGTCATGACCTCATCCAGAGCTGGAAGCCAAGTGCTTAAGGCAAGACCCCTCAGCTTGCTCTCAAACTCATCTTCAGTGGGAATAGTTAAGTGTGAGTGTGTGTGTGTGTGTGCGTATATGTGCACGCGCGTGCTTACAGATGCCTGCAGAGGGTAGAAGAGCTGGAGTTACAGGCTGTTGTAAGTCATCCCGCATGGGCACCCCGACTGAGCTCTGGTCCTCTGCAGGAGCAGCACACTTTCCTAACTGCTGAGCCATGTTTCTGTGGGGACTTCTTTGTTTTACCCGTGGAAACATTTCTATGATGCTGTATTGTGTTTAACCCTTTCCACGCCTCAGGTGACCCACTGACTCTAGATGAGTTCTTGTGTTCGTGTCTTATGCGCGAAATGCAGACCTCTGGCTCAGATGTGGGCTGTCTCTCCCATCCCATCTCTTGCTCCAAAGCCACGTGTGTCACCTCAGCTTCCGCTAGACCTGCTTCTGCCCTGGCACCCCCAGAGTTCTTCTACAGCTAACCGTTTGCCCCTCTGCCTTTGAGTTTCTTTTTAAGTCCTTCTGGGGATTTCCACCCCTCTTCTTTTCCTTCTTGAGGTTAGGGATTGGTTTTAGTTGTTTATATTTCTTAGAATTTCTTTGTTCTTTTCCTGCGTGTGTGTGGTGGTGCTGTGTGAGTGTGTGTGCATGTACATGTGTTTGTGCTTACCTGCGGGTGTGCATGTCGAGTGTGTTTAGATATTTTGTCTGCATATGTATCTGTGCCGTGTGCATACAGTGACCATGAAGGTCAGAGGAGGGCGTTGGATCTCCTGGAACTGCAGTTACAGACAATTGTAAGCCACTGGGGTTCTCTAGAAGAGCAGCCAGAGCTGCTAGCCGCTGAGACATCTCTCTAGTTCTCCAACTTATTTCTCACTGAACCTGGAGTTCACCTTTTTAATGAAACTGTCTGGCCAGCAAGCCCTAGGATCCATCTGTGTTGGCTTCTCACACTGAGGTTACAGGTGCATGTTGGGGATCTGAACTCAGGTCCTCTTGTTCACACAGTGGGTACTTTACCTCAGCTCTCCTCAGCTCACCTTCCCTGGCATTTCTGTAGCTAGAATCAGCAAGGAGAGCCCTCCTTGGCTCCATCCATGTGGCTGAAAGTCCTGCCTTGCTCTCCCTGAGCCTCAGTTTCTCCATCTGTCTGGTGGAGATAATGCCTCTCGTTTTTTGAGCCATTAAGGGATTGCAGGGATCAACTCCGTGTGTGACAGGAAGTGAGAGCACAGAGAGTGTTGGCTTCTTCTCTTAGGGGGTCTCTTATTTCAGCAGAGGAGATGGGGGTGCAAGGGTGTTGGTTCCAAGAGTGGTGAGGTTTCCAGCATGTTCTCTGGGGTCCGACGAGGCCCATCCATGGTCATCCCTGGGAATCCAGTTATACCTGGACAGGCTCCTGCTTCTCAGCCCTCACAATCCACCTGGATATGCGAGATAAGCCAGAGACAGAAAAGGGAAGAGATAAAAGACAAAACCAACCAACCAAACAAACAAACCCAGACGGGACTCGGAAGACGGCTCAGTGCTTAAGAGCTCCGGCCGCCGTTCCAGAGGACTCATGTTTGACTCCCAGCACCTACATGGAGCCTATACAGCAGCTCACAACCATCGGTAACTCCAGTCCCAGGGGTCCAACAGTCCCTTCTGGATCTGAGGACATCAGACACACATGTGATGCCCGGGCCTGCATACATGCAAACAAATTTTTTATACATATACAATTTGTTAAAGGAATGGCTGAAAAAAATCTACAAATATTCAACAATTTAATTTTCATTTCTCTTTCTAGCCATTTAAAGTAAATGTTCATTACAGTTTGTGTGTGTGTGTGTGTGTTCACATGGGGAGAACAAAGGATGTATGAGTCAGTTCTCTGCTTCTACTTTATGGGTCCCCGACATCAAACTCAGGTCAGCTGGCTTGACAGCTAAGTGCCTTTGTCCACTGAGATCTCCCCAGCCTGTTCCTAGCCCTTCTCTAAGGAGAATGTCGTATTGTTACACCATCTTCTTCTTACAGTTAATTATAACTCACAGTAAAAAGCAGAAATCTTAGATGGCCAGAATGATGGCCTTTCATTTATATTTGTACTTGTGAAGCCACCACCCAGACTAGGGGGACATTCCCAGGCACAGGACAGAAGCCAGCTTTTCAGCGCCCCTCCCAACAACCCCTTCCTGGTGCCAAACGTCACTCCGCATGTTCTGGACCACGTATGAATGGATTCATGCAGTAGGTACTAATTAGTACCTTACGTCGTAATGTCACATCCTGGGTTTTGGTGACTGCCGGTTGTCCCCTGAAACAACGGTCTCCTGGTATTCAGACATCCAGACCGTTATTGCTTAATACTGCCGGATCTCTGGCGAGGGGGTCGGTTTGATATTGACTCGGGCCTTCTTGGAAACGGGCCCCGGAGTCCTCGCTGGATTCCTAATCTAGCGGAGAGCAGTTGGAATGGTGGCAGAGCCAGTATTGAGAAAGAACATGGCGATGGGGCAGACTGGCGTCAGCCACGCCCGGTGTCCACCTGACTGCCAGGGGTGATGGGAACGTGGTCAGAATGGGCTGAAGTGTTCCGATCCTAAGTGGCACTCAAGTGGCTACAGAGGCTCTGTGACCAAGGGCATTGTGGTGTGTGCAAATAGAGAGTGGAATTAGCCAGGTTTGCAGAACCAGCGATCCAAAGCGTTGACCGGGGCTGGGCAATGATGGCTGGGAGAGATGGTAAGGATCTAGGTTTGATCCCCAGCGGCCATATGAAAAGCTAGGTGTGGGCATATGCCCGTAATCCCAGGGCTGTGAAAGTGGGGACTCGATTCCTTGGGGCTTGCTGGCCAGCCAACCAAATCAACAGACTCCAGGTCCCAGTGAGGGACCTTGTCTCAAAAAGACTAAGTAAAAGGGCATCTTTGGTCCTTCTCTGTGAATCAGGTATATCATCTCCACATTTAGTGCGGTCCTCACAAAGTCCCTGAGTCAAAGGTACAGACAACCCATTTGGCAGGTGTGGAAACTGAGGCTCAGGGAAGTGATTTGTTCAGGGTACCAGGCTATGGATTGATTACTACAGGAGATAGAGACAGAGAAGGGGATAGGGAAGGAGAAAGAGGGGAAACTCCAGTTCTTATTTTCTCCCCAAACACTAAGATGCTGCTCTACGGAAAGTAGGAGTGTTAAGTAGTGATGTCCCTTCCCGGCTACCCTAGAAGTACCTTGTCTATAAATGTTATACAGTCAACCATGAGCAAGGCTTGGTTTCTAGCTCCACGTGCAGGGTTCTCACCGAGAAGCCCCGATCCAGCTGAACCTGCTGTAATGAACAAGCCAGGCCAAGTTTATCATTGACGGCTGGAGATAGCTCTAGAAACTTCTGCAGTCCTTTGTTCTGTGAAGAGGTTAACCATTACCCTGCTACCTACTGGCAATGGCTGCTCCTGCTCCCTGCAGGATGAATGGCAAGTGTGGCTTTTGCAGGAAAGTCTAACTCTGCCAAAGTCTGTTAACACTTTGTGCCTTTGGGGGAGTCCCTTGCTCTCGCTGGCCTGCTACCCTTCGTTTTGGGATGTGTGCTCAGTGTGCTCAGGCTCCTCTAGAGGTTTGCTTGGCCGTGTTTGCAAATCTCTCTCCTCCATACTCACATCATCTCAGCCCCCAGCAATGAGCTACTGGGGCTTCTGTAATTCTGGGGATGGGCACTCAATCCCCAGCTTGCCAAATAACTGTCTCCCTCCGCAGAGAAAGAGAAAGACCCCAATTACTGGCGACAACAAGCCCAACAGACCTTGAGAAATGCCTTGGAACTCCAGAAACTCAACACCAACGTGGCCAAGAATGTCATCATGTTCCTGGGAGATGGTGAGGTTGGGGGTGGGGATGGGAATGGTGGGACTGGGAATGTTGGGGGTGGGGAAGGTGGGACTGAGAATGGTGCGAACGGGAATGGCGAGAACATGAATAGTGGGAACAGGAATGGTGAGAACGGCAATGGTGGGAACGGGAATGGTGGGATCGTGAATAGTGAGAATGGGAATGATGGGAACGGGAATGGTGGGATCGTGAATAGTGAGAATGGGAATGATGGTAATGGGAATGGTGGGATCGTGAATGGTGAGAATGGGAATGATGGTAATGGGAATGGTGGGAATGGGAATGGTGAGAATGGGAATAATGGTAATAGGGATGGTGGGAATGGGAATGTTGGGAACAGGAATGGTGGGAATGGGAATGGTCCAAATGGGAATGGTGGGAACGTGAATGGTGAGAACGGAAATGGTGAGAACGTGAACAGTGAGAACGGGAATGGTGGGAACATGAATGGTGAGAATAGAAATGGTGGGAACAGAGATGGTGGAAACAGGGATGGTGGGAATGAGAATGGTAAGAATGTGAATGGTGGGAACAGGGATGGTGAGAACAGGAATGGTGGGACCATGAATGGTGAGAACGTGAATGGTGGGAATGGGAATGATGGGAACGTGAAGGGTGAGAATGTGAATGGTGGGAATGGAAAGGGTGGGAACGTGAATGGTGAGAACAGAAATAGTAGGACCATGAATGATGAGAACGGGAATGGTGAGAACGTGAATGGTGGGATTGTGAATGGTGAAAACAGGAATGGTGGGACCGTGAATGGTGAGAACGTGAATGGTGGGAACGTGAATGGTGGGATTGTGAATGGTGAAAACAGGAATGGTGGGACCGTGAATGATGAGAATGGGAATGGTGAGAACGGGAATGGTGTGAATGTGAATGGTGAGAACTGGAATGGTGAGAACGTGAAGGGTGGGAATGGGAATGGTGAGAACGTGAATGGTGGGAATGGAAAGGGTGGGAACGTGAATGGTGAGAACAGAAATGGTGGGACCGTGAATATGAGAACGGGAATGGTGAGAATGTGAATGGTGGGATTGTGAATGGTGAAAACAGGAATGGTGGCACCGTGAATGATGAGAACGGGAATGGTGAGAACGTGAATGGTGGGATTGTGAATGGTGAAAACAGGAATGGTGGGACCGTGAATGGTGGGAATTGTGAATGGTGAAAACAGGAATGGTGGGACCGTGAATGATGAGAATGGGAATGGTGAGAACGGGAATGGTGTGAATGTGAATGGTGAGAACTGGAATGGTGAGAACGTGAAGGGTGGGAATGGGAATGGTGGGAACGTGAAGGGTGAGAATGTGAATGGTGAGAACGTGAATGGTGGGAATGGGAACGATGGGAACGTGAAGGGTGAGAATGTGAATGGTGAGAACGTGAATGGTGGGAATGGAAAGGGTGGGAATGTGAATGGTGAGAACAGAAATGGTGGGACCATGAATGATGAGAACAGGAATGGTGAGAATGTGAATGGTGGGATTGTGAATGGTGAAAACAGGAATGGTGGGACCGTGAATGGTGGGAACGTGAATGGTGGGAACGTGAATGGTGGGATTGTGAATGGTGAAAACAGGAATGGTGGGAACGTGAATGGTGGGATTGTGAATGGTGAAAACAGGAATGGTGGGACCGTGAATGATGAGAATGGGAATGGTGAGAACGGGAATGGTGTGAATGTGAATGGTGAGAAGGGGAATGGTGAGAACGTAAAGGGTGGGAATGGGAATGGTGGGAACGTGAAGGGTGAGAATGTGAATGGTGAGAACGTGAATGGTGGGAATGGGAACGATGGGAACGTGAAGGGTGAGAATGTGAATGGTGAGAACCTGAATGGTGGGAATGGAAAGGGTGGGAATGTGAATGGTGAGAACAGAAATGGTGGGAATGTGAATGGTGGGAACCGGAAGGATGAAAACCGGGATGGTGGGAATGTGAATGGTGAGAACAGAAATGGTGGGAATGTGAATGGTGGGAACCGGAAGGATGAAAACCGGGATGGTGGGAATGTGAATGGTGCGAATGTGAATGGTAGGAATGTAAATGATGGGAATGGGAATGGGAATGGTGGGAATGGGAATGGTGGGAACATGAATGGTGGGAACAGGAATGGTGGGAACAGGAATGGTGAGAACCAGAAGAGTGAGAACGGGGATGGTGGGAACGGAGATGGTGGGAATGTGAATGGTGGGAACGTGAATGGTGCAAATATGAATGGTGGGAATGTGAATGGTGAGAACCAGAATGGTTGGAACGTGAATGATGGGAATGGGAATGGTGAGAATAGAAATGGTGGGAACAGGAATTGTGGGAACAGGAATGGTGAGAACCGGAAGAGTGAGAACGGGGATGGTGGGAACGGGAATGGTGGGAACAGGAACGGTGAGAACTGGAAGAGTGAGAACAGGGATGGTGGGAACAGGAATGGTGGATAAGGACATGGTGGGAACGGGGATGGTGGGAACGGGGATGGTGGGAATGGGAATGGTGGGAAAGGACATGGTGGGCACGGGGATGGTGGGAACGGAAATGGTGTGGCTGGGGCGGTGTGACTTCAGATAGGAAGCAGCGTGGTGAGGTGCTCGTGTGCTGTGAGCAGGGAATTGGGGGTGGTTAAGTGAGGCTGCAGAGGCTGCAGACATGAGGCCTGAGGGGAGGGGTGGAAGGGCCAGGTGGAGGAGGCTCTGATGGACAGACTTAGGCCACAGGACCAAGCCGTGGCCCTGAGCAAGTGTGAAGACATACCGGCCATGACTTTCACAGAGCCACGCCCTGCCGTCTTCTCCACTGCCCTCGCACTGAACTAGAGATATCTGGGTGCCTGGGAGAGCCTACTGGAGGCCATAGAGTTGAGCCTTCTGTCCACCACCCTTCAGCCTCCTCACCCTTCATGTTCCCACCATTCCCGTTCCCACCATTCCCGTTCCTACCACACAGGGATGGGCGTCTCCACGGTGACGGCCGCCCGCATCCTTAAGGGTCAGCTGCACCACAACACGGGTGAGGAAACCCGGCTGGAGATGGACAAGTTCCCCTTTGTGGCCCTCTCCAAGGTGAGCTCAGGTCCGCTCTCCACCTGGTAGACTGGGAGCCGTCAGACCTCCTGGGTCCCCATGGTCTCACCGTGAGACCCAAAGGTCAGCAGCCATTTCCAAGAGGCTTTTAGCTCATCTCTAGAACTCAACTCTAGAACATACCCAGGGAAAAAAATGTGTGTTTCGGTACAGCTTGAATCTTTCACAAGCCGCTGGTGTCCTTGTAACCAGCACCCAGGTGTTGCAACTGGACATGGAAGCCCGCTTTCCCCCGACCCCCTCTTGTCCTTGCCCCTTCCTCTGCTGACAGTAGCCACTGTCCTGACCCCTCAACCAGTGATTGACTGTGCCCGCTCTTGTGTTTTCTGTAAACAGAGTCAGCCTAGTTCACACCTTCAGTAGCCCCATGCTATGGGCAGCTGTAGTTATTGGGGGTGAGGGTGTTTTTGTAACGAGCAACTCCCAGCCACTCAGAGTCAAGCCCCAGCTTCTAGGGAAAGTGGGGGCTGTAATTTCTGGATCTTTGGGGGGGGTTCCCAGGTTCATGGTGGGCAGGAAGGTAGTCCCTGAGGGTCTCCCTGGAAAATCTGGACACACAGTGGTGACCATTTGTAGGGGCAGCAGAAACATCAAGCTGGTCTCTCAGACCCCCCCTCCCCTCCCAGGGTCCCTTTCCCTTAGGGACATTCTTCCTCTCCGTCTGCCAGACCACCTGCTCCCCTACCCCTTGCTGGTTCCACAGTCCCAGTCTCAGAGGGCATGGGGAGCAGGCAGTTCAGTCAGGTGACCTTGTGGTTCTGGGAGACCTCAGTGGGCAGCAACATCCTTCCCACCCCTTGACAAGAATGGAGATGGGGTCACCACGATTGGTGCCCATCCCCTGACTCTCCCTTCCCTGGCAGACATACAACACGAACGCTCAGGTCCCCGACAGCGCGGGCACCGCCACCGCCTACCTGTGTGGTGTGAAGGCCAACGAGGGCACTGTGGGTGTGAGCGCAGCCACGGAGCGCACGCGGTGCAACACCACTCAGGGGAACGAGGTCACCTCCATCCTGCGCTGGGCCAAGGATGCCGGTGAGCCATCACAGGCAGGTTCTGCGACTGTCTGGGCCTCAGTCTCCCCATCCATGCAGCCTGGAAAGGGCGGAAGCAGGCTCTCCAGGGCCCCTTGTTCCCTGTGCAGAGGAGACAGGGGATCCTCTGCCAAATCGCAGAGGCTGCATAGAATTCCTGGGCTGGTGCACTTTGCTACAGTGGACATGACAGTGAAGCTCCCCAGTTTTGAGTGAAGGTCAAAGCACCAAGCATCAGAGTCACCGCTCCTTCCTTTCGTTCCAAGGACTCTGAAGGCAAGGTGACAGAGCCCTTCTCTCTGGGGTCCCTTTGGAACTGCCTAGGGCTTCCTATAGACATAGGCTCCACAAGTCGTGGGTGGAGGAGGGGTAATTTCAGGTAATACAGCCCACCTTGGGGTACAGGGAAAGGTATTCGGCTGCATCTGCCTTCATGCATATTGGGAAACTGAGGCCCAGGCAACCAGAGGAACTGATGGGAGGCAGTCTATGGTGGAGTGAGGAAAGAAGGGACTCCCTACCCACACGGGGTGCTAACCTCTCCTATCCCACACCTCAGGGAAGTCTGTGGGTATTGTAACCACCACACGGGTAAACCACGCCACCCCCAGTGCAGCCTATGCTCACTCGGCCGATCGGGACTGGTACTCGGATAATGAGATGCCACCGGAGGCGCTGAGCCAGGGCTGTAAGGACATCGCGTATCAGCTGATGCACAACATCAGGGACATCGATGTGAGTGGGAGCACCAGGTGTAGATGTGGCGGTTGGGGGTGGGGTGAGAGGCGGGGGGAGGGGCGCTCAGGCCCAGGATAGCTTGGGAAAGGCCTGGGTTCCCCACACACCCAGGAGAGCTACCAACCCATTAGGGGATTTGTGGTTGGGACAGGCAGCCACTGTAAGGTCTCTCTGCGGCGGGGCTATGAGGTGAGCCCTCATGTGGCTGCCACACCCCGAGAACTGGGTGCCCAGAGATTAGTCCATAAATTGGAACCTGGTGCTGCAGGTTCTAATCCCCCTACAGTATGCACTGACCCCCCCCACACACATAGTATACACTGTCACACACACTCACACACACACACACACACACACACACACAGTTTGCACTGACACCCCCCACCGTATGCACCAACACCCCCCATAGTATGAACTGACACACACACACAAACACACACAGTATACACTGACACACACATACACACACACAGTATGCACTGACATCCCCACAGCATGCCCTGACACACAGTATACACTGATACACATACACATATACACACAGTACACACACACACACACACACACACACACACACACACACAGTGTGGTCTTAGGGGAGGACCTGCCCTATATATTCACACATGCACAGGGTGGCACATGCCTGCACATAGAGCTGACATGCCCAGAAAACAGCCAGAGCACGTCATGCCTTTCCCACCCTTGCTCTGTTTTTCGCTAGCTGTGTGACCTTGGGTTATTACCTAACCTCTCTGAGCCTCCCCTTGTACAACCCTTCTGCCAGCTGGACCTGTTCCAACAGCTCACTGCAAGAACTAAGTAAGAAAATCCCAGTTGCATACTTGGCACAGAGCCTGGCCCCCGTGAGTGCCCAAGCGGCAGCCCTCACGTGCGGGCCACCCATCCTTGACGCACACACTTCAACACCCAAACGGGTTCTTACACACAGGCCTCAGCTCTTGGGGAGAATTTCTGGGTTGTTCTGCCATGACTTAGACCCTCTGAGCCTAAACTATGGCCCAGTGAGGCTCGGGGCAAGCCCTCAGACCCAGCTTCCATCTCTCCCTGCGTGTCTCAAGCCCCCTGGCTCTTTGGCAATAGGCAGGGGCGGTGCTGCCTTCAGTATCAGTGGTCCCATTGACTCCTCTTAGGAAAGAGCCACCAGGGACACAGCCACCCATCTGGCTCCAGGTTGCCAGGCAGCCGTTCCCCTCCCTCGCCCTCCTGCCGGCTTCCAGGCTGTGGGAGGCCAGGATGAGGTCACAGGGAGAGAACAAACGGGGTCCCACTGCATAGTGGTGGTTACAGGAACTCTTTAGCCAGCTCCGGCAAGAGCAGCCGAGGCAGGGAGAGGCACTTGAGGGAAAGATGCTCTGGAGGCAGTGAGGGGAGCTGGGGTCTCCTGGAGCCATGAGGGCATGAGCCGGGAAGAGAGGAGGGGAGCTCCTGAGCCCCCCAACTTTCTCTCTCCTCTTCCAATCCCGTTTGTCCTTCAGTCACCACTACTCCCAAAGCCCCTAGGCTGTCCACGAAACAAGAATTCTGGTGTCCACTCTGAAAATATCTTGAGAGAAAGAAAGAGAGAGAGGGAGAGAAACCCCAAAAGCAAACAGCAAGTCTGTTATTTGGGAGTTTAATGAGCCCGTGTGAAGTCTCCTCCGGGCTGGGAACCACACGCTCCCGGCAGGAAGATTGGGGGCTTCAGTTCCACTCTGAAAATGCCAAGGGGTCAGGTTCTGTGGGAACGGGAGAAGGCGCCAGTGACCTGGATCCTTTTCTCCCCACCCCAGCCTGCACCATCCAAGCTCCTTACTGCATAGTGGGGGTAAGATCTGCCCTCCTTGGGAGTGTATCTGTCCATCTTCATAGTTCCCTTCTGTAGGGACATCTTCCACTGTGGATTCCCCAGAGACACTGGATAACCGTTTTTTTTTTTCTCCTCTGCACAATCATTCCCGTTTTATAGGCTAGGAAACCAAGGCCCCGCAAGGTCAAAGTAACAGGCCCTCGGTTGACAAGCAGCAGAGTCGGGTCTTTATTTCAGTGTCCTTGGCCTTTCTGGGTGCCCATGGCTGTTCCTGGGGTACCTTCCCCACGTCTTGCCAGCCGCCTAGACACCCAGCTCTCTCCTCACCCCGTATAGCCCTGGTTTTACCATGGGAAATAGAACAGAAGGTAGAGAAAGAACCTTGCTCTCTCTGGGGACAGTAGATCTCAGGTGTCAGCTAGGGGCAGCAGCTTTGGCTGGCCGCTCATGGTGACAGGAGGACACAGTACGGTGGTCACCATGGGCTGTGGCTGTTATGTTCTTGGCCCTGCCTTAAAAATAGTTAGGACTTCAAACATGGATTCCCTAGGAAAACAAACAACCCCGGGTCCGTCTGCCCACGCATGCCAGCCACAGTGGATAAAATTAGCCTGGCGGTGGCTACGCAGACGTGAGGCTGGACCGTGTTTGCCCAGTGGGCTGGTTCCCAGCTGGGCTGCCCCAAGACCTCCCCGGCCGAGGCTACTCATTATGGGAGAAGAGACTCCTGGAGGTCCCATCTTTGGCTCTGTGCGTATAGCAGAGCCCTCGGGGGCTTCTGGTAGAGAAACGCTGGGTTCTGGGTTTGAATCTTACCTGTGCCAGGCACCGCTGTGTGGCTGAAGGGCAAGAAATTACATGCTGACTGCTTCCCTTGCAGCTTTGTGTGAGTGAGTTTCTCTGTCTCACTGGCTCAGGGCCTAGCACACAGCAAAGGCTCTGTAAACGGGCTTTCCTACAGGTCGGTGTTAGCCAGTGGGTAAGCAGTCCACCCAGAAGCCCCAAACCACAGTTCTGCCAGATCAGTGATTTCATCTCTCCAATCTGAACAAGTAGAGGCTGAGAGAACGCAGGCCTGAACAGGACTCGCTTGGCTGGGCAAGCGTCCACACCTCCACTTGGGACCGCTGGGGCTTCTGGACAGTGATGGCTCCTATGTCCCTCAGGTGATCATGGGGGGCGGCCGGAAGTACATGTACCCCAAGAACAGAACTGACGTGGAGTACGAGCTGGACGAGAAGGCCAGGGGTACACGGCTGGACGGCCTGGACCTCATCAGCATTTGGAAGAGCTTCAAACCCAGACACAAGGTAGCCGGTGGCTGCAGATGGGGTCAGCTGTGGGAACTTGGGGCACAGGACCCCATCCTTGTCTCAGATGTTCTCTTCCAGTGAGGGTCCTGCTTGTTCGTATGTGTGCTCTGCCCCTCACAGTCCTGAGGCCAATACCCATGCTCCCTGCGGGGAGGACACCAGTGGAGTGATGGGGTCAGGGAGTCACATGAACCCCGGCAGGCTGGGCACCTGCAGAGGCACAAAGATGGGGAATGTCATGTGCCTGGATGGGAGGAAGTTAGGACCAAGGGCATGCACGCGGGGGTGGGGTTGTGGGGAGGGTGGGTTTAAACAGAAACCCCGAGCAGGTGGAGGGGATGAGGAAGGGGCACTGGCAGATGGCAGGAGAACACAGCTGAGCAGAAGTGTGTGAGCTGAGGAGGGGGTGTAAGGCCAGCAGAGAACATCACCTGGGCCAGGGCTTTGGGAGGGGGAGGGACTGGGAGGGAGGCTGGAGCCAGGGCAGGCCAGGCTCAGCATCCTCTGAGGGGCCTCTGGCCCTTTAAATCTGCAACTGCGGGCAGCTGGGTCTGGAAATGACTGTGGTCAGGGCTGAAGACAGTGGGGAGCAGCCTGGCAGCCTTTGATGTCACTGGGGTTGGGTTTCTCAGGGTTCTAGGGCGGTCCCTGGGGAGGTTTGGTGGGGTAAGAGTCAGGATCAGAGCAGGGCTGGGGACAGCTCCATGGCTGGTAGGGGGTGTGGGAGTGATCGACTCTGTTCTTTCCCCTCTTGGGCCAGCTTAGACAGGAAAACCAAAGGGACACCAGCCTCTTTGCCTCAGTTTCCACGATCAGGCCAACAAGCCATCCTTCATGTCCTGGGACTCTATACGGACTCCCTAGGGGAGGGACCCTGCCCAATAGGGTAACTGTTGGGTCCCAGATTCTGGCCATCAGGAGAAGGACCTAGAAGAGGTTCCCAGGAGCCCTGATGTCTATGTGCCTCAGTGTCCCCATCTTAAAGCAGCGACAGTCTTGAGAGACTGCTAAGGGGGTTGCATGAGAGGAAACAGATGCTCCTGACAGAGCAAGGCCCTGGGGACCCACGCCCAATTCTTGGGTCCCTTCCCCATCTCCCCCAGAGCAACCTAGAGGACTCTCCCTCCTTGATGGGATTCTCAAGGCACAGTCAAGGACATCACTCCTGCCTGGCTCTCCAGAGACCCCAAACACTGCTCATTCCCTTCTGTAGGTATTCAAGGTCTCTGAGACCTACACATCTCATCTTAGCCCTGTGATACCCTCATGGGGAAAGCAGTTCCCTGATCCCAAGTGGATCAGTTTCTACTTTGCCTTCAGGGTTCCCCAAAATGTGGCACCACCACCAGGAAGCCCTCCTTGATCCGGCCCCAGGAATCCTCATCCACCGGGGTTGTGCATGATAGTCTCTATATAGCTGTCATTTCTTGAGTACAGAGATGGTAGGTGCTCAAGGCAGGACATTAAATGGTGCATGGGAATTGAACCACCCTGGCTCTGAGGCCAGCTGGGGCTGTCCCCAGACTCCCCGACCTGTGCTGACACATACCCCCCATCAAACCCCTCAGCACTCTCACTACGTCTGGAACCGCACTGAACTGCTGGCTCTCAACCCCTCCATGGTAGACTACCTCTTAGGTAAGTAGAGAAGGTGGGGAGTCCATGGCTGGGGCGGTGGGAGGCAGTCTCCAGTTGCAGAGCCTTTCCAGGATTCAGGGGCAGGAGAGGAGGTTTTGGTTTGTAGAGTTAAGCGGCTCAGGCAGATGAATCCCAGTCGACATAAAAACTCACGATCGGAGAGGAGAGGATACACGGCACAGCCAGGGCAGTTCTCAGGGTGACCCCCATTCCCTAGAGAGTGGGGGGCAGTGAGGGGAATGGGCAGTCCAGAGGCTGATGTCACAGAGCCCTCCAGCAGGAGGGCCACCGGGGCTGAGCTGAGGAGGCTGGTGGCTCCCGCCATCTTGGAGGTCAGCTCCCGCTTCCAAGGTGCTCGTGGTGGTGTGGTACAGGGTGCACTGGGGCTCACGGGAGCTGTTTGGCCATCGTGTGGTGACAGGGTGAGGGATAGCCCTCTCTCCTTATGTCGTATGGGAGTGCACTGAGGACCAGTGAGCAGGAGATGATGACCCCTAAGTTTCTGCCGCTTCACCGCACAAGGCTGCTGTGCCCTCAGACCTCACCTGCAAACATGCACACGCTTATGTTGCCCCCACTGAGCCCCGTCCAGAGTCCACGGCCTCAGAGACATGGAGCTGCGTCCTCCTGGGTTTGAGTCGCAGATCTGCCCTTTCACCTGCTGAAAACAGCAAGTTGGCCGTTAGAGCCTTTGTCTCCTCCTCTGCGAGGTGGACAGTAGACCCTGTGCCCTGGTGATGTGGGCCGTAGACCCCCGTACCCTGGTGAAGTGACCATAGACCCCATGTCCTGGTGACGTGGGCCTTAGACCTCGTGCCCTGGTGAGATGGGCGGTAGAGCCTGTGCCTGGTGACATGGATGTAGACTCCATGCCCTTGGTGAGATGGGCGGTAGACCCCGTGCTCGTGGTTATGTGGGCTGTAGACCCCGTGCCCTGATGACGTGGACTGTAGACCCCGTGCCCTGATGATGTGGGCTGTAGACCCTGTGCCCTTGGTGAGATGGGTGGTAGACCCCGTGCTCGTGGTTACGTGGGCTGTAGACCCCGTGCCCTGATGACGTGGGCTGTAGAGCCTGTGCCTGGTGACATGGATGTAGACTCCATGCCCTTGGTGAGATGGGTGGTAGACCCCATGCTCGTGGTTACGTGGGCTGTAGACCCTGTGCCCTGATGATGTGGGTTGTAGACCCCTGTGCCTGTGGTGAGGCGATCGGTGAGACTAATGAAAACAGTCCAGTTCTGGATCCACAGGCCCTCCCAGGTGGTAAGGTCTTCCCTCCTACGTTTGCCTCAAGTTGAATGTAGGGATCTTGTATCTCTGTGACACCCGGGGCTCCTTGGGGCCCTCCCAGCAGGCTCAGGGCTCTCGGCACCCACATCCCTCCTCTGTCCGCAGGTCTCTTTGAGCCCGGGGACATGCAGTATGAGTTGAATAGAAACAACCTGACTGACCCTTCGCTCTCTGAGATGGTGGAAGTGGCCCTCAAGATCCTGAGGAAGAATCCCAAAGGCTTCTTCCTGCTGGTGGAAGGTAGGGCCAGATGGAGACGAACCTTCCAGAAACGTGACTTGGGTTAGGCAGAGGGATGGTTACAGCTTTCAGAGAGAACTGCCAGTTTGGGGGTGAAGAAAGAACTCCCTCTTAGGAGAGGATTGGTGCTAGCTCCCAGAGAAGACTGGGAGTTCAGAGTATAGGGAGACTGCCTATCCATCAGCCCAAACTGAGAGGGCTTCCTGGCAGAGGAGGCAGTCGTTCTCCTTTGAGAAGTCTTTCTCCAAGACCTGGCTGGCTGTGGAGGGCCATGCAAGTCTCTTAGTATCACCCACGCAGCAGTTCCACCTGCTCTGTGGCTGTCAGAGGCCAGGGAGGTGATACGTGGGCTCTCGTCCCCACGCTACCACCCACGTCCGTGGGACCTAACTAAGCATTGCCCCTGTCCTAGAGCGGTGACTCAGCCCCATCATGCTCAGAAGTATAAAGCAAGGACTAAGGGTTGAGAGAGATGGTGCAGTCAGTGAGATACCTGCCACACAAGCATGGGGACCTGCGTTCAGATCCCCAGAACCCACGTGAAAAAGCCAGGCATGGCGAGGAGCGCCTGTGATCCGGCCCTGAAGGGGCAGAGACAGTGGGTCCCTGAGGCTCACTGACCAGTCGGCCTAGCTGAATTCATAGCCTTCGGGTTCAGTGAGAGACCCTGACTCAAAAAATAAAGGCGGGGTTGGGGGGTGGGGGCTGGAGAGATGGCTCCGCAGCTATGAGCAAGTTCTGCACTTGCGGAAGACCCAAGTTTAGTTCCCAGTATCCCTATCAGGCTGCTCACAAACACCTGTAACTCCAGCTCCAGGGGACCTGACACCCTCTTCTGGCCTTCAGAGGTATCTCCTACACACACAGAGAGAGAGAGAGAGAGAGAGAGAGAGGAGAGAGAGAGGAGAGATGGGGGTAAAAATAAATCTGGAGGCTGAGGAGATGGTTCAGCAGTTAAGACAGCTTACTACTCTCCCTGTAGCCTCAAGTTCGGTTCCTACCACCACCCACATCAGGCAGCTTACAACTAACTGCCTGTAACTTCAGTTCCCAGGGATCTGACGCTGTCTTCTGGTCTCCATGGACACTGCACACTTGTGCATAACTCTGTGTGTGTGTGTGTGTGTGTGTGTGTGTGTGTGTGTGTGATTAAAGACAAAAATATAAGCTGGGTGTGGTGGTACACACCTTTAATCCCAGCACTCAGGAGGCAGAGGCAGGAAGATCCCAGAGTTTGAGGCCAGCCTGGTCTGCAGAGTGAGTTAGTTCCAGGACAGCCAGGGCTGTATAGAGAAAAACCCTGTCTCAAAAAAACAAAAACAAAAAAAAAAACCCAATAAATTAATATAATATTTTAAAGATAAATAAAAGGGGGGGTGATTAAGAAAAGACACGTAGCATTGCCCTGGTCTCTACACACCCATGCAGACTCAGGTGCACACCCATAACTAACAAGTATGCTCCCTGGGGGAGCAGAGAATGAGAATTACTTCACAGTGTTTCCATTGCTACCATTGTAATTACAGAGTAGCCAAAGCAACAATGGGAAGTAATAGAGTTTCCAGAATCTTCCAGAATTTCTACAGCCCTTGCCCTTTGTGGTTCCGTGCATGGCCCTAGTTACGTGTACTTGTCCCATGCAGACACATGGGCATGTCTGCACATACACATGTCCCCAGTATACACAAACCCGCTCAGGCCCCTCCACCTTCCAGAGGCCAGTGGCCGCCAGCCCAGCTAGGCAAGCCTTCTTGCCAAGCCCTGGGGTTCCCACCAGCACAGCGGTCTCGGCCTGGCCCCAAGCAGGCCTCTGATCTGAGGACGCGCCAGGAACCAGTGGTGGTGAACACGGGTCCCCCGGGAGTGGTCCTCTTTGTAAGCACAGCCAGCCCAGCCTGCCAGGCCAGCTGCTCCCAGAACCACAACAAAGGGAAGGCCAGCGTGCCCGCCCTGCCAACTGGCCAGGCTAGTAGTGAGGGTGAAGTTGGTGGGGAGGGAGGACCCTGCCGCCCCAGCTCAGGACCCTCAGAACCGAGAGTGACCACTAGGTGGCATCTCGCAAGCAAAGGGAAGCCATTGCTAAGGCCTGCATGTTCCTACCCCAAGGGGCTATAGCATTATGGGATTAGAACTTCCATTGGTCTTTTGGGAAGGTCTCCATGACACTACCCAGGCACTGGAGGCTTGTGCCACGGTGAAGATCCAGAAGTCGCATGCTTTCTGCTTGTAGGGATGTGCTCATTGAGGAAACAAGACTGAGCTCTGGAATGCATCAGGCCTGAGCTCCTACCCAGTACCCTGTGGGAATGGCCCTCCCCCTCGCTTCCTCAGTAGCTCCATCTATACACAGGGCTAAGGTGCCATCTCTGCCCAGGGTTGCTGTGAAGTCAAACGAGATGCTTCTTTGTCCTGCCTAGCGCACAGTAGGGTCTTAGGCATGCTCTCTGTCCCTTCCCTTCCTTGAAGTCTTCTGTCACCCAAACAGCTGAGGGTGCCGAGCTAGGGGCAAAGGACTCTGGTGGTACAGTTCTCTCGTCTCTCAGTGGCTCTGCTTCCCCACATGTGCCGGTGCGCCACGTCCTTGCTCACCCTCTGAAGGACGCTTGACTACGTGAGATGCATCAGGTGGACCTGGTACAGGGAGTCTCTGCTGAAGGTCGCTGTCATTCCCTACCAAGGAGATGATAATCTGATGACAGTGTCCTCAGGCCTGTGGGGGTATGGCGTCCTTCCCCGTCACCTCATGGGAGGCCTTCTCTTTGATGTCCCTAGGGGGCAGGATTGACCATGGACACCATGAGGGCAAGGCCAAGCAGGCACTGCATGAGGCAGTGGAGATGGACCAGGCCATTGGGAGGGCAGGTGCCATGACTTCCCAGAAGGACACCCTGACTGTGGTTACTGCAGA
The DNA here is from genome assembly GCA_026225945.1 of Cricetomys ansorgei. Taxonomy (NCBI): domain Eukaryota; kingdom Metazoa; phylum Chordata; class Mammalia; order Rodentia; family Nesomyidae; genus Cricetomys; species Cricetomys ansorgei. The sequence continues at coordinate 495,659 of JAMJFZ010004114.1, forward strand.
TCATTCCCATGTTTTTACTTTCGGTGGATACACCCCCCGGGGCAACTCTATTTTTGGTGAGTAGGCCTCTCCCCGGGGTGGGGAAGCCAGCAGGGCAGCCTGTGGTGGGTGGGAGGGCACAAGAGAGCTAAACAACGGGATGATGGGTGGTGTGCAGACTGTGGCAGCGTAGGCAATGGAGGAGAATGGGGAGAGGTCACTGGAGGGATGAAAAGATGGATAGAGAGGTGAGAGAAGAGTGGAAAGATGAATAGGTGGGTGGCGTGTATGGACGGATGTGAAGCTGGCTCAATGAGTGGGTGGTGAGTAGATAGATGGTGGGGGGTAGATGGGTGAATTGGTGATGGGTAGATGAATGGATGTATCAGTGGATGAATGGGTAGATGGATGGATGAATGGGTGCATAGGAAGATGGACTGAATGAATGGGCGAGTGGGTGGGTGGATGTATGAATGGGTGGATGGATAGGTGGCTGAATGGGTGGATGGGTGAATGGATGGGTAGATGAATGGGTGGATGGAGAGATGGATGGATGGATGGGTGGGTGGATGGATGGATGGGTGGGTGGATGGATGGCTGAGTGGATGGATGGATGGGTGGGTGGATGGATGGATGGGTGGGTGGATGGATGGATGGGTGGTTGGATGGATGGATGGATGGATGGATGGATGGATGGATGGATGGATGGGTGGATGGATGGATGGGTGGCTGGGTGGTTGGATGGATGGATGGATGGATGGGTGGATGGATGGCTGAATGGGTGGATGGGTGGATGGATGGATGGATGGGTGGATGGATGGATGGGTGGCTGGGTGGTTGGATGGATGGATGGATGGATGGGTGGATGGATGGCTGAATGGGTGGATGGGTGGATGGATGGGTAGATGAATGGGTGGATGGATGGATGGGTGGATGGATGGATGGGTGGGTGGGTGGATGGGTGGATGGATGGATGGGTGGGTGGATGGATGGCTGAGTGGATAGATGGATGGGTGGTTGGATGGATGGATGGATGGATGGATGGATGGATGGATGGGTGGATGGATGACTGGGTGGATGGGTGAATGGATGGGTAGATGAATGGGTGGATGGATGGATGGCTGGGTGGATGGGTGGCTGGGTGGATGGATGGATGGGTGGCTGGGTGGCTGGGTGGTTGGATGGATGGATGGATGAGTGGGTGGATGGATGAGTGTATGAATGGGTAGATGGATGGATGGATGGGTGGGTGAGTTGTGAGTGGGTGGATGGATGAATGGATGGATGGGTGGATGGATGGATAGGTAGATGAGTGAGTGGATGAGTGGATGGATTGGTGAGTTGTGGGTGGGTGGGTACATACGTGGATAAGTGAACAGATAGATGGCAGGGATACAGACATGGTAAAAAAAAAAAAAAAAAAAAAAGATCAATGCCTAGCTGCTTGCAGTAGCTGGGATCTGGAAGGTGGCTTAATGAAGGTACTTTGGGCTCTGAAGGATGATCACAGGGAATACCAAGCCACAGACTCTGAGGAGTTTGATCAGGGAGGGGGCTGCTGACCAGGCTTCCAGTTCTCCTTGCAACCTTGGGCCTCTTCCCCGCACAGGTCTGGCCCCCATGGTGAGCGACACAGACAAGAAGCCCTTCACAGCCATCCTGTACGGCAACGGGCCTGGCTACAAGGTGGTGGATGGCGAACGAGAGAATGTCTCCATGGTGGATTATGGTGAGACCACGGAAGCCAGAGCTGGGAGGGGACAGGTATCCCTCGAGGGTGGGCCCATGTGGTCCTGGAGTACCTAGATTTGAGTCAGTACCTCAGTCTGGGTTCTCTCCTGCGCTTCAGCAACTCTGACCTTGGACACCTGATTCCACCTTTCTCAGCCTTAATTTCTCCTATGAAAGACCTCTGCCTTCTGGGGACTTTACCCTGGAAGATGACATGAGTCTGATGAGCCTAGCCAGGCGCCTGGCCTGTGTAGGTCCCACGTGTGTTTTACTAGCTGTCAGATATGAGTATCTGGGAGTGTGGTCTTCTGGGTCAGGCAGACTTGGATCTGAACCCAGTTGCCTCTGGTGAAATGCCTCTCCTGGTGCTGAGCCCCGGTTTCCTCGTCTGTGAAAGGGGCCTTCAAGCCAGTCTGGGGGTGAGGGAAAAGGGGGTGCTTCTCTCACAGCACTGAGGCCTAAGCAGATACTCAAAAAATGTTTCTGGCCTACAGCTCACAACAACTACCAGGCCCAGTCTGCTGTCCCTCTGCGCCATGAGACCCACGGTGGGGAGGACGTGGCAGTCTTTGCCAAGGGCCCGATGGCTCACCTGCTTCACGGCGTCCACGAGCAGAACTACATCCCCCATGTGATGGCATACGCCTCCTGCATTGGGGCCAACCTTGACCACTGTGCCTGGGCCAGGTCAGCGAGCAGCCCCATCCTAGGGCCCCTGCTGCTCCCACTGACCCTGCTCCCCCTGAGCGCCCTGTTCTGAGGGCCCAGGTCCCACCATTCCACAACGGATGGCCAGCTCCCCTCCCTACGTGGCTCACCACCCAGCGGCCCACACTCAAGGGAGAAGCCCAGGCAGTCTCCAGCAGGAATACAAGTTTGCTACCTGCCTCGCTTCCCTCCGGAATCCTCCATGGGCCAGAAGATTCCTGGCTCTGCCTTTATTCCCTGCTCACTGCCCTTTGGCCAGCAGGGTAGGTTTCTCTCTTGGGCAGGCAGGACACAGACTGTACAAATTCCCAAAGCACCTTATTTTTCTACCAAATATGTTCTCCAGAACCTGAAACCTCCATGGAACATTCCAGAGCTGACCTTCTCCCACCCAACCCCCACCCCGTCTCTTCCCTCTGGAACACTGGGCTCCATAGTCATGGCCAGTCCCAAGCCCAGCCCTCCCTAGAAGGGAGACCTGGTCTGCTCGGGATGAGACTCCCAGGAAGCCACCTCCGGGGTTGGCTGTCTACCCTGGGTGGCTGGGCTGGGAAGAGCAGCCCAGCTGAACAGGACGCACACTCCCCACCCAGCTCCAGAGACACACGCCAACCCTTCACTGAAGCGGCTCTCCTGTTTGAAACAGCAAAAAAAGAAAAAAAAATTAATTTCTCTTTTTGGTGTTGGTTAAAAGGGAACACAAAACATTTAAATAAAATGTCCCAAATATTTCTGAGGCCAGAGCTGAGTCTTTGTGGTCAGTGGGAAAGAGACCAAAATAGGCTCGTCGCTCAGGAAAGAACTGGACTCGGAGCCGAAGGTGAGGGCATCGGGAGCAGGGGTGTCGGGGCTCCTGCCAGCCGAGGGGGGCTTCGCCACTCACCGGTGGTTGTGACAGGGTGGGTCCTGGCTTTGTGTCTCGGTGCTCCCATGTATGGCGATGGGAGACAGCCCACCTGGGGGTCACTATGAGGATTAAAAAAAAAAGGGTCCTTTGTCCTTAAACCCACACACAGTAAGGAGGGCTTCGGTGACCTGGGGCTCCCTCACAGCAAAACATCGGGACATCCCAAGCGCATGCCAGGCCTGTATAACTGCATGGCGCTGGCTGATGAGGCGGCTTAGCCTGTCGGGCACTTGCCACACAAGCGTAATGACTCACATTTGATCCCCGGAACCCATGGAAGGTAGATGGAGACTGTGCACACCACGAGGTTGTCCTCCGACCTCCCACACGTGTGCTGTGGCACACGCTCACACACACACTCGTAATGCTGGAGGCTCCCGGTGAGCGGGTGGACGGGTGCCTCCCCTTGCTGCAGCACTAGACCAGCCCAGCACCCGATCTTCCCGTGCCCGCTTCTCATGGGAATGCTCCAGACACTGGGGTACACAGCGTCCCACAAGTTTGCTCCTCTTGCCTCAAGCCCCTTTGCTTGCGAGAATAAACACCGGCCCCTGCCTATAGCCAATAACTCTGGCCTCGTGCTTTGTGTATATCCATTTGCTTCCTCCTTGCGGAATTCCTTCCCCTCACCCACACTTATGAATGAGGACACCCACGGCGTGGGAGGCCATATGATTGTCGCGGTCCCCCACGTTGCGGACAGGGATTCGAATCCAAATTTGCTCGATGCCAACGTTCCTGCACTTAACGACATCTTTTATTTGTTTATAATACATTTCCAAACTCCTGCCCACCCAGCCCCGGCCAATGCCAGTGACTCACAATCCACCAGTTAGACGGGAACCGAGACTGAATATCTGGAGTGGACGTCCTTCGTGTCTGAAAGGACGCTGAACAGATTTCTCTCTGAGCTTCCTAGCAGTCGAAGCAAAAAGGAAAGCACAGCCACGCTGGTGCCGGAATGAAAATTTAACTTGTATGCAGCCTCTCCAGGACAGAGATCCCTGCCCCTATCTTGAACTGGCCACACGGGGCCTTGAGGTGTTAGCGTAATACCTGCTGTCTCTCCGGGCTGCTGTCTAAGCAGTCCCTTATAGCCACCAAGAAGTGGTCAGTTTTTAAACATTTCCCAGTACTGCCTGCAGTCTGTCCACCAATGTTAATAGCTAAGAATATGATCACCACAGGGACTGGAGACAAGGGGTGTAAGGGCCGTGGCTTTGGGTCTCGGGCTGAATTGGGTATGAATTTTTAAATTGTAAAGAAGTGGAGACAGAAAAAGAATGAGGGAGATACGTGACTTGGCAGCAAGGTGCATCCTCTGGTGGCCTCTAGAGCCACAGTACAAGAGGCCCACTGAGAGTCACCCCCAGGGTGTAGAGGAAGTGGGGTGTTTATTCCCCATCACCTCCCTTACTGGTGAAGGGCCATATCAGGAACAGATAACACTGAGCTCCCAGCTTGCTTCTTGAAGGGCTGAAACTCCAGACTGGGTATTGGAATCAGGATCCTGGAGGGCACAGACACATCTGCCAAGCCTTGGGATGGGTGGGAAGCATGGCCGAATCAGAACCACGGGGGCCACACCTTTCTCAGTCCCGTGGACTCTGACAGCCCACCTAGCACGCTGTGGACACTGAAGACCATGCAGTTCTTTCTCTGCGGGATGTTGTCAAAGATGCCCAGAGGCTCATGCTCCAGAGGGCTGGGTCCTGGCTCACATGCGCCCTAGGACCATTGTCACCCTGGCTGCTAATCACATGAGTTATACATCCCAGTCTGAGCAAGGGTCCAGGAAGTGGACCCAATTCTGTCCCCAGCACCCACAGCCATCACAATTGGCATCCAGTGGCTCACGAGTCCCTTTGTCCTCAGGTTCCTCAGGCAAGGACAAATTGAGCAGGCAGGTCCTCTTCATAACATAGTGTGAGTCTATTTCTATGTCAACAGATGGGTGCCCAGGCTGAGAGGCAGAGATCCAGGCTCTTCCCACCTCTAAGTGCTAGGTGTCTTTTCTATCTGGCCAGTACCTCCATAGCAGAGCCAGCACCCTGCTTTGCAACCTGAGCACATTCATAGCTTCCATTTGGAGTTCATTGGTAGGAATGGGTCATGTGTCCACCAAGTGCAAAGGCGGCTGGGAAATGTAGTTTTGGGTTGAGCAGTCGCACACACCCACTTCCCAACACAGTAGGTTCTCACCCTTGGCACACTGACACTGAAGACCAGTGGGGTCTGTAAGTGCATCCCTGGCTTCTAATCACTAGATTTCTGGGGGACAAAGTGCTCCTTGCATCAGCTGATGGAGCGGGTAGACAATTTGAAGGACAGCTCCACTGATGCTCAGAACACCCTCCATTTCAATGTTCTGGATGTTTCTGGAAGACCTGTGTCTCTAGCTTCTTTGGAAAGCTAGAAGGCCCAGCAGGCAGAGGAGGTCCCTAACAGCAGCTTAACCGTCAGCTAGCACTGAGGTGCCTGCTTCCCGGGGTTCTGACTGCCCTGTTTGCAGGCCGTAGCATCCCAATATCCTGCTGCTCAGTTCCTTCAGAAGTCACCATGGAAGCTGAGCTTATGACCCTTGCCTCATGAATACTATGTGCTGCACCTGGGTGGCTGAACAGAGAGCAAACCACTGTCTTCAAGGTCCTGTCCCATGACACACAAGTTCCTCTCCTGCAGAGGAGAGACAAGGAGCCTGGGTGCCGGGAAGGTGACACCTAACTAGTTTGGGAATCAAACGGGTGGGCAGAGGGCAAGGGAGACAGAAAAGACAGCTCATGAGCTCAGACCTAACAAGGGGAGAGCCTGGGGCCTGAGGCCTAGAGTTTCAAAGTGGCATCATGGGAAGAGATGAGCTGGGCCACAGGGCCATTCTAAGAAGCCTGTGGGTTGCCCATGAAGACCCCAGGGAGGCACAGAAGGTTCTGGGCCTGGGGAATGAGCGCTATGGCTCATAATCTCAGCAGCCAGTTTTGAGGAAACTTCTCTGATGCTGAACACCGAGGCCGCTATAGCACACCGGGCAGGGAAGTCCCGGGCTGTGGGAATGAGGTGGAAAAGCCCAGACGTGGTCCTCAGCAATCTGAATCCTGGTTATTGAGGAGGAGTTTAGGCCTGTGCCTAAGTGGTGTTAGCACACCAAATGCCCTGAGATCAAGAACGGGAGGGAGCAAGACACCTACTATGTGCCACACACCATACCAAATGCCCCAGACATGAGGTGAGCTGCCACCTAGAGGGAGCGCTTTGCACACCTGACCCACCATGGTCCTGGGTGGTTGAGTTTATCACCCTCACTTACAGATGGGAAAGCTGAGGCTTGAAGGGCAGGATAGCCTGCCCCAGGCCCCATGGCTTGTAGATGGTGATACAAGTTGTACCAAGGATCCACACTCCCTTGCTTCTAAGGTGTTAATCTATCCCAGGACAAGTGCTCCAGCCCCACAAGCCACAGGACTGTGGGTTCCTAGGGGAAGAGTTGGGGGAGAGACCCAGACAACAAAGTTTGTAATTACCCCCTGGGCTAAACTGAAGACCTCCCACTGGGATGCTCCCTGGGATGCTGGGGGGTGGGGGTATGATTACGCATTCAGGGGAGGATTTGGGCTCCCAGTCCCTGTGTGGCTTCCTCTGCTTCTCCATGACTCCAGGACCTTTCCTGGTTCTTCGGGGTAGTCTAGGTCACCCTCAGGTGGGTGGGCACGCAAGCTGAGGTCAGAGAAAGGACAGAACAAGCCACTGGCAGGACCACCTCCATCCCTGCCTGTGGGAACACAGGCTCCCTGCACAGTAGGAGCACAAAGGCACTCACAAGAAGTCCCAGTGCCAATCAGCAATTTCCATGATGTTCCCTGGGTCGCAGGCACTGTCCCTGAGTGCTCCTTGACATGGATGGGCTCATCTATTTATTTTTTAACCAACCACCCTTGGAGTGCCAGCCCTATTATCCCTCTTTTACAGATGAATCAGGCAAGAAAGGTTCTGGAAACCTCAGCATCAGTGAGGCTCAGAGCCAGGGCTCGAAGCCAAGGCCAGCAGCTCAGAGCACAGGCTTTAAATTTTTTTTTAAATCTAACTTATTATTATTGTATGTGTGTATGATGTGTATGTGAGCATGAATGCAGGTGTGTGTGTGTGTGTGTGTGTGTGTGTGTGTGAGAGAGAGAGAGAGAGAGAGAGAGAGAACAACTCAGGACTTAACGTCTCTTCCACCAAAGGTTCCAGGTACAGACCCAGGTCATAGGGCAGGTGGCAGTCTGGGGTCGTCCTCACTTTACAGATGAGAAACAAATTCTGTCATGCAGCTCATAGTTGGGGAAGACCTGTCTCTGGAAGTGACGTGAACGGGGACCCAGCTAGGAAGATGGCGCCCCAGAAAGCTGAAGGGCAAATCACTAGAAGCAGGGGCAAAGCCGGGCAAGAAGGAACCAGTGTCTCTGAGGGGTAGAGAGGTGACATGCTGGAGCCAGAGGATGGCAGTGCGGGCTGGGGGTGGCCCTGCTCTGTGGCTGCACAGCAGCCTGTGTTCTTTCCATTGCAGAGGGGAAGCTACCATGGAGCCCAAAGAACGGAGGGCTGTGTGACTTGTGCCTTTGCTTCATAAAAGTAGCCTTTGCTGCTATCAAAGGAGCCCGGACAGCAGTGGAAGCCGCTGTGCAGCCTGTGGGTCCTTGTGTCCTCAGGGTCTGAGGTGGTGGTGGCTTGGAGTAGTGGCTGGACCACAGACACATTGGGGAGCTGAAGCCAGCAGCACTGTCTGGTGCATGGCATATGGAGAGAAGGAAACAGCAGAATCGGGACTCCCCCTTCTAAGTTTTTGGCTAGGGCCTGGGTAGATGAAGGTGCCATTTATGGATATGGAGAATCGGTTTTGGGGAGAATAAATAGAGGTGGGTTTGGGTCACAGTTAGGTGGTGGCACACACTGGACTTTGGGGTGGAGAGGCTGAGTGAGTAGTCAGGGGAGCCTGGCGCACTGGGAGAGCCCCAGTTGCCCACAGATGGGGTCACAGCAGTATGCAGAGTTCTGGGCACACAGAGGAAATGATTTACCCAGGGTAACAGACAGCCAATGGTCACGGTGTTCCTTCTACTCCGGGGCCGTCCACCTCTGGGAGGGTGAGGAGAGGAGACTTGGATGAAGTATGGGGGTGTGCTTGTTATCAGATTCAAGTAGAGCAAGGAGAAGCCCCTGAAAATGAGCTCAGAGAGATCCCTCCAGCCTGGCCCACCCACCCACGGGCTGCCCAGGTGGAGGAGCCTTTTCTGAGCTGTCGCCTGCCTGTGGCATGGATGGAAAAGCCAGGTCCAGAGGAAATGGGACTAGAGTCTGGCTGTCATCAAGCCAGAGTGCTATCAGTTCTATGGTGGACTTCTGCCTGGACCAACTCAGGAAACCATCCATCTATGGTGCTCCTGATGACTTCCTGGACTCAGGACCTGGGGCCTGAAGTCTCTCTGGGGCATCCCCCATCACCATTTGCCTGCTGCCTGCCTCTGCCCCATGTCCAGCCCACTCCCAGGCCTCGGGACCCCTCCGTGTCCCCTTCAGCTTGGCTCTGGTCATGGCTCCTGCCCTGAAGCCAGGACTGAGGCCTCACTGGCTGCTGCCCAGACCACCCAGCGCCAGGTCCTGGCGGAGCCCGGCAGGGCTGGCCAGCCGTGGTCTGGCTCCTCCTGAGGGGCTGTGGCCTGGGAACCACTGGCTGTCTCCTCGGGGAAGCGGCTGGATCTCCAGAACAAACATGGAACCGCAGGCTCCTCTCCTACCCACTGAAGAGGGAGCTGCTTCTGGCTCCTAGCCACACCCTACTCTCCAAGCTGGGCTCCCACTTCTGTGGGGGATGGGCTAAGGGACAGAGTGGTGAACACAGCCCTGAACTGGTGGGGGTGGGGGGGTGGGGGGGGCAGGAGGACTGCATAGCAAGAAGAGGGCAGACAGGTCTTTGTGATCAGGGGGAAGGGGCTGATGACTGAGACAACTGTGAACGAAGACATGAAGGGAATGCAGAGGGCCCGGGATGCCCCGGGAGACCCTCAGGAAGGCAGCTTTGGTTGCTGGGGTGGAGCACTTCTGAGCCTCAAGTCAAGAACAAAGCTTTGGAATCACACAGAGCTGGTTTCAAATCCAGACTTGGCCACATCCAAGCTAATGGGTCTCGGGAAAGTGACTTTGCCTCTTTGGACCCCCAGTTTCTCCCTTTATAAGAAAAAAAAGCTCCCACAGCCCCTGTATTGCAGAGTAATGGAAAGATAACATAGTCCTCTGGACAGAAAATGCCCAGCCCGGGTGGCACGGAGTGGGTCCTCAAGGGAGATCAGCCACAGTTGAGCCTTGGGGGGTCCTGGGACTGGGACTGGTGGGGCAGGCTAGGACAACCTCACTGATTCACAACGGCTGGGGGATGGGTGGCATCTGACTCCACTAGAAGCCGCAATTAGAGCCCAATTTAAAGAAATGCTGGGCTGGTTCTGCCCGGGCCAGATGTGATTACAGGCTCAGAGCTAAAGTGTTACTAACAGGATGACACAGAGGTCCAGGCCAGGCCACAGGGGTGTCCAGCTCAGCCCCCTTCCTACACTCAGGGGGAAACAGAGGCCTTCGGTGTAGGAGGGGCCAGGCTCCAGCCCCCACTACAGGTGAAGAGGGTGGCACCCTATACTCCCTCCAACTCCTACTTTCTTCAGCAATTGGATGATGGGGAGGGGCAACTGCAGCCCTCAAGGAAGGGGGGGACATCAGCCAGCGATGGCCACTAAACCAGCTGGCTCCCCCATGCCCACCTCCCAGGGACCTAGGCCTGACGATCAAAAGCAGAGTCCCCTCCCAGAGCCTCCCATCGGACACCTGCGTACCTAGCCATCCTCACAGACTCTGGGAAGGAGCTGTTAGAGCATATCCCATTCTAGGGAAGGGAACACTGAGGTTCCGAGTCTCCAGTGACTTGTCCACAGTCAGGCTTGGAGCCAGGGGCAGAACTGGGCGTGGTGCAGCACAGGTGTCCCTGGTAGAGTTAGACAAGTTGCTCTGAGACCCTTCAACAAGAGGCCCGGGCAGGGAGCTCAGGGGATGAGCCATCTCAGTGAGTGGAGACGGTGAGCAAGCCAGAGAGGGTGGAAGCATGGCGGGAGGATGGACTGGGGGGACGGATGAGCTGTTGGAAGGGCAGGCTCATAAGCAGGAGATGGGGATGTGGGTGGATGGGTGAGGGAGGGACTGGAGTATGGATGGATGAGTAAATGGATGGATGAATGCGTGGGTAGATACGTGGGTAGGTAGGTAGAGGAATGGATGTATAAATGGGTAGATAGGTGGGTAGGTGGATAGGTGAATGGATGGGGGAGTAGATAGGCGGGCGGGTGGGTAGATAAATGGGCAGGATGGAGAGATGTCGAGTGGGTAGATGAATGGATATTTAGGTAGGTGGGTAGTGAATAGATGGGCAGAGGGCTAGACGTGTAGATAGATAGGCGTGTAGGTGGATAGACAGGTGGATGGATGGATGTGTAGGTGGTTGGGTGGATGGATAGGTGGGTGGAGAGATGGATGAGTAGGTAGATAGTTAAGTAGGTGGATAGATAGGTAGTTAGGTGGATGGATGGATCGATGGATATATGTAAGGATGTATGGATAGATGGATATATGGGTAGAGGGATTGATTGCTGTGTGGGTAGATGGATAGATGAGTGGGTGGAAGAGTTTGTAGATGGATACATGGGTCAGTAGATAAACAGGTAGGTAGGTGGATAGATAAGCTGTGTATGGGGCTCTGTTGTGGAATGCTTAAGAAGGACACAGACCTTTCCCTGTTGCTGGCTCCAGGGAGACCCCTGAGATGAACAGACTGTGGAATCATGGTTGAAACCTCAACCCGCAGGAACAAGGATCTCCAATACTCTGGGTCTTAGGTACCCCATGACTGACCCAGATGCTCCCTAGGGAGCATAGAGCAGTTCCTCCACCTTAGAAGGCAGAGTTCCCTGGCTTTGAGTCCCTCTACTGTACCACTGGCCTGGGTCAGAGTGGGCTGGACAAAGAGGAGCTCTCAACCCTACCCTCTTGTTTCCAGGCTCCAGCTGCCTTTGGAGAGCCTGGGGCTGGAGCAGTGAGTGCATCCTGTACTGGTTCCCAGGAACTTAGGAGCAGCTTGCTAGAGCCCTCTCCTGGCCATGTGCCCCACATTCTACAGGGATGGGCTGTGTGAGTAGTCCTAGTCAGTCAACATTTATGGAGGTCCCACTGTGTGCCTCCCCCCGCCCCCACCCGGGGTGGGAGCTCAGCGGAGCACATATGACCCTCTCTTCTGCCTCCTCATCATGTCCCTCAAGGACTCTCTGGGCAGGGACTGTGCCTCTACCTTCAAACCAGTCTGTAGAACTGGCTGTCCCCAGGAGGCCTCCCCTTACTCCCAGGGCCACCAGGACAGGACTGCCAGATAAAACACAGGGTGCCTGGTTCACTGTGAATGTCAGGTAAACAGGAATCATTTTTTTTGCTATAAGTATGTCCCAAATATTGTATGAGGTATACTTAAGCTAAAAACGAGTCTGTGTTTACCTGACATTCAAATTTAACTGGACACCGCATGTTTCTGTTTGCTGCCTGCCAACCCTCGCCCTGAAGCTCATTCCCCCAGCTGGCACCTGGCCTGGCCAGATGGCCCAGGTCGTGCCTGGACTTGGCCCCTGCATGCCGGGCCTAGCTCTTGTCAACCCTAGGACTCCTGTCCTCCACTCCAGGTGGACACCCACCCCGACCACACTGCACAGAGCAGGCTATGAACCGTCAGGCATGCTGCATCCAGCCTCCTGGGGGGATGGGCCTGGAGAAGGATGGAGTCACAGGTGCAGAGACCAGAAGTATCAGAGACAGAGGGGTCAAAATGCAGTGTTGGAGACACATGAGACCTAGAAGCAGAAGATAGGGGTTAGGTAGGGTCCAGGGACCAAGACAGAGAGTTAAAGGTGCTGAGCTGCAATGGGGGAGGGTCTGCACTGTGGTGGAGGGGAGCCTGGGCATCGGAACACCAGCATCAAGCCTGGGCTTGCAGGCCTCAGGAAGCAGCATGGGGTGCCCAGTAGAAGCCTCTCCCAGAGGCTCACATAGGAACGTTTGCAGCTTCCCAGAAGGTCCCATCGGGCAGCCAGAGTGGCTTTTAAAATTAGCCTCACTAACCAGATCTGGTTATTTCAGGAGGTCCCTTCCTGGGCTGTCCCCTCAATAGGGCAGGCTCAGGGAGGGAGGAAGAAAGGGAGGGCAGACCCCTATATTCCAGGGTCCCTGGCTGAGCGCCCCCTGCAGTCTGGGAAGCAGAGAACATCCAGGTCCTGGTCCCCTGGCATTGAAACAGCCTGTGCCTGCTACCACCTCTTTGGCAAAGCTGTCCTGGAGTTGGCCATAGGTGTCCAGAGACATCTTTGCTGTGGGGGTGGGGTGGTATGGAAGGACCCTCATTCTGGGCATGGATCCTGCACCAGGCTCCAAGCATGGCTCCTCAGAGGTATGACAGTGCCCAGGACCACAGGTAGGTTTGTCTTGTGTCAAGGTGACACTTGGGAGAGTCTTGCCCACAGGGAGCTAGGGATGCCAGGGGTGTGAGGTGCCCCCACCATCTCCTGGGGAAATGCTGCTCTTTCCAGCACCCGGGGTTATTTCTAACATTGCCCCGTGGCTTCCCGGAGCTGGTGACCCCCGCCCTAGCCCTAATTCCAGCCTCGGGTTGGTGTCCTGGCTCGCCCTCCCCACCTCAGAACCCAGGGCAGGCACAGAACTGGCGTGGGGACAAGAGAAACAGCAGTGTCCACTTTGATCCCAGAGGCTAGATGTGCCGTCCCGAGCCTCCCTGAGCCCCACCTTGGAGCTGGAGAGTAATGGCTTGGGCTGTGCTGCGGCCTGGAGGCCTCTTCCTGAAGTGAGGCTGGCGCAAACAAGTGGGGCAGGGGCTGGCCAGGGCTTTCTCTTCGAGCTGCTCACCTGTTTCTGTTCCAGGGTCCTGCTGCTCCAACTCAGCTCTGGGATAGATCCAGAGGAGTGGGTACACCATTGAGTGCAGTGCCGTGATCAACCCGGAAGCTTGGGGTGCCGAGGCGAGGGAAGCACCCCCAAAGGCCCCCAACTACACTTATGTATGGGGCCAACCCCAGGGACAGTGTCCTCTGGACGAAGAGTTGACTGTACCCTCTCAAGGCTTAGCAATGAGGATGCCCATGTCTTTTGATCACAGGCTATGATATCTGTTCCTGCCCCCCCAACCCCCGACATTCTATTGTCTGAGCCACTATGGCTCCAGCTGCGCGGAGACCACCAAGGTGAGGCCTTGGTCACTGAGCCTCATACCAGGGACCACAGAAGAGGGAGTGGAGGGCCAGAGGGCCAAAATCACTAGGAGAATGAGCTCAGACTCAGTGCCCAGGAAGCTCTATGCTGGATGCCATGGCTGCAGGCAGGCAGAATGTACTATAAAGCTGAGCTGGTGAGAGATGGGGGACTTAAGAAGGGGGACCACTGAGCCACTGCAGCTTGGAGCCAAACCCTGCTGGTCAGGGCTGGAGTCTGGGTATGAGTCACGGTTCCTGGGTGGCCCGAGGCACCCAAGGGTCATAGAAGGGCCCTGTCAAGAAAGGCCTGGAACATCTCAGAGAGCCTCAATGTGCCCTCAGCATCTTTCTGGGAAGGTGGGGGTGAGGTAGGGGGTACCTAGCTTCTAGAGAAGCTAAGTATGGGTTCTCCCTCTGAGCTCAACTGGAGATCCACCATGTCCCATCGGTGAGTCTCCTGTGGTCCTGTCCCTGAAGAAACCCATCCTCCATGACTTCTCCGGCCAGCTGGGCCCACCCAGACTCCATTGGCAGCCACCCCAGCTCTAAGTGTCTCTCCAATGGTGTCTGCATAAAGTCCTGGCATTAAAGACCATGCGGCCTCTGGCCTCACCCAAGCTTTACCTTCTTGTCCCCTCTATCACCTTCCTGACCTTGGACCACAACCCCCCACCCCGCCACCAATTTGAGATGCTCTGTACCCTCTACACTGCACCCTCTACACACGCAGGTCCCTCTCCCAGAGACCCTCTTCCTCCTCCACTCCTTCCATCCACGCAGAGCTCTTCACCCTTTAGCCTGTGGTGCTAGCCTGCCAGCGCCTGAGGCGGGGACTTTGACCTCTTCTCTGTCCCCGCTGGCGGTCCTTTGGTGCCCCCTGGTGGCCATAAAAGAGGAGCCCTCGGGATTTGCAGGACGTGAGACTGTGCTGGCCACTGCATGATTGATTGGTGACTGTGTACACCAGCTTACTGGGTGCTCACAGACACCTCCTGAAGAGATCACAGGCTCTTACTGCTCCAGTAGGAGGAGACTGACTTCCTAACCCCCAAGCCAAGGAGAGAGATGGTGCCAGGGTGGACGCTAAAGCCACACTTTTCCTCCATGGGGATGGGCATAAGGTCGTGGGGAGACTGGGGCCATGGAGAGGAAGGTCTCATTGATGCTAACAGACTGGCCTGCTGGCCTTGGGGGTACCCCAGCTCAGCATCACTGAAGGGACAGGCTCATTCCCTCCACCTTGGGTCCTCTGGAATGAATCTAGGCAGGGTTCAGACAAAGCCAGGCTCAACTCTGGGTACAATAGCGATAAATAGAATTTATTTTGTACAACCCTTACTGACATACATGTGGCCACAGGGCTTCCAAAGTGGGTGTTGGGGCTGGAAGTCTCGCCTTGGGCGTGGCTCCTAAGAGTGAACAGACACATACGAGGACATGGCTCACAGCAGCTATGCCTGGCAGTCCCCTCCACAGCGATGGTGGGCAGGGGATGGTGAGGCCTGGACTCCAGACCAGATCAGGAGCCGGGGTGGGGGTACCCTCTACCCAACAGGGGGTACTTGGCCATCATGTGGAGGCAGTGAAAGGTTATCGGCAGGTCTGTGGTAAAGCTGGGGAGCTCAGGTAAGGTGATGGGTACAGCAGCCCCAGTCCCTTAGCCCACCTGGGGCCTCAGGAAGCAGTCGGTGTGACAGCAGGTCACTGGGAGGACAATGACCCCCCCCTTCTGGGGCAGGTACATGGACTCAGTCTTCAGCGATCTCTGAAATAATCTTGTCCACTTGCAGCAAAGATACCCAGAGAAGGAGGATACCTTGCCCAGGGTCCCACAGCAGAAGACCCCCAGGACGTCCCGCCCAGTGCTCACTCTGTACACCTGTACTTGCTGTTTCTAGGAGGGCTGTGTGCACGCAGTGCTTCTTCTCCCTCTCCTACCCTGTTCCCCGTGACTCCAGAGGGGAACCCAGAGGCCCAGAGGTGACAGAGGCCCAGGTGGGAGCAAGCCAGGGCCACAGCCCCTGCCCACACGCAGAGCCCCAGCCTGGAGTGGGGGGTGATGCCAGCAGCATCCACTCCCAGCTGTGGATGGCTCCGCCCTGCGGAGACAGCCCAGATGGGTGGGCCGGGGGGTTGGAGGCAGGGACACTGGGGGCTGGGATGGCTGTGGGGCAGAGGGCCAGCTGCCTGGATGTGGTGCAGCATCTTCTCCTTGTGCTTCTGAGGCCTCATCTACAGGGAAAGGGAGAGAAGCAGCTCAGAGGAAGAGGACGGCACCCTGAGAGAGCCAGGCCTGGGCTCTTTCCACCCCATGGAATCCCCAGCCCTCCCCATGTTCCGTGACCGCCCAGTTCCTTTTGGCTCCGTCAAGCTCCTCAACAACTCATAGGCAGAGGTGAGGCGACACTGTGAGCACCACTGCACAAATAGGGAAACTGAGGCAAAGAGGCACCAAGACCAGCCCAGGTCCCCAGCTACCATGGCACGAGATTCCCACCCAGCTCAGTGGCTTTCATCCCCCTCCTCCACCCGACAGGATCCGGTAAGTACTGGCTGACCTGCTCAGTCCTGCCTTTCTGATGAGGTGGCAGCTAGCAGCCCTGTGGGGACAGATGCAGCCAGAGGTAGAGACAGGAGACACAGGGAACTAGAAGTCATTGGATGAGCACGAATCTTCCGAGTCTAAAAGGGCACCCCAGCCATTGGGGGATCCCCCTGCTCCCTGGGCCCCTGTGTCCGACCAGCTCTGCCCTCTCCCAGGAGGGGTCCCCTCGTACCATCTGGGGTGTGTGCTGCTCAGATGTTTCCAGTTGGATCTTGATCTCGGGACACGCAGGGTCCCCCGACTTGCCGGCGTCTGGGTGGGGTGACCGCGTGAGGCCTGGGAAGGGGGGCAGGAGGGAGCCACCTCACTGGCCGAGAGGAAGCACCAAGGAGATGCAGGCATGGATGGGTGGTTGACACTGGGGTTCTCCAACCCTGCTGGGTCCCTCACCCTTAACTCACCTCCCAGCTACCCTCTATTGTCCCCTGAGACCAGTCCACCTGCCCTGGACCACCACCCCATGCGAGAGGCTGTCACACCACATCCCCATGCTTCGGGGTACGGGACGAGCCCTGCCCTCTGAGCCCCGCCCTCCCCCACCCAGCATGGCTAGCCTAGCCCCACCCTCTGCACCCTGCCCTCCCCTGCCCAGCATGGCTAGCCTGGTACCTGGGGAGCTGCCCCCGCTGGTGGTGCTCACGCTGTCGTCCAGCCAAGTGCTGTAGAGGAAGGAGTCCCGCTTATGGGGAGTTCCTGAGGATGACACGCTCTCCTGGGGAGGTGGGGTGGGAGGTCAGCCTCGCCCACAGCCCCCACCCCACTCCTTGTTCACGCAACACACATTCTGTAGATGTTCTCCTGGTCCGGGGTCTTGGGGATAGAACAGATCCGGTCCCTGACCTCAGAGGGGTTGAAGTTTCAGAGGCCAACAGGCTGTGAGGAGCCCTGTAACGCCACTCTAGAAGGCCAGTGGGCAGGGCCTGTGTCCGCCAGGATACAGGCCAGGCAGTAGCAGGTAGCCACTGGGAGTGTCTTTGATGAAAAATGGTCAAGGTGCTGAGGGTCAGGGCTCAGGCCAGGGTGGGGTGTGAGACCCCTAGGCCAAGGGGGAAGGAACATAGAAGGCGAACAGCAGGTTCATCACCAGCAAAGGCCTGGGGGCGGGGTCTAGAGTTAGAGAACTGCAGAGGAGCTCTGAGTGTCTGAAGAGGTAAGAGGCAAGGGTGTACGGAGCACCTGGGTCCTCAGGAGTCTCTGGACAGCAATGGGGAGCCATGGACGACTAAGGTTTGTCTGCATCTCCTATGAGCTGGAACACTCGCCCCCCCCAACATCTCAGCCACACCCAGGCTTATTCTTCTTCCCAAAGCAGTCCCCCACAGAGGCCTCAGAGTCCCTATCCCACCTCTGTGGGAGCCCCAATCCCGCAGGCATCTCACCAGGCCTGTGTCATCCCCGTCTACGCCTTCTGTCTCCTCTACCACGCTGGCGAAGCTGCTGGCGCTGGATGAGGATCTGGAAAAGCCTTGCAGGGCTTCTGCTCTCTGGGCAGCTGTCTCCACTCTGCCACACAGCCAGCAGTCACAGGCGCTGCACCTCACTCCCTTGTGCCCCGCCCTCCCCAAGGAAGCTCGGCCAGGAGCCAGTATCACTCCCTACGGCTGCCATCGCAGCTCTTCCGGTCTCTTACATGGAGTCCCAGGGAAGCTCTTCCTAATTACATGGAACTGGATGGGTCCCTCCATGCCTAAAACCCTCTCGTGGCTCCTCACCGCCCCCAGGGAAAGTCTGATGCTTTATCACTCAATAACCGGGATGCTTAATGGCTCCGCTAGTCTAGTAAACCTGCAGAGGTCTCCTGACATATTCTGTAATTATGGGACCCATCTCTCAGACATCGAAGTACAAGGAGGGTGGAGCTCAGCCTCGGTCACTCAGCTCGAGGTAGAACAGGGATTTGGAAACTTCATACTCAGGGCCTTTGTGACTCCCTGCCCAAAAGTCTCACCTATTCCAAAAATTCCACAGCCCAAATCTGTCCCTGTCACACTTCTCTCTGTTCAGCGGTCTGACTCTCCAGCTCATGACGAGTCCTCTTGAACACATCCCACCAACCCCTCCTGCTCATGTGCAGAGACAGGCCCAGCCTGCCTGCCTCTGGTCCCGCCCACTGCTAGCCTCTCTTAAAAACATTGTTTTTATAAGCAATGCCCATTTAAAAACATTGCTCTCTTCATAGAGCTTTATCCCATTTAAGATGAAACTCAAAGCTCTCACATAGCCTCCAAAAGCTATGAGCAGGTCTCTGCCCACCTCCCTGACCTCGGTACCACCACCACCACCCAGTGGCCCCAGTCCCTCGCTCTGCTCCAACTGCCTGTGGCCTTTCTTTCCACCCATCAGGCATGCTTCAGGGCCTTTGCACTTGCTGGCTCCTCCCCAGAACCCTCCTCTCTCCACCAGGGCTATAAGGGCTAGTTCCTCTCTCAGCTCCCTGTCCTCCCTAAAGACCCACTAAGGATACCTCATCCCCCCTTGCACCCCTGCCATCTCCCTCCACTCCCTGTGCAGAAGGGATTTACTGCGTATATTATCCAGGCCAGCAGCGCCGTGGCTGGGTGTGCACACGGCTTGCTGCTGCGTTCCACAGCACAATACAGCCAGGGCACGCACGAGGTGCTCAGTGGGACCGCATCAGGGAACAGAAAGAACGAGAGGTCCCCCTCCCCAAGCCTAGCGAGCCCAAAGCCCTACCTGTTCTTGGTGGTGGGCATCTCTGGGGAACTCTGAGTGGAAGAGTTCTCTGATTTGGGCTCCTGTGAGACGTGCCCGCTGTCTGGGGTCTTCTGGCCAGCTGGAGGGCTCTCCCTGCGGGGCACATGGGGGCAGTGGGGGAACTCAACGCTGAGCTTGGCAGTAGAGTGAGACCCAGGCCATAAGGGGCGGTCGTTGCACGACGTAGCCTCAGAGGCCAACCCTGGCACAGTCCTCATGGGCTCTTTGGCTAGTTGATTCTTCCTCTACGTGTGATGGTCTCCTAAGTGCCCAGCCAGGACCAGGGCTGAAGTCCGGGATTTACATTCTGAGTTCAGGTGGTGTGAGAATCTACTGACCCCTGCTCTGTGTTCATGACAAGGAACCTGCACGCAGCCCCAGGCTCCCGGCTGCTTTCCTATCATTTTACACACTGGGGTGTGTCTCAGAGAGGTACCGTGGCATGCCCATGGCTACACAGCTGCACCGGGGTGAGCTGGGCTTTCTGGGTTCAGCCATACCCACAGGCATTTACAAACGCTGCCAGCCTGTCTTCCCGCCTAGCCCTTGCTGGGTGTATGAACCGAGCGAGCTGTTTCTTGATCTGTAAGGTGCCGGCCCGTGGGAACCAGCGGAACTGCTGAGTGTCAGAGGAAGTGTGTCGTCCTGGGTGACACCTGTCACTAAGAGGTAAAAGGCAGAGGGCAGGCAGAGGGTCAGGGTGGCGTGGCGCTCCCTGGACGTAAAGGGGGCCAGTGGGGGCTGGGCACCCTTACAAGTGGGGGGGGCAGGACTAGGTGCCCTTGCTGGTCAGGGTAGGTGGAGAGCTGCACCCCCTGCAGGTCAGGCTCCCAGTCACCCCCACCTCTTCTCCTGCACCTCCTGGATGTTCTCGATACCGATGGCACTGCTGCGGCGGGAGCCAAATGGGCCAGACTTCTTCCTTGTGGGGCTCTTCCCAGGAACAATCAGGGACTGTGGGGAGAGAGTCCGACTCAGTGCCTACCTGCCTTGGAGCCCCAGTGGCCCCCACCTCTCCCTGGGCCCTGCCACTGCACCCGGAAGCCAACAAGTGATGAGCAAGAAAGGAGAGAAAATGTGCTTTCCCGAGGGCTGTCTGATAGATGGGCAGTCCCAGAGAGGGCCAGCGCTGCTCCTGAGAACACACAGCAGGGCTGTGCTGGACCTCAGTCTGAGAGAGGTAGGGTGCAGCCACTGGGGTCAGGAGGAAGAAGGACAAATCCGAAAATGGCCCCCTCCTCTTGCCCTTGGGCCTCATGGGAGCTGCAGCCCAAAAGTAGTAGTGAGAAAGCAATAGTGCAAACCCAGCCCCTGTCAGGGTGCCTGCACCCTCAGAGTTCAGACTACTTGGGGAGGTGTTGTCTCTCCAGGAGGGATGTCCCCATTTACACACACTATGGTGGGATCCCCAGCATCAGAAGCTTGGGAAGGTAGGGAGTAGGCCCTGAGGAGGCATGGAGGGATGGGATCTGCAGGCAGCTCACGGTGGGAGGGGGCATAGGGGTGGGCGGGATTGTGCTTCATGCAGAACCGGCAATATTGGGAGACGTGCAGCTGGACAGAGGGTCTTTGAGTACCAGTTCCCCGCAAGGACCCAGCCAGGGCTCCAGGGGCCGGACCAGGGCCAGAGGCTCCTAGTGAGTGCCTGGAGACTCTGACCCAGGCCCGTTATCACCAGAGCTGTGGCACTCTGCCCTGCACGCCCTTGGGCCTGTCCTGGGAAGGGGGCAACGTCTCCAATATGGCCTCCGTCCTGAGAGCGAGCAGAGAACAGCACGTGCAGGCAGCTCCAGAGCCGCGGCCCCTGGATGGGATGACAACCTCTTCCACAGCTCCTATGCCTAAGGCGCTGCCCCGGCGTCCGAATCTACTCGAGCTTTTCCCGGGAATAAGCAATGACTGGCGAGGGGCAGAGGGTAGGGCAGAGAGGTACAGAGTGGTGGGGAAAAGAACATGAAGGGAAGGGAGGGGGAACAAAGGAAGTAGCGGCAGGTAGGTACCGCGGGAGCACAAGATGGGGGGGGCCGAGAGAAACCGAGGGGTAGGGAGGAACAGTGGGGCACAGATGGGGCAAGGGAGGGGAGCCGGTGAAGGGGTTCAAGAAAGGAAACCGAGGGCAGGACAGGTTGGAGGGGGCGCAAGCAGACAGGGTAGGAGGAGGGATGACAGGCGGTCAAGGGAGAAAAAGGATGAGGAGAACGAGGAGAGTAAGAAAAGGAAGCCACATGGAGAGAGGGAGAGTTGTGCAAAAACAAAAACAGAAATGGGTCTGGTTACTGCCATGGTAGGTGCTGCTGGCCTGGCCCAACCCGGGG
This sequence comes from Cricetomys ansorgei, assembly GCA_026225945.1. Classification (NCBI taxonomy): domain Eukaryota; kingdom Metazoa; phylum Chordata; class Mammalia; order Rodentia; family Nesomyidae; genus Cricetomys; species Cricetomys ansorgei. Next base: position 516,938 of record JAMJFZ010004114.1, read on the forward strand.
CCCCTCCACAGCCACCCACAGGAGGCCGGGCCCCTCCACAGGCAGGAAGGGAGGGGCTGAGAAACCTGGGTTGGGGAGGAGTTGAACCAACTCCTAGATGAGGATGGACTTGGTGACCACTGGACAGCAGAGGCCTCACCTTGCTCCCCTGGCCAGACCAGACCACACGAGAGATGGTAGGGGGAGCAGAGACTCCTGTCACGTGACACAGCCTCACAGCACGAAGCACAGGGCCCGGCATGCAGCAGAGAGTCAGTAAGAGAAGGATGGGAGGCTGGGTAGGTGGATGGACTGATGGATGAGTGGACAGATGAGTGGATGGGAGGATGGATGGATGGATGATGGATGGATGGGAGGATGGATGGATGGATGGATGGGAGGATGGATGGATGGATGGATGGGAGGATAGATGGATGGATGGGAGGATGGACTGATGGATAAGTGGACAGATGAGTGGATGGGAGGATAGATGGATGGATGGATGATGGCTGGATGGATGGATGGGAGGATGGGAGGATGGGAGGATGGATGGATGATGGATGGATGGGAGGATGATGAATGGATGGATGGATGGATGGGAGGATGGACTGATGGATGAGTGGACAGATGAGTGGATGGGAGGATAGATGGATGGATGGATGGATGATGGATGGATGGGAGGATGGGAGGATGGATGGGAGGATGGATGATGGATGGATGGGAGGATGGATGGATTGATGGATGAGTGGACAGATGAGTGGATGGATGGATGGATGATGGATGGATGGGAGGAAGGATGGGAGGATGGATGGATGGATGGATGGGAGGATGGATGGATGGATGGATGCATGGATGGATGGAAGGATGGATGAAAAGATGGATGGATGCATGGATGGATGGAAGGATGGATGAAAGGATGGATGGATGGATGCATGGATGGATGCGTGGATGGATGGATGATGGATGGATGGATGCATGGATGGATGCATGGATGGATGGGAGGATGCATGGATGGATGGATGGATGGGAGGGTGGGTGGGTGGGTGGGTGGATGGATGGATGGGTGGATGGATGGATGGATGTGTGGGTGGGTTGGTAGGTAGATGCATAGGTGAGTGGATTATGAGAGGGCAAATGGGGATGGGGGCAAAGCAATGAGAACAGTATCTGAGGTGGTCACTAGGTGGCGCAAAGCAACTAAGCCATGATGTAGGTTTGTTGAATTCATTGAGGGGGGGGGAGGACTCCCATAGAGCCTGGCAGACAATTAGTGATCATAGTGAAGGGGTTCACTCAAGAGAAGTCCACACAGAAGTCCAGTTCCAGACATACAAAAGGTAGTCACAGGCATCGAGGCCCTGGCTACTACAGACACAGAATGTCACACAATAAATGTTCACACAGCAACATACTTCCTGGCAGACAGCAGATGTCCCCTGATAATCAGGGCTTAGCACACACATCATTGCTTACACAGCAGCCCAAGTCCTACACATAGTAGGTGCTCACACAGCAGCTCAGGCATACAGTAAGTGCTTACAGAGTTGATGCCCATAGCAGCCCATTTTCCAACACAGTAGGTGCTCACACAACAGGGTGGGGCACACAGTGGGTGCTCACAAGAACTCAGGGCTGGGCCCACAGTAGGTGCTCACAGAGTGCATGTCCACACAGCAGCCCAGGTCCTGACACACAGTGGATGCCCATAAAGCAGCTCACTTCCCAGCACACAACAGACAGCAGGTACTCAGTAAGAACTGGGACACAGAGGCTGCAGAAAGTCACACCCAAATAAACACAGGGCCAGGAGGAGAAGGCCAAGGGCTTGGGGACAGTATCTCAGTGTCCTGATTGAGGCACTTGACCATGGAGAGAAGTGTCTACACCAATTCCAGTGCCCAGGATGGCACATGGACAGCAGGGCAGTGGGAAGAGGTAGGGCCGGACCTCAGGAGGCAGGGAGCTCTGAGGGCCCTAGGGAGAGAGGGAAAGTGGGGGGATACTTACTATTCCAGCTGCCTTGGCTAGATCAGGGTTGTTGGGGGTGAAGCTCCCACTGTGGCTAGTAGACACGGTGTTGGGCTTCTTGTTGCTCAGTCCCATGGCGTCCATGGACTGGCTCCGGCTCCGGATGACCCTCTGTGGGAGTTAGGGGTGGGCATAAAGGAGGCATGGCCTTCCTGGGGCCTCTTCTCCTTGGGAAGCCCCAGGGATACAGGCATCTGGTCCCTCCCCACCAATGCCACACTGGGTGACCCTAGGAAGCCCCACCCCTTTGTGAGATATCAGTTTCCCTGTGTGCCACACAAGAGGCAAGTATCCAGAGAGCTTAAGAGTAGCTGGACTTTGGGTGTATCACACCAGTGTATCACACCAGAGTGTCTCGTGTGGATGTCCTGAGGACGGCGGGGAATACTGAGTGTGTCCATGGGCTGATTGTGCACATCCAGAGCCTTCCAGGACCCTCTTGGGGTCCTTTCACCCTCTTTCCATTTCCAGACCATGCTAGACCAAATGCTTCCCCTGGAGCCAGACAGTGTATACAAGCTCTGCCATCCAAGCCTCCCTCCCAGGTGGGACTGTCTAATGCCCGTTTTACCCAGGAGAACACCTAGGCAGAGGTGAGCCTGGGGCCCAAAGGCCAAATCCTATGCCCTTCCCTGCAGACCCCATTGACTTGGAGGCATGCTTTCATCTAATCCAGGGCCCCGCTTGGGCCTAGCCAGATGAGAACCCCTTACTCAAAGAAAACACGAACTGTGTTCAGTCCACGGGCCCCTGACTCTGGTGGTCGGGCCAGGGCTCTCCAGGCCAGTGTGTTGGTGTCCTTTCTAATCTTTCTATACAAACCCACAGTTCCCATGTAGCTGAGCCTGGGCACGGATGTGGACCAGTAGGAGCAGAGCAATCACAGCCTGAGGTTCTGCAGCTCATCCAAAGGGAAGTAGAAGTCCCCCTCCTCTGCCTATATCTGGACTGTCCTTGCCCTGGTAGACGGGGCATGATTTTACACCCACGTTAACGCTAACCTAACGCCTTGCAAATAATTAAAAAACACTTGTGCGTGATGGGCCATCATAACCCCATCTCCCTACAAGTCTGGAGAATGCCCATGCTGGTAAGTGGCAGAACTGAGATGTAAACCAGGGAACCCGTGCTCTTAGCTAAACCACAAAGTACCGGGGGGAGAGGGTCACACAGCAAGGTCCCTCTGTAACATCACCTGGTCTACACGCGCCTCCTGGGCCTGTTTCTTCTAGACAAGACAGATGCATCTTTTCCCTGCCCTCACACCTGGCAGCCACAGCCCACGGCACCAGTGGCTAGAGGACTCCAACCTTTGGTGGTGTTCCCAGGCTGACCCTCTCCTGAGCCCCTCCGGCCATTAACTCTGCCCCGAATCAGAGCCACAACTTACACTCTTCTCCCTGGCTCAGACTTCCCAAGGCACAGAGCACATCTCCAAATCTCAATGCACCTGAGAGCTTAGGGCCACCAAGCCATGTCTCCGACCCTAGGCACACTTCCAGAGTCATGAGCCCCCAGCCACATCCCCAGGACTAAGACTATGAGGCCTGCCCTAACCCACCTCCAGCCACACCTCCGTAGCAGAACCCTAAGCCCCACCTCAGACCCCACTTCTAGGACTAAGACCACGAGCCCCACCCCAGGCCCATCCACAACTGAGCTGCCCCTAGCTACCATACTCCTCCTCCCTTGGCCCCAGCCCACCCAAGCCCCATCCCGTCCGGGCAGAGCCCAGGGTACTCACCTTGAAAGACTCGAAGAAGCCACCCCCACCACTGCCGTTTTCCATCTTATCCTCATCGCCACCCAGGCCCATCATGGACTGGCTGTGGATGTGGAGCTCCTCATAAAGTGTCTCCAGAAGGGCAGCTCGTGTCCGCTCCTGTGGGTCGGCCATGAGAGACCCCAGAGATCAACCCCTGGCCTGGCAATTCCAATCCTGGCTTCACCTACCCTGTGCGAGGCACGGGGAGGTCCTTAGGTACCTGCACTGGCTTCCCCCATTCTCTAGCCCCGCCCCTCCCGCACCGGCGCCCTCCTCTTCCGCCCCATGCTGGACACTGCTCTCTGCTCCCTCGTACTTGACCTGTAGCTCTGTCCTTCCCAGGCAGCCCCCTGAGGCCATGGTCTGAACATACCTTTTCCCTCCAGGGAGGGCGTACTTCCCTCTGGTGCACGCTTACCTCCAGTTTGGCAAACTTCTCTGCTTTGTAGCAAGCGTACTCAGCGTTGATCAACTTTGTCAGCAGAAATTCCTGGAACTCAGGCCCCTGGGAGCCCCCAGAGTGGAGGGGAGAAGGGTCAGGTGAACACTGGAGGGAGGGGCTGAGCTGGGAGAGTCGGGCTGGAGCTCGGGAGCTGTGCTGTGCTATGGCCTGGGGTCACCCTCTTCACTCTCAGAGGGCTTCTCCTTGGGCTCAGCACCCGTGAGGGACCCTGTTCCCCAGATGGCACCCCTCAACTCGGGAGGGACCAGCAGAACATGCAGGGGGAGGAAGGGATTAAACAAGGTTTGCTGGGCGGCTATTGACGGTTGACAGGGATGTGTGTGCCCCCCAAAAACAATTTAGAGGAAAGACTGTCCAAGAGAGGAGAAATGGAAGGTTACAGTCCGCTAGGAAAAATGTAAAACAGCCCCGCGGTTTACTCCATGACCTCGGAGAATAAGTCACAGCATTTACCAAGACAAAGAAAAAAGCCAGGCCCGGGCGGCATAGCTGACAGGTGAAGGGCTAGATCCCCAGTACATAGTGGGGCTTCAGGCCCTCCTGAGGCAAGACTGAGGGACCCCCCCCCTCGGCCCCTTCTCACTTGAGTCTTGCTCTGGTGATGGGGATTCAGGGCTGCCTCTCACCTTCCTGAACACCGCAGGGTCCGGGAGGGGGGGTCCAAAGAAGGGCACATCGTCTCTTGCCGTGACAGAGACCTGGAAGGAAGGAAACTGTCTCTATGGAATCCAGGGACTACACTGCTCAGAGTCTAGAGACCCCTAAATCAGCTCCTATCCTGTGGGGTTGCAGAGGCTCTGGGGCTGTTCAGTGGGGGGACCTTTTAAATCAGAATTTCAGCTCCTCCAGCCACTGCCCTGGATTTGCAGGGTGGGGCTGGTGGGAGAACCCCACAAGGATGCAAACGACCAGTAAGACCGGGCCAGAATGGGGGGTTAAGCGGCCCCTCTAAGGAGGAGGGGCTCCCTCTTCATAGCCCACAAGCCCTGGCTTACCTAGGAAGCCCTGGGAGGCCCCAACCTAACCCACCTTGTAGAGGGGGCCATCGGGGCCGCCCCCCTCAGCCTGCACCACCACATAGGCGTGGAGAAAGTTGGATGCGATCATGTCCGGCACGAAGGGCGTGTTCTCATCCTGGAAGACCACAGCCACGATGTCGTTCCCAATATGCCGCTTCCGCTGCAACTGAGCACAGGGCCACAGGCCTTCACACCCTGGCCGCGCGGGGTGTGGGGTAGGGGTGCTCAGAGGGTGTGGGGCCCACCCCCCAAAATGGCAAAGATCGTCTTAAAATGATTCCCGTTTCCTTGGAAACCTCTGACAGGTGAGAAAATGGAAGCTAAGAGAAGAGTGATTCCAAGGTCTCCTGAAGCCCTCAGGGACTCGAACCTGGGTCTCCAACCTGGGTCCCATCTCTCACCCTTCCCCTATCTCAACCCTATCTCCGCACCCCCAAACACGGCCCATCTCTGAATGATGAAGTTAAGTGTTGCTAAAAGGGAAAGCCGAAGGAGAAAGCCAGTAAGACTAATAACATTTCCGTCATCTGTTACTCTTCGGCACCCTGGGCTGCGGAGAGGCGTCAAGGAGATGGCCTGATGGGAAAGCTGGAGACAAGGCACACCAAATTTTGAACTTCAGTCTAAGAACATGCCCGAACTCCCTATTCTTTCTGTGCGGGACTCCCCTCTTCCTTCTCTTCCTTGGCAGCCTGTTTCATGAAAGCTTCCTAACTCCTGGCTCTGCTAAGTCTCAAGACCCTGGCATGAGCCCACCCTGCTTCTTGCTCCCCACCAAAACACGAGCTCACCCGGGCAGGGCCCCTACTGTATATAGTCGACTCCAGTTACGTTCCCTCTCCTTTAATTCATCTCCCTTGTAGATCCCATTATTAATTTCGCTTCACAGAGGCAGAAGCCACGGGCTTAACCACCTCCTGTTCCACCCACAGCCCGTCCTGGGGAGAACGGGTCATTTCCGTATCTGCCTCACAGGGCCAGGCTGGTGTGACGGACTCTGGACAGGCAAGGGGATGAGGTGGCAGGTGACTGTGGGAAACAGGCTACCTGCTGGGCGTCCCCTTCTGTGTACGGCAGCTTGGTGGACACGTGGAACATGATCTCCTTGTTGCGGAAGTTGCAGTATACGGACTCCGTCCCCGTCTGCCCGTGGGTCACATCCAGGCCTCCTCGGAACCTGTCCACAGACCCCACCCCCAAGTCATGGCTCAGACTCCAGCTCCAGTCAGGCCTCCATGGGGCCTAGGACGGGGCTCCCTCCCTGCCCAGGGACATGGCCATATCAGCTCTATCCGTCCGACCCTGGGACTCACCCCTTGAAGTCCTGCAGTTTGACTTTCTGGCCCAGAAACTCAAGGAACTCCACGAAGGCTGGGCTTTCCTCATTGGTGCTGAAGAGTTCCTCCTCGGACGTCTGGGGGCCACACAGGGGCAAGTTCACAGAGCTGCAGCTCCTGAGCGGCCCTCCCTCAGCCCTGCTTCCTCCCACAGTGGCCATGCACAGTCCCCAAGCTCCTGGGAAACTGAAGGCCCTGACGGGTGACAGTTGAGGGTGGGGTGGGCCGCGGGGCCGGGAAGGGTAAACACACCTGCCCGAGCTTCTGATAAATGACTCCAAACTTGAAGTTATTGCTGATAACATGTTCGTCAAAGGTGACTATGAGTCTGGAGGCCTGTAGGGAGCGAGGGGTAGAGTTTGCTGGAGAGTCCCTGTGCTCCCCATGCACCAGGCACCACACACCACCCTCAGAACAAGGTCACAGGGGGAGACTCCATCGTTTCCCTGCTCCTTGCTTTCAGAGGGCTTCAGCAGCCGGCCGGCCTGGGCAGAGCTGGGACCTGGCCCTGATTCTGTTGGACTGCCACATTCTACCTCGAGCCCTGCTTATCCTGGCCAAGGCCACCCCAAAGCACTCTGCAATGCCCAGCTCGCTCCCTGACATTTATGCAAACCCCCTCGTGCTTCCAGACAAGCAGGGCCTTGAGCTGGATGTCCCTCCTCACTTTCTCCCTCTGGGACCTGATTTCTGAGTCTCCCCTCTTTCACCTTTCAGCACCTCAGCTTGAACAAAAACCCAGCCAGGACCACCGGCCCCCTGCCCCCACCACCCAGGGTCTTTCAAGGCCATGTCCTCCAGGAAGACAGAAGCCACACATTATTCCTATTCCCGCAGAAGCCAGGAGCCTGGGGGCTATAAGCGCATCTGCTAAGCACTTCGGGGGTACCAGTGTTACTCTGTCTCCCGGAGCCCCTAGAAGACAAGGACCATGGCAAAGAAATCTAGAGCACAGAGCATCCTAGGAAGCTCCCTAGGTAGCAGTGAGATACCCCAGGCTTGAGCAAAAGAACCCTTCTGTGCTCTCTCTACTGTGCACTGTGAGCAATGTAGGGTTGTCAGGGGCAAACAAGAGGACCTGGGGAAGATCTGCAGCCACAGAAGGTACCGATAGGTCCTCACTCCTCCAGCTGCCACCCACCCTTGGTGAACCAAGCCAAGCCAGGGAGGTACCTTGGGGTAAAGCACAGGGTAGAATCGATCCACATTGACATCTTCACATACCAGCTGCAAGAGACAACAGGGACGGGTGTGAGTTGAGGACAAGGAGAAAGGAGGAAACTTCCTGGGTCTTGGAAGACAAGTTTTGGGATGACAACAGAAGGTGGTGGGGGGTGGGGGGCATACCATGCTGGAAGCTTCAAAAGAGGGACAGGTCATGCTGGAAGCATCAGGAGGGGGGACAGGTCATGCTAGAAGCAATAGAGGCTAGGGAAAGACTGGGAACCCTGGCTGCTGCTCAGAGTGGAGCTCAGAGAACTGGGGGGCCACCTGGGATCTGGGGGTGCTGTACAGACAGCTAGAAGCACACGTGCAGGTACCCGGGACAGCACAGGGCAGCATGCACACTGGGTGGCAAGAAGCTGGCCACAGAAGCAGCTGCCGTATCCAGGCCCAGGGATCCTGGAAGTGCCAGGCCTCACCTTTGCCATCTGGACCACGTTGGGGAACTCGGTGAGGCAGGAGATGGGGATGACGTCATGGTAGGTCCGACACTTGGTCCTGGTAGGAGAAAGCTACACAAGTGAGAGACTGAACAGAGGGAAGACCTTGGAGGACCAAAGGCGAGACAGCGAGGCACCAAGCCTGGCTAGGGTCACACTCTTACTGTGTGACCTCAGGCAAATTCTCGCTCCTCTCTGGGCCTCCATCAGGAAGGCAGGCATAGTGAGCCGAACACTCAAATTCTAGATCTCAGTCCTTCCTACTGTCATGGGGATCCCCACCTCCACTGTCTTTACCTAAGCAGTAGCCGCAGGTGCTCTTGATCCCCGATGACATCATACTTGAGCGAGAAGACCAGGTGGCCAAGAGCAGTGTCCAGTGAATAGTAATTGAAGTGCTCCTGCGGAGGGAGGGGCGGGGCAATGAGGGAGATGAGGGCAATGAGGGTTTGGGCTTCTGGAAACCAGTCCGCCAACTTGGTCCCACCGGAGGTCCCTCACCAAGCAGCAGATGCTGTGGCCAACAGCAGGCTCTGCATCAGATCCATCTGCCTCCTACCAGCCAGGCAGCCAAGGAGCATGCCTGCTTCTCTGTGCCTCAGTTTCCTAGCCCATTAGATGGGAGGGAGGCTGGCTAAGGGGATGCAGCAGGTGCGGGAGGTAAAACACACCCAGCAAGCACTCAGTAAGAAAGGCCAACACCTGGCATTCCACTTAGGGAGGCTGAGACAGGTGATCCTGAGTTTAAGGCCAGCCTGAGCTGCACGGTGAGACCCAATCTCAAGAAAAAAAAAATCGGTGGGATGGTGCTGGATGGAGCAGCAGCTACAAGCATGTGCTGCTTTTGTAGAGGACCTGTGTTCAGTTACCGGTGGCCATGTCAGGTGGCTCACAACTGCCTATAACTCTAGGGCCAGGGGATCCAATGCCCTTTTCTGACCTCCACAGAATGAAGGGGGTAGAAAGGGAGAGAGAGAGGGAGGGAAGCCTACTGGCATGTGCAAGGCACTAAAAGGAAAAGAAGCCGAACAGCTTGATTGCCCAACCTGTGGCTCAGTGGCCCCTGAAGCCAGGGCCCGTGAGAAACAGGAAGTGAAGCACCCTGACTGACCAGGCAGGTTCCTGCCCTCCTGCCTCACCCAGAGAGGGCACAAGGCTGGGAAGACAGTCCAGAGGGCACAAGGGTGCCTGTGACAGGAATGACATCCTATCCCAGGGGAACCCAGGCCCAGAACCTTTTGGGGGGAAATCCCTAAGCCCAAAAGTGAGGACCTGTAGCCCCGGCCAGGCCCTGGGCACCCCCTGCTGGCCCAGGCCTGGGAGAGGCGCTTTCAGCCACACCCATCCTGGGAATCACACTGGAAGTGAATCTTGTTTAAACATGAACACTGCATTTGGAGACAGGGTGGAGAAAGAGGCGGGGCTGGGGGAGTGTGTCCTCAAATTTGCAGTTTAGGGGTCAATGAATGGACCTAGACCAGAGCCCCCCCCCCCGACACCTGGCCTGGGCACAGGGTGGTGAAAACCCCCAAATGCCTGACACTGTCCATAGATGAGTGGCAGGTACTTGGCCAGAAAGTCCAGGGGCTGGGAGTTCCCCACAAGGCCAGAGGAGCCCTAGAGACACCGAGGAAGGGGGGTTCAGAGTCTCGGGAAATCGGTGCCTACGGTCACTCTCATTTCCTCTTCCTGCCAACATGCGGTCCTGTGCTGGGCACTGCTCCCCCAGCCATTCCATCCCCTCCCCTCTGTCCACTGGCCTGACCCTGGTCACCGCACTTCCTCTGAACGTGCCCCCCCCACCTGTACCTTCATATCTTCTGTGTGGAAGACCCCCACCTCCACCTAGCACTGTGATTCCTATAGTGAGCTTTAGAGTGCCGGCACATGTGGCAGGTTCACAGCCTCTGACTCCTAGACACAGCTGAGAGCACTGGACAGTGGGCACTTGGGACGAAGGTCTCCCTCCCACCATCCCAGGCTCAGCCAGGAGGTAGAATGCCATGCTATGCTCTGGGTCTGTCCCCAGGCAACGGCTAGAGCTCGGGCAGGCTGAGTTAGTCACTGGCACAATCAACTGTCCCACGCACACCCAACCCAGACAGCACCGGTATTTCCTAGAGGCAGGCTATTGCCCAGGGTCCACCCTGAGACTACAGAGCTTCCCAATCCTGTGAGAGCACCCCTTCCTCCATCACGTGTGTGTGCCTCTCTTGGCTGGGAGCCCCATCTTCCAGAACATCTTAGTGGAAGGTCAGTGAGAGCTGGTTCAATTCCAGGCTCCATAACTGATCTTGACCAAGGCATCTGAGTGTCAGCTTCCTCTTCCGGAAGAACAGGAGAGCCTTGCTCTCATGGGGGAGCAGGCAGGCGTGGCGGCAGCTGCCATCAACCACATGTTTATTATGTGCTTCACGCGCACTTGTCTCACTCCCATTTTTACAGATAAGGAAGCAGTTCAAGAAGGTTAAATAAAACACCTGAGATAACACAACCAAACCAATGGGAGGAGGAGCCACTGTTCACATCCAGGTCTCCTGTTTTCACAGCACAGTGACAGTACCCTGTGGAGAATCTAAGATTTCTAGGGTCCCAGCCCAGGGTTTCTTGCAACTCCCACCCAGTAACTTATTTAGTTTCTGTTAAGACAAGGTCTCACTCTGTGGCCTAGGTAGACCTTGAACTTCTGGTGATTCTCCTGCCTCAGATTCCCAACTGCTGCTGTTACAGGCATCCATCACCACACCCACACACACCTGAGAACTTTGGAGAGTTATCTATCACCTTGCCCAGTAACCACTCAGCAGAGTGTCACTGTGGGGGTGTCAGTCTACTGAGCGGTTTCTGGGCAAGGTCCCTTGCTCTGAGGCTGTGGTGACACCGGTCCAAGTCAAATCATGACACTCCTGTGTTTTCCCAGCTTCCCACCTGGCTGCTGAGGGCCAGGTGTGGATCGATTGTCTTCTGCTCCATACCTGGTGCCCAAAGCAAGACCAGGCACACAGCTGGTGCTCATTATTTGCTCAGGCTGAAAAGCACTTACTTGGTTTCAGATGCCATTCCAAACCCCTAACCCGTATCTTCTCACTAAGGCTTCCCGTCGACCTCATGAGACAGATGTCATAACTGCCATTTTTACAGATGGGGAAACTGAGGCATACAGTAGGTAACCTAGCTAAGGTACAAACCATGATGGCAGTCTTTTGTTTGTCTAGTGAATGAATGAATCCACAGGATGCTCCCTGAGACTCAGAACTCTGGGATGCTTACCCAGCTTCAGCCTTATACCCCCTTCCTCCTGAGGCAGTGTCACTGTGGGAGCCCCCACCCCAGCCAGCCGCTCACCTTGCCAAGAAAGTGCTTCCGGTAGATGCGTGCTGTGGGGTTACACTCCAGTTTGACCTTGGTGGTTGGAGACTGTAGTGGCTCTGGCTCAGGGATGCTGGTGATTTCATGGTTGGTGCCTTCAATCCAGTAGCCCCCAAACTGGGGCAGTAGGATGAGGGGGAAGGGCCCTTCTCGCCCCAGAACCTAGAGGGGGACTCAGCTGAGAGCTACTCCACACAGCACCCACTAAGGACCCCAGGGCACCCTCCCAACTCAGACTTGGGACTACCAGGTACTATCAGACAGCCCAGGGCTGAGAGACCCAAGGCTCTCATACACCCTCTTGAGGAACCTGCTAGGCTCCTTACCGCGGAGCAGTATGCAAAGGAGGGAGGAGGGGTGGAAGACTGTAGCCCAGAGCCATGAGCTGAAACACATGGCCGGGAGGCATCAGATTCAAACTATCAGGATGGGAAAGTGGGTCTCCAGGGGGACAGCCCAGCATGACGGCCTCCCAGGGTCATGGTAAGGGTGAGTGTGGGCTGAGGTGGGTACCTCATGAACACTTGGGTAGGGAATGTAGTCCTCCTCCGTCTGCAAAACACAAGCAAGGCCCAGATGAGGTGGGCTTCACCCTCCTCTCCCTCTCTCTCTCTCTCTCTCTCTCTCTCTCTCTCTCTCCCTCTCGCACGTAGCCTCATCCATTGTCTTACAGGTGGGGCCAGAGCTTGCTCTGAGTCTCACTGGATTTGATATCTTCAGAAGCTTTCTGCCAGGGACAAGGGAGCCTGGGAGACTCCCCTGAGGAGAGCTCAGACAGACGGAGGTTGTAGGTCGTGGTCTAAGTAGGACCTTAAAACTGACATTCCTACCCAGTTCCCGGGTGTCGTCAGTCTGAGGACTGCTCTGAGATCCCAGCCCTGAATGAAGCTTCAGGCTTACAGCCCAGCAGCCCTGGAACCTTCCCCTAGGTCCAGCCACAGCTTCCAGGAGGAGTCCTGAATCACAGGAGGGACATGCCTATCTGAGGACCTGTGCCTGTCCTCTCCCGAGTCAAATGAGTGGAGCAGAGGCCCACGGGCCAATGAGATCCTGTGCATGAGCAAACGCAACCGCGTGGTGACAGCTACCTCGCGGCATAAGGGCTGGGCTTCAGCTTTGGTACGAGGTGGCCTGGAGGGCAGGTGCTTGCTGTGGTGCAGGAAGAGCCGCTTGATATTTCTTGCCAAGGTCAGGGCAAAGGCTCTACATGCTGCTGAATTCCCAGGGTCAGGTACCCTGTTCACCAGAGCCTCATACTGACACACAGTGGGAACTGGGAAGCCCTTCTTAAACCCACCCAGCCCCAGGAGGGTATCTGCCCCAGAGTCTGGCCTGGCCCACCTACTTTGAGGGGTGGTGGGAAAGAGCATCGCTGTTCATCCATCCTGCTTCCCTGCAAGAGAAGGTACGCTGTTACCCTTCTGCCATGCCTGCCACCAGGAGCCCTCCCTGGGCTGAGGGGGAAGCCCCAAGAGAGATGCCCATGTATGTAGGAGCGCTTGCAGAACAGGGTGCTGGCCAGATTATTCCCTGGGCCTCTGGCATCCCTGCGGTGATGGGCAGAAGGAGGTGCAGCAGCAGGGAGGAGCTGGGGGTTCTGTGCAGGAACGCACGTGCTGCTGGGAGTGGGGGCAGGGTAGTGTATGCAGGCGTGGGGTGTGTGTGTGTGTGTGTGTGTACGGAGAGGGCTAGTGTATCAAGAGATACATGGAGGGGAGGGAGAGAGGGAGGAGGAAGAGAGGGAAGACAGAGAGGCAAAGAAACTAGAGGCATGGGAGCCAAGCCAGAGAGTTAGCATAAGGGAAGCTCCTGGGCTTTGTCCAAACCACTTCCCACCCTACCCTAGCCTTTGCCCCTGTCCAGACACTCATCCATGCCACGGATAGACCAGGGCTGAGACGTGGAGGGTGAGCAGGGGTGAAGCAAGGGGGCAGGACTGCACCCCAGGCTGCCTGGCTCATTAATGCCTCCCCCACCTGCATCTACCCCCTCCTCCATTCTGCATGGGGTTCCTGCAGAGACGCCTGCCAGGACTCTTGATGAACTAGGTTGGTACCATGTGGGGATGACCTGCTGGGGACCCAGAGAGGGATGGGAGCTGGGAGCTTGGATGAGTTCACAGTCAGAGAGGAGCACTAGTCCCGCAAGGCTCTGCAGAGGAGAACTTCACCTTTAGCCCAGCCGACCCTGGGGGCTCCCTGTGCCATCCTTACCTGCATCTTTTCAATCATTTCAAACAGATCTGTGTTCTGCAACAGAGACATGAGAGCGATGTCAGTCCTGAGGGAGGCCCAGCTGTAGAGCCTGGAACAGCCTCTAACCACCCCAGCTTGCCTGGTCCTCTCAGGAGGTACCAAGAGGGAGGGGCCAGCATTTTGTGGGAGGAGCTTTGAACAGTTGACACGCCCCTCCCCCTCCAGAGTTTGGCCAGTTGCCTAGTGAGTGAGGGGAGCCCCGAACCCAGGTACTGGATCTCTGGCAGACGCCCCACTCAGTTTGCTTTCCTGAAGGAGGAGGCTGTTACTCTGGGGGAAAAGACACCGTCTCCCTCTGCCAAAGCAAATATAACAGTTCCAGGATTGGCATATGGAGCCCTGAGAGCACCTAGGACCCAGCCCTAGAGCCAAGCCCTACCAGGCATGGAGGGAGGGTCTGCTCTTCCATCAGCACCCAAGAAGAGGCCAGTTCACCAATGCCCAGGCCAGACAGCCCTCTCCATGAGCAGTGAGGGCCAGGGACTCTTCGGGGAGAGACGCTGGACTGCCACTGGCCCTTTACCTGTGCATGAGCCCAAACCCCCCGGCCCCCACACGTGTGCAAGTCAGCCTGTCCAAGGCGAACCAGGACAAACACAGGGTTAACGTAGTGTCTGGCAGCTGCTTGGCAGCACGGGCCTCTCCAGTGCCAGCTCCCTTCTGAGTCTTCCTGGAAGGCAGCATCCCTACCGGATGGAAGCTGGCAGATTGGGGGCCAGGCCTGGGAAGCCCCCAGAGTCTCCAGGACAGCCTTTTCTCCAACCCTTCCTAGGTTCAACTCAGGCAGTTCTGACTGCCCAGGAGGGGCCTTTTGAGCTCACGCACATGCGCTAAGGTTGTGTAGCAGGAAACACTCACTCTCTATCTGTGGGACACACACACAGACCTGCCCACCATGATTTGAACAGTTTCACTGCACCAAGCATAATACACACACACACACACACACACACACACACGCACTCATGGGAATCCATATGAAGACCGTGCACAGTAATTCTTAGAGACATAGCCTAACATACATATACACACGTTGGTGTCCTGAGTTACATACAACACACACTCAGGTCCATGCACCTGAGAGTCACACATATGTAAACCCACACCTGTGTAGGCCTACACCCCAGTAACTGCACAAACACGGTCATTCTCCTGGCTGAGACCAGGAGACACACAGACATGTTCAGCAACAGCCAGGTATCAGGGAAACAGAGACAGAATGCCAGGCACCTCGGCCAGCCCTCCTCACTGCCAGGATCAATGCAGAACCAAGACTGCATCCCACAGGGTAGACAAGAGTTCTGAGAAAAGGGAGAGGAATCTCGGGGTGACTTCCAGGGTTGTTAAACCCCATGGGGACCTGAGTACAACCACTTATCACCGCCTATGGGCAGCTTGAAGGTCACAAAACCTAAGCCCTCATGTGCACACTCTGAAGCAAGATCTAGCCTGTAAAGTCCACTTCAACAGTCCCCAGGGCCCCTGAACCATGGTCACCTGTGGCCACACCCAACACATCTGAGTTTGGAAGAACAGATCCCACTGGCAGTTTGGCAAATAGCACAGACATACATACACACCTATAGTCCAGGAAGACAAACACACCTGTCAACTTGACACAGTGTTACCACCATCTGTTCAGGGTCAGCCAGACAGCCTCTGGCCTACCCCTTCCAAAGAGACCCAGCAATGGGCTAAGGGGGAGAAGAGGCCCACTCAAGGTGACCAAACAGCCAGGCACAATGAAACACCACACACTGCTGCACCGGAATCACAACCACATAAACACTGACACATGGTACTGTCACCCGGAGTGTACACACACAGCAACAAGTAACACCCACAGCTGCAGCTCCACAGGCAGCAGCAGACGCTCTGACACATGGCAAAGGAAGGCTGGCGTGGCCAGAAGTCGGGCATCCCACCTGGGAAGAGCCATCACAAAGTCACCCTGTGACATCGGCGCCCCATCCGTGTAGGGAAGGCAGCAGGTAGTCCCCAAAGCAGTAACACGCACACTCAATGTCACTGAAGCCCACGGCGGCAGTGTCCCCACGTCTGTCCCATGAGCAGCTGTGGAAAACTGCCCATGGGACTGGGGTGCTCCGTGTGGTCCGGTGTCAGCCCGAAAGCGCACGCACCCACCGTGATGAGGCTCTGGCACTGCCTGCCCGACTCTGGGTAGTCGGGTTGAGCGGTGGCCCTGGGGTCCCCTGTCGGCCAGGCCGCCCCAGCCAGGGTCCTCACCTGCCAGCCGGCCCCAGCCGGCAGCGATCCCCTCCGCGGACGGCCTTGGGGCGCTGGGGGCCGCGGCTGCGCCATCCCGAGCCCCAGCCCCGGCGGCGCTGCAAGCCGGCCCGGCCGGGGCCCCGTAGCCCGAGCTCCTCGCTCCAGTCCCGCCGAGGCTCTGCCCTCACTGGGCTCGCCCAGCGGCCGGGCCCGAGGGGGCGGGGCACCAGGTGCGGGAGGCGCGGGCGGGGAGGGCGGGGGGCGGGACGTCTAGGCCACGCCCCCTCGAGGGGCGGCCCGGCTAGCGGCCCAGGACAGTGCGCCTGCGCACAGGAAGCCCTAGGCGCTTCTGTTAGCAGCTGTGTCTTCCCATACAGGAGACCCTGCCTCGGGCTTAGGACAAGGTTCTTGGGACAGCTGTGCCCTGGAAACGCAAGTATCCTGGAGACGATGCTTTACTTGAGCACTTTCTTAGTCTGACCCTTTGGCTGTCTCACCGTCTCGCCATAACCGAGGAGGTGCATACATCCTCACTAGACAGATGAGAAAACTACATTCAAAAGGGCACACGCGAACTTCAGGACTTGTGTTCTACAGGCTAGGTTCTTCAGGGTCTACTTCTGGCCTTGTTACAACTTGCAGCGCGTGTGAGGTAGTCTCTGGCCCAGTTCACCATCAGTAAACTATATGAGTTCCGCAATCCCTCCCCCTGACTCTGCTGTCCATGTGTCTTGAGCTGGTGCGGCCCCTGCGCAGTGGGGACAGGCCCCCCCAGCCTTACCGCCCATCCTCCAGACAGATACTGGAGAAGTCTGGACGCTGCAGGGCAGGGCTGTCCTCCAGCTGGGGCCAGACCTTCTGCAGCTTCTCAGAAACGCTGCCCACTACCCTCCGTCCCCAGGGCCGAGAGCTCCTGTGAGGAGGGCAGGCAGTACTTTCCCTCTCAGACCTGGCCCAGGCTCAGGTTTGGACCCAGACAGCCAGTGGGAAGGCCAGAGATGTGCATTCCAGACACCAAGTAGCTTTGGCTTTAATAATTAACAGCAGCAAATATTGATCTACGAAACCACTTCCAGGCCTGTACACTTCCGGGCACCCATCACAATGCAGCCCGGGGAACATCCTTTCCCACACTGGCTCTGGGGGAAGGCCAAGCCTGCTCGTATCACCAGCGATATGTAGGCCAGGTAGAGTGGAGGCTGTGCTTGCGTCTAGGTCCTTATCTGTGTACGTGTGTGACTCCGAGGCAAGTTGTGGCTGTACATGACATACTGCGTTTCTGTAGCTTAGAAGTGTGGGGGTGGAGTGGGAAGGGGTGGAGTGGGAAGGGGTGGATGGGGGTAGGGGTGTTTAGTGTCCATCTTCTTCATGTGTTCATGTGCAAGTCTTTATATTATAGATTATGTACTTGTGTCTGTCTGGCTGTGGCCTGACCCCCAGTGTCTAGGTATAGATAGGTCAAGTACGCACACATATGCAGATTTTAAAGTCCCTGAGTCCTGCAGAAGGTAGCTCAGTGTCTATTCAAATATAGCCCCCCAAAGAGAAGAGAATACCCTCCCCCCCAGCCCTGGGAACGCAGTCAGACTTACAATTCCCAAAGCACTTCCACAGGCATCGCCCAGTGCCTAGCTGGCAAGATCAAAGGAGAAGACATTCCTCACTCTATGTTACGGTGGGACTTGCCTTTAGGCACAGGAAGATCACATGGCTCTTAAACTACTTCCAGTATTGTCATAAATATGTACCGACATAGGGTGCGGAAGAAAACTGGAGGGTGTAGCAGTACCCTACAATCTTTTACCTTCAATTTAGGGAAGGAGAAAGGAAGGATAGAACTCTTCACTTTTACAAGCGGTCTTAATACAGAAAGAGAGAAAGGTAGAAATCTCCACAGCCTCTTTTTAGGCTGTCCTAAGCTCGAATCTCTCCAAGCTTTGTTCTCACACTAACTGATGACAGCAACCCAACCAGTGAACCACCAACCAATACCCACCCTGACTCTCAGGGCTTCAGACCTTTTATGCCCTAAGCCAAAAGTTCCCATAAACCTATGCGGCACGTAATCCCAAAGACAAGCTACAGGTGCCAGAATGACTGTACCTGACCAAGTTACAGCCACCTGCATCAAGCATTCCAGATCCAACTCCTAAAGAACTATATACCACAGCTGGGGTGGGAATGCGAACCTAATCCAATTGTCATTTTGTGTTTTGAAAGAAACCAAAATAACAAAAACTTTTTCCAAATGTTCCTCTATTGGAGGGTATTCCAGGCCTGGTTCCCTCAGCCTTCTGGAAACCCCAGATGAATCACTCGGTGTCTGGGAGTGGGTTTCCTGCCCTGGAAAAGGACAACAGTTCACAGAATGGGCCCTGATTTGGAGGAGGGGTGGGCTGTGGGGATGGGGTGATTTAGGCTCACTGGGTCATGTTAGCACAACTAGAAAGTGGTAGGCAACTGGCTGGAGTTCAGAAGGCTGAAGAGAAGTGGTTCTGTGGTAATCAGGAGGGCCCACCCTGGCTATCTGAGACACAGGGCTATACCACATGGCCCTTCCTTCCCAGATAAGAAGACCAAGGCCCAGGTAGGGCCCACAACAGTCCAGTGTCTGGGGGGGTGGGAGTGGGGCTCACTCGCAAACCCAGCTGATCAAGCAAATGGCTGCTGTCAAGTCTCTGTTTTCCTGAGGACCCTTGTGGCCTTGTCTGGACTGCTGCCCACCAGGGAGGGCAGGAGAGGGACTCAGAGGGCCTTGTGCTACTGATAGCACACCCGCTTGGGATCTCCATGGTGACAGTAGTCCTACACATAGACAACATTCCTTGGTCCTTTGTCCTCTTGGCCTAGAAAAGGTGCCAATCCTTATTCTAGGTCAGAGCTCTGAAGGATGTGCCTGACAGACCCTTCCTGGCCCTGCAACCATGGAGAAGACCACTTTGCCTCGCTGAGCATTTAGATCCTAAGGAACATGACTTCCTGCCTGAGGTTGATGAAAGGGTCAGTTGGTAAGATGGCTGTGCATGGACTTTAGTCACTGCAGAACAGCCTGCCACAGTAAGAGTTCATCCCTCTATACCAGAGAGTCTATGAGCCACACACTGGCCAGAAAGCATCAGCTAGTGTCCCAGATCCACAGCATCCAGCCTGCAGCCCTGTGGGCAAATAACGACATCCCTGAGCTTAGATTTGGATTATTGTGGCTACAGAGTGACTAGCAGAGGGGCAGAGCGACTCTATAGGCAAAACATTAAGTATACTAGCACTGACCCCTGAAACACCAGCTCCCCCTGGTCCCTGACAGTCTGCAGAAGCCATCCAGTTACTCATCAGGGCGTGTCTTCTGGGGGGGGGGGGGTAGGGTCTGTGTCCTGGCCTATCTCGGATCTTTAAGTTTGATACTAAGCAGGTACCAGGCAAACCTTGGCTGTTGATGACAGCAACAGAAAGGTCTTCACCATAGGGCTGGGAGCCAGAGACTGCCCGGGCTGCTGGAGAGACACCTTCCATCCGATTCTGGTGTGCGTGGTCTGGGAAGCAGGGGCTATTATCACATCTGGCCTTTTGTGGGGACAGCTGTGGCCATGATGGTAGTGGAGAGAGGGCAGAGGAGCCGGCTGCTTAAGCAGTTTATCTCTAAGCTCCTCCCCTAGCAGCTCTGCAGACTCTGGTCCAAACTCCGAGACCACACAGGCCCTCCAATGGTCAGGAGTGGTGTCCCTTTGGAGACTAAGCCCCCCCCCCCCCGTCCGTCCGTGGCATCCACCTGAACATTTTACATCTTCAGATCTTCACCCCACTAGGCATCTCCCAGCCCAGTAAGGAGTTCAGACCAGGGGCATTGTCCGACTGAGCGGTCACTTACCTTAGGGAGGGGTGAAGCAGGGTGGGAGGGAATCGAGTCCACTAGCAACAGGTCTAGTGCCTGAGGGAAGCGCTGCTTCTGTCCATCACTCCTCCTGGAAGAGGAAAAGGAGTCTGAGGTCAGAGAGAGCCCCAGGTGGGAGATTTGGGATCTCTGGGAAGAACAGTCTCAGAGGTATGGACCCCCAAGTTCTCTACCAGCCCAGTCTTTAGTGGGCAGCAGCTTAGGATTGCTACCACTAATGCCAGTAAATGGCACACAGTAGGCCCACTGTGGCCAGGCCTGTGTGTGCCTCTCTCCAGGCCTTGAAGGCACAGCCTCCTCACTCCTACTTTAGGACATGGGCCAGGATATACACAGAGGTCACACAGTCAGCCCACAACAGGCCACTGTTCACGACCCATCTGACGCTAAGCCGGGACTATGTTACACCCACAGCCCTTCATGGACAGAGAACAGGTCTAAGGAGGGTAAAGTCAGCACTCTGACTTCAAGCCTGCTGGGTCCACCTCCCAGGTCAAAGGGAAGACATGCCCAGTGGTTCCTGGATCCAGGGAATCCTGGCCTGGTGAAGCAGGCCAACCTGACATGGCTGCACTCCTGTCCCAGTTCCACCAAGGCAGGCTGGTCCCGAGAGGGTAAGTCACCTTCTAGAGGAGCTTCAGTGGCCTGTGGTGGGCTTGAGTCAGGCAGAGCCAGGCAGACAAAGGCAGGAGAGGGAGGGCCTATAGGATCCTGGCCTAGGAGACTCTGGGAAGTTCTAATCCCCTTTGCCTCTCCCTGGGTCAAAGGAACCAGCCACAGCCCTGCTTAGCCCAGGAGGTCCCCTTCCCCACAAGGGGTATCAACCCTGGTTAGCACAGGGGACCCCCTGCCTCCCAAAGAGTGTCAACCTTGGTTAGTACAAGGGACCCCCTTCTCTCCAGGGCATCAACCCTGCCTTAGCACGGGGGCCCCCTACCTCCCAAGACTCTCAACTTTCTTTCTTTCTCTTATTTTTATTTTTATTTTATGTATTTAGTTTTTTTCGAGACAGGGTTTCTCTGTTGTAACTCTGGCTGTCCTGGAACGCACTCTGTAGACCAGGCTGGCCTCGAACTCACAGAGATCCTCCTGCCTCTGCCTCTAACTCTGGCTGTCCTGGAACTCACTCTGTAGACCAGGCTGGCCTCAAACTCACAGAGATCCTCCTGCCTCTGCCTCCCAAATGCTGAGATTAAAGGTGTGCGCCCCCACCATCTGGCCCAAGGCTGTCGACTTCTTACAAGGTCTGTGGGCATGATCTCAGACACCCACTGGCTGGTATGGCTTGAGTCCAGGACACAGCAGCCCCTCTCGGCCTCAGTCTCCAAAACGATTCATCACTTAAGTCTGGGCAGCCGTAGGTGTCTGTAGGTATTCACACAATGAACTCTGTCCCAGGTAGGGCCCCGCTGAGTATTTGCTGACTCACTGACTGGGGTGGGCAGTAGGAAGCCATGGAAGGTTGGTGCGTGAGGGAACGTGCTAACTACAACTCCTGTTGACATAGGGGGCACTGACAGTGGGGAGGGGGAGATGGGAGATGGGGAGGAAGATTAGACAGAGGCCCATAGAAGTGTTCAGATAGATTCTGTGGGGGCCCACTCTTACTGTAATGGGGTTCGCATGCATGCGGAAACCAGAGGACTCACTGCCATGTATCTTTCTCGATCGATCTCCATCTTGTTTTTTGAGACAGGAGCTTTCACTGGTGGAGCTCACTGATTGGCTAGCCTGGTTGGCCAGCGAGGCCTAGGCATCCCCCTGTCTCTGTCTCCTCAGAGCTGGGGTTCAAGATGTGTGCCGTCGTGCTAGCTTTTTACCTGGGTGCTGGGGATTTGAACTCAGATCCTCATACTTGCACTATGACCAACCCTACCTACTGAGCCAGCTCCCAGGTCCCCTTGACCAAGTATGGCTGGTGCCCATGGAGTGTAAAGAAGCATGTGCTTAGCGGCCGGGAGGCACTGTTGAGTCTGGAGCAAAGCTGGGTGCTCTTAGTGAGGACCACTGTCCCAGGACCCCTGGCTGCATGTGATGGTGATTCCACAGCCAGGCCCTGTAAGTGGTACGCTCTGTCTACCCATTTCTTGGCCCCAGGATCAGACTTTTGATCGATGCAGGTCAGCCTGGTAGCAGCTCCTCCTACTGCTTCCCAGACCCCATGTCTGCATCAGGAAGCCTCTCCCAGCTGTGGGAAGACACCCCACCTGCCATCTGGGACCCTCTTCCTCCACTTAACCCCTCACCTCCCTGCTCTGGGATCCCACCTTTCCTGTCCCTCCCCCAGCCAGGCAACTCCTCTAAAAGCCACAGCTGGGGCCTGAGGGATGGGGGAAGGGAGGACTGGGACTAGGGCAGAGGCCATTCTGTCCTCAGCCCTGAAGGATGGAAGGACAATCCTAACAAAAGCCTTCGAGCCTAACAAGGTAGCGCTCTCAAGCCGCCTACTTCCTGTATGGGGAAACTGAGGCTCAGAAAAAAGTATCCACCTGCAGATCAGGCATCTGCACCCAAGTTTGTGATCTTCAAAGTCAAGATCTGAACTCCGTGATGTGTGCGGCCAACCCCGAGGGTCCCAGCCTGAGCACCGCCATCACACCCTGTTGACAGTTGAGGGGGAACCAGTCCCGCAGCAGGGCTGACCGTGACATATGTCTGAAGATCAGGGGACAGCTCAGGAATTTCTCTCCTCCACCACAGTCCCAGGGATCCAAAACACTGCAAATTGAGTACTTGCCCAAGATCCATTCAGTGAGTCCAAGGATCTGGGTAAAGATGTCATCCCTGGGACTCTGTATGACAGAGCCTCTTAGCAAATAGCAACTGTTCATTTACCACTTTGAAAAAAACAACCAGTCTTGGCTCCTCCTCCTCCTCTTCCTCCTCCTTTCCTCTTTCTCTCCCTCTCCCCTCCTCCACCCCCTCCTCCCCTCAACCCTGCCTTCTGCTCAGACATTCCTGCTCCTCACCTCTAGCCCTCATTCCCTGCCTCTGGCCTCTGCACACCTCCTACCGTCTTCATTAGCGCGACTGTCTAGGTCCCTCCTGTCTCATCCAGGTCACCTTGTCTCTGCCATTCTGTTCACATGGAGGGGAGGTCCCCTAAGTCTTGTCCCCTCCCCACTTTTCCAAAACCCTTCCTGACCTAGCTCAGTTAAAATATCTCCCATTCTTCCTACACTAGTAGCAGAGGTAAGGGGCCTGCACTGCCAGACGCCCCATTCGGCTCCAAAGTTCACACAGGCAAGGTCTCCTTCCGTTACTACCATGGCTTAAACAGAAAATGATATGTGTGTGTGTGTGAGTGAGTGTGTGTGAGAGTATGTGTGTGAGTGTATATGTGTCTGTGAGGGTGTGAGGGTGTGAGTGTGTGTGAGAGAGTTAGTGTGTGAGTGTGTGTGAGTGTTAGTGTGTGAGTGTGTGTGTGTGTGAGTACATATGTATCGGTGAGGGTGTGTGTGTAAGAGAGTATGTGAGTGTGTGTATGTGTTGTGTGTGTGAGTGTGTGTGTATGTGAGTGTGAGTGTGTGAGTGTGCATGAGTGTATGTGTGTGTGTGTGAGTGTGTGAGAGTATGTGTGTGAGTGTATATATGTGTGAGTGTGTGAGTGTGGGCGGGTGTGAGAGTGTGTGTGAGTGTGCATGAGTGTATATGTGTCTGTGAGGGTGCGTGAGTGTATATGTGTGTGTGTGTGTGTACTAAGTGTATGCAGACAATTCACAGGAGTTGGTTCTTTCCTTCCCTGTGTGGGTCCCAGGACTCAAACTCAGGTAGTCAGGCTCTGTGATGAGCCCCTCCTCCTGCTGAACCATCTTGATGCCTCCCCTCCCCGTGAGCAGGTGCTTGCGCAAGTGGCTCTTGGAGATGTAATCCATCAAACTTTCATCCAGATGAAAAAACAAGAGCACAGAGACTTTCTCTGACAAGCCAAACGTCACACAGCAGGGAAAGGACGAGGCTGGGGGATGACACCACTATGAATATCCCATCTGTCTGCCACACAGGCTCCCGGTCCTGTCAGCGGACCATCTGCCCTGAGCTCCTGCAGACACTGCCATGGCCTTTCTGGCTCCAGGCCTGCCCTGTCCACACTGGGCACATGTGTATTACATCCTGGACACATGGACAGGTTGCAGCCAGAGAAGAGATGACTTGCCAATGTCACAGGGAAGCCAACCTGGAGCCTGAGCCAGGCACACTCTAGTGACCTTCAGCTCCTGCGGCTGCCTGGTCACCGGCCAGGTGGCCCAGTTTCCCTACCTCTTGGTGGCGTCCATCTTTCCCTGAGAAAGAGTAAGGCAGGGGCCTGGGGGACAGGGCCAGTTCCTGAGTGGGCTAGCTGGAAGCTTCTGCAGACAGCTCCTGGTTTCTTGGCAACTGTGCTGCATCTTGCTTATCTCGGCATCAAGGTAACAATAATAATCACTCCTGGGGCGGGTGAGGCTCTGTGCTTTTCAAAGGCTTCTTTTCTTTATCCTCGCTTTATCAGCTCTCCTGGGACTCTCTCACAGGAACTGAACAACTGAGCCGCAGATAAGGTGCTGGCCCAGGTTCCTCATGCCCAGAAAGGTAAACTGAGGCTTGAGGAGGTCAAGGCACCATCTGAAGGTGGCCCAGCACGCAACACCAGACCAGAGACGGAAACCGGAGCTTCCCCACAACACACCCCTCAGGTCTCAGGGCTCCGTCCTGTCAAACAGCAGGGTCCCGGGGGCAGGCTGAGGGGTACACTCCCCCTGCGCCCCAGCTGGAGTCCCATCTTTTCTTGAATCTACAAAGTGAGAGCTGAGAGACCATCTATGAAAGGCTGCCTAGAAATCTGAAGTACTGATGCTGGATGCCAGAAGGGTAGCCAGGCTGACAAAGGCATTCCAAACATGGAGGCCCCAGCGCACGTGGGCCCTGCGGACTCTCCCTCCCAGCCTCCATTTCTCATACCCGTCTCCTTGTCCTGGTCTGAGGACACCCACCTGGCACACACATGGGCAACCAGATACAGTAGTCAGGAGAGTTGGCCATGCTAATGAAGGCTTGGGGGGTGGAGCTAGCCAGGGACAGGAGCTAAGGGATGCCTGCAGCCTGTGCCTGCCAGCGGAGACTAGGGGGCAGAGGCTGCCGGCCAAGTGCTTTCACCCACCTGGGGGTGGGAAAGGGCACAGATCTCCCAGTGAGAGAGGGGTTTGAGTGGGCCATGCCCTCTAGGGCCCCAGTCTCCCAGCACAGGCCTGGGCTGAGGATCTGATCATAGAGGACTCTACTATAGGAGAACCGAATGGCTGCCCAAGAGCTGCCCCCACTCAAGGGGCACAGAGGCCCATTGTTTTCGAAGCTCAGCCATCTGGCACAGCCTGCCTCCATGCCCCATGCCCTGCTTGCCCATCCCTGCCTATGCCCAGGTGCCAGGAAATGTGGCTAGGCACAGCCAGGTGAACAGGTTTCAAAGCAAGATGGTGGGGGGGTAGGGGGTTTCTGTCCAGGGGAGGCAGGATCTTAGGGAGCCAGATAGGCCTGAACTATTCCACTCCTGGCTACCTTCCTTAGGTACCTCTGACCTCATGGGAGCATGAGGCTGAGGAGGTATGGGGCAGGGGTGGGGAGAGGGTGGAACGATACTGTTGACTGTGATGTCACTTAATCCTTAAAACAATACCCTTGAGGAGTGGCTGCCACCACCCATTTTTCAGAGGAACCCAGGGTCCCCCAAAAAAGGACATGAGGGCTTAAGAGGAGACCCCCCCGTGGATCATACAGATAAAAGGCTTTGCATCAAGGCCAGGGTCACCAGTGGGCCTTGGAAGGCGGCACATGGGGCCTCACCATGTGCTGGCTGAGAGCCCAGATACCCGGATCCCGGAGCTTGGCCAGGCATTGACCTCCTGAGCAAACAGCAGGTTGGCAGGCCAGAGAGGAGGTCATGGGCTGGCCCCAACCTAGGGTGCTGGCCTGCCCAGCTCAGGTGGCCTAAGCTCCGAGCTCCACTGTGGCTAGGCTTGGTTCTCCTGGCTCCCCAGATCCTGAGACATGGACCCTGGCCCCTGCAGGACAGGAAGGAGGAGGCCTGTGATTGGACCTGGGCACAGGCACCTTTTCCTGCTGGGAATGACCCTGCTAACACAGCCTGGCACCGTCCACTGACACACCACCAGTCTTCCCCCAGGGGCTCTGTACCAGTTACCCAGAAATCCACTGGCAGGTAACACAATCCGCGCTCTGCCTGGAAGAAAACCGCAGCCCCGGCAGATAGACAGGGATGTGCCCGCGGCGACACCCGAAGCTTATACCTCGTATCTCCGGTCCCTGGCCACACTGCCATGGGACTGAGTACCACGTACCAGCTCTCTCAGATGGGCCTGCCACCTCCCCCCACCCTAGACACAGAGCAAGGGTGAGGCTGCCCTTTTCAGCACCCACAGGCCACAGAGTTCCATGGCTGCCTACAGTCTGTGTCACCCCATCCTTGACCTGTTGTCCTGCCCTGCCTCCGCAGCCCAGGGGGTCCCCCTTCTCCAAGCTCTTGACATTCCTGTGCTCGCTCACTCCGTCAGTGCCCACGCCCCCCCGCCATGCCCTTCAGTTCCCACACTTGGTCATTTATCCATAGCACATGGTTTGCCGCCTGCTCTGAGCCAGACAATGGCGCTGGACGATGGCGAGGGGTGAAGGTGGGTGAGCCACACCCCCCCCCAGCAGATCCACAGTCACACCCAGATTCTCTAGCTGTGCCCGGGACTCCCCTGATTTTACCAGTATGATGCTGAAACCTCCATGTCCAGGGTCTTGTTTGATCCATCCCTCCCCCTCTGCACCAGTCCTACTAGAGGTCAGATTTACCACCTCGAGGGCTCCAAGCCAGGACAGGAACCCCAGAAGGACAAGATCACCACCTCCCGACTGAAGATGACGAGGGCCAGCCCTGGTTCTGTCGCTGTGTCACTGGGTATGTAGATGTGTAACCACCGTCTCTCCAAGCCTCGGCTTTGATGCTGGACGTTGAGTCTCAGGCTAGACAATCCTGAAGTTCAGCTGTGAGATTCCCCAGAAGGTGAATAGGAGCACAGAAAAAAAACTGGGCAGGGGAGGTCTGCCAAGGATGATGACGATGACGATGATTGGAAGCAAAACCCTGAAGGAAACCTTTCCCTGAGGAGAGACCTTAATCCCCTCAGAGGTACTTCTCTGCTCCAGGCTTCAGTTTTCTTATCTGCAAAATGGAATAATAGACCCCTACGTGACAGGGTTGTTATATGTAACAAATTAGATGCCATATGTATATTCTACTTGCCTAGAGTTGAGTATACAGTAGGTACTACATAAATTACAGACTTCTGCCTGTAGAGACAGTATGGGTCGTAGTATAGGCTCCAGAACCTAGCTACCCACATTTTAGTCCTGAGTCTGACACTTAATAGCTTTGTAACCTTGGAAGTTACCTAATCTCTCTGAGTCTCAGCTTCCTATCTATAAAATCAAGATGAAAAGGAGGGTGGAGGGATGGCTCACTGGTTAAGAACTCTGGATGCTCTTGCAGAGGACCCAGGTTCAGTTCCCACTACCCACATGGCAGCTCACAGCCATCTGTAACTCTAGTTCCAGGGGATCTGACGGGCACTGGTCTGGGGGCACTGAACATACACAGTGCACATACAGACAGACAGACACTCATACACATAAAATAAAAATAAATCTTAAAAAAAAAATCAGGAAGGCCAGGCCATGTTCCAGATGAGAGATGTAACAGCCAGCTGTGTGTGTGTGTGCACATGTGCGTGTGTATGTGCGTGTGTACACGTGTGTGTGTGTGTGTGTGTGTGTGCGTATCTACACTGGCCTGCAGTTGGAGACCAGAGTGAAGAGACAGAAGCAGGGCTACTAAGGTGCCTGCCCCAGCCACTCCTCAGGACCACCAGGGCCCCTCAGTGGATAAACCCCAATGACCTCCAGGATTTCCCCAGATGCACCAGGGAAAAGGGGTACACCCACCGCACCCACTGTGTTTCAGGGGCTATCATTCATCTCCCAGTTAAGAGCAAACACATGCCTTGGCCTGGAGACTCGATTCCTACTATAAACACATGCAAGAGTGCACAGAGACCTAGCAACCCGGTGGCATTAGGGTTTGCAAAAGCTAAAGTCTGGAATGTAGCTCAGCGCCCAGTAAAGGACACTGGTGGGTTGAGGGCAGGCTCAGCAACAGAACACTCCGATGGCTCGGAGTTCACCTCCAGCATTGCAAAAACAAAAACATCTCTAGTCAGATGGCCTTGTCATTGTAAAGACTGAGACTGGAAAGAAAGCTCCAGGCTAGCCTGGGCAACTTAGTGAAACCATGTCCCCAAATAAAAAGCAAACGAAGCCTGGGGGTATAGCTCAGGAATAGAGTGCTTGTCAGGCACGCATGCGGCCCTGGGTTTGGTCCTCACCACCATAACAAAATGAATGCTGGTAAATATTTCAAGGCACATATGAAGTGTGAAATACTAGGCAGCAGACACAAAGGAGGCATCTAGTCCCAGTGGTTTGGTGCTTATTAAGTAAATAAAGCAAGCTGGGTCCATGTGGTGGTGCACACCTTTAAACCCAGCACTCAGGAGGTCAAGGCAGACAGAGCTCTCTATGAATTCAAGGCCAGGCTGGTCTATAGAGTGAGTTCCAGGACTCTGTCTAGAAAGAAAGAAAGAAAGAAACAAAGAAACAAAGAAACAAAGAAACAAAGAAACAAAGAAACAAAGAAACAAAGAAAGAAAGAGAAAGAAAGAAAGGAGGGAAGGAAGGAAGGAAAAGGGAGGGAGGGAGGGACGGTAGGTAGAGGGAGGGAGGGAGGGAGGGAACAAAGAAACAGAAAAGTAAAAAGAAAGAAACAGAAAAGAAAGAAAGAAATTAGAAAGGTAAACTGGAACAAAAAAGTCATCTTTCATAAAAAAATCAAAACCACATGCGAATGTCTGCACAGCTGTGTCTAAGAAGCGGCATAGCAGGAGCTGCCATCTTGCTCTGAGACACAACCTTCTACTTCCAGTTTTAATGAGAACCGTGTGTGCTCCAGGTCTGCACATGCTAACGACCACTCCGCCACTCAGCCCTTCCCAGTGACTTATTTGTGTAATTAAAAAAAAGAAGGAAAGCCGGGCCGGGTATAGGAGCACACAGGCCCAGCATCCCAGCATTTGGAAGGTGGAGGCAGGAGGACCGAAAGTCCAAGGTCACTGTTGGCTACTTAGAGAATTCAAGGTTGGCCTGCGCTGTGTGGGACTCTGTCTCAAAAAAATTTTTTGAAATAAAAAACCCTACAGCCATATGTAGACCCAGCTCCCTGGGAGGCTGAGGAAGAGGATGGCAGCCTCTTCCTGGTAGTAGATAAGACTGTCAATCAGTATAAAAAGGGTAAAAAGGCAGAGTCTCTTTACCGCCCTTATACTGATTGACACAGGGTCTCACATTGTGCTTCTGGCTGTCCTGGAACTCACTCTGTAGACCAGGCTGGCCTTGAACTCAGGGATCCACCTGCCTCTGCCTCCTGAGTGCTGAGGTTAAAGACAGAGTGCTACCTTCTCAGGCATCTTTCCTTTCTAAAAACACACACACACAAAATCGTTTACTTGGGGGAGAGGAAGTACACACCCCATCGCGCCATCACGCGCGTGTAGAGGTCAGAGGACGACTTGTGAGTGCTGGTTCTCTCCTCCCTCCATGTGGGTCCTAGGGATCAACCTCAGGTCACCAGGCTTGGGGGCAGGCACTTCACCATTGGAGCCATCGCAACAGCCCCCAACCCTGTATTTTGAGAAAACAGAGTAGCCGTGGTGACTCCAGGCCTTTGTGTCCAGCCCTTGCCTGCAGCCCTCAAGCGACTGCCTGGGGTTCCCACGCTGGCTGGTCCAGCCACTCAGCATCACTTTGAGCCTCTGAGGACAGACAAGGCCTGGGGGCTATGCAGTGGGTTTTGATCCTCATGCAGGTGCGTGGAAGGTCCCACGTGGGTTCCGCCAGCGTAAAGACAAGCTAGCTTTGACGTTAGACGGAATCAAGGATCAGCCTCTGTAGGTCTAGAAATTCTAGGACAAGACCGATCTGGGAAAAGGCTCAGTAGTAGCAAGACCTGGGCTTACGGCGTTCAGAGCAAGCAGAGGTTGTCAAAGCCACAGAAGACAAATGTGGGTTTGGAAACGCAGATAGGAAAATTTAACAGGGGTCCACAAGAAATTGCAGATTACCACCCTGGGATACAGGGGATGTGAAGGAGGTACTAGACGAAGAATCTGAGATTAAAGAAAAAGGAAAACCAAACACTTGCTCAGACTCAGTACCTGGCTCCTTTGCCTTCTCTAGTCACCTGGAGAGAGAGAAGCTGACCCAAGGATGTCAGAGCCTTGAGCCGGGAGAGAAGAGCCAGGCACACACCTCCCTGGCAATCCACGCTCTCTCCCTGAGGGTTAAGGAAGGACACTGGTGTCACATCGGTGTCCAGGAAGCCAACACTGCCGAACTCATTTGTAAATGTAAACTCAGGCTCTATGCCCAGCTGCCCTGAGCTGCCTCCAGCTGCAGGCTTGGTCCACTGCGTCCCAGTCCCACCCCAGAGACCTTCTGGTCACCTGACAGGTGGATACTGGCTGACCCAGCCCCCTCCCTGAGCTCTGAATAACTGCGTGTCAATCAACTTGTTTGTGGAAGACTTTTGCCTTGAAGGTCACCTGTCCTGGTCTCAGGGAGAATGGCAGTCCAGCCAAACCGTGTGCCAGAGTCTGAGGGTAGTGGGCAGAGAACAGAACCGGAGGTTTGAGGACCCCGAGTTCAGTTTCTGGCTGTGTCAAGATCTCTGTGTATGTGTGTGTGTGTATGTGTGCCTCAGTTTCCCCCACTGTACAGTAGTGTTAGCAGCTCTACCTTGCAGATTCATGAGAGAATTCTCAGGCAGTCAGCCACCTCGTGCTCAGGGGGCTGGGTGCCAGGAGCCAGGCTGGTTGCAGTGGGTGTGTCTGTCCCTTGTGGGTGCTGGGGTCCCTGCAGCAGAGCGGAGCAAGGCAGGAGTGGAGCACTGGGTGGGAGGTGGCTGGGTGCTCACGACAGGAAGTGGAGGCGGCAGAGAGAGCTCTTGTGTCGGGTGTGCGTGGGCCTGCCTGCGAGTGTGCTTGGGTGGGATTGAGCCACCCACCTGCCTAATAGCTTCGCTCTGCGTGAGGATGAAAACACACTGGCTCACGTGGCCCCCATCTCCTCTTCAGTCTGGTCCTCGCTCCTTAAACCCCTGGAATGCCCCTATCCCCTGAGACCTGTCCTGTCCCTGCCCTCGAAATAGTACCTCAGATGCTCTGCCCTTCTTCAGCCTCCCCTGAACCCTCTACCAAGCCAGGTGAGTACCCCACTGACCAGCATGCTTCAAAAGCCTGGGCCAGGCCTGCAGAACCTCATTACAAGAATTTGCTCAGTGTAGAACGTGACCCACTGGACACCCGGCTCATTAGGTCACCGCCCACAAGCTCAGTGAAGGGGTGCATTTGTGTGGTCCTAGGTTCACCATGCAGCTGTCTGCCAGACCAGCCTGTGAGGGTGATCCTGGAGCATGTGGGCACATGGGCACCAGTGTAAGAGGCTTTATGGGACCTCTGGTCTCATGAGCAGCTGACGGGTGCGGCAGAGGACAGTCACCAGACTGGCTGAGGCAAGAGTCTCGAACATGAAATCTATTGTTTCATACTCTTAAAACAGGGCCTCTGCTCCTGGACCACCCTTTCCACAACAGGCTTTCCCATCAGTCCTTGGGACCACCCCCAGGATCCTTCCAAGGCAAGCCTGTTACTCAGGCTGCATTATCTATCTGAAATCACCTCATTGGTCCACTGGCTCATCTTCCGTCTGTTCCTTCAACTGCAAGGAAGCTGTGAGAGGCCAGGGACCTCATTCATCTGGCTCCCTGCAAACTCTGGCTCAGATGAACAACTGGCCCAGGTCATGAACAAATGGCTAAGGAAAAGCCTTACATAGCCTAGCATGGTGGCAAATGCCTTTAATCCCAGCACTTGGGAGACAGAGGCAGGAGGATCTCTGTGAGTTCAAAAACCAGCCTAGTCTACATAGTGTCCCAGGACAGCCAGGAGTAGAGAGACCTTGTCTCAATAAATAAACAAACAAACAAACAAATAAATAAGAAGAAAGAAAGCCTTGAAGACTAAATTCCTATTTATGGGCATAAAAAGGTTTGGAAAAGACAAACCTCTAGCCCAGACTCACATAGCAAATAGCCAGACCAGGTCAAACACGATGACCCCGCTGGAGTCTCGGTACCCAGGAGTGTATCGGGGATGACATTTGTGTTACGGAGATAAACAGAGCCTCTGAGAAGTTTTTTACCCACGGGTCCCTTTGGTCACCAGGGAGACTCCCCTCCAGCATGTCCTCCCCGCCCCACTGGCCCTGAAGTAGGGAACCCCGTACACACCCCCTGCATGAAGGAAGAAAGCAGGACCCAGGGTCGCCAACGGAGATGGCCGGATGTGCCGGGGCACCAGCTGGCAGCATGTAGTTCACATGGGGAATACGGGGAAGTCTCATGGTCTGCAGGCAGAGGCCTCTGTGACACCAGGTGGACTGTCCCGCGGTGTGGATGATGGCACTGGCATGACTGCTGCAGCCACCACAGGGAGGGGCGACTCTTAGGGTAGCAACGCAAACAACCTCCTCTCCTCTCTAGTTACGCTTACGAATGGATCTGCCTGGGGTCTGGGCAGGAGACACAGCAAAACTTGTGTGTGGTGGCTTGACTTGAACCTGTTTCCTCCCTGGGCCTTGGTTTGTTCCTATGTTAAACACTCTCTCTCTCTCTCTCTCTCTCTCTCTCTGTCTCTCTCTCCTCAGTTTCAACACCTAACAAGTGGGGAAACTGAGGCTTAGGGGGTTCCCTAGCATGTCAAATCCAGACTGTGATGGCAACCACAGTCCAGGGCCCAGGCCTGGGACTCAGCCCGCACTGACCACCAGCACAGTACTGGGCTCCAAAGCCCCAGAATGATTTGGCTCAAAGAGGAGTTCAGGCTAAGTCCCGGTTTGGGGGTTCAGAGACTCTGGAGTCCCCCAGAGGAGGTCAGACAAACGGCCCTGTGGGTAACTCAGCTGTCTGCAGTGACCAGACATGACCCAGGCTCTGTGCCTAGCACATCCGCTCTTCCCTGCTGCGATCAGCTAGAACATTCTCTCACATGGGGCTCACTGTCCACCAGACACAATCTCTGTCTCTCACCCACTCTGTGTCACAGGCGCACAATGCCACACAGCCCATGTCCACGCTGGGTCACTTGAGTGAGATGGTTAGTGCTGACTGTCAACCTGGTAGAATCTAGAATTACCCGATGAGGGGCCTCTGCGCGTGCCTGCGGGGATACTTAGACTGGGAGGGAAGAGCCGCTCACTGCGGGCGGCACCGTTCCCTGGCTGGTCTCCTGCTCTTTAGACCATTAGAACAAGTGCTCTGAGCAGCAGGCATTCGTGGCTCTGGTTCCCGATTATGGATGTCATGTGACCAGCTGCTCCACGTTCCCGAGGCCTTGGTTTCCCTGCCATGCTGGTCTCTACTTTAAATTTGGCCTCATCCTTTTCCTCTCTGGACTGAGAAACTCCAAGAGACGTGGCCTCTTTGCTGTCCCCACTGCTTTACCTGTCCCGTCCCCTGATTTACACATGGGGCTTTGGCCCCAGAGGGTCCCCCCCACATTGACGTTTGAATTGACCTGCTATTTTGAACAATAATTTTGCGCGAAACCCTGCACTCCAAGATAGTCCAAGAGAGCTCCCTCCCAAGCCATCCACTACCCCAGCTGCTCAGGCACGTGGAGCTTAGTCTCTGAGGATTAAGTGCAAATACTCCCAGAGGCAGGAAGCGTCCCCTGGAGAGCTTCCGTAATTTCTAAGCAGCGCCGCTGACATGGTTGCGGACAACAGAAGGCCTAGAGAGGCAAAGTAGGTTGGGAAAAGCCACACAGTAAGTGAGTGGAAGCCAGAGTGGTCATTTGAACCTGGTAATGCCTAACCGTGGTGTTCAGATCCTTCCTGACAGAAGGGTAGGCTGAGCGTCAGCAGAATGAGGGCCAAGCAAGAACAACCAAGAATCTTGAAGCAGCAACAACCCCAGCTTTGCAGCGCTGGACTGTGGGGCTGGATGCTGTGCGCTGTGCGTGGGGCTCATGGCAATCGCTGCCCTAGGCCACACTGGAAAGCCACAGCAGTCCAGGATCAAACCCACCCGGAAGGGACCTGACTCTTGTCTCCTGAAGCTGCAGAGGAGCTTCCTGGCAGAGGACATTTCTGAGGCCCCGCCCGGGGGTTGCCCTTTTGTATAAAATGACGGGAAGGGTCAAGTGGCTGAGCTGAGGATGAAGGGAAGTCTGGGCGCAAACACTGCCCCGGAGGCTCCCATCTCCCACTGAGGGACTGTGGGGGGGGGTGGGACCCCAGAACACACACAGGCTCTGGCAGCTCTGAGAAAGGAGATCTTCTGATACCTGTCTAAGCTACTTAAGGAGGGCAGGGAGCTGTCGGACCGTAGACGGCTCAGCAGGTAAGGGTGCCTGCTGCCGACCACAACTGAGTTCCATCTCCGGGACCAATTTAGTGGGAGGAGAGAACTGATTCTTCAAAGTTGTTCTCTGAGTGCAAGACCATACTGTGGCCCTTCACACCCCCACATACACATAAATAAATGTAATGCGCATTTAAAAGGAAGGGGTGATAGGCTAAACTGGGGGGGGGGCTCAAGAAGTCAGTGGAATCACTGAAAGTAGAAGTGTGTTTTTCTCACAAGGCCCCCAAGGGCTTCTTCTAACACTCACGAGCTCATGAGCAGATGAGGCGGTTCCTTGTCAAGTGGGAGGCCATTGGAGGAACTTCAAAGCCTCCTCCACCTCCAAAGACTCCAAGAGGCCTGCAGTCTCTACGATTCCACGAAGCCAGGTACCTGAGACTCAGGGCTTCCCCAGGCTAGCAGCTGACACCTCTAAACTCCTATCTTACCTGTAGAACCCACCCAGTCTGAGTCTCTTCCAACCTCAGACCCACCTCTGACCTCATACTGCCTCAGCTCTCCAGCCACCTGGCTCCTTACTCTTCATCGGGCATTTTGAGCTCATTCCTGCCTCAGGACCTTTGCACCTGCTGCTCTCTGGGTACCCCAGCTCTTCTCATGGCCGGCCCCACCCCTTCCTCACATTGGAGTCTAAACACCAGATCTTCTAAAAACATTTTGGGACTTTCTTCCTGCCTTGGCTTCCTTCTGGCCCAGGAGCAATACATGGCTCATGGAATCACTGGGACGAAGCGGTTCACTACCAGTCGATGTACGTGAGGTTTCTTGGAAACCATTTACACGCAGTAGGTGCACTATTGCTCTTGAGGCCAAGTGAATACATGGTAAATAATCACAGCTCCACTGCTTTGTGCTTCTGGGCAGCCAGGAGTGTGTGTGCGAACCTCAGACAGTCACCTCTGTCTGCCCAGGTCTAGCAACTCAGACCCCACTCAGAAGCGGCTGTTGGGACGTGTTCTTGCCCCTGTGCCCAATGAGATTCCTCGCTCTAGCTGAGCTGGAAGAGACGGCACTTGGCCAGCCCGGCCTTGGTGTTTGCCCCCAGAAGGTCCCTGTCCAGAGCCAGGAGCAGGTGTGGGCTCAGGAGGCGGCTGCTGGCTCCCAGCCTGGGCTCTGCCAGCTGCCCACTGGGGGCCTACCCGCCAGATGCATAATAGATGAGGTGACCCAGCGGGCTGTGCCTGCTTGGCATTTCAGAAGTGCTAATGAGGCCAGCCCTGGGCCTCCGGCAGCAGCGCCAGGCCCCAAGACCTCTGGCTGTGCCATGGCTGAGCAGAGCCACCCGAGGACAGGGTCCGCCACCTCCGCCCACCTCTCAACTGTTGCATCTGGAAGGCTGATGGAGCTAGCAGGCCCCGTCACCAAACACTGCCTGCCCCGGGCCAGACACTGGCCCTCTGAGTCTCTGTTTCCTTATCCCTAAAGTGGGAAGGAAAGACTACTCTGGAATAAATGAATCCAAGAGAAACACCTGGCACAGGGCCTGGCCACGTTGTCGAGGGGACACATCTTGGTGGCAAATGAGCTCTCTCAGTGGGACACTCAGCACTGACTCGTTTGGGGGGCTATTTCCCCCTTTCTCTATCTCCACCCTCCCCACAGTAAGACTCCTGTTTCCATGGTTTCCATGCCCAACCAAGGTTTCCTCTTCAGTAAGAGAGGGAACCGAATTCAAATTCAGCCCCCATCGGCTGTAAGGCCATCCTCTGGCTAAACTGTGGCCTGTGAAATGGACTGCTCTCAGGCCTGATGTCATGACTGAGCGATTCCATCACAGAAGAAGTACCAGCACTCCGCCACCTGGGCTCTGCCTCTGCCTCCGAGGCTCCTAGTTTTTCCCACAGTTCTTCCCAGAAGCCCCTGCTATGAGCAAGTCCACCAGCTGCCCTCATGCCTCTTCTCTTCCTGCTCCCATCTGGACCATCTCAAACGCCCAGCCGCTGTACCAGGGGGGCTGGGTCCTTAGGGCTGCAGAGGCAGAATCGCACCGCCATTCCACGATACCCACTAGGCACTTGGCTGGGTGCAGTAGCTCGGTGGGGTCTGAGCCCTGTTGATCTGGGACTCATGCTTGCAGTCAAGCCCTAGAGGGAGCAGCACACCCCACTTGGAGAAGTGCAGAGCCTGCCTCGCACTCCAGAGTCATGTGGACACGTTCAAGCAGCACGAAGTTGCCTTGTAGAAACTTCCAACTTGATAAACACGTGCTCAGCATCAAGTGGGGCTCGGAGAGGGGACTGACCTGCCCAAGGTCCCCCAGCAAGAACATAGCAGAGGCGGATTCCACCTACACCTGTCAGCCTTCCCAATCCATGCTTCTCCGCTAACCAGGGAACAATCGGTGATGTGTGTGAGATAACGGGGAAGCATTCTAGGGAGAGAAAGGCATGACGTGGGATCAGGAAAGAGCTCCCTCCCCCGCCACCCATCAGCGGAGGAAGATGGCTGGGGGGAAGCGTGCGGGGATGGCAGAGGAGACGCACGCACAAGCAAAACATCGTGGCATTTCTAATCAAGTGTACCTGTTGACCGGAGACGCAAGCCACTCCTGCTAGCGAGGAGGGCGGAGGCAGGCCACAGGGATCGGGACACCACAACTTGTGGAGAAGGCTGAGGATCACTAGGTGCGGGCTAGGACAGGATTGAGGTGGGGGGCAGGAGATGCCCAGACTCAGCACCTCGGACAGCTGCTCAAGCGATGTCGGGGCAGGGTAAGGAACTGTGGGTAACGGGTGCATCCTGTTACCTGAGGTTTCAAGATCCTTACATCCCAGAGAGGGCCAAAGCCACACAGCTGGTCACTTACTCTCAGCCATGGACTTGTCTCTAGCTCTTGGAACAGAGCGTTTGTCTTTGTCAGCCTTCTCTACCTGCCCCCATTAGGCCTGGAGAGCCCTGCTCAGAGCTGGAGGCAGACATGGATCTGGAGGCAGCTGCTGCTTCCCAACAGGTTCCTGTGTGGGTTCTGCATCGGGTCAAAGTTCAAATCCCAACTCTGCATGACCCTGGGCAAGTCACTGGTCCACTCTATGTCTCAACCATACATAAATAGAGATAACGGTCCCCAAATCAGAGGTGTGGTCAAGGTGACTTGAGTCAATACATACCAAGTGCCTAACAGCCTCAGCGGCACCTGACAAATGGCCATTGTCGGTGACTGAACCCTTGTAGAGAGCCATCCTCCTCGGCTCTCTGTTTGCACCCCGCACTCCACCCCTGCTCTGGGCAGAATGCACCGATCGACTCAGCATGGCATCAGGAGGAAAGTTCAGAAAGGCAGAATCACTGGCCCCGAGCTGCACAGCTAGCAACAAAGGAAGCTGAGAAAGTGGCCCTGGAGCTCAGCCTGGACAGCTGTGAGCCTCCCGCGCAGCTTCCCAGGGCCCTGAGCCCACGGGTGCCGGCTAGGAATCTTGTAGCAGCTGGAGCACCGTGGAGTGTGCAGACCACCAGGAAGCCCTCAGCAGAGGCAGGAACCTAGAACGGGGGCTGAAGCGCCCCCCCACACCCCAGGGGGGTACTCCGCCGGAGGTGAGGTAACTGTAGGAACAGCCGGCAGGGCCATGTGATGTTTGCGCCAGGGAAGCCGGGAGGTGCCCGCCTGTGGGGCATCAGGTGCGTCCTGAGGTGAGGTCACACATGCACCCGCTGCCTGCCACCTTTCAGTGTTGGGGAAGCTGTAGATGCCACCTCCTCCGAAGAGAGGGTGGCCTCAGACAGGAAACAGCTCCAGGCTGGGTATGGATGGGATTAGAGGGCTTGGGGGTTAGAGAGAAGATGGGCCACCTCCTGCTCATCTGGGAGCCACACTGGGGCAAGGACTGAAGAGTGGGAAAGGAAGGAAGGATTTGGATGAGGGCCTCTCACACTCAGCCCAAGTTTGCTTGCCTGAGTTCCCCAACCTCACACTACTAAATAAGGATCTAGACCCCCATTTCCCAGATGAGAACACTGAGGTTCGGAGAGGAGGCAAAGCGCTGATGATCATCCAGACAGCATGAGCTAAGATCTGACTCCAAGGCTAAGTTCCAGAAAGAATTGTGGGGAGGATATGTGGGTTCCGAGGAGAAGGTCTCCCGTGCTCTTTCCAGAGGGGCTGGTGGGTCTGATTTGTCATTGTAGAGGATGGGAATGGGTTGGGGTGCCCCCCAGGTAGCAGCCAAAGCAGCCCGGCTGCTCCTGAGAGTCCCCGGTACTCACCACACACTCTGACGAGGGGAGAAGGATTTGTCCACCCTGAAACACAGCAAGCGGGTAGCCCATAAGGGTACATCCATGGTGGCCTTGCAGGGCACAGCCAACCCATTCCGTTCCATCCTGCCCCCTGGTGGCCCGAGGAGGCACTGCTACTAAAAGTGCCAGATGTCCTCAAAATCCCATAGGTGACCAGGCCCTAAGGTCGGTTTAGACACCTGGGAAGGTGGGCCGGGGCTATGCAGGCAAGGAGCAGAAGCAGGACTGGGGTCTGGGCCTCAGGGAATACGAGCGTTGGCAGAGTGGAGTCAGAAGTAGCTCTGAGCCAAGCAGAGAAGGACAGGACCAGAGCAGGGCTGCAGGGCTGCAGGGGTGCAGGGGTGCAGGGGTGCCTCAGCTGGTACATGTGCTGGCAGAATCCCACTCCCTCCCCAAGCCCCAGTGACCCAGCTTACCCACCCAGGAGCCAATCTCCTGGGGATCTGGGAGATCCTCCCTCACCCCAACACACATTCCTGACCTTCCCTGAGTTCATGGGCGCCCCCAGACTGCATTCCCCAAGCCCTGTAGGCCTGGCCCAGAAGACAACGGGTGGACAGGGCCACGCCCAGCTTCTCGCCCCACTGTTCTCTGAGAGGGCACCTTGGGGTCGGGGAGCACTGGGGCTCTGCCCTGCTTCCTGTTGGGGGACCACAGGACTGGGCAGCTGTTGGGAAAACAAACAATTCTTGCCTTCTGCCTGAGGCAAGCAGGGAGGGGAGAGGAAGGGAATGTCTGCAGTGGCAGGGGTGGGGGCACTGAGCTAGGGTGCATAGTGGATCCTGCTGGGGAGGCGCAGGACTGAGAGGGCCAAGACTAACCCATGATCACAATGCAGACCCTGCCTCATCTTCTGGGTTGCCCCTGGGTGTCATAGCCGGGAAACCCCACCCAGCCTAGGCTCCTGGCTTTACCTGACAGCCAGAGCCTTACTCCCAAAAGGTGATTCTCTCTGTCTGCCCGCCCTGTCCTTCTGCAGGGTGTCCCCTCAGAGACTGAGCAGCCAGGAAGAGATCACAGGACCCCCACACACATACAGCTCATAGAGCACCGACTGTACCCCACAACATCACACCAAACCTGAGCCGTGCCCCTCCGACAGCTATGAGGCCAGGCTGGTGAAGGTCACACAACCCCTTGGCTGGTCCAGGAAAGGTCACTGGGCCCTGTCTGTGTAGCCCATCTCCCTCCAGTTTGTCAAATCTCCACCGCTGACAACAACCCCATCCTACATTTGTATCCCTCAGGGGTGGGTGCTTAGGGTCAAGGAGGTGAGCCACCCTAAGATGGGCCATCTACCACCCTGCCCCCTGCCCCAGCCTCCAGGTCAGGCAGGAAGCATATAGGAGGTGGTCAGAATAGGAGGGGGCTGCTGCTGGTTCCTAGGGACCACCTTCCAAAGCCTCAGTAGAGAGGGACGACAGAGGCATGATGGTCCCTACAGGGCTTTCTGAGACTGTCTACACCACCACACACACCCAGCCCTGTGCCCACCCAGGTGGGGACACACACACACACACACACACACACACACACGTCCAGGGATCCTCCACACTCTCACACGCACGTTCGCAGACACTGCCATCCACACTTACTCTCACCCCAACACATGCACGTGGACTCCTAACAGAACACGCAGGCGCTCATGCGCCCCGCACGACTTGGATGGATGCTCGCCTCCGCAGCCTCCGCACCCCTCCCCACCGCGGGGCCCACCGCACCCAAGCAAGACCCCGGGGGCGCGCACACGGGCGCACCTACCCTCCGTAGGCGCCGAAGGTGAAGCTGCGCTTCCGGCCGCTCATGGTGTCGTCGCCGCCGCCCGCCGCCGCCGCCGCCTGCCCAGCGCGGGGTCACCTTGGCAACGCTGCCCCGGCCCGGACCGTGTGCGCCCCGGGCCGCCCGCCAGCTGAGGCCCCGATGCAGAAAGGGCCGCTTGTTCGCTCTGGGCTGCGGGGCTTTCCGAGAGCGCCACCCCCACGCCACTACCCGGCTCCATCCACGGAGCCACCTCCAGTCCTCCCCAGGGAGAGCCGCCAAGGGTGTCCCACTGGGAAAGTCGGATCAGCCCAGAGCCGAGTTAACGCCGAGCCCGTGCACAGCCCGTGAGCCTCAGAGCTGATGCACCGTGTCCGGGGCCAACACCCTTCTGTAGGTCAGCCAGAGAGGGACCCTCCTGTTGTCCCAGCCGAGGGGCCCCCTCTGGACTCTCCATTACTCCCAAGAGAGGAGCAGCAATGAGAAGGGATGTTTGGAAACTCATCTAGCCCTCATACAACCTTTGGAGACAAACAGGGTTGAATCCTAAGGCCCCTGTCATACATTCACTCCACGGACACAACAGCTCTCGCTTCTACACCCAGCTGGCCTGGAGCACTGCTCCGGGAGATACAGATGGCAGGGGGACACAGGCCCTGTTCTCAGGACTTCCCCAGCCCTGCCCTGCTCCCTCACCCCTGTCCAGGGAAGCCCCTGGAGCCCTGAGTATTTCTATGGAGCTTTCTGCTTGAGGGGACTTCAGGGACTTAGGCTGTGAGAGGTACGACCATCAAAGGAACGAGGCCAGGTGGCAAGCTTCCTGAGAAGCTTTTTTGTAGCTGAGGGAGGGCGAGGCTAGCTCCTTCATCCTTCGGGAAATGACTGCTCTGACTGATGAGGACTGATCTAGACTGGAGTTTGCTTCACCCAGACAGGGCTGGGCAGGGCTGGGCAGGGATGGGCAGGGCTGGGCAGGGCTGGGCAGGGCTGGGCAGGGCTGGCTCGCAGCAGTTGCTCTGCCAGCTGCCCCTCAGCCCTGCCCGACCCCAGCCCCTTTGCTCCATGCTCAGATGACTGAAGAGCCCTGAGGTGGGCACTGCAGGGTTCGGGGCTGGTTTGAGGTCACTGACAACTCCAGTCCTGATTTTCATCTTTGGAGGAGAGTCTGGCTACCTCCAGGTCCTCTGGGCAGGGTGCTCAGAGTGGGGCTGGGGGTTGAGGAGACTTGCTCCTGACCCCAGCTACAGACTCCACTGAGGAGGGGACCCCCCACCCCCTGCAGGGCAGTGTTAAAAGTGCTCTCTGTATGGGGCGGCCAGGTGGGGCTGGATTGTCTGGAGAGATGAGTCTGGGAACACCAGAGTCATCAGGTGCAGAAAGAAGAAGTTCCTCCCCCTTCTGCAGAGTAGCAGGGGCTCCCAGGGAGGAGTGGGAAGGGGCAAGAGGAGCCTGGATCTAGCCTGGGCGGTATGGGGGCGCTGCCTAGCCCTGGGCTCACCCAGGACTCCAGCCGTATCTGAACCGCAGTACCCCCTGAAGTATAGGCTTCAGCCCCCCCTAGGCTCACTGAGGGGGCCAGTTCTTGAGTGGGTTCTGAATGTCCAGTTGGCAGGGTGGCTAAGGAGCAGCCAACATGCCAAGTTTCCCAGCTGGGCCTGGCCCCAGGGAGGCCCCTCTGATGCTAGGACAGAGGGCCCTTGAGACAGACTATGGGGGCTGCAGGGTTCCCACCAAGGACAAAGAGCCTAGTGTGGGCTCCAGCCTCTGAATGCTGCCCAACTGCAGCTGCCTGGCTGGCAAGAGGCGGGGGTAGGGCAGTCAGTAAGGCCGTGTTCTCTCTGCCACAGATGTGGCAGGCACTCCATGGCCAGCTCCTGGCCTCTTGGGCCAGCAGAGATTAAACGAACCCTCTTAGCCTGCAAGATCACCTATAAGAATCACTCTGTACATCACAGCGTGGGTACTGAAGATGAAGGGCCACGAACAAGGGGCGGGCAGACCTGCACTCATCCTGTGGGCTCTCCAGTGGTTCCAATCCAGCCCTCTCATCTGTCAGCTGTGTGACCTAGGGCAATGTGTTTAACCTTTCTGTGCCTCAGTTTTTTTCATCAGCAAAGTGGGGCTGGTAATGAAGGTGTTAATTATTCAAACAGTTTGACTGCACATTAAACTGCCAATCATAAAGCACCAGGGATCCTGCATGGTACCGTGTGCGTGCATTTGTGTATGTGTGTGTGTGTGTGTGTGTGTGTGTGTGTGTTGAGAGAGAGAGAGAGAGAGATGCAATAAATAAAATCTTTCCTACAGCATGGTTTGGAGGAGGCTTAACTTGATAAT
Source organism: Cricetomys ansorgei (assembly GCA_026225945.1). Classification (NCBI taxonomy): domain Eukaryota; kingdom Metazoa; phylum Chordata; class Mammalia; order Rodentia; family Nesomyidae; genus Cricetomys; species Cricetomys ansorgei. The sequence goes on from JAMJFZ010004114.1 coordinate 559,835, forward strand.
TTTGCCATCCTTTAGGGTAGCAAGGATATACTAGTAAACTAACCACCCTGGTGGAGATGCAGAGCCACACAGCTATGAGAAGGAGTGCCTGTAATCCCAGCACTTGGGAAGTAGAGGGAAGTGGCTCTGTGAGCTAGAGGCCAGCCTGGTCTACATAGCCAGTTCCAGGTTAGCCAACACTACATAGCAAGATCCTGTCTAAATAAGTAGATAAAAAAGATAATAAAACAGGACATGGTGGTGCATACCTCTATGTGTCTTTAAAACAAGGGGGTGGGCACTGCTGGAGTGCTTTTTGATCAGTGGTTAGAGCACTGTCTACTTTTGTAGAGAAGTTGGTTTTGTTCCCAGAAACCATATGGTGGCTCACAGTCACCCATAACTGCAGTTCCAGGGGATACAAAGCCCTCCTCTGATCTCGTCAGGTACCAGACCGCATATGACATACATACACACATACATGCAGGCAAAACACTAATATATACATAAAATTAAAAAAAACTTTAAAATAGTGTTGAAGAAAGAATGAGGCAGATCTGTGTGAACGCACAGAACGAACTCCGAGGCAGACACGAACAGAGGCAGCACCCTAAGGAACCCATCCTAGAGCAGACTCTGGAAGACGTCAGCCTCCACAGGCCACTGCGACAGGGAGCTCACTGCCCTGAGTCAGCACAGAGCGGGTACCTGCAGGCTGGCACTGGGGATTCCCGGCTGTACTTGTAGGAGTCCCGTTCCTTGGACTCTCACCTAAAATAGGAAGCCGCAGGCTGGGGGTGGTGCTCAGTTGGCAGAGAGCTTGCCTAGTGTGCATGAAACCCTGGGTTCAGTGTTCTGTACAGAATAAAACTAAGCTCAGGTCCATTTGTAGTGGTGCACACCTTTAATCCCAGCATTCAAGAACCAGAGGCAGGCGGATCTCTGTGAGTTTGAGGCCAACCTGGTCTACATGACCAGTTCCAGGCCAGCCAGCAGGACATAGTGTGATCATGTCCCAATAAACAAACAAATAAAACCAGGCATGGTGGCACACACTAGGAATCCCAGTACTAGAGAGGTGTAGGTGAGAGAATCAGAAACTCTAGGTCAATCTCAGCTACATGAGACCCTATCTTAAAAGGAAAATGGAGCCAGGCTGCTCTCCAGGGCCAGCCTCCTCTTGGGAAGAAACTTCCTCTTCTAGGCCTCTGGAATCTGTACCCAAGTTCACTGAATGCATGCCTAATCTGGTGAAGAAGGGAGGTGCAGGGGTGGAGAGCAGTTCCTTTCCCAAGCTCACCCCAGGCTGAAGCTGAGCCTGAGTTCAGCTGAGCATCCTACCCGCAGGCAGCATGGCTTCCCCAGCCCCCGGCAGGGAGCTGGAGAATAGAGCAAGGGCAAGTCCCTGGAAGACCCCAGGATGGGCTCCAGATGCTACTCACGAAGCCAACTCCTGTCAGGGTCCCCAACCACCTCCTTCCCTCTCAATTTATTCCCATGCAATGCTCGGGGCCTCCTGGGCAGGAAACATGGCAGGCCTGGGCTCCCTGCCCTGGTCTTGGCAGCTCCTGGGTGGCTTGGCTGGAATCTGTTTCCTCCCTCGGCTTAGGTTTGCTCATGTATTAATCAGTCTCCCTCACACATGCGCACCGTTCTCTTTCTCTCCAGGCTACAGGCTGCAGAAGTGCACTTGCCTAGAGAGAATTCCACCCTCATCCTTCTAGCCCAGTTACGTCCATCCAGCCCCTAATGCTCTAAAGGCTGGGGCGCATCCCAGGTCCTGGGGAAGGAGACGTGGCTCAGTTCACACCCTCCCCAAGCACTTGCCCCTAATGCATCTGCTGTCCTGGTGCTGGTGGCGGAGCACTGGCAACACACTCCCTGGGGAACCTAAGTACACACCTGTGCACAAGCTTTCCCAGGTCCACACACACATAAACTTGTACAGAGCACATATACAGATGCCTAGACACCACGTGTAGACCTGCTCACATGGAAGTCAGCCCCACCCCCGTGCTATCAGCTCACACACACGCGCGCGCACACACACACACACACACACACACACATGCAGGAGTCGGAAGAAGTTTACATGCCGGAGTCCCAAGTCTAAATATGCTCACCTACTAACTGCGGCTAGGTTTGCACACCCACAGACACACATCAAAACCACAGATCTGTGCACAGACATCATACCTTCTAGCTATGAGTGTCTTACATGTATACAGTGTGCATACAGACTGTACACAGGCATCTTACATGCTTACATGCCCATCTTACATGCTACCTGGCCAACTGTTGGACAGAAATGAAATAGGTGAATGACCCTTTGTGGGGCAGAGATGTGTGCAGCCAACCATGGCACCCCTGAAGGGAACACAGAGCAGAGGTCAAGGCCACCATCCTTTGGTATGGCTAGGACATATCCAGCCTCTCTCTTTTGTTTTCAAGATAGGGTTTCTGTTGGAACTCTGGTTGTCCTGGAACTCACTCTGTAGACCAGGCTGGCCTTAAACTCACAGAGACCCAGCCTCCCGAGTGCTGGGATTGAAGGTGTGTGCCACCACCACCCAGCCAGCCTCCTTCTTTTATTATCTTGCTAAGGGCATGGCCTGCCCTGTCCATGTTCAGAGCAGTTGGTCAAAGCTCAGGCAGGTACCCAAAGTGCCTGCGAGGGCAGCAGGCTGACTGAGCCCTGTTCTCTGGGTCAGGGAACTAGACCCCGGGTCTATGAATCACTTGCTATTTCTCAGGACGAGCCCCTTCCTCTGCTGGGGTCCCTTAAAACACCCCCTTCCACAGCTGGCCAGTCTGGGACTCTGAGCTTCAGCAGAGCCTCAAAGCTCCTACCTTGGCTGTGGTTCTCAATGAGGACAACTCCACCCCCGAGAAGTATTAGGGAAATACTGGAGGGTGGTTTTAATTTAGCAATTACCGAGAGTCACCACAGCCATTCAGAAGGTGGCAGCCAGAAGAGCTATTCAGGGAGAGTCCCACTCGAGGCTGACTCCTTTGCGTACGCTGCCCCGCCTTGCATGCGGGCACAGCCTGGTAAGGCAGCCTGGCCCCTAAGTGCTTCACACACGGGTATTGATCTGTGCTTTTTTGTTGTTGTCGTCTCCTGGCGCTGAGGCTGGATAGAACCCGTGACCTTGAACAAGCCAGGCAATTGGTCTACTACTGAGCTACTGCACCAACCCCGTGAGTATCTTTTGATGTGGCTTTAATCCATAGTGAAATTTTCTGAAGTTCAATTACTGGAGCCATCCTGAGCTGCAGGTCAGGTGCAGCAGTAAGATTTTTCCACTATTAAATGGAAAAGTGTCTCTGTCATAAATACCAAGGGTTCCTGTCACATCTGCGACTCTTGCAGCCTGGTCATGCCAGGGCATTCACCTAGGCAAGTAGAGCACTGTTTGGTGCCCTTTCGGTGGTATGTCATTGGCTTTTGAAATGAGCTGAGCAGATAGGCTTATTTTCTAGGAGTGTCACATCTGGAAATGAAGACTGCTCTTCAGAATGCTAAACGCAGCTTGGGAACTAGAGGCGGTCCCTGGCGCCCTCATCTGGCCGTCAACGAAACTGCAATTTAGAGCCGGCAGCGCTCCAGGACCAGGGACAGCGCCCTAGCCCCAGCCCCCAGCGGTTCTTCGGAAGGGTGGCGACCCTGAGCTTCCAGAGAAAGCGCCCCAGACCCCGCTGTGCTTCACTCCCTCCTCCCCTGATGCGGAGGCGGCCTGTCCTAGCCCTTCCCTCCAGGCCGCGCCTCTCCAGGCCACAATGGCACACCTGCCTGCCACAATGGTGGCACCTGCTTCACCGCCTACCTTGTTCCTTCCACTCCTCGTTCCTCTGAAAGGATTGCTGAGCTGCACCTACGCACCCTGGGGCCTCTGTGATCCCCCACAACAGTCCCGGGAACTAGATCATGCAAGAATTGTGTTCTGCCATAACTGATTGGGGAAACTGAGGCTGGTGACAGCTCCCCTGGGAGTTCCTTGGGACCTCAGTCCCCATACTCATGCTCCAACCCAGAATACAGCAGCTACCCACTACAGAGGCCATGTGCCAAGTACGTCTCCTGCCATCCCTTAAATTAGGTCGGAGTGCTGTCCCCATTCCACAGGTCAGGAAATTTCCCAGGCTCCCTGGGGCCAAAGGGCCTGCCTAAGAGTGGAGGTAGAAATGGCTGTAAACATCCCCCAAGGCATTCACTCAGCCTTCCAGAAGAAAGTACCTGAAACAGATGACTGTCCTGCTCTGGTCTTCACAGGCTGGAGTGGAGGGGGCTGGATTCCCCACACCCCTCACGAGGATCTCCGCCTCTCCATCTGTCCAAGCTTTAGCCTTGCAAGACACACAGTAGGTGTTTAATAGATGCATGCTGCTTGGTAGATATCCAGCCTTCCAGACACACAGCCTGAGCACACAGCCTGGGCACAGGGCAGAGCAGAGTCCGCTGTGGGTAGAGACACAGACACAGAGCAGGGGCCCAGCCCCACGACAGGAGGCTGATGCTCCTGATCGCCTCCGCTGCTGCCTGGTGCTCACAAAGGGCTTGCATAGGGTGGCTATTTATACCGATGGCAGCAGGTGCACCCGCTGGGTCCTGCCCCATTTCTCTTAAGGGGAGGTCAGGTACACCACAGGCATTCGGAGGGTGCAAAAGCCAGTCTGTGACCGACCGAGGACAGGAGAGAGGCAGTCATCACGGGTGTGCCAGAGAGTGGAGGGGTGTCTGGAGAGCCTGTGCATCCCTGACTAGTCCCTGACTCCACCTTACCATATTAAACACTTAGTAGTTGCTCAATGAACTCACAAATGATGTCCTAGGCCAGTTATGAACAGAAGAAAAGGAGAGTCCGCTTTATCCCTACCACAACACACATGGTCCGCCTGTGGCATGAGCTTGGGATCGGTCAGGCCTCTGCCTGAACCCTCTGGTCCCTTTCGTAAATTCTCAAATCCTGGGTTTTTTAACAGGTGACGGCGATGGCGGTAACTGTCCTTATCTCACAAGGTAGCTTTTAGGACTCAAAAGTTCTCAGCCTAACACAGGGGGCAGCAACAAAGAGGGACTCATCGCCGGGCAAGGTCTGCGCACCTATAATCCCAGCACTTGGGGAACTGAGGCACGAGGGTTATGAGTTCTCGGCCAGCCCGGGCTCTGTATAAGATCCTGTCTCAAAAACAAAAACAAAACAGAAATGTGTGGCTCAGGCATGCAACCTCAGCACGTGAGAGGCTGAGGCAGGAGAATGGCCACGAGACCACCTTGGCAACATAGTGAGAACCTTCAAAAACAAAAGGCCAAGTAAGCAAAACTGAGGTAGGCTTTTAATATGGTAACTGGACATGTCCTGATACAGCCTGAATCATCATCACGGGAGACCCAGGTCCTGAGTCAAGCTTCACACTGCCTCACAGAGTAACTTGGGGGAGGTTCCATCCCCTCTCTGGGCCCCTTTCTCTGTCTATAATGAGGGCTCTCCAAGGGCCCTTCTCACTCTGGTTTCCAAGGTAGCCCGGCCCCAGGGGCATGACAGGCAGGGACGCCTCTTTGGTAGGGGCAGAGGTGAAGCTCAGACTCTGGGACTCTCCTTCATCCTGCAGGACCCGGCCCTGAGGCTCCCAGTCCCACCTCCCTGTGGACTATCCCTGGGGCCCAGTGTCCCAGACTAGCATGAGGCAGGGGTGAGGGGTGCCCTCCAGCTATCCTGGCTCTTCTGCCTGCAGGAACCCTAAGAACTGGAGAGACGCCCACCCACGATGAGCTGATCCAAGCCCTTCAATTCACAGACACTGATGACCTTGAGTGAGTCACCCAGGGCTTCACATCTGGGTGGTCCCCTGTGCCCTGGAAGGTAGCATGACTCCAGGCAGTTCCTTTCCATCTCAGAGGGGCTGAGTGGAGAGGTGGGCTGTGGGGTTGTGCACGCGACCTTCCTCCTGGCTCCATCCCTTTCCCTGAACACCCTGTGCTATGGCTCTGTGGTACATCCTAAGAGCCCCACACGGGGCAGGGCAAGAATCAGGGAAGGTTCTCTGCTGCCCAGGGGAGTCCTCCTTTCTCCGGATCGTGGGACATCTGCTTTCTCCATGCTGGCGCTGGCAGGCTGATGGATGGAACTGACAGGGAAATCCCTTGTCCTTGGGACAGCCTAGCTCCCGTGGCCAGAGCAAACTTCCGAGAGCTGCTGGGGAATAGCCCACCCTTCTTGATGGCGACCTCTCCCTCCCTGTCTTAACTGTACACCACAATGGTGAAGAGTGGTTGACACAGCCCTAATTAAAATCTCCACCCACGGGGTGACCTCCAGAGGCTGTTTAACCTCTCTGAGCCCCTTATGGCTGATGCTAACAGCTGCTGAAAAAGTCAGTGGGACGGGTCCATGGAAAGCACTTAGCATGGGACCCAGCATACTGTAAGTGCTCAATTAATGCCCCTCTAGGGGTTCTGCTGCTCAGCTCACATTCTGTGCATCCTCCCAGAATCCCAAAGGCAGTAGTGCAGTTCCCATCCTGCTAAGGACTGCATATGTTTGAGGCGATGGAGGGCAGGGGTGGGTCCCAGGCTTCTCTATCCTTAGGGACACAAGGACCTGCACCTTTCCAGCTGGAAGCCTGGTGGCGGGGATGGGCGAGGTCTCAGCACTAAGGTCTCTGGCCAGCTTTGTTCCCGGCGGTACTTGGAGCTCAGGGAGACAGGCTCCAGGGTAGAAGGAAGGTGTGTGGGGGCAAGGCCAAAGCCCACTCACACCCAGCTACAGCCCTGACTTCCTTAGCCTGCCACCGAGGCTGGCACAAACAGTCTACAAGAGGATGTGTGGCCTCTCTGTTGACTTTCAAGGTCAGGGAAAGGGTGGCAGGGCAGATGGCTTGCCAACCACCAAACCAGCCTCATCCCAGCACCCTTTGAGGTCAGTGGTTTGGACCACATGGAGAATGAGAACATCAGAGGTATACCCCAAGTTCTAGTCGTAAGCAGCCAGGCAGGGGACACACCCAAGGTCACCCTCCAGCAGCCATTTCTACCTGCCCCTGGAGTCCTGACTCAAGGAGGAGACTTTGGACAGGGACACTTGTCCCTCAGAGATTCAAGTCAGATCTCAGGAGCTGGGCAGAGGGCTGGACCCCATGTTTCCCTCTGCAAGTGTGTGGCTCCTGTGGGCTTGAGGAGGTGGCTCAGGTGTCTGGTCTTCACCCACGGTACCCTGTGCACCTTGCCAACAGCTCCAGATTCCCAGGGGTGCCTGAGTAACAGGCAGTTACAGAAACACCTCGAGTCCCTTGGAGAGTAACACCCCCAGGGCTCACACAGCGCAGCCACCATCAGCTCCTGAGCTCTGCTGCAGAGGCAGTCACAAGGCTTCTCCTGTGTCACGGACCTATCAGCAGGCTCAGAACCTACCCCCATGCCCCCAGCTAGCAGGAGACAAGGTCCTGACTTTCTGTACAGATTACAGCCTCACTCCCTATGCTCTCAGATACCCAGTTCTCTGCTGGGCTGGTGTTCTGACCCTCTCCCCTGACCCAGGGATGGAAGACACAGTGGCCCTTTCTTCTGCACAGACATGCACAGAACTACCACTGCGCCAGGCTGCTTCCTCTTCCCTGGCTACCACATCTGACCATGCAACCAGAGGCTGTGTGCAGGATGCCCAGTTGGCTCCTTAGTGACTTTGGGGTAATGCAGCGTCCTCAAGCTGGAATTCAAACCATTTGTAAATCAGTTCACCTCGTCACTCCCATGTACACCCTTCCCCAAAGACAAAGTGCCCCAACCGTGGCCCTCAGAGTAGCTGGTGACAACACCAGGGCTGCCTTTACCCTTCTCAAAATGCATCTCGGAATTCTGCTGACATTCACAGTATCACATGCCAACACCTACTATGTGCCAGACCCTGACTCCTCACAGGGGGGAAACTGCCCAATAGCCAACCGCCTTGAAAATGTGATGTCACAGAAGAAGAAAAAAAAAAATCCTGCTACCCCAAACAGCGAAGGAAAGGGTTGTTTTTTTCTTACTATAAAATTTGGGCTGGATGTAGTGATGCATGCCTGGAACCCCTTGCACTTAGGAGGCTGAGACAGGAGGACCACCATGAGTTCAAGACCAGCCTGGGTTACTTAGTGAGAACGTGTTACAAAAAAGAAAATGAAAGGTTAGGTGAGATGGCTCAGTGGGTAGAGCACTTGCTGCCAAGCCTGACAACCCGAGTCCAATTCCTGGGACCCACACGGTAGAAGAGGGAGCTGACTCCAGAAAGTTGTCCTCTGATCCCCACGTGTGTGCTATGTCATGCCCGCACGAGTACACAAATAAGCTAATAAATAATAAATGTCTTTTTGAAAAGGAAAGAGAGGTGAAGGCAGGAGAGGAAAGTAAACACTCTGAAGTTTTTACGAAAGATCTTCCCCCAGGTTTTCCTGATGTTCGTTTGACCTCTGTATGCTCCCATGTTTTCCTCTGAGCTCAGCCCTATTTACCCAAAGCAGTTCCCAGAGACGGTGCCTCCATCCTCACAACTCCCCCAAGAGGAAAGCAGATAGGAGCGCAACACTCCTGCTTTGTAGAGGTCTCTGAGTCACAGAAGGCATTGACTGGCCTTGAACTCAGATCCTCCTGAATTTGCTCTCCCGATGTGTTACAACCGTGCCAGCTCGGATGGTATTTAGAGTCTTCGTTACTCCTATCCTGAGTCTTTATTTGCTGGGGTTTAGTTTCTTTTGAGAAGGTCCCTTTCCATAGTTCTGGCTGGCCTTGAATTGCTAGTAGACCATGCCTGCCTCAAACTCCCAGAGATCCTCCTGTGTTGGCATTAAAGCTGCACAGTATCTCCTGTGTTAATCATTGTAACACTTAAAATACAAAAGGGAAAAAAAACGCACAGTCGCTGCTTTACAGATAAGGAAACGGAACCTCTGGAAGATGGAGGGAAATGGCCCAAACCATGCAACTGGTCAACAGAGAGACAGAACACAAACTCAGGTCTGCTCGTCCTGGCGGGGGGGTGGCCTTGTGTTGAGAAAGTGGCCAAGGCATCTGACCCTCACTCCCTCACAGGTGACAACCCAGCGACTGCCACTCCCAGCTCACCTCTGTCCCCGGTCCCGCTGGTCTGAGTATACCAGATGTACACTGAGCGCTTGCTGGGCGAGAGGCCAGGCCTCTCCCTTGTGTTAGCGCACAGTAGGCAGATTGGATGTAGGCTGACATCCCAGTGGCTCCTGTTTGTTTTGGGGTGCCTCCCAACCAGCACCCCTCAGATTTCTTTCCTTGTCTCCTTTCTGGATCACCTGCTTGCCAAATGTCAGTCTGCTGCCCTAAAAATAGAACCTGTCTCGAAGGCTAAGAGCATCCACGCTACAAACGGACGCTACAACTACAGCTTTCTGCCTTCTTCCTTGGGCCGATCCCAAGGTGGCTGCCTCTGAAAGCTCAAAGCCTGGCAAACCCTGGCTAGTGTAGGATTGCCTATAGTAGCCTAGGCTAGACCTAGAGCTTCTGGCCTATAGAAAGTCCCTCTCATGATTACACGGCCCAGCTGAGCCAAACTGTGCTTTCTCATCAGCAGTGGGCTGCCTCTTCATACCTCTGACCCTCCTCACTACCCAGCTGGGCCAAGCAGCTTCTCAGAACTGGAGCTGGGCCCAGAGAGGGAAAATGATTTACCTGGCTACACACTCAGCTAGAGGAAGGGCCAGGCTTGGGCTGAGGATCGGCACTCTAAGTTGTCTGGGTTGGGGGCCCAAATGAGCATGGCAGAAGCCAGAGTCACTCACTGCCCCCAACCTGGCATCTGCCTGCCCAGGAGACTTCGTCTTAGCCTACCCAAACACCAGTGAGCAGCGGCTTTCCGTGATAGGAACCTCTCAGGGGCATGGCCAGCATGTCAGGGCCCAGCCTAGAAGTAGCTCTGCCTTGGGAAAAGGTGAGCTGAGATCTCCAAGGATCTTCCTGAGTGTACACAGCGGCTGGCCCCAGCCCTGCTGGCAGGGCAGAGCAGGAAACAGAACTTGGCCAGGCACTGGTATGGCAGCTGAGGAAAGGGAAGCCGGGCTGTTGGCTGTTCCAAGACTGTACTGGGTCCTGTGTGGTCCCAGGAGAGACCTGCAGAGTGGCATCCTTAGGGCTAGGCTACGGGAGAGACTCCCAAACAGCCCCTTGGGTTAGTGTAGGGTTGGCCCAGGAGATGACGGGGGGAATATGCAGTTTCAAAGGCTGTTCCTCCAACCCTAGCTGGGTTCATAGGAAGCAGGAAGAGGGAATAAGGGGTTTGCTGGGGAAGGGGGTGATCAGGGGGCCTCTGCCGCCTCCCAAAGGTGACAAGGCAGTTACATCCCACGTGCAGGAAGCTGATGCACATGCGTTTTTCCATGTGGGTACCCGAGCTTGTCTGCCAGGTTTGTTTTTAAGGGCACAGGGCCTCCACATTTTCTTCTCTGCGTGTTTGCGTACCCTGCCAGCACACTGGAGACCACTGAGGCAGGAAAGCCCCCCAGATGACGGCTTCATGACACTCTTCCTCTTAGTCACAGAGGCGGCTAAGTCTATCAGGGTGGCGTGTCTCCTGTGGGTGGGGGTGAGACAGGGTTAGTATGCCTGTGTGTTCCTGAGTCTGGGTCTCGGGGTACTTGTGAGTCAAGCTGTGTTTGTGTGTGTCTGGCCGTACGAGGGTGGTGGTTGTTTGCCTAGCACGTGCGGCTGCTCAGCAGTCTCTGACAGCTGGGACAAAGGCCTTGAAGACAGACAGGTGGTACGGAAGACAAACCTGCCCCAGGAGCCCTCGAAGGACCTCTCTCTTCTGAAACATGACTGCAGGGTAGGGGCAGCAGCAAAAGGCATGGTCCCCATGGCCTCCTTCACCTTCTACCTGTGCCAACCCTGTTGCTCCTCGGGGGTGGGAGGGTGCCCTGAGGTTCAAGGCAAAGAGGAGGCCTGTTGTACCCCAACAGGCCAGAGAAAGGACCCTCCTGTGACCTGTGATGGGTGATGGTTAAAGCAGCAAAGGGGGCTCCTGAGACCATACCAGGCCTGGGTGGGGAACATCATAGCCATGGGAAGGGGTGGTGCTGCAAGTACAGACTCTAGCCTTCTTACCATCTCACCCATGTCCACCCAGAATTCTGCCCCGCTCCCCCCACCCCACCCCACAGCACCCATAGCAAAGGGCTGCAGCCCGTGGTAAACCTGACAAAATCTCCACCTCAGATCAGGAGAATTCTGACTGTAGCAAGGTGTGGGTGGCAAACACTTTTACTTCTAGCACCCAAGAGGCAAAACCAGACAGGTCTCTATGTATTCAAGGTCAGCCTGGTCTAACGTGCCAAGGTATCAAGTTCCAGGCTTGAGTCCATAGTGAGACTCTATCTTTTAAAAAAAATTATATACATATATATATATATATATATATATATATATATATGTGTGTGTGTATATATATATATATACACACACATATACACATACATACATATGTATATATACATGTATATATACATGTACATGTATATCTCTGATTGTAGCCCTAGCACTAGGTAACAGCCTGATCAGGCCTCAGTTTCCTCATCTGTATCAGGGGGGCCTCATTCCGATGTGGCTATGGAAGAGCAGGGCAGGTGTTCTCACTGCGGGTTAATCATCACCCTGGAAGCTTTTTCAAGGCTGAAAGGCACACCCACTCCTTGCCCAGATCCTTCCACTGCCAGGGTCCCTGGAGTTGGCTGAGCTCTCTCGGGGAAACTCTACCAGCAGGCGTTCCTACCTAGTCCTGCTGCCCTCAGGGTTCTGAGCTTACCTAGACACTCATCAGTGCTATTCTGAGCAATTTCTTCCCTAGGAAGAGCGGTTAGGTCCTGTGTCTGGGGCACAGCACATCCAGTTAGCTCTCCCGGAGAGGAAGAGGGAAGAGGTATCCTCTCACCCCCACTTCCTCTTGGCCTTTCTTCTACTTCATACCTAGCAGGGTTTCACTCCCCACCTCTCCTGCAGGCCACTAGGTGTCTGGTCCTCTGACTTTGGCAGGGAGGGGACTGAAGGACAGGGACAAATGCCAATACACCATGGGAAGACGGGGTGGGGTGCCCTTCCTAACACCATCTCGGGCCTGTGCTGTGACAGCCACCTGCAAGGTCAACATTGGAGAGGGATGGATATAGGGGTCGCGTGTGCACGTACACATACACCCGGGGGGAGGGGGAGGCAAGGTTTCTTCACCGAGCCAGCGCATCAGTAGGGCTCCCAAAAGGCCTGCGGGGCATAGTGGTGATTGCCAGGGGATTTGCCACCAGCCTGAGATCCAGCAGAGCCACGGGTGGCAACGGGCACTGCGTGACGCCAGTGTCCTGCTTCGCGGTGGGTTGGGACCGGCAGGGACCAGCGTTCTGTACCCGAAGATGCAAAGCCGCCAAGGCCCTCGCGGAGGGGCTCAGGGCGATGGCCAGGGCACCCCACACTTCCCTGCTCAGAGGAGCGGAGTGCCTCCCCGTGGGGACACCGAGCCAGCCCCTCCCCAGTGCGCCCATCTCTCCGTGGTCCCCTCCGGAGGGTAACGAGCCCGGGACTCGGGGCACCTAACGGTGGAACCCGAGCCTGCCCCCGCGGCATGGGGGGTGCCCACGGGGTCTCCCCGCCCCGCCGCGCCGCCATCGAGCCTGACCGCGCCCCTACCCGCCTGGATCCCTTGCACGGAGCCGGCACTCACCACAGGCCTGGGCCGGGACGTCCTGGGCTGGGCACTCCGGTGCCCGCGGCTGCCGCTGCAGCTCTGCCGGGACGCGCTCGCCACCGCCGCCGCCGCCGCCGCAGTTCGGGGAGGGGGACGTCACGTGACTGCCGAGCGCTCCTTGCCGGCGCCGCTCCCCCGTCACTGCGGAGCCTGAGCCCCAGGCGCGAGAGCGGCAGGAGGCCACCCTTGCCAGGCGCCCCTATCTTACAGGTGGGGAAACTAAGACCGGGTGAGGCGTCGGGTCCAGCTCAGGGCTGCACAGTCAGTGATGGGGACGGTGGTGGGGCGGGGTGCTCTAGCCAACAGCCTGGGCTGAGGAGGACAACTTGTGGGGCAAGAGGGGCGACTGGAGAGTTGGGGGGCTCCCACTTTCCCACAGGCGGCGCTGGGGCGGGAACGGGGAGAGGCCCGCTAGTCAGTGGTTCCCTGCTTCTCCTTAGGTTCTTCTCTGCCCCACCCTAGACTAACTGGAGTGGAGGAAGGCAGCAAGAGCAAACTCCACATAGCCAGAGCGACCTCGGAGGGTCCGGGAAAAGAAGGGCCGTGCCCAAGGTCACCTAGAAGCTGGCTACTTACAAGAGTTCTCGAGCCTGCCCACCGACAAAGCAAGGCTTCCACACACCCCTCTTTCCTGAGGCAGGGACAGGAGCTGTCTGCATAAGTGCAGACCTGTGCCAGAGCCTTCCTGGTAGTCACAGAACATCAGAGCAGATCTCTACTATGTCTGGATCTCACTCATTGTTCAACTGGGAAAACTGAGGCTGCAAGAGCTGTAGAAACAACTTCCATCTTTTTTATCCAGTTATATTTGGGGCTATCCAAGGTCAGAGTAGAATTTAGGAGAAAAACGACTCAAATCATGAATTTAATGTTTCTTGAGCACCCTCCACTCCCACTCTTACTTCCTGAGCCACCAGAGACTGCATTTCATTAAGGAAATGATCTGGGTCTTTGGCAACCCTTAAAACAACTGCTGCAGGATTTGGCCAGACTTCAGGGTCTTCAGGGTCCCCTAGGGACCACCACTCACCTCAAGGGAGATTAGAGGAAATCCCTCACACCATCCTCCCCCATGGGAAAAGGCTGAGCAGTGGGCATGTTGTCCTCTAGCAAGCTCTCCCAGCAGTGTGGGTGGGGTGGAGGCCAGAGCCCAGCATCACACAGGGATGGACAGACTGCAGAGCACCTCGAGTCTGAGCTCCAGCTTTTCAAGACAGTCAGTGCTGCTGCTGGCAATGGCCCTGTACAATGTGTAGCACAGGTAGCTGAGGCACTGGGGAGACTCCTGGAGAGCACCCCGGCACTCCCTTTGACCTACTATAGAGAAAAACTCCAGGAGTCAAAACTATAAAGAGGAGAGAAATTGAATGAGGTTGTCCAAGGGCCTTGTGGGGATGATGTGTGGTGTGTGGTCTGGTGGTAACTGACTCTGGCAGGGATGGTCTGTAGAACCTTGGTTCCTGGCGAGGCTTGGTGGAACCAGTCCTAACTGGAAATGATAACCAAATGTCTACATACCTTCTGGCCAGTGTGTGATGGACGAGTTTCACTCATCTCAGAAGTCCAAATTTCAGGATTCTCTTGGGCATCCTCTGGCTTTTTGTACACAGCAGGGCAGAACCTTGAATTCACTTTCAAGCACAATCCCAGTGCTTCTTCCTGCTTCCCCAACTCCTTTCCCAGCAGAGGCCTCTTCCCCCCCAGCTGTGTGCTAAGTGGTTCTACTCCCTGAGCCTGACAAAAGCCCTGCAGACAGACAGCAGCCTGCTCCAGGCTGATTTGACCAAAGTGTCCCATCCGGGAACAGCAGTGGGTGGTGTAAAAATGCAGCATGGAGCTGGATCTGATGGCTCAGACTTCTAATCCTAGCACCCTGGTAGATGGTCTTACCAAGCTACTCAGAAGTCAAGAAATCCCTAGACAACTTAGGGAGACCTCTCTCTCTCTCCAAATATACATACATGAATGTATATTTGGAGGGGGACAGACAGGGTCTACTATGTAGCTCTGGTTGTCCTGGGATTCTCTTTATAGATCAGGCTGGTCTTGAATTCACAGACATCCATCTGCCTTTGCCTCTGGAGTGCTGGGATTAAATGTATGAGCCACATGCTCGGTTTAAAAAAAAAAAATAGGGCTAAGAATGTAGTTCAGTGGTAGAGCACTTGTCTAGCATGTACAAGGTCCAGGGTTCAGTCTTCAGTACTGCAACAGTAAATAATCACTAGCTTAGGTGGTAGGATGCTTGCCTAGCATGAGACCTTAGGTTCAATCCCCATAAGCCAGGTATGTCAGTGCAGGCCTGTGATCCCAGCACCCCAGAGACAGAGGAAGAAGATTCAAGGTCATCCCTCAGGCATATGCTGAGGCCATTAAAAAAAAAAGAAAAAGAAAAATAGAAAAACAAAAGAAAAATCCTGCACCAAGCAAAAAGCTCAGCTGTACTGCCATAGGCCTTTGTCCTTCCATGGTCTGGACCCACAGACTGAAAGCTCCTCAAGGACCTGGGTGCTATTTGCATGGGGCACAGAACATGTCTGAAGCTGGCTGAGTGGGGCAGAGAATGAGAGCTTTTCTGATCCAGGTCTGTTTCTTCTTTAGAACCAAGGAGCTTTTCAATTACAGCCTTTTCCTCGTGGCAGAAAGCCTCTTCAACGAGAGGTTTATAATCTCTGGTGGGTCCTAATGGACGTCATTTTGAGATGGCCAGAGCCCCTGGGGAGAAAGCAACTCGGTGGTGGGTGGGCACACAGCCTGGTGTGGATTGAAGGGAAGATTGGACAAAGGCCCTGGAGCTTTGCTTTCTCTGGCCTATTTCAATCCAAACCACTCAGCACTGACCACTCACGCATGGCTGCCTCCAGGCACAAACTTTCTTTTTCTTACTATCTTCCAACCTGGGCCACCACCTTGCCCTCGAAAAGAGAGAAAAAGCTGGCTTCAAATGCCCTGACCTCTAAGGCTGGAGAGTGGGCACATATATGGCACATTTGTGGCCTCTGAATGGTTGTGAGTTCTAAAACAGAAATGATGCCCCTTGGATGAGACCCTTGCCTCTGCCAGATCTGACAGAGAAGCAAAGCAAAGCAGGGACCTCCTACCGGGCTTGCATCTAAGAAACCTGAAAGCTGAGCAACCTCCAGGCATGCTGTGTAGGGGCCTATGGGCTAGGCAACAAGTCTTCAGAAAGGGGATGTGCTGCCCAGAGAACCTCGGGTGGACATGGAGAATGCTATGGCCAGGGCTGGCAAGGAAGGTGACTAGGCTCTGGTGGCAGGGGCCTAGAACTAACCAGGATAGCTTTCTCTGTGATGTTTTTAGGTACAGATATAAATAAAATTTAGCCTTAACTCTGGCTCCCAGTTGAAGAAATAGTACACTCTGGTCCCAGAATCTTGACAACCTAGCACAACTTGGCACCTCTTTCATTTGGAGAACCAGCAACAGGCTCTGGAGGGATATGATGCTGCAAAAATCTTCAGACACAAACTACCCAGAGGCAACTGGAGGGTTGACTGACAAGTCCTCAGAGGTAGCCCTGTTTGGCACCTTTCCAAGCACACACCTGGAGCATCCTCCAGGGAGTGAGGGAACAGTGCTGGATCTGCCAGGAGATCCCATTTCTCCTTCCACCCAGCAGGGAGCATGTCTGACAATGTCTACACAACAAACTTCCTGATGTTCAACCAGATTGTAAGAGGAGCTGGTTGCTCTTGGTTACAAAACAGGCGTGGCACGGGCAGAAACACCCAGATACAAGTGTGCAGAGGCCAGTGTGCCAGCCGGCCATAGTCCAACCCAGGCAGTGGCTTTCCTGGAGTGTGTCCCCATTTCCTGTGGCCCAGGGCCTTCCTGGCCTGCAAGCACTAGCCTAGATCTGGAAGCCAGCAGCCACTACAGTTGCTGCGACAGGGCTGGCTCCTCCGCGTCCAACTATAATTTCAACGACAGGCCCTGGCTGCCCCAGAAGTGCTAGCCAAGCCAATGCAGGCAATTTCTTTCACTGTGTTTTTGGGGGCTGGAGGTGGGTGGGCGGACAAGGGCAGATATGCTCTCTAAAAGCAACAACACAGGCCCAGAGATGCAGCTCAGTTGCTACGGAGCCTGCCTAGTAATGTGCGATGCCCTGGGTGCAATCCTGAACACCATGGTGGTGTAGTGGCACACACCTGGACTCCTACAGGCAATAAGACCAGAAGTTCAAGGGCATCACTGGTTACACAGTTAGTTTTAGGTCAGCCTAGGCTACATAAGACCCTGTATCATAAGGAGGGGGAAGAGAGAATCAATACAAGCAGGAAGCAGTAGCCCATACCGTCATCCCAACAGTGGAGGCTGAAGTTGGACCACAAGGCTAGGCTGTGCTACCTAGTGAATCCCAGTGTAAACACACACACACACACACCTGGGAATGGTGCTGCACACCTTTAACCCCAGCATTCAGGAGGCAGAGGCAGGCTGATCTCTTGAGTTGTTTAGGACAGCCAGGACTACACAGAGAAATGATCTCCAAAGGGGCCTGGGGGAGGGGAGAAGACAACCAGAATAGTTATGCTGAACCAGCTCTTTGAGGATCAACTTTGATCTTGCCTCCCCCGGACAGGACATAGCAAAGGCTCAGTCAATAACAAGCTAGCACAGGTCTCAATTCTGAAGGCAGACCAGTGTCAGTTTGGAAGGGACCTAGAACTCCTAGAAGTGACAACGATTCCATCTCCTCTTTCCTACAACCTGGTTGAGTCTCAAAAGAGGTAACTGGCTCAGCACAACTGGCTCTGAAGTTTGTTGGGGAGCACACAGAAGCATGCTTCCAATCCTCAACTCTTGTGCAATTATTACCTGCTAAATTTTAATAATCCACAAGCAATGACAAACTGCCTTACTCTCAGGCCAGGAACTACCTATGAAGTACCAGTGGGCACCGTGGCGCCCACACACCCTTGCCACTGCAGTTCCAGGCAAGTGCTTCGGATGTTCTTGGCAGTGGCAATCAAAACAATTGAATCTGCCCTTCTTGGGCAAGAACTATCCATCAGAAAGGCATTAAATCTTTTGCAGACATTCTAACCATGTTTTGAATGCCTTTCAGTCCGACCCTGCAGATAAACAGGGACTCAAGCTGCGTGTTGTTTAGCCTCTGGCTCTGGTGATACTTAAGGGCTAAAGGGGAAGATCTATGAAAAAGGCTAACAGAGCACCTGTCTGGCAATCACTGAGGCCTGTAAGGCTCCCAGCACAAGCTATACTGAAGTTCTCAGTGAAGGCAGAGCAGGAAGCTTGGCTAGGCGGCTTCTGGATCTCCTCAGCATACTTTCAGACAAGGCAAAGTTCCTACTTCCTCAGCAAGCCTTTCTCCAACTGTATGTACAAATACCCAATCCTCCAAGTGCTGGGTAAGCACGGGAGCAGCATTCAGAGATGGGGGAACACAAGCAAGGCCACGCCAGCAACTTTCCGTGCTAACAAAGTAAAAGGTGGAATTCTGAGAAACCCAGGCGGACCCTTCCTACACACTCACACCAGCAACGTCAGGGCTGGGTACCACCTCCACCATAAAGAGCTGTTCAGAACGATGGCTGTCCTTTCACGTTAGGGATCTGGAACTTTATGTACAATCAGATACCTGGTCTACACACACCTGCACTCTGTCTGTCCTACTGCCCAGTACCCTGACTACCTTTGAGTACTTGGTGACCTGTACAGCTCGTCCGGAACAGGAAAGTCAGGCTTCCCTGCTCTGTAGAGACAAACCATCCCATAGGTATCAAAAACAGGCTACTCAAGCCAAGCATCAGTGCCCGCTGTTGACCAGGATCTGATCAGACCAGGTGACAGGACAAAGAACTCACTCTGTACTATAAGTCCATGGAAACAGAGAGACACACGTGTCTTTAATTTGGCAGAAAGGTTAACAGTGATTCTCAACAATAAAGTTCATAAATACAGAAAAGAAAGTTCTCTCTCAGGGAATGAAGACATCAAATGATAGTCTACATGTCTGGTAATGGCAATAATCGTTTCAGCATAGGAGACTCTACACATTTGCTTGGGATTAAAGAATGATCAGAAATATACAGGGGAGAGCTGGGGATGTAGGTCAGTAAGCAGAATGCTTGTCTAGTGTGCACAAAGCCTTGGGATCGGGCCTCAGCACACATGAAACCTGTCACAGTGACCACATGCCTGCAATCCCAGCACCTGGAGTAGGAAGCAGGAAAATCAGAAGTTCAAGGTTATCCTGGTTACATAGTGAGTCTGAGGCCAGCCTGGGTTACAGGAGACCTTGTCTGGGAAAGAAAAAGGAAAACATAAAAGGAGAAGCCTGGAGTGTGTCATAATCTGGTTTAATGTGGCTTCTGAACGCAGCTTTAGAACCCAGTACAACAGCTAGCCTATGCTCAAGGCCATCCCAGCTCAGAAGACACCAAACAGCGGGTATTGCTAAGAAAGACCACGGCAGCTGCTAAGTACAAGTGCGTATTCTCCACAGTTTGTCTACTTCAAGCTCTGAAGAAGCTGCAGCCCAGGGATCCCAAGTGGACTGAGAGGCAGCTCCAGTGAGGCACTGCAGTGTGAGGGGGTGCTGGCAGAGCCACGCAGGTTGTCAGGGCTGAAGGAGCTCATTGCAGCATGCTGAAACTGGGTCTGCCACACCTGCTACTGCCTGACGAGTTAATGGCTGTTATGCTGTTAACATCATGTAAAGAAACAAAGGATGCCTATGCAACAGAACTTCCAAGAGGTGACCACTGCAA
This sequence comes from Cricetomys ansorgei, assembly GCA_026225945.1. Lineage (NCBI taxonomy): Eukaryota > Metazoa > Chordata > Mammalia > Rodentia > Nesomyidae > Cricetomys > Cricetomys ansorgei. The sequence goes on from JAMJFZ010004114.1 coordinate 579,300, forward strand.
CCTGGGACATGCCTATCAGATTCTTAGACTTACTGGGTTGTGCACATCAAGTCCCAGGAAAGGGGGGTGGGAGTGGGGGGAGCAGCTTCTTTTCGTCACTTAAAACCCCCCTCCACACACACACAATTTGTGGTACTGAGGCTCTGCCAGTGCTTTGCTACACACAGAAGCACAAGCTCCAGGCTTCTTTATAAGGGCAGTAAAGGTCATCTGTCAAACACTTGGTGGCCTTGGGAAAAAGCGAGTTCTATTGAGTGAGGGTTGGTCCCGTTTCTGTGGTGCTCAGGAGAGGACAGATCTGGAAACCAGGGTCACTTGAATCCACAAGGCAGGAGCTCCTACGGTAGTTTTCCAGGGAGCAGCACAGCTCTCTGGACCCAGCACTGGGCTCTTTACCTTGCCCAGAACACAAACTCTTTCACTGCAAACACAGACACCACATTGGGAGTTTTACCCAGCGGTCATAAGCACTGGCAGAAAGCTATCAAAAGATGCTAATGAAGTCGGCTCTTACAAGTTAGTTAAATGAATAACCTAAAGGGTTTAAAAAAAAAAAAAAGTAACAGAAAGGCCTGTGTCAACATCAGGGCCACAAACATATCCATACCCACTCAGTAGAGAAAACACAAAAAGCCAACCAGCCCAACCCACCCGAGCCTCGTGATCCGTTAAAACATCCTGTTCCCGAGGATGCTGCTTTGACTATTTATTACCAACAGTAATCCTGAGTTGGAGGACAGCGCACCCTGCACATTCTTTTTGTTTTGTCCCTCTTTTCAAAATGCCCCTCCAGGATGTGTCAGAAGAACGCTTTTCAAAGAGAGATGTGAGGTCTGAGAATAAGTGGAACCGGAGGATGGGTAGACGAGTCTAGAAAACCCGTGCTGTCCTACAGCGCTTCCGTCCGCTTGCACTCTTCGGTCCTGTTTTTCGAATGTTCAGGGGATACTTGCTTTGCTGCCATCACACAGTGAACATTTTCCATCATCTATGAAATGATGGAAGAAAACCGAGACACTGTCGTTGGCTCGACAAGGAAAGCACACTGGTGCCCTCTACTCAGCACTGATACAGACAGAGCAGGCGGCAGGGCGGTGGCCGGCCTGCGGGAGCGGAGCTCTGAAGACACATTCCACGTTGGCAAGTTCTTCACTTTCATGCTTTACTGAAAGACGAGTATGGGTCAAAGACAGGTACTGGTTAGCAGGTCGCGTCTCTAGACTGTCCTTGGAGTTCGGAGCAGGATGCTATCCCACGCGCTGCGACACAAATCCGCTACTGACCAGGGCATCTGTATGAAACTGGCCCGGACTTTATTCCCTCCTGTGGCTCTAATCTCGTGTGTAAACATGATTTACTCTTACTGCTACTCTGCTTGCTCAGTCCTTACTCGCCCTCTCCCTCCCACCACCCCTTAAATAGAAAATCTGAAACATTTCCTTCAAGTCTGATGTCCATCAGTGCAATCTGCTTTATTTGACATAAGGCAATTGGGACAGTCTCTTGAATGATTTTTTTTTTTTTTGTTTTTTTGCGTTTTGGAAGAGCCAGGTAATAGTTTAATTCTTAAATCCACCTTTTCTTTAATGCCCTAACACATCAAATTCCTCTTCCTTTCTGGTCATTCCTTGGCAGTCAGCAAGTGGTCAAAGATTAATGTCCAAGCAGACCCGTACCTGAAATAGAACACATGTGGAGGGATGGCTAAAATTATGAGATTGTGCACTCTACTTGGCAGAATGTATCAACAGGGAATATTCACTGCAATAAATGAACACAGGGCCTTGGCACTAAAACCAAGACAAAATCCCAGCAGACACCAGGCTCTTAGTGAGATCACATCCTGGTCCATGGCCATGTGCTTCCTATGCACATCACACAAGTTAAGAGGGTTGATGCTTTCATTTCACAGCCACCTCCATAAAGAAATGTTTTGCTTTGTTTTGTTTAGACCCCACCAGGAGTCCCTTTGTGGCGCTCATATGCAGACAACAAAGCCACAGGAGGAGGAAGGTGGTACTTAGGCCAGGAGCTTTGTCACTGTCTGGCGAGGAATTGCTGCCATTTGATCCAATCTCATCTAGGCAGAATCACAACCTGCCAGAGACCTTGGGAGTGGCTGGCAGACAATCACCATGGCGACTCCTGCCCCTACACATGACAAGGGTCTGCACAGGTGCAGTGGCTGAGGGGTCAAGGCAGCTCGGAGTCCGCCTGAAAATCTCCAGGTAATAAAACCTGCACTGACCTGATGCAATGCTACTGACTCCAGCACTAATTCTTACCAGCTACACACTAGCTGCCCTGCTAAGATGGAACCGATAGGAACATTGGGCAGAAGTTAAATATAAATCTAGAAATGCCACTCATTAATTCCCAACCAACCTCCTGGGAAACGAAAGTGAGGGACAGTTCCAACACACGGGCCTGGTCTGAGGCTTCAGTGCTGAAGAACGGTAACAAGAAGCTGGAATAAAAATGCTCTCAGCTAAAATTAATTCCAGTCACGAGACATGGATTGGATTAAATCTTAAAATCAAATTACAGCCTTCACTTTAACCGAGATTCACAGTGTGGCTCTGACATGGAGGATCGTGACAAACGCCTTACCTTTAAATCCCTCTTCCGGCATACAAACTGCAGAGAGAAAAAGAGTTCCAGAGTGAAAGACAGTCTGTCAGTGAGCGAGAGCATGTCAATGCCTCAAGATGAGAAGTCTAAAATAACTTTTAATTGCCTTAGTCACCTGGAATGGTTCCTTTGCAACCTATGGTACCAATGATCTGCTGATGGTCTTTCTCTTCATCAGAGCCACACACCCACTGCTTAGAAATGCAAATGCTGTGGCGTGCCTAGAGAAAGCTTCATGGCTGACCTGACAGCTATCTCTTTGTCTCCCGCCACTCCCACATGATAGAAGCCACTGTCAGACTCTAGCAGTTTCTTCTGATACTTGGTCTCCTCCGCTTTGAATTTATTTTTTTAAAGGTTTAATTTATATGTGTATAAGTATTTTCTCTGCATGTATTTATTTCTATGCACCCTATTCATGCCTGGTATCCACAGAAGTTAAAAAGGAGTGCCCCCCTCCCACCCCACAACTGGAGTTACAAATGGTTGTGAGCAACCATGTTGATGCTGGGAAGCAACCTGGATCCCCAACAAGAAAAGAGTGCTCTTAACCACCTCTGCAGCTCTATTTTAATAACTTCTGAGACAGGATCTCACACTATGTAAGCCAGGTAGGTCTCGAACTAGAACCTGTGGCAATTGTGTCACAGCACAGACATACACATGCTGAACTGGCATGAGCCACCACACCTGATTTAGCTTTCTTTCTTTCTAAATAACAAGTTTTTATTGCTTATCATATCTAAGCCTCTGATTAATTTCCAGTGAAGAAAATTCAGCTCTCCCACCACCGGTGCCTCCAGCCCGCCACTCCCATACACTTTCTGGGCCTGGCAACTCTTGCATTAATCACATGCTTTGTGCCTTCTGCATCCAGCCCCAGCTCAGTCCCTACAGACCTACAACCTGCTCAAGGACATTGCCATCACTCCATCATCCCTGCAGAGAGCTCTTCCTGAAGCCCATGTTCAATCCCCAAATTTGGACCAATGCCTACACTGCTTGCCACACAACCCAGACTGAAACCTCCTTTCCCACCTCCTAGCACTTCCTGTCCCAGGCCTGGTCCTTCTTTACCATGTCACCAATAATTTCCTTCTTGATTTACCAGCCCCTTGTTTAAAAGTGCACCCCCACACAGCATGCTGGCAGGTAACTTTGGAGGCTCTCTGTGGATTTAAGAGCCATCATGCATGTGAGTGGTCCATCTCATTGCCTCAGGGTGTCACCCACACTTCCTACCCCCATCATAAGAAAGGATCCTCAGTTCTTCACTGATTGCAGCAGACCCTTAGTTAATCAGTTTTTATTCCTATGATTTTTTTTTCTAGGAATGTCCCTTTTATATGTAGCCTAGCTACCATTTGCCCGTTTCCTCTGTAGTTTTGTTTGGTTTTATAGGAAAAGGTTTGTTATATAGGCTAGCTTGGTTTTTGAGCCACAATCCTCTGGCTTCAGTTTCCCAAGTGCTGGGATTACAGGCATATGCTACTATGCCCAGCTATTTATAGGCCTTTTGTTTTTTGTTTTTTTCAAGATAGGGTTTTTCTGTTTTAACTCTGGCTGTCCTGGAACTCACTCTGTAGACCAGGTTTGCCTCAAACTCAAAAGATCCACCTGCCTCTGCCTCCTGAGTGCTAGGCTTAAAGGTGTGTGCCACCATCGTCTGGTTTGTAAGCCATTTTTAAGCTTTCTGGTGCTTTCTACAATATTCCTTCTTAGTTTGTTCAATGAAACCCCTTGTTTTCATGCTCTCAGTTTGGTCCTTGGCTATCATATGCAACTCTGGCTGCCTACTGACCTATGAAGTGTAAAACTATAACACAAAGCTCCTGAAAGCTGGGTACCAGTGGGGTCACAGAGGTCACGGGATATGAATTGGCCTTTTCCCGCTGGGAACTTACTTTCTCCTGTTGGCTTGCTTCCCTGGGGAAGGATTTCCCTGGCACTAGGCTGCCAGCACTGAAATAAGGGAAGGGTTAAGGGGGGCCCCGTTTGTTACCAACAGGCCTCATTACAACTCCCTTAGTGCAATTTCTTCCCAGTGCTAAACACCCACTATAGCTACCATCTGAGGCACCCAGTGGAGCAAGGGTGACACAGATGTGAAAGGAAGGAGTGGCAAGGATCCAAGGGTGCACAGTCATCTGACAGGCTTCCAATCACGTTCCTGTTCACGAGGGCAAAGTGTGCCACCCTTGGAGCTGTAGCACCTCCTGTTCCTGCGTAGGCCATACTTCCTCTTGATCTCTTTCACCTCAGGCTTACCTTTTTCCAGTTTTCTCATTTTAATAAATAATGACTGTTCTCCCTGCTTTCCACCTCCTAAACCTTTTCACACTATGAATGATAGATACTGGGAGCATGCAGTAGCTTTTTAAGGTTAAAAGTAAAGCCCAGGGCACTGTAGCTTCCATCTATGATCCCATCATCACCTGGGTTTATCACCAGGTCCTGAAAGCAAACTGGTCTTTACCTTGCATGACATCATCCATTGCAGCGTAGTCTGCAATTGGTTCATCAGCCTAGAAAACAAATGGAAATAATTCAGAGCCATATGGACAGAGGGGCTGAGGGATGAGCAGGTAACCACACTCACCCAGAAGCTTGACCCATGGTTCCAACACTGGCTCTGTTAAGGAGCCTGAACCGCAGTCATTCCTTCTCCCCAGTCCTGGCCTCAAAGTGGCACAGTAGCAGTCCCAGCCTACAGAGGGCGTTTTATTTGGAGAAGAGGGACTTGTTCTAAATAGAACAAGCTCAGATCCCTCAGGGCCAACAGCTGGTCCTGCTTTATCAGCAGGAGTCTAGTTCACAGGTGACTAAGGGACAATGTTCCTCATCCATTCAGTGCTGCACAAACATCTGGCGCTGGGCGGAGGAGGTTTTGTTCAGACTTAACAGATGCCCTGCCAACTATGGATCTAGACTCTGTAACTCAAAGAAATGGCATACAGTATACGGCAGGGCACAGTATATGGCATACAGTATATGGCTTTCTCCCCCCAAAAAACATCTTTAAATGGAACAGGCACAAAGTAGCCTTGTTTAAGGGGCGATAACTGCAAGGACAAAGAAGCTGATGACCAATCCAGAATCCAACTGCTGACCTGCCACGTGAGCCTTGTAACGAGCTAGCCTAGGGGTTTGACGGAGCAATAAGTTGATTTAGCAACACAACAGATCTACAATATCAATCTGCAGACCACAGTTCTGGGAAGAGCAGTTGGATGAAATGGCGAGGCATGCCAGAAACAAAGATGTGCCTGCTTCATTGTGCCAGGGTCTAAGCTCACTGCACCAGACTGGGGGAATGAGTTACAAAAAGAAACATGCCCATCCCAGGCCTGACATCTTTGGGACTTTCCTACCACACGATGCACTGCTATTTGGCAAGGCAGGGTCCTTCTAACCACCAAGAAACAAAAGAAGCAAAGGGAAGCCACAAAGTAAGCCCACGGGGAGGAGAGGATTGAGCTAATGAGGTCTCGGAAGACCCTTTCTCTAAACCACATCCAATGCCTGCTAAACCCAAAGCCAATTCCCATCCTTAAACAAGAGTCTTGTTCCACTGGGGTTGCCTTTGTGTCAGAACCATGTGCTTTAAGCTCCCTCTCTTCCTTACCATCAGGTACAGGGAATCACTAGTTGCAAAACCCAAAATGTTTCATTTTTTCCCTCTGAGCTTGTAATAGGATATCCAAAGTACAAAATATCTACACCCAGACAAAACCCAGGCACAGTAGTACATGTCTATAATCTTAGCATTCTGCAGGCTAAAGCAGGAGGACAACCTATACAGACCCTGTTGAAAAACAACAACAAAATAAGCAAACCAAAAGGAATGTGTGCACACATAGCAAGCAAAAAAGAGAATGAAAGAAAAGTGGGAGGAGTGGTTATCATAGAAATCATAACCAGAAACCAGGTCACTGAGCTGAACCCGATGTGGTGGTTCCTGGGCTGTCAGTCCTGGGTGCTAACCCACTCTCCTGCCCTCCTGCCTCCCCCCTCCCTTTCTGAGTAGAAATGAAAAACAGATCTATGGTCTGAAGAGGCTGACCCCTTGTCAGAGAATAATCAGCTAGGAGGAATCAGGTGGAAATAGTGATTTCTTGGCAGTGCTGTCTATCCAGACTGTCTATAGCACAGACACCAAACTACATAAAAATCCAGCAGGACCAAGGAGGTGCCTCCCCTTGTCTTCTTAGGGGACAGGCAGTGGTTGACTTTCTGTCATTACTATAGTCCAGGAAAAGGCACGAGGACAAGACACAATGAATGATGTGCTGGCTGCCCCTCAGTCCTAATAGAGCTGGATAATCGAGAGGGAGTAAAAACTTCCAGCCAATGAGAACTCGTGCCCTACAAGGACACACGCTCCTTCGCCACCACTGTGCATTCTTTAGCCAGGGGTGCCCAACTGAAACCTAGAGGCCACAGCGGGACGGCTGTTACTCACCTTTAGTAAAATGACAGATTCAGGAATGACGCCGAGGGTACCAAGGGTGGCGCAGTCATCATTTAAGATCTTCCCATCAATTGACAAATTTTGGTCAAAGGGAGCGACTGAAAATGCATGCATAATCTGTGGCAATACAAAAGAAACAAAGTCTATACAAAGACCCATACCCTTGAAAACATTAAACAGATTCTAAAAATCACAGAAAAAAATCAAAAGGTTCCAGAGTACAAAAGCAGTCAGCCCACTTGCTACATTTCTACAGAGTGTCCCCAGGGGGCTGAGCTTTAAGAGCTCAGAGAACAGAGACAATTATGCATTCAGGTTGGTTGTTTCAGTGTCCTGTTGCCTTCCCAAGTCTAGCGGTGGAACTCAAAGGTAGAGCTGTGTTGCTTACCCCCCCCAGTTCTTCAAGATCACCCCATTTCTAGACTGCCCCACATCCTTTCAAAAGTGAGTACATGTTCTCACTCAAAACCATTCCCATGAACAAGTATGAATGCTCCCTTAAAACCATTTTTGGGCTTGAGTTGTCGTGTACCTCTAGCCCCACGTATGCGGGGGTTAAAGCCTCATGAGGACTCACTGGACCTCAGGACAACAACGAAAACCACGAAAGAACAAAACATGTCTAAATTAAAAATCCAGTCATTTGGATATATTTTCATTTTATTTTGGTTTTTCAAGAGAGTCTGTTGTAACTCTAGCTGTCCTGGAACTCACTCTGTAGACCAGGCTGGCCTTGAACTCACCGAGATCCACCTGCCTCTGCCTCCCAGAGTGCTGGGATTAAAGGTGTGTGCCACTACGCCTGGCCATTTGGATATTTTAAACATTTTTTACTCTTTAGCAAACAACCTGGGTGTGTCATTTAGACCTCAGAATTGTCATTCATATCTTCTTAGGTTCAGTGTTGAGTCTCTGGGAACCAAAATAATGGCTTTAAGAGAAGGGCCAAGGCTGGCTAAGCACGAGTCAGACACATTCCAAAACACTATGATTTGAAATTTCTTCAATTTGTCTTTGCAGATTCAGAAAGTTTAAAAAGAATTTTAAGCCAGGCTTGGTGGAGTAGGCCTGTATTTCCAGCTACTTAGGGTATTACCATGTATAGCACTGGGTGACCTGAAACCACTATATAGATATGCCAACCTCCAACTTGTCAGAGATCCACCCACCTCTGCTGGGATCAAAGGCTTGCACTACCACACCCGGCCAAGACAAATGTGTTCTGTAACACATCATCTTATTACACTGCTATGCCTGATGGTAAAGGAGTCATCCAGCTTTTGCACTTTCTTCTCCATGGAAGCAGAAAGAGAGGCTGCATGTAGGAAATCAGTCCTCAGCTACCTGTGCAAGTAAGGTCTGGAGAGATGCTTACCATAGCAGTGACCTTAATATGGCCTACAGATAAGAACCGTGAAGAGGTAAGAATGCTACCTGGACTTCTCAAAAAGACATGAACTCCTAGAGATTGGGCAGGGACTAAACAAAGGCCTGTGACCAGAGATGCCAACGGCGTGGTCCTGCCAGCGATCTTCCTGAAGCAGTAGGAAGTGCTGACAAGAGCTCTGTCAACCCTAGACCAGCGGGCCAACATGGAACAGGAGGTACATCAGCACTGGATGGCAGAGCTTTGATGAAGATGGGTGATGCTGACTTCAGACAGGGAAGTTCACATTTATTCCCCTCAATATAGGAAAGCTGCTTCATATCTTGAAATGCCAATGCCATGAGAAGAACAAGCACCAAATCCCTTGAGACAATAATGCCATTTTGGAGAGGCTGACACACTGTGCTCTCAAGTATAGACAGACATGTTAAGTGTGTTCAACAATGAATGCGGCATTCATTCAGCACACGACAAGCACTGCACTAGATACTGGAAATACATACTAGAATAACCCTCCAGAAAGTCTGCAGGATCTCCCAGGACACAGAAGAAGGGACAGTCAATTCTACAATAAGGGCTGAGACTAGGTGTCACAGAAGAGGTGCTGGGAGAAGAGGGCAGTGCTTCAGAAGAAGAGAGACATTCTTAACCCCTAAGCTGTGTACACAGGCCAGCACAAGGCCTGAGGGTCCGCAGACAGTACAGGCTGCCTGGCAGTGGTCTGGCTTCCTGACTGTGGAGCATCCCAGGAACAGAACGCACTGCCAGATTCCCACTACCCACAGGACTCAGGCGAGGAAATATATCCACTTCGGCCACTTCACACTGTGCCCAAACACTCCCTTTGCCGAAGGGCCAATGACATACAACATCTTTGGGGAAACAAAATTTGGGGTTGGAGCGGAAAGTGGAAGAGTGACTGCTTAGCATGAGTTAGGCTTATATTTGATCATTTGTTCAGCAAAATCAAACCAACAGGAGAGAAGCATTACTGAAATACTGGATGAACAGCTATGTAAAACAACTTCCTTTAAGATTTACTTATTTTATTTATGTGTATGAGTCTTTTGCCTGCATGAATGTATATGTACCACTTGTGTACCTGGGACCTACAGAAGTCAGAAGAGGGCATCAGATCTCCCGGAACTAGGGTTACTAAAGGTTGTGAGCCACCATGTGGGTGCTGAGAATTGAATCTGAGTACTCTATAAGAGCATCAAGTGCTCTTTCCTAACTACTAAGCCATCTCTGCAGCATCCAAAGCAACTTTAAGATTCTAAGCGATAGTGTATGGTAAAGTATTTATGACTACGCACTTATACAGGACACAGGGCATCATTCCATTTACCTAGCAGAGCAGTGCCCAAAGGAAAGGCTCCATGCTACATTTAAAAATGAAGGACAACCCATTTTTTTAAAAAGCACCCATCACTACCAACTGAGAAGGCACGCTTGCCCACACAGCTGAGGTGGAAAAGGGTCATAGCTAGCTGATGCTCTCAAAGCCACATTGAGCAGCAAGGGAAATTCCATCCCACAGCCCTTTCTTTCAGTCCTGTCTGATTCACAGTGCTCTTTGAAGCAAGAGTGGGAGATGAGAGGAAACACGCCACAAAGAAATCAGCCAAGAAAAGCTCGTGTGGGGTTTTCATCTAACAGCTGCTGCCGTGAAGCAGTTCATCCGGGCAGGTAACATGCTCCTGGGTGGAGAGGTTATTTCTGCTGCCTTCTGATTTATTCTTCAAAAACAGTGGTCCATCATAAAGAACAGCAGAGGCTTTTAGAAACATCCTTGTCCACAGGGGCTCTTTTTGTAATTTAAAGGTTTTGAATGTTCGAGGTTTACCACTGACAGGCAGAAAGCTGGTGATGGAAACAAGCCTTCTCAGATGTAAAGGGCACAATAACAGAGGGAAGATATTATGCCAACAAGTTTATTTTCAGAGCCGTGGGTTCAACTGGGGAAATGCTGTTTTCAGGACAATCTGGAACACACAACACCCTCAAAGGAAGCCTGTACTTTTGCCTCAATTACAATGATAAATATCAGCAACAAGAAAAATGCACAGCCAGTGAACGCCACCACATAAAGGCAGCAGGCAGTGGAGCATGGTCAGCTTTTGGAGATCCAACAGTGACCCAAACCACAGGGGCCAGATTTCTTTTCATGGACATCTTGAATTTATCAGCTGTATTTGCTGAGGTTTTGAGACATACCATCAGAATGCACATTTACGAACTTTTACTGATACCAAGAAGTGATACCATCACAAAGCATTTGGGTAATTGCCTGTTATAATCACTTGATTGATTGGAAGTGAGTGTATGGGGGAGGGGACATTCATCTACATTTTGGAAAAGACCGCTGTATGAAAGAGGTAGCCAGGTGGTGGTGGCAACACACCTTTTATCCCGGCACTTGGGAGGCAGAGGCAGAGAGAGAGGTAGGTGAATCTCTGAGTTCAAGGCCAGCCTGGTCTACAGAGTGAATTCCAGGACAGCCAGAGTTACAACAGGGAAACCCTGTCTCTAGAGGAAAAAAAAAAAAAAAAAGTGGGTAAAGATGACTTAAAAAATTAGAAATGGGGGCCAGTGAGATGGCTCAGTGGGTGAAGCAATTGCTGCCAAGCCCGATGACTCGAGTCTGACCCCTGGGATATACAAGGTAAGAGAGAACCAGCTCCCACAGGTTGTCCTTTGACTGCCTCAAGTGCACCACAGCAAATACGCACCCATATATCCACAGACAAAATTAATATGCGCTCACAAAGGAAGCATATAAATGCACAAAATAAGTAAATGAATAAACGTAAGGTATTCTAACAAACAGATAATGATATGTCACCAAAAGTACTAGGAAATGAGAGGCAGGAGGATTGTTTGAAGTTTGATTTGAGTCAGCCTGGTCAACATAGTAAATTCCAGGGCAAGCAGGATTACATAGCAAGTATGTCTCAAAAGCAGAGAAAACAAACAGTACGAACTGGAGAGAGAGCTCAGTAGTTAAGAGAGCACTGTTCTTGCAGAGGCTCTCAATTGCCTTTAAACCTAGTTCCAAGGTATCCCATACTCCTAGGATTTTCAATAGACACACACATGCAATTAAATAAGAAAAAAATCATTTTTTTTTTTTGGAGCCAGTGTGCTGGCTGGTTTTATGCCAATGTGACACAAGCTAGAATAATCTGAAAGGAGGTAACCTCAATTGAGAAAATGCCCCTGTGCAACCCACCAATAGGGCATTTTCTATGTGAGTGATGGGAGAGGGCCCAGCCACTGTGGGTCCTGACATCCCTGGGAACCCATCCTGGGTGCTCCTGACTTCCTCCAATGGTGGGTTACAATTGTAAGTATAAGCCAAATAAATAAACCCTCTCCTCTCCAAATTGTTTTTGGTCAATATGTTTCATCACAGCAATATTAACCCAAACACATCAGCTGGTGAGATGGCTCAAGCAAGTACAGGCACGATCACTAGGCCTGACAATCTGTGTCAGAAAGAACAAATTGTCCACGTTGTTCTCTGACCTCAACTGCACAGACTCACATGCACACAAAAGAACACTAATAACAACAATGGCAAATGCTTTTGTACAAGCTTGAAGATCCAAGTTTGAGGATCTAAGTTTGCTCCCCAGAACCCACATTAAAGATCTGTGTGTGGGGCTGGACAGGTGCCTCAGCAGGTAAGAACACTTGTTGCTCTTGAGAAGGACCAGGATTCAATTCCCAGTACCTCCAGTCTGGCTCAAAACTGCCTATAGCTCCAGTTCCAGGGGATCTGATATCCTCTGACTTCACTGGGCTCCTGTATGTACTCAGTTTACATATATATTCTTTCTCCCCCTCCCCCTCACACACACAAACCAACAAAACTAGGATGCCAGTTGGTGGTATGGACACCTTTAATCTCCAGCACTAGGGAGGCAGAGGCAGGCAGATCTCTGAGTTCAAGGACAGCCTGGTCTACAGAATGAGTTCCAGGATAGCCAGGACCACACAGAGAAACCCTGTCTCGGGAGGGAGAAAAATCTAAGTATGGCGCTTTGCTGGCCTAGACTTACTTGGCAAGCTCCAAGTCAATAGGAGACCCATTTCAAAAAATAAGGTAGGCCTGTGAGATAGCTCAGAAGGTAAAGACACTTGTTTTGTGGTTTTGTTTTGTCCAGCTCTCAAGAGACAGAGGCGAGCAGCTCTCTGTGAGCTCAAGGCTAGCCTCATCTCTACCGTGAGTTTCAGGCCAGCCAGGGCAATGTAGTGATTCACTATCTCAAAAACAAAACAAAACAAGGAAAAACAATACCCCAACCAAAATAAAAGACAAAAAGCCCAACATGTTTGAACCCTGAACCAATGTAGATGTGTCTTCTAATCAGCACATGCGCAACGCAGCATGTACGCCTGCTCCCCTCGTATCATGCACTAATGTATGCGCACACAACACACACAAAAAACACAGACAGACACACACACAGGCACGCGCACAAGCACATACACACGCAAATGACCCAGGTTCCTAGCACCCACATGGTGATTCACAGACAACTGTTAACTACAATTCCAGTGAATTGGAGACATGGTTTTCTCTTCTCTGAAGGCACCAGGCACCCAAGTGATCCACATGCAAACCAAACACTCAGACACATAATAAATAAATCTAAAAAATATATAATAAGTAACATCTAAAATAAGATGGGGCGGGGTCAAGGCAGACAGTTCCTGACTTCCGGCCTCTACATGCATGAGTGTTCACATGCACTCACAAGGATGCACACGTGTGCAAACCATCAAATAGAAAACAAAACAACAACAATAAAACCAAAGTGGGCTGAGGGTTTCTGAGTCACCCTAGTGAGCAGCTCCCAACGCTGTTTGTTTCTTCCTTAGATTTCACAGCAGATCCTGGCAACATACCCACCTACCTATTAAGTGGTCAAAGAATAACAGATCGGCCATGAAGTGAGAGAACAATTATCCTGGAACAATCTGGGTTTGTGATGGATTAACCAGCTCTCTCAATGCCTCCCACTGATGGCAAGTATGTGTACGCAAGGCTAAGTATCAACTGCACACAGATGCATTGGCTAACATGAAAACTAAGTCTTTTTTTTTTTTTAAGTTATTTCTTGTTGCAGCTAAGAGGTTGTGGCCACAATGATCAAGGTGGTTTGCAACAACCACCGGGAAAGAACATCCATGTCAAATGCAACACTGATAACACCATTGGGGACCTGAAGAAACTGATAGCAGCCCAAATCGGCACCCACTGCAACAAGGCCATTCTTTAAAAGTACAGGATCTTTAAGGACCATGTGTCTCTAGAAAGTAAGGAGTTCATATTGGGATGAATATGGAACTTTACCACCAACAGAGGGGAATCTTTGCCCTTGGATGCCGTTTTTAAACAATTCACACTAACAGCCAGGCATGCCAGCACATGCCTTTAATATCAGCACTCACAACCAGGTGGTGGTACCTGCCTTTAATCCCAGCAGAGGCAGGTGGACCTGGTCTACAGCCACAGTTAAAACAGAGGCAAACAAACCACATGAATTAAAAAAAAAAAAGAGGATGTTATTTTAATCTGGGGTCTTACAAACACTTAAGAAAAAAGAACAAAAAAGCCCTGTCACATCAGCTTACTCCACCAGCAGGAAGATTAATATAAGCTCAGCTCCAGAGAAAAGATAGTTACATGAAACAGATGGAAGGGAGGATCCACAGAGGCCTTAAGAATCCAGCCAGGAAGGAAGAAACATTCGGTATCCCTCACCTGAATTTTCAATTCTTTTAATGTCTGATTAGCAGACACCAGCAGAGCCTTCTCTCCTCGCACCTTCCTGTGCCGCGTGCTCCGCCGAATGACCTGCTTCTGGTAGGCCACGTAGCCTTGTTGGGACGTCTTCTGACGCTTGGTACCTCCATTGCTCTGCAATGAGATTCCAAAGAGAAAGCTTTGGATTACCCTGATGAGAAGCTGGATAAAACTGCTTTTGAAACCCTCTGCATCCAACACAATGAGCCCAAGATTTTACAGAGATTAGCAGGCTCACATATAATTGGGGTGGGGTTGGGGTAAAAATGAACTTATTAACTGCATGTAAGTAAGTGATTTAAAAGTTTGTCATAAGAAACATTTCAGAGAAAATAAGTTTCACCCTCCACCAGTAACAATAAACTATTAATTGTTGGCCTATTAATAACCCTAGCACTTGAGGAGAGGCAGGAGTTCTAAGTTCAAAGCCAGCCTGGGGCTTTACAACAAGGCCTGGGGCTGGTGAGATGGCTGTCATTGCGAAGCCTGGCAACCTGAGTTTGTTGCTCAGGACCCACACAGTACAAGGTGAGAACCAACTCCTGCCAACTGTCTTCTGACCTCCACTGTGTTCACACGCATACACAAAATAAACAAACAAATGAACCCAAAAGTTTTATGTATCTCAAAACACAAACCAATAAATCAAAAATTTAATTTATAGGATTTCATAAATAAATTCTAATGTTTGTTTTATGTATTTTCTTCTGGGGGTGGGTTCAAGACAGAGTCTCAGGGCTGGCCTGATGCTAAGTGGTTAAGAGCACTGACTACTCTTCCAGAAGGCCCAGTTTCAATTCCCAGCACCCACATGGCAGCTCACAACTATCTCTAACTCCAGTTCCAGGGGATCCAAGCCCTCTTCTGACCTCAGTGGGCCCTGCATGCACATGTATACAGACATACAAGCAAAATATCTATCATATAAAATAATAAAATAAAAGTAATTTTAAAAAAAGACAGTCTCCTGTACCATAAGCTGGTTTCCAACTCCCTATGTTTCATTAGATGACCTTGACCTTGGACTTCTTACTCTCCTGCCTTCACCTCCACAATGCCAAAATTAAAGCAGTGAGCAATCCTGTCAGGTTTATGGTGCTTTGGATGGAAAGCAACCAGGGTTTCTGCATGCTAGACAAGCATTCTACCAGCCTCATCTCTGGCTCCTTCTTTTGAGAATGATATGGGAACTATATACCAACTGTAAAATGAAAGGTTAGACTTTTCTCAGGAAATGAAACATACTAAAAACAAGACACTGCTTCTTGCCATATTGGTGGTGGTGGTAAGAGGGAAACAGCTTCAACTATAAAATATTCCTATAAAAACTGTTAAATGTAAATGAACGCTCAGGCCCACTCGAGCCCAATGTGTAATTTATAGAGACGTTAATATAGACAAAAAGGTTAAGAAACCATGTGGAAGTGGTCCAAGTACCTGGAATAGACCAAAACAGCCCGAGGTCTCACAGACCACGCCAGTGTCATCAGTTTGGTTTGAGAGGGAGTTGGTGGACACAGGGAACCGTGCCTGCTAGCTTTTCTCAAGCACACTACAGCACAGTAAGCAGCATTCACCTCTGGGATATACAGAATCAAGTACGCAGAACATCGGGATCACTGCAACTGACTTAAACATTCAGCAAAAAAATGCAGACCTATATATGGGTATATGATACAGGCTGTACTAGTCTTTAGAAAAGAAAATAGCAAGGGGCCAAATGTTCTAGGACATTTATGATATGTTTTGAAAGTGCCTCATTATGTAGGTCTGTCTTGAACTTGCTATGTACTCCAGGCAGTGGGTGATCCTGTCTTCTCAAAGGGATTAGTGTGTGCATGGCTTGAAAGATTAACAAGAAATCAAGACTTTCCTGTTAACCAGGCCAGGGAATAAAAGTGGCATTTCCCAAAATGTCTTTTCTGTGGTTTAATTATGTCTGAATGAGGTAACTGTAGCTCTCCTCTGGTTTCCAAAGATGTCAATGAACATGAGTTGTGGTAATACAAGGTACACTGTGGACAAATGTGTCCCATTCGTATTATGAATGAGTTTTGCAATTCATAAAGCAGCTGCCAAGGCACAGACTCAGTAAGAGCCCTGTCTCAAGGCACTGGCCACTGGCAAGGCTCTGCCCAATCTAGCCAGAGTTTACACGCAAGTGATTCTAAGATTCACAAGAAGAGTGAGCCAACTTAGCAGTCAGGAAAACAACATCCAAGTTGAATATTTTATTCAATTGTGAAAGAGGAGGTTGTCTACAGACAGATGGTATCTACCTCATGCCCTCCCTAAAAGGTACCAGGTTATCAACTAAGATCTTTGAAATTGATTTTAAAAGGATCTAAAGGCTTTTCCTGGAATTATTGTTCTTTAACTCATCTCAACCCACTAAAACCAGCACGCTGGCTGGTTCCCTCCACCCCCTGGCCACTGGTTTTAAAAGGCTTCCAATCACTTAAGTGATACCCACTGAGTGTATCATTAACCTGAATTTTAGATAACACGGAAGGAACTGGGTTGATCTGGCTTAGAGAGGAGGAAAGGGGATTTGTTCAACCCCATTAAGGAGCACTAAAGCCTTGTTTTATGGTGTGGATTTACCTGAGTATAAGCAGCCACCCATGTTCTGAGACAAACAAAGAGAGGAGGGTGACATTTTGAAGACACTAGGTGCCCCCAAGGATGAGTTATTATGCTCTAAACAGAGGGTTAGTGAGATCCCCGCCCCACCCCAAACCAAAAATATTTAAAACATTTTTGAGTATTACAAAATCCAAACATGGAGAAGGGAGACAGAGGAAAATTATAATGTGTACAAAATAATTATGGCGTAAAAAGCAATGCTCTCCAACATTCTGCATCGTATTTGTAAACGTGAAATCGGTCGCCATCCACAATTGAGGACAGGAATTCCACATCCACCTGAAAACATTGCTGTGGTTATAACCACAGTGAATAAAACTGGATGTTCAGAGAAACAGTCAGCCTTTCAAAGTCTGAATCACATAAAAATGTAGAGTTTGCTAAACAACTCTTGACAAGAAACATATCTGCAAAGTCCTTGAGAGGACCATGTTACAATCAGGCAGAGTAACCATACCAGCAATCCCAGCTGGAAGTCAACCAAGAAGATCATGGGATCAAGGCCAGGCTGGGCAATGTGGCACATCAGGGCCAGCAAGCCTGTGTCTCAAAAAGGAGAAAAGAGACAACAAGAAAAACTTCAAGAGACTGATAGTAGACACACAAACACAGATCTGAATAGGGCAATGGGGCACCTTGGTTAAAAAACGCCCTCAATCTAAAACCCTGCATCACCACAGAATATACTGAGGCCATGGCCCCCCAAGGGGTACTAAAATCTGCCTGTCCACTGTCTAAGGGCAGTGCATCAAACTGTGTGGTTTTGTACCTTCACAGGTTTTTGTGGTTGTCTGTTTTTTAAGGTTCTATTTTATGATTCCAACAAAGCATGGATAACAGATACTGACACATCCTTCCATACCACCTTGGCAACTACAAGCAACATTTATCTTGAGGCGACCAAGACTCTTTTTAAGTGGAATTAAAAATGAAGCAGCAATATCAGTGTGTACCGACAGACCAACAAGTCCAGATACTGGGCCACTCCAACACAGAGAGAAGCTAAGCATAATTTGACTATCCCATCTTAGGGTACAAATATTCCAGCTATTAAAAGCCAAACATTAAGTAGAAATCCCATGGTTTCGAAAGGATCAGCATTAGCTGGATGTGGGAGTACACACTGTTAACCCCAGCAGGAGGAAGAGGGGTGGGGGCTGGGGTGGAGGTGGAGGCAGGGGCAGGGGCAGAGGCAGATAGGTATCTCAGTGAATTTGAGCCCAGTGCAGCCAGAGCTGCATGTTGAAACCCTGTTTCAAAGAGGGGAAAATTAAAAAAAAAAAAAAAGGGTAGTAGGAGGAATAGAACAGGAGGTGAAGTGTGGCAGCTGAAGCTATGACTACAGGGTTAAGTAAGCACTTATCGCTCTCTTCTAGAGGACCCAAATTTGATTCCCAGCATGTTATCAAGAGGCTCACAATTACCTCTAACTCAAGTTCCAGAGATGCAATGCCCTCTTCTGGCCTCTGTGGGTTCCTGCACTCACATAGTGCATATACATAGACACATACATCCATATATATAAACCTTCTTTAAAGCCTTTTTAAAAAAATGTATAAAGAAACCCATAGAATATGCAAGGAACACAGTGGTCTTTCTGTTTTCCAGGAAGCTGAAGCTTATACCCATCTATTAAGTGCATTCTTATATTTCCTATTAGGACAATTTTCTCCAGAGCGGAGGAATTTTAACAGAAAGCGTTCTTTAGTTTTTGTTTTGAGACAGTCTTGGTACTATATTCCAGGCTAGCCTCAAACTCATACTCATGATCTTCTTGCCTTGCCTTCCAGAGAACTAAGATTATAGACATAATTGCCATAAAACTCAATCTTTTAGAAATATTTAAAAAATGTGTGTGTTATTGTTTCTGAAGGCACCTAAACTCATGTGCACATTCCCATATTTTTATAATTGAGATTAAAAAAAATTTAAAAATATTGTCCTAATTACATCCTTTTTATCTTGTGTGCATGTGAATGTCTATAGGTCAGAAGACAACTTGCAAAAGTTGTTTCTTTAACATGAGTCCCAGGGACTGAACTCAGGTCACCAGGTCTGGCCGGTGCCTTTACCAACTGAGTCCTTAGCAGAAAGGGTATCCCCTATATATATATATCCCCTATAGCTGGAGTTGCAGGTAATTTTAAGCTGCCTCATGTGGTGCTGGAAACAAAACCCAGGTCTTCTGTAAGAGTAGTAAGCATTCTAAACTGTAGTCCAAGGTGACTGCAAATTCTTAAACCTCCTGCCTCCACTCCAGGTGAGCAGGACTGTGCTTGTCACTACACCTATCAGACAGCCTAACACTGGGCAAAGGTGGCCTCAAACGCACAGGTGGGCAATCCTGCCCCAGCCTCTCCTCTCACTAGCTACCACACTTAGCACTTTATCTTTTTGTTTTCAGACAGGATCTCACTATTTAGACAAGGCTATCCTGGAACTCTTTAAGTAGATAAAGCTGGCCTCAGACTCTCAGATACCCCCTGGCCTTTGAGTGCTGGGACCAAGAGTATGCACCTCTATAGCCACCACACCCAGTGCCTTTTCTTTCTTAAAAGAAATGAATTCTGGAGGATATGCAGTGCATGAGATTTGTTGTTGTTTTGTCTTGGAAAAATTAGGACAGCTGCAACATGCTACAAAAACCAAAGAAACAGAATGAAGATCAAGTAGGGAGGGGGCTCAGAACAACATCCCAACCAAGAAACAAGAGGCACAGGTACCTGGAGTGTAAGAAGGCATAATGATGGAAAGGGCTTCATTACATACTTGATTAAAGTCGGGATCTTTCTCTCCATCTGGCTTAGCTTCTTCCTTATCCTCTTCTGTCTCAGAACTACTCACATTCAACTCTGGAGCTGAGTCCTTCATCACCTGAATATTCCAGGAGCACACAGAAGTGAGTCAGGCCCTAGAAGAGTATGCGGTAGAGGGTCTGGGGCCTAGACCCTATGAGATATGGTTGGATAAGGAACAGGACTATCTTCTTTGCTCTTTAACTTCTTATAGTTCAGCACTGTATTCTTTTATTTTAAGCTTTATTTATTTGTTTATATTGTATTTATTTATTTTTCAAGCATTCGACTTCAACTCTTGGTGGGCAGACTTGATGTCCTATCACTCCTAGTCATGGCCACAAAAGAATTGGTACCTTTTTGTTGTCCACAACTTTGTGGACATAGATGGTGGCTTGGGTATACTCTCGTAGGTCCCTCTGCTGCTGGCACAGCAGGCCTTCTCTGCAATCTGGACAGAGATCTAGTAAAGAGAAGAGCAGAAGCAATTGAAGACTCACTACAAAAATTCACATTAATCATTACAGCATATTCAGTAACTGAGGTGTTAGACTGCACGCAGATGATGAAGTACGTGTACTGTCTGTAACCAAATGTTCACATGATGATGGCTCACGTAGGTCTGCAAGTAGCATCTGAGCTGCTCCATGATCTTTAACATTAGGCAGAGAATACAGTATTGATGGACCCTTTCCTTCCCCCTTAAACCTGTCAACTTTTAATGAAAGAAACCAAAAGTAGTAGGAAAACTTACTAGGCTCAGAAATATACTGCGTTTCAGAAGGGTTTACATCTCCAACTTCAATTCTTGTGATTTTAATTACTTTATCCACAACAAAGAGCTTTTGAATCATTTGCCATTCGCTGGGCCATATGAGAGCTATACTGTGCAAAAAAAACAACAGACAACAAACAACATGCCTTAAGACACATGGGGATCAATAGAGCAAATATAAGAAAACATCACCAACAACTTAATGCAAAGAAACAAGAGGAGGTGGTGATTACTCATCAAATCTGAAACCAGAGCAGCAGCAGAGGAACTGTGTAACAGGTCTGATGTGAAACAACACACTCAAGTTGAGTAAAGAAAGTTAGCCTCAGAAGGTTACAAATATAAGGCTGCTTGTAGAGAACACAATAAATACTCAATACAATTAAATATGCAATACATTCAACTATGTACAGGCTTTGGGCTTTAAGCTGAGGTTGTGATCATCCTGCCTATGGTTCAGGGTGCATCTTTTAAAATGATGACTTTCTAGGAGAGATGACTTAAATTCAGACAGTAGTACTGCAAGACAGAGGAACAGAGAGCCTTCAACAGTACGTGAGCTGTATAACTGATTGTTGAGATTACAGTCATGTACCGCCACACCTGGATGCCGTGGCCCTGGCATCATCCCAGGTCCTAGCAAATCCTACACAAGCATGCTAGTTCAGCTACACCCCAGATCTAGACAGACTTTTTCTAAATGTAGAATGGTCACAATGGCAACACAGTAATGGAAGGAGTAAGAAGTCCTCCTTCCTATAGAAGGAAATACATATTAACACCGAGTTCCTTTAAATGACCTCAAAAATATTAAAATATAAACTACAGTCCAGCTTCACCCCAGGGTTTTTTTTCAATTTCTTATATTTGCTTATTATGGCTGCAGTGGGCCAGCCTCCGTCTCCTCTCTCAAAAGGTTGACGGCTATAGAAAAAGACAACTATTAGGTGAGTGCAAAAGCAACTGCAGGTTTTGCAATGCTGAAATTGCCATTTGATAAGCGGAAACATTCTTAATTAATGTGGTAATGTCATATATCACTTAAATGCACATTTCTCACTTTTTCTGCTAATGATTTATTAATGTTTGTTTATTTTATACTATGATGTTAGACAAAAACCAAATGCAGGCATTTTTCTTTTTATGGGTCATAAAGCAGCAAAAACTCTAATAATGCAATAAATGGAATAAACACAGCATTTGTTCCAGAACTGCTAAGAATGTACAGAGCTGTGGAAGTTGAGAAGGACTGCAAAGGAGATAGAGCCCTGAAGATGGGACGTACGGGAGCTGGCCATTATTAGTTTACAATAAAAGACCTAATGAGAGCAATCACTGAGTTGACCTTGGTATGAGCAGTCAAAAGTTGCCAATGAACTATTATGGACCACTATTCTGGTGTTAGAAGCAAACTGGACAGGAGAAAAGGCTGGACGGTTGAGTGCCTCATAAGCTGTGTGTGTGCATGTGGTTTTGAACTATTTTCACTATTTGAGGCAATGAAGAATCATTTCTCAATCCAATTGTGATGTCCAACAAAATGTGGACAGTAAATGGCAACCGCTATTAACAACGAGCTCAGTGGCTAGCCTGAGAAACAGTAAAGCCAAACCCGCACCAGAAAGTGTATGGTCGCTGTTTGGTGTCTGCAGCTGGTCTGATCCACCGCAGCTTCTAAATGCTCAAACAAAACTCTTACACCTGAGAAGCACTCAGCAAATCCATGAGATGCATGCAAACTGCAACACCCACAGCAAGGACCAGTCAACAGAAAGGGCCTGACACTCTATGCTAATGCACAACCACATAACTAACACTTCATAATTGAATGAACAGGGCTACAAGGCTTTGCCGCGTCCACCACCTTCAACGGATTTCTTAAGCACAGAGTTTTAAACTACAGAAATAAATCTATTTGCAAAAATGTTGTTTGTAATGGTTTCTGTTTTGAGTAATAAAGATGTTTGAGTCTAGTTATGATTTAAGATCAACAGTTTGAAACTGCAATTCCTTTTGCATGAACCTAATACAACCAAGACTGCATTGACTATGTGACTGGTGACGAAGCTGACCTAGAGACAGATGCTGGACACCAGCAGAGGAAAACATCCAGGCAACTGGTTGACAGTGGAGAGTGGAGAAGAAAGAACACGAATTTCCCTGGCTGACTGCTTATCTTGTCTGACAAAGCAGTCAACCCATTTACAGACAACTGTTTGCAGTCAGAGGTCATATCTAGAAGGAATACTGTCAAGGAGTCTAATGTATTCCTAACAGGCTTTCATGTTAGACAAGCAATACCCTAACCACACTTGATCTGGGAATAGACAGCCACACGAAGAGAAGAAACTCACAGTTTCGAGTCTTCTTTGGTGAGGGAAGGAAATGTAAACATGAGTCCTCCATGTGGACACAGAAGAGCAGCGTTTCCAATCGATGACACAGGAGTAGACCTTGCAGGCTTTCTATTCAAATAAGACAGGGAATAAAGGCAACTCACTACTGCATAAAGAGAGATCTTTATTTTTATTTTTGGTAATTGTTTTTTGAGACGGGGTCTCACTATATGGTGTTGGTTGGCCTGGCACCCTGTGTAGACAAGAACAGGGTGGCCTCAAAATCAGAGATTTGACTGCCTTGGTCTCCCAAGTGCTGGGTTTTGATTTTAATGTGGGGGGAAAAAAATTCTCGTGTGTGTGTGTGTGTGTGTGTGTGTGTGTGAGAGAGAGAGAGAGAGAGAGAGAGAGAGAGAGAGAGAGAGAGAGAGAAGACAGACAGTGTTGAGTGTATGTATGCATGTTCATATGTGTGTAGGCACATGCGTGTACTGGTACACATCACATGTGAGAGAACCCAAGGCTGTATCAGGAGTCTTCATCACTTTCCACTCTGGCCTCTCACCTGAGCCCAGAGCTCACCTCTATGGCCTAGACAACTAACAAGCTGGTTCTGGGGACACCCAGGCTCTGCCTTCTAAGTACGGAATTATATGCGTGGCTATATTTGCATGTTTTCTACAGATTCAAAAGCTCATGCTATAGGTACATCTAACCTCTGAGCCATCTAGCTTCACAACATTTTATTTATTTTGATTTTTTTTTTTTTGAGACAGAGTTTCTCTGTTGTATCTCTAGCTGTCCTGGAACTCACTCTGTAGACCAGACTGCCCTCAAATTCACAGAGATCTGCCTGCCTCTACCTCCCGAGTGCTTGGATTAAAGGCATGAGCCACCACTGCCCAGCCCGCAACATTTTAAAATAATAATTTAAAACTAAAGATACATATAAATGGATATTATTAATTAAAGTGTGTTTGGGGCTTAGTTGTGTAACTTGGTAGGAAAGAAAGACCTGTGTGTGCCAGGAAAAGTAACAATGAGAATCATTAAGGGAATCTGTGATGGCGGATATTTTAAAAAACGCCAGTGTCAACCCACAAAAAGTAAAGAAATTTCTAGTTTTTACCTAACAAATTTCCGCCATTCATCTAAAAAGAAGTGTGACACAATGTAGAGAGCATCCGTATCCTAGAGACAGAAAACACAAACAAAATGTGTTAGTTTCATATCTCTCCTTTCTTTTTCCTTCAAATTCTCAAGGAGCTTTTCTCCTTCAAGTTCAAGTAGGCCTGCAACTCCCTATGTTGCCCAGGTTGTCCTCAAACCCACAATCACAATCCTCAGCCTCCCACACGGCTGGAGTTATAGACTGAGCTACCGTACTGAGTGTGAACCACACTATTTTCAACACAAACTCCTTGTTAATATAATGGTACTTTTCCCATGCGAGATGTGCAGTAATAAGGAAGCCAGTGTGCCTCCTAATTAGGAAATGAAGTGAATGAAGTGAGAAGAGGCCCAGGCTGATCGGAAAGAAATCTGGCTGAGGCCTTTCAAGTTGGGAGACCTTTTTTCCCCTCTGTGGCAATCACAGTACCTCTGGCCAGTTACTGAGACACGGTCTGTTTTTGTCCTGGAACAAATTTGGAAGTGAAGTCTTCTGCTCGTTAGCGATCATCTTATGTAAGGCTTCATTTTCTTCCCCTTCTCGTTCTAATATCTGAAAAGGATCGCAGCAGTCAGCGGTCTGATAACACCCCCCGCCCCTCCACCCATCCCCTGGAGGGCGTGCCACCCCGAAGATGTCAGGCTGTGCACCTTGCACTGCGAGCAGCATTCTTTGTAACTTGGGAACTCGGGAGCCTTTGGGAAGTACTGCTGCAGCTTGCTCCAGGCTTCTTGAGAAACGAGCCTTCTTTCATTTTCAGATATGCTTAACCCCCCTAAATTAAAAGATAAAAAAAAAAAATGCTTAAAAACAAGGATGAAAGAAGTCAACATCTGTTTTTTTAAACTCTTTAAAAAATTTAAAAATATGTATTTATTTATGTGTGTCTGTGTATACCCCATGGCATGTGTGTGCAGGTCAGAGGACAACTTGTAGGAATCGGTTCTTTCTACCACGTGGGTCCTGCAGGTCAAACTCAGGTGGGTCAGGCTCAATCGCAAGCACCTTTACCCAGAGCCACATCACTGGTCCCCAATCTCTAGTCCCTACCCTAATCGTGCTCTCCCGCTCCCTTAACCTCTTTGGTTCATTTGTGAGTTTCGGCACTGGCTCCCCGTCATCATGAGCACAAGCAGGCTACCACACATGCTAAATGTAAAATCTGATTGTAGTTCAGGCTTCCATCCACCCTAGGATCTGAGAACCCCGGCAGGGGTTAACCACAAGCATCTCATCTCTGCCCACACACAAAGCTCCCAATATCCCCCAAAGACTCTGCTTGACTCCTAAAAGCATCTTGAAATGAGGCAGTATGTTCAAGGCTATGTGACTCTCAGTCTGCTCTCTTTAAATCATCAAAGTTAAGCAATAAAGCAATGTCTTGACTAATTTGAGCCCTTGCCACTCAATCTCCAAATTTGTTCCCTATTTGCAGTTGGTTCTGGCATTTTTTTTTTTTTAGACATACTTGGATGCTTTGCCTGCCTATATGTCTGTGCACCACATAGGTGCCTGGTACCCAGAGGTCAGAAAGGCAACAGATGACCTGGAAGAGCAAACAGTTCTTTTAACCACTGAGCCATCTTTCTAGCTTGTCTTGGCTTTCTTGGAGCAAGATGCATCTATGTAACTCAGGATGGCCCTTTAACCTTCTGTACTGGGATGACAGGTGTGGGCTGCTACACCCAGCCTGCAATTGCTTTTGAATAACCCTAAGATCCTAAAAGTCAAGGATAGTCTCAGCCACTCTGCGCTTGCCCAATGTCGGGAGGGCTATGGTAATCTGTGGTGACCACAGTAGTCTCAGTGAGCCTCCTTGTTTACTGCTAAATCACATGCAGACAGCTCATTAGGGGCATCCCTCTGACTGATTTCTGGTTTATTTTCTATTTTTTCAAATATTCCACAGTAAAACATGAGTGAACCAGGCTGACATGAGTCTCAATGCTCAGAGACCCACATGCAAGTTGTTTTTGTGTCCACTGGCCAGGTACCTACAGATGTGTTAATAGCAATGCAGCCACATTTCACACAGTAAAAAGGTGAAACTATCAGAGCCACCGTGGAACCCAAGAAACATGGTTGTCTTTGCCATGCCCAATGCATTCTAATAACATAAAATATAATCCTCAAGTGAATTCTATCTCAACTCTCCTTGGTCCTTTGAATAATCTCAAGGAAGGGCTACCTTACATGGGTCAGGTGTGGTGGTGAATGCCTATAAGAGTATACTATGCCATAGCAGCCTGGAGCATGAAGAGGTCACAAGTTCAAGGACAGCCTGTGCTACAAGGCAGGACTATCTGAAGGAGGCAAGCAAGCAAGCCCTCTCCTAACTCTAACCCCCTGCCTTGTCCTGCCCTGTTCAGGGCCTGGAACAACCTCATACCTGAAAAAGACAAGGAATAGGAAGAAGAATCTGGAAAGGTCCAGAGGACTGTTAGATACAAGGACAAAAAAAAGTAAGATATCTTCCAATCTTCAATGCTTAAAGCAGGGATGGGCTGCAATCCTGGCTCTCTGGAGACTAAGGCAGGAGGATGGCAAGTTCACATGGTGGGCTAGGTGGCCTCTCAACAGTTGTGTACCATACATGAGACCTTAGGTCCCGTCCCATCCCTAAAACAACTGTATTTTGCTTTAATCAGGAGCTAGGGAAATAGCTCAGCTGATCAAGTGTTTAGCCAGACACCCTAGCATACTTGTTGAGCTCCATGCCAGTGAAGACTCCCTTTTTAAGAGAGAGAATCTCTCTTTTTAAGACTGACTTTTATTTTATGTATACGGGTGTTTTGCCTGCACATATGTCTGTGCACCACATGTGTATTTGGTGCCTATGGAAGCCAGAAGAGGTCATTGGGTCCCTTAGAATTGGAGTTACAGATGTTTGTGAGCAGCCAAGAAGGTGTTCAGAATCAAACCTGGGTCCTCTGCAAGAGCAAGTGCTCTTAACTGCAAAGCCATCTCTCCAGCCCCGAAGACTCTCTTTAAACAAAAGTCGAAAGTGCCTGAGGCTGTCCTCTGGGTCCCATCACACGTGCACACATGCAGACACATCCGCACACACTGTACCAGTGTACCAGAACACAATGGATCACGAAATTCAAGAACTATCACACCAAGTTGGCAAAAGTCAAGAAGTAAGAGAGGGACAGGCAAGATGGCTTGGCAGGTAAGGCCTGCCAACCTGAGTGGACCCTTGACAATCATGTAAAAGCTGAAGGAGAAAACCAACTCTACAAAGCTACCTTCTGACCGCCACGTTTGCACAGAAGCATGCCCCACATCATAATAATAAAGCTTTAAAAGTGGCTGGGCGATGGTGGCACGAGCCTTTAATCTCAGCAAATAATGTATTGCTCTTGCAGAGGACAGGAGTTGGTTCCCAGGAATCACGTAAGGCAGCTTAATCACCTGTGACTGTAGCTCCAGGGGACACAATGTCTCTGGCCTCTATGGACACCTGAGTTCATATACACATATTCACAGACACATGTTATAAAGAAAATAAAATGTAAATCCAACCAGACTGACTATGCAAAAACTCTATCTAGCCTGGTGTTGCTTAAGAATCTCAGTACTCAGGAAGCTGAGGCAAGGGAATTAATTTAAGTTTGAAACTAGCCACAAAGGAAGGGGGGGAAGGGGGGGGGGACGGGGGGGAAGGGGGGGAAGGGGGGGAAGGGAAGGGAAGGGAAGGGAAGGGAAGGGAAGGGAAGGGAAGGGAAGGGAAGGGAAGGGAAGGGAAGGGAAGGACAAGAAGTGAATTAAAAGCCTATGGTACTGCCTTGATTGTCTTACTTGTTAGGTAGACGGGGATGGTCTCCATCTACTAGAGATCACCTGCCTCTGCCTCCTGAGTGCTGGAACAAAAGGGATGCTGTATCACATCCAGCAAAAGAAAAGCCCCCTCCCCACGCCTGTCAGACATGTCACACACCTGTAATACGGCTCGGGAAACATTGACACAGAAGCTCCCAAATTCAATGCAAACTTATGGTTACAGAGAATGAGCCCTTTTCAAAAATAAATGAGCAGAAAACTACACACCACCATCACTCTAAGAGGTGGTTAGTTTTTATGTTCTGTACCCTATGACAATGTCCTCTCTAACCACACATATGAAACCAAAGATACAGGGCTGACAACATTCAAGTCCCCTGCACCACGGGTGGAGGACACAAAACAGAGCAGAGATGGGTAGGTAAATGTTCTACACTGAACACAGGTCTGTTGAGTCCTCTTCCTGCAGGCCCACATAGTGAAACGGGTCTGCAATTCCAGGCAAGAGAAGCAAAGAAACAGCAGGGCCGGAGGTCTCAAGGCCCTGCAAATGTAATAATTTCCAGAACACAAGCACTGCAAATGAAGGGGGACCACACCAAGGCAGGAGTACTGAGCAACCAGACAACACTTCTCACAAAGATTCTGACTTCTGAGAAAAGAGGAGGTAAAAGTTAACAAAAAAAAAAAAAAAAATGCATCTAGGGGCTGAAGACATGGCTCAGTACTGGCTGCTCTTCCAGAGGTCCCGAGGTCATTCAATTCCCTAACCCACATGGCAGATCACAGCTATCTAATGCTCTTACACAGACGTGAATGCAGGCAAAACACCTATGCTCATCAAGTTAAAAAAAAACACTTGAAAATGCATTTGGACTTTGGTGTGGCGTTCTGGAATGCTAGTGTAAGCTTTCAAATACTTGGTAAAAACAACTGTCAGGAAGGTCTGCTCACACATACCTGTGATCCAAGCACTGGGTAGCCAGCCAGGACTACATAATGAAACTATCTTAAAAACCGAAAGAAACCTTTAGGGTATACCCTCAGGGAAAGTGTAAGACTGAACACGGCCAACTGATGCCAAACTGACAAGAGACTCAAGCTTCCAGCTTACCGTGAGGACACAGAATGTCTTCATTAAAATTTAATTCCTCCTCCTCTTCTTTTTTTTCTTCCTTTGATTCATCTAATCAAAAGAAACAGACAATTACAATTCTGGCTATTGAAGTGAAAAAGTTCAAAGCAACACATATTTAAGCAAAGAAATCTTAAAATAATCCTGAAAATCAGACCCAACGGAGTCTTGGCTGGCAGCTGGGCAGAGAAGGGCTCTATTTCCTTTCCCTAAAAGGCAAGGAAAAAACCTCAATGACGGCTAATGATTTTGAAGACTTATGCAATGAGCCTGGTATGGTGGCCTACACTGCGATCTCAGCACTGGGGGACAAGGGAGGATGACCAGGAATTGAAGGGGCCAGCCTGGCCTTTGTGGGAAGTTGTCTTAGAAAAATGTTTATCCAATAATACCGATCTCACAATTTATATATCCTATTAGCTCTAGTAGGGTTCAGCTACTTGGCACGTGTCATTTTCATCTCCCTGCTCTTACAGACGCTGAACAGAAACCTTACGTGAGACACACATGTGACATTTAGGAAGTGAGTGTCAGTCAACACCTGTCTGTCCTTGCTTGTCTGCACTGTCACTATATTAATTCTAGACACTGGAAATCTGATCGAAGGAAGAAATCTTGAACATTCAAATACTAGACTAGTTATTCAAGGGCTCTCCAGGCTTTCCAGGAGACAGTTCTAACATAATCTACGTGAAGAACATTTACTGCCAAGTGTGGAGGTACAGGAACTGCCAATTCAATGTTGGCCTGGGCTACATGACTTGCCATTCCAAAGTGGGGGAAATGTTACAAGTGGCCAAAAAAATTAAAAAAGAGTTAAGTGTCATACAATGGTGGAGCACTGTGGGTAAACTCCTGCAGAGCACGTACAAACGCTCACTGCCTCTGTTCCTGACACACTTTGACTATAGAAAGGCGAAATGGAGTTAGCATACACAGTCAAATGCCAATGCAGCCACAAATCAAAAGAATTGTGCGTTTTGTCAGCCAGCAGTGCAGCACTGTCTGTGAAAAGCTGGCAGGCCTCTTGCCTCCTGCCAAGGGCTGGAGAGGCCACACCTACACATACCTACTTTAAGTTTCAAAAATTCTGAGGCTAAGTGTGATGGACGGTGTACACTTTTGATCCCAGCACTCTGGAAGCAGAGGCAGATGGAGCTATGTAAGTTTAAGTCTAGCTAGCCTGGTCTAAATAATGAGTTCCAAGACAGCCAGAGACCCTGTCTGAAAGCAAAAATACCAAAACAAACAAAAAAACAAAAAAAAAAGAGTTGAAATAAGGCCTATTACAGGAAAAGCAGTGAGAAAGATACTTTCAAGCTAAGTCAACATGAAGGTATGTATATTTTCCAAGCCTACATAAAATGAAGAGCTGTATGAAGAACTCCAAGAACACTGTGTGCTAGGTCATGTGATATCACTAAAACTGTAGCAAGGGTTTTCAAATGGCAGGACCATGCAACTGAAATGAATCATGAGCCCTTGAGTCAGGAGGACAACAAAATATCTTTTCAAATTTTGTGTGTATTGGTAGGTGTTTCCCTACAAGTATGTTTGAGCACCCACATACAGGCTTGGTGCCCAAGAAAGCCATTAACAGGGCATTAGATCCCCTGGGACAGGAGATGCAGATAGTTGTAAGGCCTGTGCAGACGCCAGTGATTCTTACCCAGAGACATCTCTCCAGCCCAACAACAAAATATTTTAATCAAAAGAAAACCTGCCAATCATGTGGGGGGGGGGGGCGGCACAGCTATAATTCCAGCACTCAGGAGGCAGGCAAATCTTTTGGGTTCGAGGCCAGCACGGTCTATATCGTGAATTCCAGAACAGCTAGGGCTATAGTGAAGCTGTCTAAAAAGGAAAAAGAAAAAAAAAAACAAAAGACTAAAATTTTGAAAATGTTTCAAAGCACAGCTCAAGAGAATGGGAACAGTAAGAAATGTGCTCAGCATGAGCAGAGCTCAGTCCTCCGACCCATAAAAGACACATCTGGAGCAGTTCAGAATTAAGAGCAATGCTCTAAAAAGGAGGAACTTCACCTGGAATCCATATTAAATACAAGGTGTGGTGCACACTTGTTAACTGCAGCAGTAAGTGAGGCAGGGAGACGCCAAGTTCCAGGCCAGCCTGTGCTTGACACTGAGTAAGATACCCTGGCTCAAACAGGAAAGGGAGGCAGGCAGGCAGCAGGCCGGGAGTGGGAATAACACATAATCCAAGTACAGTGGGAAAGAGCTATAATCCTAGCACTGGGGAAGTAAAGAAAGAAGACTAGAAGTTAAAAGGTCATCCTCAGCTATATAGTTTTGAGAACAGTCTGAGCTACAAGAGACCTCTCTCTCTCTCTCTCTCTCTCTCTCAAAAGTGCTTAAGTGTAGAAAATACATGATTTCAACAAAGCTTTAAAAGTTCAATTAATAAACATATAAGCATACAAATGTTAGTTTGGGAATAAAATCAACAGAGCTGTGGGTTAGTGCAGAGGTGGTACACTTACCCAGCTGGTGTGAGGCCCTGGGTTCCAGGCCCAGTACCATAAAATAGCGAAGGAAGGTGTGGGATTGAGGGAGGAAATCGGTGAAAATAACTGCTCACAAGTCACTAACTACACAGTGCTACTGAGCACAGCTAACTCAGAATTAGTAACAGGTGGAATCACAAGTCCCCATTTTAGACCTAAAAGTCATTTAAATTGCCTTAATTTCCTTTGGTATATGATTACTGGTAGGTTTACAATAATGTGGTTTCCTGTTTGAAAGCAGGGGTCAGTAAAGAATGGACAAGCAATAAGCTATCCAAATCCTGCCCTCCTTGATGGAGAGTGCAGAGGCCATATTGGTCATGGCTGCTGCCCTAAAGTCAAACTATGTGAAGCCCAACAGCCTGAGGGGCCTTCTTGAGCCAACTGCCCTCCCTAGAGGCTGTAGCAGAATGGATATGAATTCTACACATGACTAACTAGGTAGCACTTGAACCCAGAGCCCTCAGGACTCTGCTGAGTCTGAGAATGGAATTTCAAAAGCTTGAATGTGTATTATTTGTCCTTAGTTGTTTCTGAGAGCTTGGGACTTAATAAATGTCTTTAACATACATGGGCATAAATTTTTACTAAGGCAATTTCCTAAAAATGAACACTGAAGGGTCCAGGCCTAGGGTTTCCCACAGAGAACGTGAGCACAGTACAACTGCTAAAGGCTCCTCATCGTGTACCCCATATGGGTGGAGACATGTGGGGAGGGACCACAGTGCAGCTTTGCCATGGAGAAGCTCCAACTTTCCAAGCACACATGAATCCCTAGGTTCAAGAAAAGGCTATGTATACAAATTTTCAGAGCAAAAGCAGTAGCTGCTGAGGTGGTAGGAAGAGCCCTGTGGACAGAGCACACCCCAAATAAACACACCTTTATTGAAGGGGCTCCCATTCATCTTCCCGTTGCTCTGCTCTGCCTCACCATCGTGCTCATCTAGTTGTTCAAGAGCCAGCTGGCGCCAGCTGCGCAAGGAAGATTTTCCCACCCAAAATCCATCACTGCTGTGAGAGAGAGAACGACATAGTGGGTAACCCTGTGTCTGTCCCGGAGCCCACAACTAAAATGAATTACACTCAGATCAACTACTGCATACACAACTGTTTTAATCCAGTTTCTGACTTGAGCCATTTTCCTGTGTCGTCATGGAACTGCAGGTGTCTCTGACTTTGTTTCCATTCTAAATCTTGCCATCTTTCTCATACGTGAATGTTTTCCAATCATACCCAACCTTCTTCCACTCGATCACTCCTCTCAGCATACACAGCTATACTTTTAAGTTAGCACAGAGACACTTGAGTATACATGCCCCCATGTCACACACATACATACTCAGGCCACACAAGTAGACCTTGTAAAATCGCCCCAAAGGGAAACCAAGCTTAGGTTTGTTAGGGAGATACTAATAGAAACAACAGGAACACAGCAAGTGCCATCACTTCATGACTCCTGGTTGAGGTAGAGGTGCCTGTGGAGTGGGGTCTGCCATACTCCCCACCCTGCGTTTTCTTAAGAATGCCCCACTGAGTTCCCCTTCTCAACATCACTTCATCCTTGCTGAAGGGACACTGCCTTCCCAGGCCTGCTGGGATGCTTTCTCTGCACAAGCTTTCTGCACCGCTAAACCTGAGTACCGACTCACACGGTCAGGTTGAGGCCTCTCTTCCTCTCTAAATAGAATAAAGGCTGATCTGGTTCAATTTCTTTTTACAGAGTAAACACTGCAAAAATTTGTTTTTAAAAAATTCTAACTTAAGGACTGGAAAGATGACTCAGTGGATAAGAGCACAGGTTGTTCTTTCAAGACCTGAGTTTGATTCCCAGCACTCATATAGTGGCTCATGATTGTCTGCTCTCTAGTCCCCAGGGACCCAATGCCCTCTTGAAGCCTCTGTGGGCAGCAGGCATGCACATGGTGTGCAGACATACATTCAAGTAAAACACCTACACACATAAAATAAATTTTGAAACTTTTAAATTAGTTTTAAAAACTGTATGTGTTACATGTGTGGGAATGTGTGGGGAGTGCATAGTAGGTACATGTGCACATGTATGTGGAGGCACAAAGTTGAAGTCAGGGGTCTTCCTCTTTATTTACTGAAGAAGTCTCTCTTAACCTGGAGCTCACAGATTTGAGCTTGTCCCAGGACCGCCCCCCTCCCCCCAATCTCTGTCTCCTGGTATTGAGGATCTGAACTTGTTGTGACAGCAAGGCAAGCCCATTATCCACAAAGCCATCTCCCCAGCCACATAAAAGATATGTTTCTTTTACTAAAAAAAAAAAAAAAAAGCCCTGGGCTCAGCAAAGCATGGCAGGCACCTGAGTTTCAGTCCCTGGGACTCACATAGTGGAAGGAGAGAACCAACGCCTGAAAGTTGTCCTCTTTCATGTCTACACATGCTCCAGGACACAGGTACAAACATACACAGGCATGTACACACATAAAATAAATAAATGTTAAAAGAATTTAAAGGACACTCACTCACACAGGTCAGGCTGTCCTCCTGTCTAAGCCTCTAAAGTGCTAGGAATACAGATGTGAACACTGCAGAGCTCTGCTCTGCTACCTACCTTCCACTTTCTAATAGCCAAGTCTTTTTCTAGAGATGAGCAAGCAGCTCCCTGACTGCTGCCTGGCAATGCTGTAGGCGCTCACAAACAACACTGTAACATACCCCTTCATTGTTGCTTTCAGCAAATTGTTGACAGTTTTGTAATCTTCGTTCAGCTGGCTCTTCAGGCGCAGCACACGACAGCGTTCTACAACACAGTCCTTACACAAGGCTTTCACTAGAGGCAAGAAAAGACAACAGAAATATATTTCATTCTTATAAAGACTGCCTATAAGGAAAATGTTTTCAGTACTGAACAAAATACACAAGAATTTTAAATCTAAACCACAAATTTTTACAATACAGTCAATATAGATATATCTAAAGCATAATGTATCACAAGGCTGAGATACTTGTAAAGTTAATAAAGGATTCTGACTACAGGAGGAAGGGTCACCATGTCTGACCACTCTATATGGAATGGTCTCCATGCAGATATGGCCTTCAAAGCACAGAACATTGAAGAAATGAGAGCAGGAAGGACATGACACAGGGGCACAGATGCTCTAGGAATCACATGCAGTTCTGTTTTGTGTTTGAATTTCATTTAGTATTATTGTGGGTATTTAACAGATGTGTGTGTGCATGTGCCACAGTATACATCTGAGGACCATACGGAATCGGTTTTCTTCCATCATGGGGGGGGGGGGGGTTGGGGGGGTGTCGGGTCCCAGGAATCACTCAATTCAACAGGCTCTGTGGCAAGTGCTTTTACCTGCTGAGCCATGTCACTGGTTCTGAAATGTGATTCTTTGAAAGAGCTTGCAGGAGCTGGAGAGATGGCTCAGTGGTTAAGAGCACTTGTTCTCGCAGAGGACCTGGGTTCAATTCCCAGACCACACATATGAGGACCTCACATCCATAATTCCAACTCCAGGGGATCTGATGCCCTCTTCAGACCTCCTTGGCACCAGGCACACACGTGGTACAGACATACACACAGCCAAAACACTCATACATATAAAATAAATAAATATATTTTTTAAAAAGCTTCCTGTTGCATGGTTTATTAGTTCTGAATGATGACTAATTTAGAATGCAAAATCCTGTATATACAGAAAGGCCTGCAGCATATAATTAAATGCTGTGCATAGCCAAAAATAGCACTTAACTTCAGGAAAGGGGAACTAGAGGTCATGTCTTGCCTCATAAGAGATTAGAAAGGTATCCATGTTGGCAGTTGCTCATTAAAAAAAAAACTGTGGGGCATGTAGTGCAGACATACATGCTGACAAAAACTCCAGACACATTAAACAGATAAATAAAAAATTTAAAATATAGACAGTAGACAGTTGGGTGGGAAGGTAGATAACTACATGAAGAAGTAGTAGCAGAACTAAAGAGATTGGCTATTTGTGGTTATTATATATAGCTCTGTACATTCAAGGGAGACTTAAGCAGATTTAGAAACTAAGAAACAATCTCCCGAATCTACAGAAACAAGACAGGGATGAACCAAAGGCCCAGGCTTTAGATTATTGCATGAGCTGGCAAACTACTGTTTAAAGGGAACCTACCTTGTGTGCACTGTGCCTCTTAGCTTCACTTCTGTTCTACTTGGGAAATCTATCTTCTGGAGTGTCTAACAGTTTACTTCAAGTTGTCATACAGTTCTGATCTCAAAAATCAGACTGGAAACTCCAGTAGACACCCTAACTTACCAGTTAGTCTTGGACCGCCTCCATACCGACTGTAGAAAATGTCAGCGGCATATTCTGATATTCTCTTCATAATTGATATTTTATCTGGATGAAGCTTGTCATGGGAACACAGGCAAGCATGATTATCAATAGGTTTGGTGGGTGTCGATTCATCCAACCACTTTTGTAGCCATTCGAGAGAGACAAACTCATAGGGCTCTGAGAAAGAAAGCAAGGGAAGAAACTATGTATTTTACAGTCTGGGGACTAAGTGGTACAAGTCATTGTCCTCAAGACACAGTGCAAACTTTGTCCAAAGCCAGCAGGATCAGAAGAATCTCTGGGAGGTGTGTGATATGTGACTACAAATCCCAGTTAGCTAGCACTCCTGTGAGCTGTGCACGGAGACACACCTGCACAGAGCCCTATGGATCGGCGGGTATTATTAGCCACATTCTACAAGACGCACCCACAGAGAGAAGTGCCTTGCTTGAGAGCACAGCAGAGCTTCCATGAGGACACCTGTGTGCTGGATGGAAAATCACCACCTCATCCCTTACTTTTCACAAGTGTGTGATATACATCTGAAAAAGATGAGCAGCTAGACGGAGCTCTGAGTTACAAAATAGCCATGTCAGCTACAACCACACTTCACAAGCTCATTTCAACACTCAACTTTCCTGCATCCAAGGTGAGGCTGGTGTTGGTTTAAAAAAAAGTATTTATGATCCCCCAAAGTCTGTGTTAGATCTATTCATTTCATTGTTATTTCAAGAAAATAACATATTGGAAATAAATTCCAGGATGGAAACACTAGAACAGAATTACTAATAATATTGAAGTTCAAAAATTAAGAACATCAGACATTTCAAAATAAATTTTAATTTGGGGAGAGGGAGTCCCAGAGTTCCCCAAAAGGCAAATTAAAAATAAAGGGACAGCTTTGATTACTTACAAAGATCTCCAGTGAGTCCCAGCATAAAACATAGGAGAAAACATACAGAGGTTGAATTCATGTATTTGTATTGTGTGGTACTTCTGGCGAGATCTGAGGGGCAGACACTTTAAGGCAAAGCTCACTTCGACCAGTTTCACATTCCCCAGAGTAACACATCCAGAAAGCTAACTCCCACTATTTTAGTGTAAAACATTTCAATGCTTTGATAAAAACAAAATTTGGAAGTGTCAGATCCATTTTTGCACTGAAATTGGACAGCATCAAAGGGCCTCCTCTGAGCAGTGCTGGGCAGCTGCAGGGGGGAAGGCAACTGCCAGTTGAGACCAAGGTCTAATACAAGTTCTGCCTCAAGAAACTCATTGTGAGCAAGTCACTTAAACTCTCCATGCTTCAGATCTTTAATTTGCAAAATGAAGGTAATAATACCTGCCTTCTACCTACCTCACAGAGATGTTGCTGAGTGTAAAAGATAAGATATGTGAAGCATTTTGAGCTTTTTGGAAGAAAAGAGATATAGAAAAGTTAATTATGCATCCAAACAATATATATATAAGAGGAGACCGAAAGACACGGAACAGGTAAAGTGGTCGTGGCATCCTACAAGGTATCACCATAGCAAGGGCTAGGGGTATAGTTCAATGGGGACTACTTTCCACATGAGTGAAGTCCTGGGTGGAATCCCAGCACCATCAGTATGTAAATGAAAAAGCAGAACAATAACATATGAGCCTTCAGCGAGGCACACAGCTCACAGGTGGAGTGCCTGCCCTGAATGTGTGCCGTCCTTGTTCAATCCCCAGTGCTTGTCTCAATCTGTACCCCCAAATCATACCATAGCCAACTATATTCAAAACGCCTCCCTTATTTTGTGCTGCTTACTAGTTTTAGACTGAGTATCTAAAGGTCAGGGTGGTGGGGTGACCCGTATCTGAGGGAAATAAAAGTCGAGTATTACTACTTCCCCATATGAAGTCAGAGAGTAAATTTTTTAGTAATTTTATGTTTTATCGGGGGGGGGGGTTGTTTACATACAGGTTTCATTTAAGGAATAATTCTCCAGGTGTTGTATTTTTCCAGCATCCAGGGAGAGGTGAACAGAGGGTAATACCTTCTGTTGCTGAATTAATAAACCAAATGAACCTGGCTATTAAGATGCTGCGAACAGTGAGTCTCAGCTGTAATCCCAGTACTCAGGGGACTAAGGCTGGAGGATCATCCATCCATGTTTACGGCCATCAGGGACTACATGGTGAGTTCCAGACCAGCTTGAGCTAGGGTGAGACCTTGTCTCAAAAAGACAAAAAGAATCAATTGCTATAAGGAGTGGGTCCTAGGATGACTAAAGCTACACAATGGGCATGTACTGGAACTCAAAGGCAGGTGGGTCAAAGTCAAACTCTCCAATCTCTACTAGAATCCCACTGAAAACTTCCAAATGAATTTTGCTATTTTAGCTTTTAAATGATTATCAATTAATATAAGACTCAAAGATTAAAGGGAAAAAAATCACTTCAGACTTTACAGTAAGAACAGTAGGAATTCTGACCTAACATCCTATTTAATATTAAACTAACAAGTTTCCAACTTTCACTTTAGTGTGCTAGGGTCTCAGAAAAGGAATGTCTAGGACTGTGAAAGAGTTGTGTGTCCTGGACACAGTGGCGATGTGCCTATAATCCCAGCACCAAGGAGGCTGAAGGGGAACTGCCGTGCATTTGAGGCCATCCTGGGCTACAGGGTAAGACCATCTTGAAAAAAGTGAAATATCATTAGTGATTCTAAAGTGAGATTCAAAAATATAAATAAAAACCAGTGGATTTACACAAGTTAAAAGAGTCCTAAATAATAACAGCATGAATGATAGAAGCATTTACTAGAATTCAAGCACCTTCGAGTTTAAATAACAGTGCCCAAGAGGTTGGAGTTTCTGGTGAGACTTGGATTTTTAGGGCAGGCGGCCTTTCAAAAGAATGATTACAAGGGTAAAGTTTGCAAACCAATTATCTGAAGGCTTTGACTGGCAATATAAAACAATGGTCATTTTAGAGCAAGGAGTTTCCACTATGTAAGGCTCCTGCTTGGTCAAGGTATAGAAGACAGCATGGTGCAACTTGTTTTGAAGAGTGGTTCAGGGCCCAGGGATTCCCCAGGGCCAAGCACACACTCCCCACAGAGCTTCACACACACTGTCTTCTGGGCAAGAGCCCTTTTCCCTTGTAGACAGTATAAGAAACTGACTGCAGTTTAGAGAACAGATTTCTAGGACCAACTCCTTTGAATGGAGGTCCATGAATTGAGTGATGTGACTTCTGAGTTCATTTCCTATCAAGTATCAGATACTTCTAGCACTTAAACAGTTCAAGTACCAAGTCACAAAGAAGGAATGGGATCAAAATTAGCAAGTCTGGAATAACTTCTTCCACCACTGGGTGCTAGGGAAGGAACCAGGACCTCTGTGTACGCACATGCTCTGTCCTCGAGCTGTTCTGCAGCCACCTGAGAACACCTAGAGACTTTTCATATGGACCCAGCAATTTAAATCATATTTGACTTAAAATTATACTAATAATGGGAAACTAATGCAAAAAAAGGTAAAACCATGTGTACAGTCAGGCTTGAATACTTATTTTAAGTTCAGATACACTGCTCTCTTCCATACGTAAGAGTGAGGGTAGGGAATCTATATGTGGTGTGACAAACATGCACACACAGGTTGATGTGTGTTGAAGATGAGCAGGTTAGACTAGAGATAGTCTAAGTTGGAGATGGACAAGACTTCCTACTTCTAGCTTAACATTTCATATGAAAAAACTGTACACATACTTGTCAGTTAATACTCTTAGGTAACAAAGTATTTTAAAAACAGAAGAAAGGCCACAGTCATCCAATCAGGTCTGGCTTCGGAAACATTTCATATCTCACAAAAGGGGGGAAAAAAATCAAGACAAGGTTTCACTATAGCCTTGGCTAGCCTAGAACTTGCTATATAGACCAGGCTGGCCTAGATCTCACAGAGAACCGTCAGCCTCTGTCTTACTGGGTACTGGGATTAAGGGCATATACACCACCACACCTGGCAGTAAAAATGCCCTTAAATTTTTTTTATTGCATTTATGTGCATACATGTGTGTGGAGAGGGGACCAGGCATCCAAAGGTCAAAAAACAGCCTGCAGGGGTGTTTTCTCCCACTATGTGCATCCTGGGAGTCAAACTCAGGTTGTCAGGCTTGGCAGCAAACACCTTTTCCCTTGAGCTGTCTGTCACACCAGCCCATAGTAAAGTCATTCATTACAGGTCATGAGTGTTGAGTGTTGACCTTGGATTTATCATTCAGTAACAGCCTCCCACTTTGGAAAGGACATGACAAAGAAAATTATATGGAATGCTCTATGTGTAGTTACTGCCAGTTTACATAGCGATTTTACAATGTATAAGCTGGCTTCTATGAAGAGGGATTGGGTTTTTCATATACATTTTTGCAACATTTAAAGATAAAAATACCACAAAATAAAACCCCCAGGCATTCAACGGCAATAGTGTTGTCCTGGAATATCTCACAGACCAGCTCCAGCAGGCAACCTTTGGTACAGCTCCTTCACCTCCTCGTGCTTTGCTCTGCCTTTGTCCACACTCTGCTTGCGCATCTCGGCCATTTCAACACACCACTCCTCAAACTTGGAATTATCCCGATCTACCAGCTCTTGAAGAAAGGCTATCCAAAAGAGAAACCAAAAAACAGCCTTACCCTCTTTTTTAAAGACAAAGTCTACATTGAGTGTACATTATCATCCAGAGAAGAATGAATACTTCCGTGGAAACCTCTACTAGAGTTTACCTTTTGCTAGACCTCCAGGGCTAAAAACAGGTGAAACTGAAGGTATAAGGAAGCCAAGTCAGCCCCACCCAGAACTGCCCAGAAGCATCAAATGGCTCTCTACTACAGTGTGTGGGACATGCCAGGTACACCAGTTTCTTTTGCTCTCCAAGTTGAACATAATAAAACCAAGTATCAATCTAGGTTACCTTTTAAAATTATTAAAAAT
Source organism: Cricetomys ansorgei (assembly GCA_026225945.1). Classification (NCBI taxonomy): domain Eukaryota; kingdom Metazoa; phylum Chordata; class Mammalia; order Rodentia; family Nesomyidae; genus Cricetomys; species Cricetomys ansorgei. Next base: position 620,031 of record JAMJFZ010004114.1, read on the forward strand.
TGTTTATGCCTTTCTTTGGGGTTGGGGTAATAGAATAGACCTAAAGCTCAGTCATTCCAAAAACTTGATAACTAGTTAATCTGTGACCAGTACTTACTTTCATTAACATTTACCATATTGAACAGACCTGTCACAATGAGCAATCTGGTGGTGGTCATTAATTACCCTCTGAGCACAGAACTCTATAGCATTCCCAGAAGCAATCCAGGAAAAGTGATCACCTGGGACTTGAACCGTTGTGTGGTTCTTTTCCTGGGTTTGCAGTCTATAAACCAACATGTATGCATTTCGAGAGCAGTGAGTTCCTTTGCCACACTTGGGTTTACGGGTCTGAGATTTAGAAGGCTCTGCTGGGATAAAGAAATTAAAAAGACAACTTAATTAGATGGTCCATACTTTAGGGGCTTAGGGAGGGGGCATTAAAATGACTTATATGGCTCAGTAAATAAAGAGCTCACTGTACAAACAAGACCTGACTTGATCCCCAAAACCATATTGAAAAACCTTGGAGTGGAGGCACAGACTTGCAATCTCGTATTCAGGTGGTGGAGAAAGGCAGACCACTAACATCAAGCTCCAAGCTACTTAGAGACCCTATTTCTAAAATGGATAGTGCCTGAGACCTAAGATTGACCTCTGACTTCTGCACCCACACACACACAAATGATTTCTAGGGGCTAGAGAGCTGGATCAGCTGTCACAAGCACTGACTGTTCTTGCAGAGGAGGGGAGTTTTCAGTTCCAGTACCCAAGTGGCGGCTTGCAACCACATGTAATTCTGCTTCCAGCTGACACTTTTCTGGCCTGCATGGGCACTAGGAGCATGTGGTGCCCTTAAAGACAGGCAAAATACTCACACACAAAATAAAAATAAAACCCTTTTTTAAATGTCTAAAATACACACCCAATATCTAAAACATTAAAATGCCATACAAATATAGTGGGGTTCTTAGATTGAGGATTTTTTTTTATATACATACTAGTTTATTCTGTGCGTGCCTTGAGCATAAGCAGCACTGGTAGAAGTCAGGACAACTTTTGTAGGCTACTGCATGGCCTACAGGGATCAAACTCAGACAATGAGGCTTGGTAGCAGGCACCTTTACCCATGGAGCCATCTCCCTAGCCCAGAATTGGAGACAAATGTCCATTCTTGCTTTGTCACACTCCATTTATATTTTAAGACAGCGTCTCACACTATAGCCAAGGCTGGTCTCAAACCTGCAGCCCTTCTGCCTCAGCCTCCAGAATTTTGGAATTACAGGTATGTGTCGCCATGTCCTGCTTTAACACTCCATTTTTAAAAGACGAAAATGTGCCCTAAGCACAAAACTAGAAGTGAAGTCCTACTGGCTGAGCAGGGATATATAACTACACTCAGGGGAGAGCTGGGAAAACTAACGAAAGCTGAGTGCCAACTTCATCTACACAGGTTAAGTTCCAGTCCAGCTAGGACATAAACAGTACCACTACTCACATGACTTTAGTCCCCTTTCCCCCTTTTTAAGGCAGGGTCTATGAATAGCCTTGGCAGGCCTAGAATTTGCTATGTAGGTCAGGCTGGCCTCAATCTCACAGAGTGTTATGAGTAAGGTGTATGCCACCTTGCCTGACCCTAAATGTTAGACTTAAATTATAAAAACTAATCCAAACCTGGGTGATTCACGCCTATTATCATCATAGCACTCAGGAAGGCTGAAGCAGGAAGCTTTTAATAGCCTGGGTCTCTGTTTTAACAGAGAGACTCAGGCCAATCTGAGCTACAAGAGGCCCTATCTTGACATACCACCCCACCCACACAGTAAAAGCAGATAAAAGAATATCCAAATATGTGCATAGCGATAATATCAGAACTTGAAAGGGCTGAGGTAAGAATTATCACAAGTTTGAGGTCAGCCTGGGTCACATAATAAAACTGTCTCAAGAAATCCAAATGAAAATGTTACTAAAATATCAGAATAGAATACTGATAAGCGTAGAGATTCTCTTAAGCTCTTTTAAAGTTGAGGACGACTCACAAGTATAGAATGGACAACAGACCCTAAAAAGACTTTTTTTAAAAAGCACCTATTTTTAAATTATGTATGTGTGTGTCTGTGAGGAGATATGTGAACATGAGTGCAGGTGCCTGCAGAGGCCCTAAGAAGGCGTCAGATCACCTAGGGCTGGAGCTACAGATGTTTGTGAGCCCCTGATGTGGGCGCTGGGAATCAAACTCTTATCCTCTGCAAGTACTAAGTACTAAGCCACCTCCTCTCTCCAGCTCCCCAGACTTTAAATTTTACAATTCCGTTGCTACAATGTGGGCATCTGCACTAAACTTCAGTAAGAAACACTCACAATGAAAACACAGTCATTTGCAATCTAAGGTTTATCTTAAGAAAAGTACAATAAAATAAAGTTTATATTAATATTGTTCCTACCAAAAACTCTATAGTGAAAACTAGGAACCCAAGGGTCACCCCAGTAAACCTAGAGCTTAAGTCCAGCTTAGATCTGAAATGCCCACCCAACCACAAGAGCTGTTTTGAACGCTTATTCCTGGTGGCAGGATCTGGGGCAGGTGTGGAAGTGTAGGGGTAAGGGCTTAGTGGAAGTTGTGTCCCTAGCGGTCCTCTCTCCTAGTGCACTCTCTGCTGTCACCTTGGTTGGACACCACACACACCTCAGAACTAAGTTCAGACTTTCCCTGCCATGAAGGACCACAATGCCCCAGAACCATGAGCTTTGGCTTTCCAAGCTTCCTACCCTTCAGCTTATGTCAGGTACTGTGATGCTGATAAGAAAAATAACAAATCCAGTCTATATAAAGAATGGGATTGAAAAACTCCAAGGCAGCAAGGCCCAAGTCTCCTCAACGAGACACCTTGGGAACTCAGCTGTGAGCCAGCAATGGTGGTGCACTGGTGTAATCCCAGTAGTCTCATGACATGGGAGCCAAGAGGCAGGAGGGCTGCCACTGAAGAGTTCAAGGCCAACCTGGGCCTGTCTCACAACACCAAACAAGAAATGAAGACCACTGGCTCCCATCAGAAGAGCTGGCCAATCACTGGGAACAAAGCTGGTGGATGGCAGCTGGAGTAATGAGATGTCATGAGACCGCTGCTCAGAACAGTTTCTCTGCTACAGTTATTAACTCAACCTGGAAGAAGATGACACACCCTCCTCTAGGAACTCATGCTTGTTAGCCCAACTCGCCCACACCTTCTCCTGCCCAGAGAATAAACTGTAACTGAAACCAACCCCTAAGTCTCATGCTTTCCTGGCACAGCCATCTCTGAGGCAATGTATGTTTGGTTCTTGAAGCAGGAACTGCTAACAAAAGATGACTAGTGGTATGACATGTCCTCAATAACCCTTAACAATCTTAGGCCACGACAGTATCACAAACATTGCCAGTTTAAAAAAAAATAATAATAATTTCGAGCCAGGCTTAGTGGTGCACACCTTTAATCTAGCACTTAGGAGGCAGAGGCAGACAGATCTCTGTGAGTTCAAGGCCAGCTTGGCATACATCATGAATTCCAGGTCAGCCGGAGCTACATGGTGAGACTCTGTCTCAAAAACAGTAACAACAACAACAACAAAATTTATATTTTAAAAGGGCACTCACAACTTAAAGGTTTTACCTAGATCTTCCTCAATCCCTAGTTGTAATTTCTTTCCCTCCATCTTCTCTATGTCCTCATCATTGAACTTATACCATTCTCCAGACTGAGGATCTTTCACGTGGGCGATGTAGTGGCCAGAATAAGCACTCACTCCTCTGTGGATGAGGACTGCGCTGAGTTCATACACAAAGGAGCCACCTGCAAGGAGAAAAGGGCACAAAAGTAACTTTCCATGATAGCATGCCTTATAGCTTGAGCACAAACTGGTATCACTGCAGTTTATGCATTCGACAGAATACAAAACGTGACACCTAAGAGCACGGCATAGTGGCTGCACCCTATGATCCAGAATCCCAGACACTGAGGTAAGAGGACAAACAAGTTCAAGGTTGTCATGGGCTACGCACAGCTAAATAGTCAATGAGTATAGAATGAAAAATAGTGACACTTTTTTTTCTTTGTACAGCGTTGGCAACTGAAACCAGGGAGGTTGAAACAGGAGGTTTACCACAAGTTGGAGGGCGGTGTGGGCTATTTAGTCGATTCTAGCCCAGGCTGGAATATGGTAAGACGTGTCTCAAAACATCCCAAATAAAATATAACAAAAAGAATAAAATCTCTTATTTTGTGTTTTTGTTTGTTTTTGAGACAAAATCTCCCTATGTAGTTTTGTCTAGCCTGGAGTTCAGCTATATAGACCAGGTTAGCCTCAAACTTATAGCTCCACCTGTCTCTGCTTCCTGAGTGCTGGGATAAAAGGTGAATACCACCATGCCCACCTCAATACAACCTTTTAAGTTTGGAAAAACCAGCTGGATGTGGTGGTGTATGTCTTTAACACCAACACTGGGAGGCAGAGGCAGGAAGTTCTCTGTAAATTCCAAGCTAGCCTGATTTGCACAGTGAGTTCCAGCATAGCCAGGATTATATACTGAGATCCTGTTTCAAGAGAAGGAAAAAAAAGTCAGGCATACACATGGTCCAGACAAAACACTCAGATACTTAAAAAAAAATATCAAAACAAACCTTTAAAAAAAAAAATGGCTCCAGCAGCCAGCAGCCACGGGGAGGCTCAAAGCCATCTATAACTGTATCTAATACCCTCTTCTGACCTCTGCAGGCACAAGGAATGTACGTACATACAGCAAAAACATTCATGCACATTAAAAAAAAAAAAGAATCTAAAATAAACTCTTAAGAAAAAAATGACTTTACAATGACTAAGCATACTTTTAGTCATCACACTGTACGGAAATGCTCCCATGTCTAACAGATACTATCAACATACATATTCTACCCCTATAGATACTATACACATATATATCTCCCACCTATAGTTACTATAGACATATATATCCCATCTATAGATACTTAAAACTGCTAATAACATCTGGAAGCTTTTAGAAACAACTACTACTGTAACAAAACTCTTCACACCCAACTTTGACCAGTTTGCTGCTGTAATTTTTAAAAATTATTTATTTTTATTTTATGTGCATTGGTGTTTTGCCTGCATTTATGTCCTTCTGAGGTTGTCGGATCTCTGGAGTTACAGAAGTTGTGAGCTGCCATGTGGGTGCTGGGAGTTGAACCTGGTTCCTCTAAAAGAGCAGTCAATGCTCTTAACCGCTGAACCATCTCTGTTGTTATATTCTTAAAACAGCTAGTCCACCACTTAATTAATGTACAATAAAAACGCAGGGCCAGGTGATGGTGTCCCACGACTTTAATCCCAGCACTCAAGAGGCAGAGGCAGAGGCAAGCAGATCTCTGGGAGTTCAAAGCTAGCCTGGTCTACAGAGTGAGTTCCAGGACACCCAGGATTACAACAGAGAAACCCTGTCTTGAAAAACCAAAAAAAAAAAAAATTCAGGACTCTGTTTTAGACTAGAGGAAAATAGCAGTTGACTAAAGTGACAAAATTCCAGGACACTTGTGGTTTACCGAAGAGAAGATTAATGAAGATTTATATGTGGATCAAAACTATGGGTTAAGATAAAAGGGAGGAGGGATAAAAATCTTTCTGAATTGGGCCAGGGAGAATCCCAGGGCTCCTGAGGTAGGATGGAAGGCGAAGACAGAACTAGCTGGAAGCTTGTGGGCCAGCTAGTCCTGGAGTACACAGCACAGCAGCTGAAGCAAGGGACCCCACTCAACAAGGTGGAAAACAAGAACTGATCCCAAAGTTGTCCTGACACCGCAGACACACACCATGACACGCATACACAAAGTATTTCTAAGTCTTAAAATGTATCACTCAACTGGCAAGAGCTAAGAACTCAGAACTAAGCACCATACGAAAGGAGCAAGCTAACAGGGCAAAGCCAGCAGAGAATTTTCTGTCTGGTACCAATGGTATAAACCTCCTACTCTTCAAATCTTCCAAGACACAGGTGAACTGCTAACTTTAGTCGACCACATCATGCAATAGATCTCCAAATTTTATCCCTTGAGCTGCTCCCCAATTTACCTCTACTTGTATATGTATAACATGTTTCTACAAGTAAAATCTTGAAGGATTTGTCTTTCTGTGCAAGGCTTACCCCACTTTCATGTCTTGTCACCCAGGTTTATCCATGTGTCACAAAGGACAGAATTACTTTCGAGCTGTAAAGTATTCCATTCTGTAAATATGCCATGTTTTCTTTAAGCAAGAATTCTTAAGTTTAATAAATAATAGAAATGAACCTGTCTGCCAAAACAAATATTTGTAGAAAATTGTGAGTTGTGGTGGTTTGAATGAAAATGGCTTCTGAAAGCTAAGATATTTAAATGTTTGGCCCCTAGATAGTGGAACTGTTTGGGAAGGATTGGGAGGTGTGCCCTTGTTGTAATGAGTATGATCTTGTTGGAGGTGTGTCAGTAGGGAGTAGGCTTTGAGGCTTCAAAAGCCCAGGCTAGACCCTGACCCTCTGTCTCTGTCCTGTGGATTAGGATGTGGATTAGGATCTCACCTATTGCTCCAGACATACCTGTCTGCTTCCACTCTGATGATCATGAACTAAACCTTAAAATTGTAAGCAAGTCTCCAATTAAATGTTTTCTCTTATAAGAATTGCCTTGGTCATGGTATCTCTTCATAGCAATACCACAGTAACTAAGACAGCAAACTTACAAATACACTTTGGTACCTGGAGTAAGAAAAATTAAATCTCATGGCTGGAGAGATGGATCAGTGGTTAAAAGCATATATTGTTCTTCCAGAGGACCCAAGTTCAGTTCCTAGCACCCAAGTCAGCCAGCCCACAACCTGTAGCTCCAATGGGGATCTAGTGCCTCTGGCTTCATCAGACACCTGCACTCAAGTGTACATAACTACACACCTACACACACACACACACACACACACACACACACACACACACTTAAAAATAATCTTAAAGGGAGGGGGAAAAAAAAGCTGAGAAATGAGACTCCATGAAAATTTCTACAAAGAGTTCAAACCTTAAGAAAGTCAATTCTCAAAACCATGTGAATCATGTACTGTGAATTAGGGTGGCATGTCTGTAATCATAGCATTTGGAAAGATAGGGACAGGAGGACTGCTGTGAGTTCAAGGCCAGCCTAAGCTATACAGCAAGACCTCTTACTACTAGTCTTGCGGATATGGCCCTGAGTAAGTGAAGGTTGAAAGGAGCATGACTTCAGTCAATAGCCACACCACACATCACAGATATGTCTCAGTAACGGAGAACTAAGAGAGAGTAAACTGAACATATTAAAAGACTTTTACCTCAGTAATAAGAAATAAACAAAAAGTTAAGTATGAAGAAAAAATAGGATTAAATAAAAATACAAATAAGGAATATGATTGCAGAAATCGAAACGTAGATTAAAAATCAAACTGAATGCCTAGGAATAAAAACTATTCAATTGACAGTAGGTACTACATACAGAGGAGCCAGGACACAGCGCAATGGTGGAAGGTGAGCTAAGCACACTCAAGTTCTTAGTTCAGTCCCCAGAACCAAGGAAGACCTGCAGAAAAAGCTTACCCTCAGACCAAGTTTCGCTGAACAGAAACTCTTTAGGCCGAAAGAAGAGGGAAACGATGCAAAATGCAGCAAATCAGGGAGAAGAGTGGGGAAGGCCAAGGCACGGTTGCTAACTGCAACCCTGGGAGCCAGGGAGAGCACAGATTTTACAGTTAACTCTGGGGAGCTTTCAGGTGTTCTGCATGAGGAGGGCAAATAAATGTAGTAAGTGGAAAGCCCAGCCACAACAGGTTACCAACTACAAACACTAAGACCAAAGAAAAGACCATAAAATAAGACATGGGTACAAAAACAAGAATCAGACTGCAATCAACTCAACAGTAACAGTGGTGCCCAAGACTGTAGGAGGACAAAAGTGCAAACAGCTGTCTGCACAGAAGAGAATAGAAAGGAAGGAAGGAAGGAAGGAAGGAAGGAAGGAAGGAAGGAAGGAAGGAAGGAAGGAAGGAAGGAAGAAAGAAAGAAAGAAAGAAAGAAAGAAAAAGAAAGAAAGAGGGAGGCGGTAGAGAGCTCTTGAAGTTGGCTCTTGCTTGGCCTCCATATGTATGCACATACACATATTTACTGGAACAGACACAAACACATACATACACAGATACACATACACTAAATGAGGTGATTCCAGAGCCAACTTTGTAGCACATGCCTGGAAATTCTAGCACTAGGATCTGAGACAGCCTGGGTTAATCAAAAAGACCTTGTCTCAAAAGTAATAATAAAGAGGCTGAAGAGATGACTTCAGAGATTAAGAGTGCTTGTTGCTCTTGCAGAGGACCTGTATTACAGTTCCAGCGGATCCGATGCCCTCTTCTGGCCTCCGTGAACATCAGGCCCATATGTGGTGGACATGCATTCACTCAAGCACCCACACATACAGAGCCTTGAACAAAGCAGCAGAAAAAAAGAGGAAGAAAATTCATGGCCTCAGATGGGCCACAAGTTCCTAACGGTGATCCTCGAGCCTTATACTCTGTGATAACATCTAACAAGGACAGTGTCCCAGAAATAAACCTAAGGGTCTCTGGAGAAAGCTGCATTTATTTGTCCCACTCTAGAAAAACTCAGAAGCCAGTGTGCCCACGATCCCAGATCAGAGGACACAGGTGCACCATTCCCACATGGCCAGTCATGGATCTAAAGTAACTAAGCTTGCAACCTTAGAGAAACAAGGAACTTGAAAACGTAAATGAAGTGCAGAGAACTGTAAAAAGGATATAAGAGAGGGTAATGGAATATATGTGTAGGAAAGCGGAGGTCTGACTAGGAAGGAAAGGAAACAGCGTAGGGAGCAGGTTATAGGGGGGGCAGTGGGAAAGGAGAATGACTGCAAACTAAACATGACAAAGGTAAAAAACACATTAATTTACATGCTAACCAAAATAGCCAATTTAAAAAGGGAGGGGCTGTGTGGCAGTAAATCAAAATTACAAAAATAATTGGTGATCACATTAAGCATGAAGAGATAAAAGTTCATGTTGTCTAATTATAGACTCCTTTGTGTATTGTCTGAAACCCTCTACTTTGAGAGAGACACCTGGGATGGTGTTTTCTCCAGCCGCCCTCCCACCCAGAGCAGCAGCACACCAATTAATTACGTATGTGCTATCGTTTGCCTGGTAACCTCCCAGGGGGCAAAAAGAGTAAAATCAACTATCAAGTTCCGTGGATGGAATCTTTGTAAAATGCATACTGGACCAAAAAAAGTGAAGCCTTTAATCCCAGCACTGGGAAGACAGGCGGATCTCTGAGTTCAAGGTCAGCCTGGTCTACAAACTGAGTTCCAGGACAGCCAGAGTTACAACAGAGAAAACCTGTGTTTAAAAAACAAACAGCCACCACCATCAAAAAGAAAAAGAAAAAAATAAAGAAAAAAAAGTGATGGTTGAAAAAACCAAGAGGGATGATGACACCCAGCAGGCTTTAGGTTGCTGAGGTGGTTTCTCTTTTAGGTGGCTCATGCAGATGCTCCTGTTCATCGTGTTTGCAGAACTACATATTTCTATTTTGAACTTTTACCAATGTGCTATATATTTGGCAATAAAAAAGAAATAGAACAGGATCTGATGAGAGGTGTAAAATTTAAGAGTAACATCTTGCCAAAAAGCTGCTGTTCCCAGAGACTGCAAACGGGGATTTGAGGAGCACTGCAGCTGTGCACAAGGGGACCACAGTTGCCTCAAGCTAACCACAGTCAGAGCTTGGTAAGAACAGTACCTTTGTGCTCCACATAAGGCTCCATATCCAGACTCTCCGAGAAGCCGATATAGGCATTGAGCTTCTTCTTGTGTCCAGTTTGCCTGCCAGGAGGAGGACAAATGACAGTCAAACCATTGGGAACTTGTGCACGTGCTGCCAGCTCGTGGACAAGCCCCAGGGCACTGCAGGGGCAAAGGCTGATCCCTCTGCAAAGTTCTGATGCCTAACAGAACTCACTTCAGAAGCAGACTGTATCTCACGTGCAGAGCTGTCTTTTGTTGTTGTTGTTTTTCAAGACAGGGTCTCTCTGTTGTAACTCTGGCTGTCCTGGAACTCACTCTGTAGACCAGGCTGGCCTCAAACTCAGAGATCTGCCTGCCTCTGCCTCCCGAGTGCTGGGATTAAAGGCGTGTGCCGCCACTGCCCAGCAGGCTGCCTTATTTTAATTGCAAGATGAAAGATGCATTTCCATGGAAGAAGGTTTTATTTGAAATATATTAACATACAGAATATCAAGGATAATTCGGGTTCTTACAGTTTTTAAGAGCTAAAAATTGATAGTATTTACCAACAGATTTTCTTTACTTCTCCAGCCCTCATCTATATATAACTGTCCTAAGATTTTTATTGCATCATCATGAAATTTTACATTTGGAAGAAAAAAGGCTCCATGTGTAACTCTCTGGAGTCTAGAGTTGCCAAGAGTCATACCATCATCTCGTTCCTCTGCCTGCTGCTCACACAGACTCACCTGTCAAACACAAAACGCATCAGCTGCAAGTTCAGAGTGCAAGGAAGGCTTAGGAGCCGAATCTTCCTTGTAGCATTCTGTTTGCTTTGACAGTTTTCACAGAAGTACCGATTATCTCCTTCTAATTTTTCTTCCTGATAAGGAGTAAGACTCGTTAGGAAGGATGTGAAGAAAGCAATGAAAGCCTGGTGTAAATCACAACTTTGTGAATTAACAGCTCCCATCCGCCTGAGGACGCCACACTCCTCCTCACTCAAGGGCCCTCTGTCTGCAGCTTCTTGGCAAGCTGCTCCCCCTCATCACTTCATATCCAGCTGAAGCTGGTCTGAATTCCTGATTCTCCTTTCTCCACCTCCAGCATCAGCTCTATCCTCGCCCAACCCTGCCCCTCTCAATCTTCTTCCATCTTAGCAATGGCAACATTCTTCCAACTGACCAGGCCACAAGCCTTAAAATCCCTTGACTTTTACCTTCATCCTCAGTGCATGAATTTGGCCAAGTCTACTTTGAAAACACAAGGCAGCCAGAAGTGCTTCACCACTTCTTCAATTAACCCTGCATCCTGTTCTGCCCGAGCCCCACCCTTCAGCCTCTTCTCAAGACAGTCCTGCTGTTAGAACACTCCATGCCACGATCCCAACTATGAGAGCCCTTGAGTCTCTCTTGATGTAGAAGCCACACTTCAAACCAGGCCTCTCTGCTGTGGCCATCTCTACCCAGCTACTCCTTTTCTGTCGCTCAACCAGTGTGCCACACACACCTTCTTGTTCTCAAACCACAGGCCCAGTCCCACTCCAGCTCTGCCCTCAGGTTTCAGATGCCCGGAAACACCCTTACTCCTGCTTCTTGTATCTTGCTCTGCTGCGGCAACCATTTCATTTCAACTGCAGCCAGCCCCCGCCATGCCTTATTCTTTCCCACAGCATGCACAGTGGTTGATCACTGTACATTTTACTCTTGTTTAATGAGCCTCTGGTGGCCATACTACTGCACTATAACCTCCACTGAGGCAAACTGCCTGTTTTGGCCAATACTGTCAGCCCAACATTGCCACTGTGCTAAATACAACCAAGTAAACACTCAGGAAGTCTTTAGCTGGGTAAATTCGACACATGATTAATGGCTTCAGGCTGCTAATGTGTACAAATCAGAGAACACAATACTGTGTAAAGACAGGAAGCTGTGTGCTCCAAGCTCATCTATCACACTGTCCACCTGGTCAAGCTTGATAGCGAAGGCTCCCTCACAGTGGTTTCCACTCTGAGTAGAAGGAAAGGGAGCCACCTCTATCTCTGCAGAACTCAGAAAGCAGAAGCATGGAAGGGAAGTTATGTTTCCACTTGACGCATTCTACTTATTATGTAAGATAAATTAGCTTTATGCTAACAGGACCAGATTGCCCTAAATATTGTGCTACCTGCAACCATACACATATTTTATATACATTAGCATGCAATACCCTAAAATTAAGTTAAGATGCAGACTGCCTTGGTATTTTATAGTTCTTTTTGGACCTTCACAAAAACGGTTATTTCTTACATGGACAGGTCTTTAATAATGATGTACCCATGAATCAAAATGCTATTCAAAATAGCATGGACCCTCCAGTGAGCAGAAGCCATGCATGCTGAGACGCAAGTACCTTAAGGAACTCTGAGATGCAGTCTGTTAACTGCTTGTGGCCTTGGATGTTCAACTCCAGTTCATAGAACTTTGATAAGAGCTTGGACTCTCGGCCACACTGATTGCAACTGCAATGAAAAAGCAATATAATTAAGATCAGAGTGAGAAGAGCAACCCAGTGTCACTGCAACACATCTTAGAGGAGGGAGCGTCAACCTTCATCACTCTGTTGCAGAAACTGTAGCATATAAATTATAGATAAAATAATAACCAAACCTGACTGACTAGGGAGTCAGTCACTTAAGGACTAGGACATTTCCAAGTCATGTTGGACATGATTTAGTTTTCTAGCCAGTTCCAACCTTACGTTTCAGCCCACATTACACAGCCATCAAAGACTTCAGCCAGACAGTTCCGAACACCTGGAGGCACTCAACTGCAATTGGCAAGTAGCTGTTTTCATGTTCCCATGGAAATGTTCTACTATAAATACTACAGGTCCCATGATAACCCAACGCATCAATAACCTGGGACTAAACTGAAAGGCAACACCACGAGAGCTGAAATACTCACACAGTCACATAGGCATACTCCCCACAGAACTGCTGCTGCACGATGTTCCTAACATCCGGGTTCTTCTGTTTAGACAAAGTGTCTTCCAACAGCGACATAAAGAGCTTGGAAAACTCTTGGGCATCCTACGGTTTGAATTAATGAAAAAGAAAGTTGTATTTTGCTTCTTGACTTCTAGTACAAATGCCACTGACTTCTCCAGAAGCTACCTGTACTTTCAACTTAGCAGTTACAACAAAGACTACAGCTATACCAAGTCAGTCCTACAAATAAGTTTTAAGGAATAGTTGACAGGTCAGAGAAATGGCTTAGCTGTTAAGAGCACTGGTTGCTCTGGCAGAGGACAGGTTCAGTTCAGTTCCCAGCACTTACATGGTGACCCACAACTACCTCCAACTGCAGTTCCAGAAGATCCAACACCTTCTAACCTCTTCAGGCACAAGGCACACATGCATAGTGTACAGATATACACAGGCAAAACACTCAGATATTTAAAGTAAATAAAAAACAAAACACAAATGTTTTAAAAAGGGAGGGAGTAAAGGATATAGTCAGGCTAGAAAGATGGCTCAGAAGTTAAGTTCTTGCTGCCCTTCTAGAGGACCTGAGTTCAGTTCCCAGCACCCACATCAGGTGGCTCAGAACCACCTGTGACTACATACAGTTCCAAAGGATGATGTAGCTTCTGGCCTCCATGAGCACCTACACGCACATGGTATACACACACATACACAAATAAAAGTGGCACGCATGATAAAGAACATACTGGTCAGTAAATAAAGGCACTACAATCCAAAGTAGAATTTTTTTTTAATTTATTTAATTTCATTTTATATGCATTGGTGTGAGGGTGTCAGATCCCCTGGAACTGGAGTTACAGACAGTTGTGAGCTGTCATGTGGGTGCTGGGAATTAAACCCAGATCCTTGGGAAGAGCAGTGTTCTTTTTTCTTTGAGACAGGGTTTCTCTGTTGTAACTGGCTGTCCTGGAACTCACACTATATAGACCAGGCTGGCGTCGAACTCACAGAGATCCTACTGCTTTTGCCTTCCGAGTGCTGGGATTAAAGGTGTGCACCACCTCCACCCAGCTGTAGCCAGTGTTCTTAACTGTTGAGCCATGTCTCCAGCCCCCCATAGAATTTATTTTACATAGGATATCATTATGTAAGCCTGGTTGGACTGGAATTCTCTTATGCAGACCAGGCTGGCCTCAAGCTTAGAGATCTGCCTGCCTCTGCCTCCCAAATACTTGAATTAAATGTGTCTTCCATCACACCCAGTCAAAACTTACATTTTAACAAGCACTCCACCCCACTTCATCTTCCCTAGGACACTCTGAGGAGCACATGAGCACCTTTAAAGAGGAGGAGGGTTAAAGGGGTAGGAGGAGAGCACTGAAGCTGTTCTTACCTGTTGCTGTCCAGTATCCAGGCCCAAGGCTTTAACAAATCCTGAAGGATCTATGTATCGCCGGTTACTATTTTGCAACAAAGCAAACAAGTACTGTAGATGCTCACAAATTGTCTGAGGCTCATAATCTATTGAAAGAAAAATGCAAGTTTCACTTAAAAAATCTATCTACTTCCAGCCAGACATGGTGGTACAGGCCCAAAATCTCTGTACTTGTGGGATGGAGCAAGAAGATCAGGAGTTCAAGGGCATCTTAGCCTACACGATTGTAGATACTGACTTTTTAAATTAAAACAATGTCAAAGACCAGGTGTGATGTCAATCACCTTTAACCCCAGCACTCCAGAGGCAGATGCACCTCTGTAAGTCTGAGACCAGCCTGCTTTAAAGAGCTATGTAAAGACCCTGTCCCCCACACTCTAAAAGTGGGGCATGTTGAGATGGGGATGAAGGGATGGCTCAGGGGTTAAGAGCAGTGAGTGCTCTTTAGAGGACCTGGGATTGATTCTCAGCACCCAGATGCAGGCTAGCCAACCATCTGCAACTCCAGTTCCAGGGAGTCCAATGCCTTCCACCAGTACCAAGCACATATATGGTACACAAACATACATGTAAGCGAAACACTAATACACATAGAATACAATAAAAATTAAAATGTTCTATTTTTATTTTATGTGTACGAGTTTTGGCTCTCTGTATACATATACACAGCATGACTGCCTGGTACCCAAGAAGGCCAGAAGAGAGCCCTGGTAACTGGAGCTACAAATGGTTTGAGTCGCTATATGGATGCCGAAAACCTGAACTCAGGTCCCTTACAAGAATAGCAAGTGCTCTTAACAGCTGAGCCGTCTCTCAAACCAAAAACAAAACTTGAAAGTTTTGGTGTGTGTGTGTGTGTGTTTTTGTTTGTTTTGGGGGAGGGAAAGATATGTATTTCTTTCATTTATTTATTTGTTTCTTCATAGGCAATGTCTTCTGTATACCAGGCTGGTTCAAATTCCTTATGCACATGAGGATGACCTGAAAATTTCACTAAAGAAAAATCTCTTCTAAAAAAATAAAATAAAATAATTTTTAAAAAAGATTCACCTATTGGTTGATTGTGTCTATTTTGAATCCTGAGTATGTTTACAGCATTACACTTGGAAAGGAGCCAGCACTCATGCGTCCTCCTTTGTAGTGGGTTCATAAGAGATCTGACTGGCAATCTGCCCTCCCATGAAGGTAGCCCCTGCTCTCCATTGCTACAGACCTTTTCCTCCATGGACACCGTCTCCCATTGTGTAGTCATTGCAGGTGCTTGGGCACAAGTACAGTGCCTGCCGAAGCTCCAAGTTGAGAAACCACACCTGGAGAAAGGTGTTGACGTAACAGGTGGCTCCCAGATTAGTCAGGCCCACAAACGAATTCTACAGAAACACAAGAGTTACGGTTGTAACATTAGCCTCCATGATTCTTAAATTTACAGAATGATTTTTAAGCCGTCCCGATCAGCTTGGCATGACCACCGGAACCCCTTCTTTGTTGCAGGTGGGGCAGAACTTTCATGGAGGCCTTTTTTGTTTGACCATCACTGTGGTTGACCACAGAGCAGAAAAGACTTCAGACAGCAACAATGCTCATTTCTATCACAACTGTCATCTCCAGCCTCTTAAACCTAAATTAGAACAAATGTTTCTAGAAAAGAATAGTTTGAAGCATGTATGCACAGGCTTTTTATTATACTTCTGAATGCCAGCACTTAATAGGATGACAAAATGAGACTTCTAGAAGAGCTCGGAAACAGGGAGGAAGGCAAGTTCCCTCCCATTTCAAAGATCTTGAACTTAAAACTTTTAATTGCGAAAATATCAATACAATGATAAAGCTGACTGATGCATGCTGGGCTTGTTAGAAATATTAATGCATATTTTTAAATATATATTTAAAAAATATATATATATAATTACAAGACAGAAACCATCATGGCAATTTGTTGGTAAATTAGCACCCCTCCTTTAAAGACATTCTAGGTTCTAAACAAAACATGTTCTCTCTTAAAGCAACACAGAATCAGAACTCAAACCAAGACTACTACCTAAGGACTTGCTGTACTATGTGATTAACTGTTTTAAAGCATAATGTTGGGGGCTGGGGATGTAGCTAAGGGTGGAGAGCTTGACTAGCACACACATGACCCTGGTTTGAGCCTCAGCCCAAATATAGTTTTATACATTTATAAATGTGGCTAGTATGGCTTAACGAAGAACTATGGTTCTTTGACACCTACACAGGTTACCAAAATCATTAACAGTTTGTAGTGATTTCTTTCTTTCCATACTTTTTTAGATTAAGAAGGAGTTCTGAGGATGGAATGCAGGGCCTCCCTCCACTGCTGTGGTACAGGGCCACTCTAACAGGTTTCTGATCATAGGTACTGAACAACAGTGAAAATAAATAAGGCCTACCAAGCACAATCACTCACCTTTTTCCTCCTCTCACAGTTGGGATCATCGATGTTATGAAAGCTATTTTCATCTATCTCTCCTAACCAGATGTGCTCGCCAATCCCAACTAAGCAATTTGGATTTCCTCTGCAGTTTCTTCTACAAAGAGAAAAAAAGGAAATAATTACAATTTAATTAAAAGATATCCCGAGGAAGTGAGAGAGGTGGAATGGAGCTTTTTATTTATTGAGCACTTGAGACAGGGTTTCTCAGGACAGCCCTGGCTCTCCTGGAACTCTCCCTGTAGACCAGGCTCACAGAGAACTCAGAGATCAGCCTGCCTCTGCCTAGGCTGCCACCACTGCCTGGCTAGAATTGAGATTTTTTTGAACACGATAAATATGGTGTGAGAAATGGGGAACCATGGTGGGCTGGGGAAGGTGCTGGTTGTGTTACAGTGTTACTCAATATAAAAAAAAAAATTTAATTAGATCTGTAATAATTTTTTAAAGGAATATTATATTAAGATGGAGAAATCAGAAAATAAACATAGCCACTCAATTTGTGTTAAAAGAAACACAAAACAGACAAAACCTAGTCTAATGGCACTGTTGACCTGCACATCATGAATCAAAAGATGTATTTGTAAATGGGCATGAAGCTGTTTTCTGACTACTCGAGTTCCTGTGTTACTGAGATGGGGGATAACAGCTTCTTACCACACAGACAGCAACTCAGCAACCAACAGTTGCAGAGTCTATTCCAATGGAATAAAACAACCAGCTGGGGGCTGGTAAAGCCAAGCCATGTGAACACCATCATTAATCAGAGCACTCATTAAGCAGTATCCTCAAGAAAAAGGAACAAGGAACAAGCTCATTAACAAACCCTGACTTCTAAATATTCTCCACTAAAACCACAAGGTCCCTGAGGGAAATTGTAAGATGAACATAGACTGGCTTGCTGTCCCCTAAAAAAGTGATGGGATGGTGCATATTGAAAGGACACAGAATCCCATACGGAGAGGGGCACAGCATTCACTGGCCAAATCCAGCAACAAAATCGGTATGTCACCAAAACGGGTTCGCGGCACACAACCACAATCAGCACCTGTGAGGCTGAGGCCAGAGGACTGTAGTGACTAGAAGTCAGCCTGGGCTACATCAAAAACACTGTCTCAAAAAGGAAAAGCGGGAAGGAAGCCATAGTAGCTCACAGCATAATTCCAGAACTCAGGAGTCAGAGGCAGAAAGAAGCTAGAGGCCAGCCTGGGCTCCACACACTAGCTCCCAGGGCTAAACACTGAGATGCGGTATCTAGAGTCCACTGACTCCGTAGTGAGACAGAGGGACAGAGGAAAACCCTTCTTCACAGAAAGGCCAGCTATCGAACAGCAGTGACAGAACCAGAAATCACCAGGTGACATCTTTTAAAATATAATAACAAGGCCTGGCAGTGATTGCCACGCCTTTAATCCTAGCACTTGGGAGGGGAGACAGAGGCAGGATTTCTGTGAGTTCCAGAATAGCCAGTTAGAACAGAAAAATCCTGTCTCTTGGAAAAACAAAAAGTAAAAATAAAAAATAAAAGAATAACAAGGCAAGCAAGCAAAAGAAGAAACAAGACTGACAATGTCTCTCAATATCTCACTCAGCACAAGTATACTAACGACAAAGGGTGAAGAGTTAACTGGAGAAGCCCAATCACCACCACTCTGAACAAGCAACCAATTATAATGCAGAGAACAAACAGGCCTGAGAGCCACTCGCCCACCTGGGCACTCAGACACACTTTGGTAGTGTTCTGGCCAAAAGCACAGAACCTATGCCTATGTGCAGATAACTGCACACCCAATCTTAGAAACACCCCACAAAAAGTCAATGTCATGCACACAAAGAAACAATTCCAGATTAAGAGAGCAGAGACACAAGTGAATGTAACAGGATCTTGGGTTTCTTCTCCCTTTAGGACACAGTATTAGGATGTATGTGTATATTTGTGAAGGTTACCCACAAAGGCTTTACTGATAGCAGTGAAGGCTGAACATGGGGCGACAGAGGTGGTTGTTCAGGGGATTAAGGCACTTGCTGCCAAGCCTTAGAACTTGCCATGTAGCCTTGGCTGGCTGGCCTGGAACTTGTGGTAATCCACCTGCCTCTGCCTCCTGAGTGCTGAATTACAGGTGTACAGCACCACTCCTTTTTTAAATTACCTTTTTTACGTCTTATTTATTTGTAGGGAGGACACACACACACACTCACAAATATGTACATGGTGGGTTCATGCCACACATGCACGTGGATGGGGAACTGAGGACAACTTCCCTTCTACCACATGGATCCCAGAAATGGCACTAAGGTCACCAGGCTCGAAAGCAAAGGGCTTTACCTTCTGAGCCACCTTGGTGGCTCTGTTCTCTTATACTTGCTATAGTAGAACATTCAATCTATTTACGAAATAGAGAAATAACTTACAAGGTCCTATAAATGTACTGTCTTCCAGAGACAAGCCCCTGATAGTTATCCAATCTAAAGTAATCACCCCTTAACACATACAGATAAGCCACTTGAAATGGACTCAGAAGATTGGTGTGTGTGTGAGTGTGTGTGTGTGTGTGTGTGTGTAAAACAATTTAAGAAAAAGAGGTCAAGAAATTGAGACGCAGTGGGAGGACACGGGAGGGGGAACTTATGAGATGAAAATTATGTAAACACAGCAATCGTGCATGAAATTCTCAAAAAATAAAACTAAATAAATAAATAAATGAAGCCCAGGGTGGCAGTGCGCACCTTTAGTCCAGCACTCAGAAAGCGGCAGGCCACTCTCTGAGTTCTAGGACACCCAGGATGACACAGTGAGACCTTTTCTCAAAATGAATGTCATGTAATTTGGCTGGGTAGACAGTCCTACAAGTCCTTCAGAAGGCAGTTCCAATGGACAACTTGGCACTGAGTCTGTTTCTGATGTAGACTTTTTCATCCTTTCCCATCTTCCACACACAAGCCATGTACACTCCCAGGCTCTAAAGCTGACTTCAAAGAATGAACACGGTCTGTAACCTAAAAATTTCAATAAAACTTTCAAAAGCTAAAGTAAGAGGTTTGGGTGATTTGCGTTGTTTGACATTTTTTGTGTTTTTTGTTTGCTTTTATTTTTGTTTTTTGAGGCATAGTTTACCTGTGTAGCTGTGGCTGTCCTGGAACTTGCTATGTAGATCAGGCTGACATCGAACTCACAGAGATCAGCCTGCCTCTGTTTCTGAGTTTTGGGATTAAAGACACCATATTTGTAAATTAATTTTATTTTGCTGTCTTTGAGACAGAATCTCATGTAGCCTCAGAACTCCTTAAACCAATGGATCTCAACCTTCCTAATGCTGTGACCCTTTAATAGAGTTCCTCATGTTGTGGTGACCCCCAACCAATTATTTTCATTGCTACTTAGTAACTGTAATTTTGCTACTGTTAGAAATCATACTGTAAATATCCAATGTGCAGGATGGTCTTACAGGTTGAGAACCACTACCTTGAGTTCTGATCCTCCTGCTTCCATCTCAAGTGTTGGGATTTCAGGATATGTTACTATGCTTGGCTATAATTCCTTAATAATTGCTATTAAGTCTCAAATCATCAAAAAGACCGTCTCACCACTGGTGAAACGGAGCTGCCCTCCTTCTAGCCTATACTATTTAAAGGGGACTCAAGCTGACTAGAGCTTTCCAAATAGTTGCTCTCTCTTATACATCACCCATTACTGTAGGTATTGTATTGTTGTAAGAAGAGTAAATGAAGATATTTCTATCCTAAGCAGTCACATCCAGAAGAGACAGCACAGTGCCTAGGATGGCTACAGAAGCCAGTCTCCCATTCCTCCTCACTGGTACCTAGCAGCCCTCATTCCTCACAGGTGTGGGGGATTTTATCATCACACATGGATGTTGCAGGAGTTTATTTTTAGTTATGTTTAAAATATTGTTTTGTGAACTGTTGGGTGAGGGTATGCCTAGGTCTTGGCGTTTTGTATTGTTCGCAGGTGTTGGATTTCTGTGGTTGCTTAATTGCTAATGATCTGCACGTGCTATCAGTAAAATACCTGAGGATTTCTGAAAGAATAAAAACACTTGAGCTCAGACGCTCGAGGTTCCATTGTCCATTTAAGGGCTGGCTAGATGGTGGTTCCCTCTGTTGAGGTCTGGCAGGGTTTGCAATTTTGAAATATTTTGTCTTCTTGGCTGAGCCACCCATCAATGTACAGCTAGCTACACATGCACCTCCCGGGTGTGGGGGATTTTATTATCACACATGTACCTCACAATGTCAGGAATTTTATAATCACATGTGTACCAAAAATGTTTCTGTCCTTTGACATCATCAAAATACAAGAACAGTTGGAGACCCAGTGTTGGCCAGGGGACAGATCCCTCGTCCCATGTGCCCAGCTCCCTCGTGCTCCTACTCCCCTAGGTCCTTCACCACATACTGCTCCATTGGGGTGCAGTCAAATCATCACTCAAAACCAAACAAACACCAACAGGGAACTCATGGAGACTGAAAAGGAAGAGGACAAATCCTTTACCACAGTGGATATTTCTGTCCCCACCCTACAACCAGCCCAGCTGTGAACCAATGTGGTGTTTTGTGTTCATTTACCATCATTCAGTAAATTTCTGACAGTCTGTATTTCTAACAGGGCGGGTCACACCAAGAGTTGTGCCAGATATGCACAAAGCCCAAATATATAACTGCATTTCTTTTCTCCTCTTACTTTCTTTCTTTCTTTTTTTAATTGAGACAGGATCTTTCTACATATATGTTTAGACCAGGCTAGCCTGGAACTCAGAGATCCACTTGCCTCTGCCTCTTGAACGCTAGAATAAAGGCCTGTGCCATCGCACCTGGCTTCTAAACTGCATTTCTTATCCAAAAATCACAATATCATACACCATTTTTGAAAATTTCCAAAAAAAATTAAATGACAAAATTCTAGCCAGATGTGGTAGCATACACTTTTAATACCAGTAGTCTGTGAATTTGAGGCCAGCCTGGTCTACATAGTAAGTTCCAGGACAGTCAGGGCTGCATAAGTGAGACCCTGTCTCAAAAACTCAAACTTCTAAATAAATAAATATATAAATAAATAAATAGAAAGTGAACAAGTGTTTTTTGTTTGTTGCCACATTCTGCATTAAATCTAAACAAGCTTAAACAAAGTAAAGTCAGGTATGCTCTCTGATCCTACCAAATCAAAAGGCTGGGGACAGACAGTTCAATGGCAGATGTTTGCCTAACATATGAGGTCCTAGATTCAAGTCTCTGTACCACAAAGTAACAGAGATTAGAGAAGGAAAATCAGCTTAAAATAAAATATAGGGGCTGGAGAGATAGCTCAGTGGTTAAGAGCACTGGCTGCTCTTCCAGAGGACCTGGGTTCAATTCCCAGCACCTACATGGCAGCTCACAACTTCTGTAACTTCAGTTGATAGATTCAACACCCTGATACAGACATACATGCAAGCAAAACACCAATGCACATAAAATAAAAATCACAAAAGATAACTGCAGCATTCCTAAATTCTTAGAATTAAATAGCAGACTTCAAAGGAGGTACAAAAAAAGGCTCATAAGATGGGCCAGCTGCTGAAGCAATACCTCAGGTTAGGGAATTGGCAATTATTTTATAGGACTGCTGGAACTGATCGATCACTCTGGAGAAAAGGTGGCCTCGGCACTCAGGAGGCTGAAGAACAGTTTCAAAGATCAAATAGGAAAGAAATGCTTAGCTAACCAACTCACATTTGGGGACCTACTCACCATGGGGACACACCAGCATGGCCGTCCTCCAGAATGTGAGGAAACGTGTTCCAACACTTCCTAGTACTTAAATTGTATCATTTTAAATTAAGGACTTTTAGGTTTTTCTAAGGAACTGGTTTTAAATTAGCTATATGACAATCAAAAGCCAGCTCTGGTGGGTACACATTTGCAGTCCAGCCTTAAGAGGCTGAAGGGGTTGCCAAGAGTCTGACCAGCCTGGGCTACAAAGCCAGTGCAGTTTGGAAGATAAATAGGGAATGTAAAACTAAGCCTACGTACATGCAGACGGGTACACACAAAACTTAAAACAGTCTTTGTTTTGTTTTCTAAGTCAGTCTCTAGCTCAGGTTGGCCTGATTGATACTCACTCTAGCCTAAATGTCCAGATGTCCTCTGGTTTTAGTCTCCCAAGTACAGGGATAACAGGCAGATATCACCATGACCATCTGAAACAGAACTCTTCAGATCATTTCATTTCTTACAAAGCAAAAGGGGCTGGGTCTGTGGAACACACACCTTTAATCCCAGCACTCCAGAGCAGAGGTAGGTGGATTTCTGTGAGCTCCAGGCCAGCCTGGTCTAGAGAGCAGTCCCAGGACAGCCACAACTATAAAGAGAAATCTTGTCTCAAGAGGGTGGGAAGGGAGAGTACGTTTTTAATTTGGTTGCTGCAGAAACATGTCTTTATGAAGGATGTGTGCATAAATAAAGATAATCATTTTTTAAAGATTTTATGTATATGAATGTTTTGCCTGGAATTATATATGTGTATCACATGTGTGTGCCTGGTACCTGTGAAGGTCAGAAAAGGGCACTGGCTCTCATGGAACTAGAGTTATGGGGTGGTTGTTAGCCCCTGTGTGGGTGGCTGGAAACCAAACTCAGGTCCTCTGCAAGAACAAAAGCTATTAAGTTGCTGAGCCATCTCCAGGCCCAGCTTTTAAAAAAAAAAAAAATTAAATTATTTTGTGTGCACATGTGTGAAGGTCAGGACAATTTACAAAGTCCTGTCCCTCCATCACAGGCTGGAACTCAGAATCAGTCTTGGCAACAGGCACCTTTACCTGCTAAGCCATCTTCTGTACCCTTCATTCAGGCTTTTTAACTTATTTAGTGAGTGCAATAGTCCATGGTGACAGCTATGGAGGTGGCGCTGGATTAGAGCCCTGTGCTAGGGAAGATCCATTTGGGTGGTTTATATGAAGTGATGTCAGAAAAGTTTCAATTTGCTATTGACAGATAAGCTGGCAGCAGCTGGCCTTCCAGACATGCCACAATGCACCAAGTAGAGGTAAGCAATGTGATTATGCATAATTAAATCCTGTCACCATAGCGAAGCAACTAGGCTTTACAGGTTTATATATTCTGTCAAACAGAGATGCCCAGCTAAGTAAGAATGACAGACCAGGGATGATACCTTAAAGACAAAGTCACAGTCATTAAAGAAAGGCTCCGAACAGGGCTGACAAACAGGCAAGCAGGAAACTTCAGATAAACAAGTGCTATGGTAACAGCAGACACAGAGCACTGTAGCAGAAACCTCACCAGAGGGAAAGTGTTGTCTGTTGGGAGCCTCTAAGGGCAGGCAGAAACGGACTCACTGCAAGAAGACAAGAGAGTAGTATTCCAGATAGAGGACAGCAGGTGGAGAGATGAGGCTAGGCAGTCAGCTAGGCACACCTGAAGTTTAAGTAAAAGGTGAGAAAGCTAAAGAGGCTGTGGAGAAGTCAGAGGCCAGATCAGGTAGCAGAAGACTGCCAACGAGAGGGTGGACCTAACCCTAACAAGTAGCAACAAAAAGGCTTTATGTAGAAAAAAACCTCATCTCCCCTGTAGAAGTCCTCTGCTTCTCCATGGAGGTGCTGACCAGACTCAGCTCAAGTCTCTGCAAGCTTTATGTATACCGTGTACATACAGGAGTCCAGGAAGAGACCAGAAGAGGGCGTTAAACCCCCTGTAACTGAGTTACCGGTGCTAGTGAGTCACTATGTGGTGCTGAGGACCAAACTGAACCCAGGTCCTCTGCAAGAACAGTCAGTGCTTTTAACCACTGAGCCCTCCCTCAGCCTCAAAATCCTCCTTAACATTCGGTCTTGCAAGGCACTGTTTTCTGGCTCTGAGCACAGGCTACTCTGTCAATGGTTTCTGAAGGTCTTCATTTACCTCTTTCAACCAAGAGTCAAGCTGCCATAAAATACTTGACAGCATTAAAGCAAGAGCTTTTACCTAGGGCTTTCAATTCACTGGGGCAATTTAGAAAGAAAAATTCCCAGTGGCAAATGAACTACTAAAACAGTGTTTAAAAGACTCCTGGAACAAAGAAGTCAGCTCACGGTTCCAGCAATGTCACAGGAACCCCCTCTCTAGGCCTGAAGAGGCCCTTTCTGGTACCATCAGGTTTTCAAATTGAAAAGGGAAAAAAAGAAAAACAAACAAACAAACAAAAAAAAACTTAAGCTGCTTTCTTACCCTTGCTTGTCAAATAAAGAAACAGAAAATAAGAGTTACAATAGAGAAACCCTGTCTCAAAAAAAACAAACAAAAATAAATAGATAAATAAATAAATAATGAAGAGTTAAAGCTCAGTGGCAGAACACAGGCTGACTGTCATGGCCAAAGTAGAACAGATGCCACCCAACTGCCACATGGTAAGTATGCTCTATCTTTGTAGATCACTGTTTCCCACAACAGAAGAATCATTTCTGCTGAGACAGGGTCTCACCCTGTAGGCTCTGCTGGCTTGGAACACCCTCCAAAGACCCAGCAACCTTACATTTGAAGCAATCTTGCCTCTTCCTCCTGAGTGCTGCTTACAGACACATGTCCTGCTTATGGAGTGGGGCTAGAACAAGGGCTCTTGCTCCATAGGCAAGCACTCCATCAACCTCTGAGCCATATTTCCAGACCAACTTTCTTTTAAAGAATGTAATTTCTGTCACAAAAGAAAAATTAACTAATTTTAAAAGGAAGGAAGAAATAGTAGTAGAGCAGAGCAAGGCCTGGTGGTAGTTGTAATCCCAGCTCCAAAAAAGGCTTGAGGCAGAAGGGTCTCAAGGTCAAGCTGGGCTACACATAACCAAACAGACTCCCAGTGATGAGGTGTGACCTGGGATTAGGCAGCAGCCTACAAGGTCAAAAGTCTCTAAGAGAAAATATGTTAGATAAACAGGCAACAATCATTCAGGACAAGACCATGGCTTTACAGCACAAAACCTCCAAAACCAGTAATAGTGTGGTGTGGAGCATGTCTTCAAGCCTAGCATCAGGTGGCCAGCCTTGTCTACACACCAAATTCCAGGCTGGCCAGGGGTACACAGTGAGGGTGAAAGAAGCTCATACCAAAGTAGGCTGTGGAGATGCCTGCTGGAGAGGTGAAGGGAGAAATACTCCAAGTTCAAAGACAGTCTGGGCTACATAGTCTGAAACTGAAAGAGGCCCACAGGATCACCCCAGGGGCTGATCCCAAGAACCTAAGTGGTGGTAGAACAAACTTCAAGTAGTTCTCATACCTTTACTCACCCACCCCACCCCCCACAGAGCAGTATCCTATATACTTAGTAACACTGTTCTCTTATTTTGTTTTTGTGAGACATGATTTCTCTGTGTGATAGCCGGAGCTTTGTAGACTGGGCTGGCTTCTCAAGTGCTGGGATTAAAAGCATGTGCCACTGTGCAGGGCTTTATTAATGTTGCTCTTACCCTGAGATTTTTCTAAGCAGTTTCAGAAATGCCAATAGTCCTAGAGGCAGGATGTGGTGGCACACACCTTTATTCCTTGGGAGGCAGAGGAAGGCAGATGGACTTTGTTAATTCCAGGCCAGCCTGGTCTAGGGAGCGAGACCCAGTCTCAAAAAAAAAAAAAAAAAAAAAAAAAAAAGGAGGGAGAGGGAGTGCTGAGGATGCCTAGAATACAACAACCCCCAGGTATAAACCCCACCAAGCAGGATATACTCAGGAAGAGCAGGAGTTCAAGGTCATCCTTGGCCATATAAAGTCAAGAGACCCAACAATAGCTAAATGAGACTCTTTCTTCCTAAACAAAACCCTAAAAATAATTTCTCTAAAGAAAATATATGAGGGGCTGGAGAAATAGCTCAGTGGCTAAGAGCACATATTGTTCTTACACAGGACCCAAGTTCAAGCCCCAGCACCCATATCAGGCAGCTCTCAACTGCCTACAACTCCCTAAGGCACATACATACACAAGAGACACATGCAGTCACATAAATTTAAAAAAAAGAAAAAGAAAATATATGAATGGCCAATAAGCATGTAAAATATATTCCACTCTTTTAGTCATCAAGGAAATTGCAAATCAAAACCACAAAGAACAGACAAATGTAAAGATATGAAGAAACTGGAATCTTCCTACAATTCTCTGTGAACACTCTGGAGGGAAAAAATATTTCCTCAAAAATTTTAAACAACTGCCACATGACCCAACCATTCCCATCCCAGATATATACTCACGAATAAACAAGTATTCATGAAAGCAAGTTATGACAGGCAAAAAGAAACAATTTACAGGTCTATCAACTGAAAAATGGTGCTGAGCATAGTGGCAAAAGTCTTTGATCCCAGCACTCAAAAAGCAGAGGCAGGGGACCTCTATGAGTTCAAGGCCAGACTGGTCTGCAGAGATCCAGACCAGAGCCCCAGTCTTAAGAAAGGAAAAAGGCTGGAGAGATGGTAAGAGCACTGGCTGCTCTTCTAGAATTCAATTCCCAGCACCTACATGGCAGTTCACAACTGTCTGTAACTGCAGTTCCAGGGTATCCAACACTCTCACACAGACATACATGCAGGTAAAACACCAATGTACATTTAAAAAAAAATTTTTTTAAAGGGAGGAAAGAAAGAGTAAAAATAATATGACCTATGACATAGGCATACAACGGAGTATTAGAAAAATAGAGAAAGAGGCCAGGCATGGTGGCACAAGCCTTTAATCAGCACTGGGTAGGCAGAGAGAGGTGGATCTCTGAGTTTGAGGCCAGCCTAGTCAGAGAAATCCTGTCTGGAAACCTTTTAAAAAAAAAAAAAAAAAAAAAAAAAGACCTGCGGCCACTGCCTTAAGTCCCAGCACCTGGGAGGCAGAGGCAGGCAGATCTCTGTGAGTTCGAGGCTAGCCTGGTCTACAGAGTGAGTTCCAGGACAGCTAGAGTTACAACACTGAAACCCCCATCTCGGAAAAAAAAAAAAAAAGGAGAAAAACAAAGAAATGAAAATGCCCAATGTGAACCTGAAAAGACCCTCAATTCACTAGTTATTAGGTAAATGCAAACCAAAAGGGGGCTGAGGATGTACCTCTACAGTAGTATTTCCTTATCTACAGGGTTCTGGCTCTATGCAGAAGGAGGCAATAAACAGACACTATACCACTTCACGCTCACTCCCGAAAGCTGGGGTGTAGCTCCTGTAACTCAGTAGAGTTGCACAAACTCTGGGTTAAAGCTCCAGCACTAACAGAACAATGGCACAAGCCTATAGTCCCATTGCTCTCATAATCTCATATAGTCACAGTACTTAATAACAGGGCTGTTAAGTCCCAGGTAAGCATGGACTACAGGGTGACACACACACACACACACACACACAGACCAGCCTGAACAACCTAGTAGACTGTCTTTACAAAAAGAGGGGCTGGAGAGATGGCTCAGTAGTTAAGAGTTTGGTTCTCAGCACTAATGAAGCAGTTGACAACCCTTTGTAACTCCAGTTCCAGGGGGTTTGGTGTCCTTTTCTGGTCTCCATGGTCACCAGGCACACATGTGGTATGTATACACACATACCAACACACATATACAGACACACACACACTCACAAAAGCAAAACACTCATACACAAGAAAAAATTTTTTTTAATCTTCAAACATACAAAACAAAGTCCCTAGCCTTACAAAAAGAAATAGAAAAGCATAGAGATTGTACACTTTCAAAAAGGATTATTTATGTGTTCAAGTGTGTGCATGTGTACTGATGTGCGGGTGCCCACGGTGTTGAGAAGGGGGCTCTGTATACACTGGAGCTGCAGTTGCAGGTGGTTTGTGAACCAAAGGTGGTGAACAAATGGTACTATGGTTCTTTGAAGAGGAGCCTGAGCCCTCTTAACTAATTAGCTATCTCTCCAGCCCGACTGAACTTCTATCCCCCCTGCTGAGGAATAGATCCGACAGCCTGAAGCATAAACAGCCACTGGATCTCCTCCAGCACGCTAACTATACGCTTCAAACGAGTATCTCAGTAAGGCAGTTTAAAATTCCATAATTTACAGATTGATATCATTCCAGAACTTTTGAGGAGTCCACGTCCTTGTGAGCAAATACCTGGAGATTGGAACGGTACACCTGCTTTACTTATGTAAATTTCCTAATTTGCATTCTATCTCAAATGAAGCAGCTCCGAGGCCAGGAACCAAGGCTTCTTCATCTTCTAAGATCTCCCTAAGCACCTGAAGAGACAGGGCTACTGAGCATGCCTACTTCAATCAATTCAATTCAACACACCGGACCAAGTTACACGGTGGGAAAGAGGAAACCACTCTACGCCTAAGGATTCAATGTAAACGAAAGGGGTCGAGAAACGGTAAAAATTCAAGCGCCAAGCAGAAAGAACGTGCACAGATCAAATTTGTTACTCTGCAAAGTGGGATGGAGTTAGGGTGACCAAAAAAAGAAACAGGTTCAAGAGAAACGGCCAACGAGAGAGGGGAGCGGATGACGTAGGTTAACCAATGGTTTTTCTAAAGCTGTTCTCTGCAAATGGTACTGAAGGGGCCATGCCTTCTCAGCGTGCTTTCACAGAAGATAAAAAGTGATAAAGTTGGCTGCCGACAAGTTCCTCTTTTGCAAATGAAAAGGGCACAGCTGTGGCAAAGACAGACCAACCCTCCAGCGTTTACTAAAGCCTATCTCCAATCATCTCCACCGCCATCTTCTGGATGAGAGCCCGAGAGCTGCATCACTTCGGGGGCTGCGTAGCTGCTGGGGTCGTGCAAACCGAGAGGCTAGGCACCTGCACCGTGCACCGCCGTGCTCAGTCGCCTATCCGGCCTCAGCCATGCGACAGCCTCACCTGCACACGCCTCGGATACAGGGCTCCAGCCAGATGCGGTAGGCGGTCTCGATGTGCTCCTGCGACACCTCCTCGGGCCGCACCGTCTCCGCCCAGCGCCAGGCCGCCTTCTCCAGCTGCAGCCGGGGAGCCATGGCCTTGACCGAAAAAGCGCTCGCTGAGCTGGGCGGCCGCCCGCGCCGCCTCCGCCTCCGCCCGAAAGGGCTCCGGCACCTGCCAGCCGAAAGAACCAAGCGCTCCCTTCAGCCAGCCGACCAGTCAATCACCTGCGCGCGCCACAGCCGCCGCGCCCGCCCGCGCCCAACCCGCACGACCAGCCGCAAAGCGCCGCTGCCGATACCCGACAGCCCCTGCGCTTGCGGACGTTAGAGGCGTAAGCCCCTCCGCAGCCCGCGCATGCGTGCTCCCAGCAGCCCCTGCGCCGAAAGAGCCTGTAATCTGACGGGCGGAAGAAAGCACAGCGACTGCCCATAGGCGGCTTGCCACGTCTTTTCCGCCATGGCAAAGACAGCCGCGCTTCAGCCCACGTCCACTACTCTGACGAGTGGAAGCTGGTCCTTGCTCCCCATACATTCCCTGTAACTGTGACAAAATCACGCGAAAAAGTACTCAACGCACACCATAGGGCCACCGGAACTGCGCGGTGGGACCTGTTAACAGTAGAAACCCGGTCAGCCAGAGGCTCCAGGGTCGGCTCCCTGGAGGAGGATTTAACTTGAGACTGGGCGGGTTCCGACTCCTTTCCCGAGCCCTCTGACGTCACGGAGCGTTATGTGCTTTGCTGGTGCTAGAGCGGGACTACATATCCCAGCTTGCATTGCGTTCCTCCACTCGCAGAGTGCAAAGCATGCTGGGATTTGTAGTCTTAGACGTGGTAGGCTCAGTCATTAAGTTGCAAATTGTGTGGGCGCGCACGCGCAAGTCTGGGACGGGTTCTTTGCTAAGGATTGTCTTGTGATTACAAGGTCTACACTTTGACCTCTTTATTCTTTATGGAGGGTACACCCTAGCTCCCGGGTGTAAAACCATTTCCTTTTTGCAACTCCTTCCCCTGGACCTAAAGGTCAAAACGTAATCACGGTATTTGTAACTGAAAAGAACACTTCACTGCTAAAGAAAGGGTATTCGAGGACTTTAAACATGGAAAAACCTTGTGGGGATCTAAACATAATTTTCTTCCTGATTTCCTCTGCCTCTGAGTAACCTTGAACTGAAGTCATTAGCTAACTTACCGAAAGCAAGCAAGATTCAGTCCCTGTGGTTGAGGTTGAGTTCTGGGTTGAAAATAAAAAACAAAGATCTCCTCAGGGTGTGGTGGGTTAGGACTGAAATAACACTTGCAAAACTGAAGCTAGATGACATTTCTAGGTAAGCCTATAGAATGACAGAGAATGACCTTGCCTACACACACACCTCAGCCTTAGAGGGAGGGAGCTGCAGAAGCCATAAGAAAAAGACTTCCCTGAAGGACGCCTACACCCACTAATTAAAAGTTGAACGCAGCTGTGGGATGTGTGATGCCCACCTTTAATCCCAGCACTCCGGAAGCAGTGGCAGGTGGACCTCCGTGAGTTTACTGAGTTTCAGGACAGCCAGAGATACACAGTGAGACCCTGTCTCATAAAACAAAACAGATTAAAAAAAACAAACAAAAAAAGTTGAACACAGTTGTTCTACTTCTCAAGTTAGAAAAGGGCACCTTTCCAGACCCACAACACAGAGGAAGAAAACTCTCAGGGAGAGGTGAGAGGAGAGGTCCAAACTTCATTAGGGACTGTGAAAGTTCTGAAGCTAGTAATGACAGAGTGGAGATTTGCATCTTCTTCGGTCTGAGTCAAGGTTAGATTAGACACAGAAATCTCATGGGATTTGCTGCAAAGCCAGCTGGGCAGTCCTGTCATTCTAATACTTAGGCGTCAGAGGCAAGAGGATCAGGAGTTAAAGGTTGCCCTTGGTTAAACAGGGAATGTGAGAAAGTCTCAAGAAGAAGAAAGGGAATGAAGAAAATGAAATGCAGACGTGACATGCCTACACTCCTGGGTATGGTGGAGGAGAAGGTTTACTGTAGAGATGAGGGAGCGCAGAGACAGAGGCATCTGGAAGAGTCCAGAGTGAACTTGGCCATCAAACTGAACCAGGCCATGTGGGGAGAGGGGGAGGGGAACGAGGAGGGACAGAAGCCAAGAGGCCAGAAGAGCAGGAACCCACAGACTAAGTAGACACTTCTAATTAAGACAGACTGGAGAGTTAAGCAACGTAGTGAGTTACTAGTCTCTGTTCTAGGTTTCATTTGAAAAAAGACAGTGAACCAATGGGTGAAAATTTGTGTGCACTTGCTATTGGCTTGTGAACAATTCTTGTTTGGAGAAAGAACCTGTGTATTTGTTTGCCTGGTCTCCTCTTTTAATACTTAAGATTATAAAGTCAGAAAATCCACTGGCATTCAGATTGCCTCCAGCTCATTAGCATTACCCGGTATCTGCAATGAATGACTCTCTGCTTATCAATTCCCATATTGTTGGAAGTAATTCAGTAGGGTAGGTTCCTAGACTCGGTATTTCAAAAGGTAAGTGCATAAGGAGCTTTGTTAGGTACTCAGAATTGCCTGGGAGGGTCACTCCAGGTCGCACTTTTTCCGTCAGACTTCTGGTGGAAGGCCCATTTCTCAGAGCCTCACCAACAAAAACAATGCATTGTTAGAGTTTTTCATTGTATTCACTTGTGGTTTTTCTTTGCAGTTGTGTAAATGTGAGTCACCCTGAATATCTTTTTGTATGTTTCAGGGTCAATTTTAGATCTTTATGACTTGCCTGGTTATGTCTTACCTTTAGATTTCTGGGGTTTTTTTCCTCTTTCTTAAATAATTTATTCTTTTTCAAGTGGATTTGAATTTTGAGCCCACTACTTGTTATGTATGTTTCAATGTTTCCTCACAGTTTATCACTTTGTTCACTTTTACTGCTTGACAATGAAATATTCAGGGTTTTTTTTATGTTCTTGTGTGTGGTATATGTGTGTGTGTATACATGAGTGTGCATAGGTGCACACAGACCAGAATCCCCTTCTGACCTTGGTGAGTGAGAGGACCAGCGCCCTTCACTGGCCCTTCTGCATTAGCAGCCAGATGTACTGGGGTTTTTCTCATTTAACAAGACATCTCTCAATCCCTCTACCCTTCCCCGCTACTGTCCCAGTCCCCTGCCTCTCTTCTCTAGTAAAACTACTGTGAAGAATTCCCTAGATTTTCCACTTCCCTTCCAATTCTTCCTTAAACCTATTACAAAACATTGCTGCCACCACCTCCACCTCCCCATAAAAAAACCCACTGTCAAAAGACAAAATTAAGCCAGGCATGGAGGCAAACACCTGGTATACCAGCAGAGGCAGAGGGATTCCCCCCAATTTCAAGGCCACGCTGCTCAACATAGCAATTTCTAAAACTGGATGTGCTGGGACATGGAGTGAGGGTCCAAATGAGCCAGGCTGAGGGAACTGACTTTCCCGGTAGAGAAGGGCTGAAGACCGCAAAAAAACGAGCAAGTGGATTGGCTGTGTCAAAATGACCTTCTTTGTAAAGACCAACGAATGGAGAAACAGAACACTCTTTTTCTAGACCCTCCAGCAGTGTGTGACTGCCTTCCTTCCTTCTAGCAGAAACTGCCAGCCTTCTTTTCAACTTACTGTTGTGGGGTAATAACTAGCGAAGACTAGTTTAAGCCAATAGAAAGTCTTTATTAACCGGCCTGGTGTTTCAGATCCCAGTATAGATAGCCCTGAGCCTTTCTTAGGGAGAACTTCTAAACACAAGAACCATGACTTGTTGACACACTTCAGTTAACAAGAACAGTTACGCCAGAAGCAAACTACAGAAGCCAAGAAAGCAAAGTTAGTTCATTTAGAGACTTTCCCAGAACTATAGACTTTGATGGATTAGATCTTTGTCTTTGTTTTGATGGTGGTGCTGTCTACATGCTGAGTTTCATGCCCTGAATGGCACTTCCATCATGAAGTTAGTTGTGCTAAGGTCTGGGGGCCTACTAAGGTCTGGAGCCCTGTTACAGTACAACTTTTTTCTCTTAATCTTTTTTGGAGGGACATGGTCTCACACTGTAGTTGAGCACAGTGTTCCATGCCTGTAACCCCAACATTTGGGAGGTGAGAGTAGGCTAGGAGTTCAAGGCTAACCTTGGCTGCATAAGACCTGATCCCAAACAAATAAAAATACAAAAAATCAGGACCAGAAATACAGCTCAGTTGGTAGAACGCTTGCCTAGCAAGCAAGAGGCCCAAAGTTAGGTCTCTGTCATCATATGCAAAGAACATGGTGGCTCACATCTGTGATCTCAGCACTCAGGATAGAGGCTTTAGGATCAGAAGTTCAAGATCATCCTCGGCTATTTATGGAGTTCAAGATTAGATTTGGTTCTACATGAGACTCAAACAACAGAAAAGAAAAACTCAAACGAACAAAGAAAGCTGATGTGCTTACTGGGTCTAGCAGCCTGTTGATCCAAGTACTCAGGAGGCAGAGTGAATTCCAGGCAGCCAGAGGTACCTAGTGAGGGCACATAAAAAATAAATAAATAAAAAGCTAAGGCGTCTCGGTGTTAATAGACTGGTTTTCTTTTCTTTTTCCTTTTTCTTTCTTTCATTTTTTTGTTTGTTTTTGGTTTTTGCTTGATTAGGGTTTTTTGAGTTAGGGTTTCTCTAAGTAACCTTGGCTGTCCAGAAACTCTGTAGATCAGGCTGGCCTTGAACTCACTCGGATCTACATCTCTGCCTCTGCCTCCCAAGTGCTGGGAATTAAAGGCAGGCGTGTGCCGCTGCCACCCCCATCTGGCTTAGACTGTTTTTCTAACATGCACAGTTGCCTGGCTTCAGTCCCCAGTACCCCAAGACAAGAAGGAAGTGAGGAACCTGCCTGACTCCATTTTAAGGCATGAGCCATTATGAAAAATATGTTTTCACTTACTATAATAGTTAAGAAGCTGTTGTTGTTGTTGTTTTAAGTTTGTTTCCTTGAACCTGACCTACCCCAACCCATGACCTTGACATTGAGAACATCCCTAATCACCCTCCTTAATCACATGGCCACCACATTGTGTTTTTGAGATTCTTTTTTGCATTTCCTCATTGTCCCATTGTCTCACTCTGTAAAACATGATTTTACTGTGCACGTGATTTTTACTCCTTAATAAAAGAGTCCCAAGAAATGGACTCGTGGCTGCTCTCTTTAACCCAATTTAGGAAGCAGCCACCTGCCAGCTGCACTCCAAAAAATAAAAAACAAGCTTGCTCCAATTTGGCTCAAATTATGGTAATGGTTTTATCCTCACCCAGTGGGATTAACAGAAGAATGATAGAAACCTGCATATCAGACTTCAGGACTATACAGTATTACGATTCCTAAAGAATAGCCAAGTGTTTCTAGCACAGGGATCTGTCTTGTTGGTCACACTGCTAGTTAGCATGTTGGATAAGTTTCCTCTCAAAGACAAAAACTTTAACCAGAGTAGTTTATTTTTAGTTGTTTAAAATAATCATTTTGTGCACCACTAGGGGGAAGGACTACCTAGGCCTTGGCATTTTGTATTGTCTGCAGGTGTTGGATTTATGTGGGAGATGTTTGATTGCTGATGATCTGCATGTGCTATTGAAAGGATTTAAGAAATATGAAGCCTAGGAATGCAGTCACATATAGGGGGAAATGCCTCCTATTGAGAAATGCCTTCCCAAGTACAGCCATTAACAGTACTCTTCAGTCTCCTCCCCACCCACAGGGAAATGACCATTAAGCTTATCAGCAGGATTCATCCTTCCCCAGCATACCAGGAGCCACCCTGTCTCAAGGATGGCTAGTCCAAGGGCACAGGTTGACCATGCCCCCCCCATCCCGCGCGCACGCGCACACTTGCAAAACTCCCAACCAATGAGTTTAAGAGAGCTCTAAGCCAATCAAAGCTGCACAAGCCCCCATCCCCAGACCCCTTTCCCCTGAACCCCATAAAAGTGCTGGGGGGGAAGGGATCAGGGCCCACCATGCTCATCTCCTGCGTGGGATAGGCGGGACCCGGAGTGCGCCGGTTATTAATAATAAATGCCTCATGCATTTGCAGTGGTCCGTATGTCTCGTGGTTTCTTAGAAACCCGCCCGGCTTGCCCTAACACTATCAGTACAATACCTGAGGAGTTCTGAATCAATAAAAACACCTGAGCTCAGAGGCCCAGGGTTTCACTGTCAAGTATGGTGCTGGCCAGGATAATGGTTCCCTCTGCTGAGGTCTGGCAGGGCTTGCACCAATGAATATGCCTCCTTGTTGTCCTTGCTGAGCTGCCCCAGTAGCAACATACCACTTGTAGTGGACGCAAGGAAGAACGAGAAGAAACTCCAGACCTCACAGAGTCTGGTGAAGTATGCTCAGGGCAGCTCCTAGAGGACAAAGATTATATATATGTAAAAATAATGAGTAGAAGTCTCCTGAAGGAAGAGGAGAGTGAGGAAGGAAATAAGCCTCTAGGAAGAGAAAATTGTGAAAATTAAGTAAGAAAAGGGCTCAAAAGTGAGAGCCACAGAATAGAGGCCTTTAGAGAAAGACATTTTTATGGTAAAAACAAAAAATTCAGCTGGGAACAGGAAAGAAGCAAGGTTTCAACTGCCTTCCTGACCATGGAGCTGACTTTCCCACCTGCAGCTGGTGGCAGCCAGGGCACGGGAAATGGAAACCAGAGCATAATGCTCTATAAACTGAGTTGGTTGATGGCTTTTTGTGTATGTGAAGCCCAATCGGGTCTTGTGTTTGAGGTCTATGAAGAAGGGTATATGATTACCCACAGCAGTGGAGAAAAAGAACCACAAACTACCAGAATGTTTCAACTGGAGATTCTTCCCACTGGCCCAGGACCCCTGACTGCTGTGGAAGCCAGGGCTTGGAGCCAAGAATCCACTTATGAAAACTGTCCAGTTGCTTTTCCTGCCAACCAAACTCTATCTTAAAACCTGGAAACTGTCTCTTCAGGGTCAGCACACAGAAGCTGATTCCGGAACTGGCCGAGGTTGTATCTTATGCTGGCAGCCGAATTTGGTACTATAAGAGTTATCCAGGTGGTGCTGGTTTTGAAGGCATAAATGTATCTTTGGAGAGCAGCTGAGGCTTGGCACTGTGAGAGGCCAGGAGAGGCTATTGGTGAAGGTGCAGCTTCAGTAGTAGTTGAAGGCCCAGATTGAAGGGATCATGTAGATAAGTTGAGGCTTGGCCCCATGAAGCCCAGGAGAGGCTACTGATGAATGTGCAGTCCAGTTGCAGCAAGAGACCTTAGCAGCATTTTGAAGATACCAGGGGATGACCACCAAGAACAGCAGCAGCAGTGGAATGGAGCCAGCCAGAGCCTGAAGGACAAGCTGTGTATGCTGCAGAGAGGGCAGAGCCAAAGAAGTGTCTCAAGTCCTTTGGAGGAGCCCAGAAGATCATGAGTGAATTCCAGATAATTGGACATTGATGTTTTTCTGTTGTCCAAAGACATTGTGAATGTGTAGTGGAGAGTGGGAAGGAGATAGGGCATGGCTTCACCAGGCCAGGAAACTGCTCTTTTGGATAAATTGTGCTTTTAAAACTGTAGGGTGGCAGGGCAGTGGTGGCACACGTCTTTAATCCTAGCACTCGGGAGGCAGAGGCAGGCGGATCCCTGAGTTGAGTCCAGCCTGGTCTATAGAGTGAGTTCCAGGACAGTCTACACTGAGGACAGGCTTCAGAAAGAAACTCTTGTCTTGAAAAACAACAACAACAAATATGTAGGGTGGGAGGTAAGTCAGGTTATCAGTTCCTACCGCCTCTAAACCGCAGGGGCAGGTAGGTGAGGTTGCCTGTTTTTTTTGACCTCCAGGCTTCAGGGTGTGTGATGGTTTTGGCTATCTTCTGGAATTCCATGGGTGGCAGGTTTCTTGAAGCCTTGGGCCAGTTGTACGGGGAATTCTTTACACACGAAGTTTTTACTAACATTTTTTCCCTTTGTTTTAAAACATTATTCGTTTTATGTGTGTGTGATATGTCTGTGTACCACATGTGTGCAGGTGCCTGAGGAGGGCAGAAGAGGGTCAGATCCCCTGGACCTAGAAGGTTGTGAGCTGCCACATGGGTGATGTCCTCAGTCCACACTCCTCCCCTGGGTTTGCTTTTCCAGCCTATCCAGACTAGTCTGTGGGACCTATGGGTTGACTCTTCTCATCAAGAGTCTGTCAGCTCTAGGAGAGGGCTTGGCCTGAGGAGCTTCAGACTTAAAGGGACAGAGCTATAACCTAACAGAAAGAAAGAAGGGGGGGAAGGGACCTTAGGGGATAGGAGGGGAGGGGAGGGGAAGGGAAGGGAGGGTCAAAGAAAGAGGAAAATGGGCTGGAGAGATGACTCAGTGGTTAAGAGCACTGACTACTCCTGCAGAGTTCAGCTCCCAATACCCAGGCCAGGTGGCTAACCACTCAACAGGCACCTGCACATACACATAATTAGTTTTAGAAACTGGTAAAGATGCCATCTGGCAGAAAAAAAAAATCCCTCCCCCAGTTAACATTTGTCAAAGATCAAAGTATGTGTTCAAAGTCACATTTCATTCTCAAAAATTAAGTGCACTTTGCTTAGCAACCACACTGTTCTTAAGTCAGCAGATCATGTAAGGACACGAGGAAGCTCTGCCCACACAGAGCAAGGTAAAGGACCCCTCTGTAAGAGGAGTAAAAACCCAGTGTAGCCCGAGCTAATTGTGCTTTCTGCCTGATCGGAAGCTCTGCACCCTTCTGCAGAAGTAGAACTTTGCTTTGCTGAAGTGCTTTGGATTGTGGTCAGTTTCCTGAGACCCCAGACCCATCTCTAATTACAGGATACACAAGACTTGTATATTAGGAGCAAAGTCAGACTTAGAGTTAAGTTTAGGAGTCCGGAACAGAGACACACATAGCAGCAAAGAACGTTATTTTTTTTTCCTCCTTCTCCTTTTCCTTCTCCTTGTGAGAAGGAGAGCTTCTGGGTGATCCTTCTCTCGCCATCGCCCATCTCTCCATGGAATGCTAGAAGTACAGATGTGTCCCATCACATCCAACTTTCTTACCTGGATTCCAGGGCTCAAACTCCGGTTGTCAGGCTTGCTTGGCAAGTACCTTTACCCGTTAAGTACCTTTACTCCATGAAGCCACCTTACGGTAATATTCCCCTCACATTTTTTCAGGTGTGTTTGTTCAAAAGCATCCCTTAGCGAGGCCTCCCCTAGCTGTCCTGACAAAATGTCAATGCTTTTCTAAAATGTCATGTCTGTTGACATCACCGTATAGTGTTTTTCACCTTGCCACTTACCACCAAAAAAAAAAAAAATCAACTGTTTGATTCCTTGAATTTCTTCAGAGCCTAAAATGGAGGTTTATAATGCTTGAAACTGAATTTACATGTTAATGCTTGAACACGAAGTTTCCCAATAACCCAATAAAATACTTTAGAATTGCTCCCGTTTCCCGCAGGAGAAAAGTAAGAGACGCAAAGGTTAAGAGCACCGTGCAAGGGTCAGACAGGAAATGTGGCACAAGTCACCCTTCACCCATTCCTTTGCTGACCTTGCTTACCATTATTTGCACTCATAGTTCTTACCATTTATTTATTTAGATTTATTTTTAATTATGTATATGTGTGAGTGGATATGTGCCTGTGAGTGTAGGCACCCTCCACAGCCAGAAGAGGGAGTCGGATCTCCTGGAACCAGAGTAACAGACAGTTGTGGGCCAAAGTGAGAGCTGGGATGTGAATTCAGAGTCCTCTCTAAGAGCACCATGCACTCTTCACCAACGAGCTGACTTCCCAATGCCAAATTTCTCATCATTTAAAGGAGGCACGTAAGAGCACCGTGGGCTCATGATGACAAGTGTGTAAGACAGAACGGGTGACAAGCTTATCACCAATACCTACCTGGCCTTGTATCATCACTCAAGAGGTCTAGGGAGAACTGCAAGGTATAGCAGATGCTTAGCTTGCTAGCTTAGCACTAGCAAGTGATGGGGTAAGGAGACAAGAAATATGAAAGGTTGACCCAGTCATGAAAGCTGGGGCATTTTGGGCACAGAATCTTGTCAGGGGATCAGAAGTTGCTATGATTGTCAAGACTGCTGTCTTTCCTCTTTAATTCTCTGTCAGCACTTGTAACACCCACTTGTTTCCAGGGTGAGTAGTTGACTGTCCTCACACACAGTTGTAATCCTTGCACTTAGGAGGTAGAGGCATAAGGTTCAGGAGTTCAAGTTCATTCTTGGCTAAATTATAACAAGTTTGAGGCCAGCATGGGTTACGTCAGACTCTGTCTGAAAACACATACACACACTAAATAAATAAATACATAAAAATCAATATTTCTAGAGAGTGCTGAGAAGATAAATTCAGGGAGATGTGATTGAATGCTGGGTGGGGGTCCATTCAGGTTTAGAGGTGGTTAGGAAAGGTTAGTCTGAGGAAGCAAAATGTGAGCCATGACCGAATGCCCTAACAACGTCATGGACAGACAGCTGTGTGTGAGGAGCACTATGGATAGGAGTTCAAAGGAGTTCAAAGGCCCTGGGACAGGAACCAGCCCTCGGTTAGGAGCTGAAGCAGCTCCTGCTCCCATCTGCCATCCCTCCCTGTTTTTCTAGACCCTCAGAAAGCTTCCTTCGGTGTCCTGGGCCTCTCTCAAGCTCAGACCCCCCACCAGCCTAGGAAGGCAGCAGTTCATGGAGGCTGGAGGCCCCCCTTCTAAAAGCCCTGCAACTAAGCCGGACCTGGGTCTCCTGGATCCTGTCTGGCAGGAGGTGAGCAGACACCCTTGTCTTCTCCAGCTTGGGGCCCCAAATCTCCATGACAACCCTTAGACGCAAAGAATGAAAACCTGGGAGGGGGAGCTCAAAACACTGAGAGGAGACAGAGGAGGAGCTGGCCTCCCCGCTCCTTCTGCCTTGTGCCCTTCCTGGAGCAGCCATCTCCCCCACTGCACCCCAGTCTCCCCGAAGATCCCAAAGGAGATTCTGCAGGTCTGCCCCCTGCTGGGCATAGACCTGGATGGCTTTTCTTTGGCTGCTCCTGCTGGGGACAGCAGCCTTGACAGTGTCTGCCCTGGGGACAGGTAAGTAGAAAGGGCGGGAAGGGGCACACCTGAGGCCCCTGTCCCCAGGCTTTCCCCAGTCAGCACTCACTCTGGAGGGCAGTCTCTTGATGAGATAGGCTGAGTCTTGCTTAGTGTCCTCAAGTCTATCCCAAACCCTTCTAGAAAGAAGGCTGGAGCTCCGAGTGACCCAGAGGTGGGAATCTGTGGGTGGGCAGGGTAGCCCTCGGGTCTGGGGCTGTGGGTGAGACAGTTTGCATCGGGCATTCCTGCAATGTACCCCTAACCTCACTGCTTCTACTCTGCTGTGTCTCCTGCAGTCAAGGAGCCAGAGGTGCAGCCCAGTGACAGGGCATGCGCTTAAGACACATAAGGCTCCGGATTCCATTCC
Source organism: Cricetomys ansorgei (assembly GCA_026225945.1). Lineage (NCBI taxonomy): Eukaryota > Metazoa > Chordata > Mammalia > Rodentia > Nesomyidae > Cricetomys > Cricetomys ansorgei. The sequence goes on from JAMJFZ010004114.1 coordinate 661,002, forward strand.
CAATACCACATATAAAGCTTCTAGAGCTAGGGAGTAGAGGCACATGCCCCATCATCCCTCAGGATGCTATGGCAGGGGATGTCTGCAAGTTTGAGGCCAGCCTGGGCTACATGAATTTCTGTCTCAGACACAAATAAACAAACAAACAAAATGGAACAGATATCAAACTAAACAGTATTTATAAACTCAGGACTTTATTTTTTCCTTAAGAATAAAATGATTCCAGGGAATTGTCAGCAGCTAACTCATGTCACAACCTCATCCTTGCAAGAGGGTTTGCCTTGGCTCCAGACATCACGTTCTCAGTCAACAGCTTTTAGAAGCTGGAAGGAAAGGGAGGAGCTTCTCATCTCAGATCACTCCGTCTTTTAACATCACTGGATGCTGAACCTACGGTCTCACAGGGGCTGGATACTCACCCTACCTCTGAACTACATAGCTGATGCTTTCAATCCGCAGGGCAGAGTTTCACTACATCATCCAGGCTGCCCTTGAGCACACTTCAGGCAGGCCTTGTGTTCTTAATCCTCCTAGCTGGGTTACAGGACTGCACTACCCAGCTAGCTGCTTCATCTTCATCATCATCATCACCAGCCATTGTTTATGTATTCAGAAAGGGTCTTGATATGTAGGTCTCAATCCTCCTGCCTCTGCCTCTGCCTCCTAGGTGTTGGAGATAAATATATGCACCACTATGCCTTGAAAAAAAGAAAAAAAAAAGAGAGAGGAAATCCATCCACCAGAAACTCCCAGCAGACTTCCCCTTAAATCTCATAGGTCAGAACTAGGTCACATGCCAATCCCAAAAGCCCAGGGATGGAATGTTAAATTAACTTTCTGGCGCTTCATAGAGAGTCCATCGTTGAATTTTCCAACGCTCTTTATTAATCACAAACCATGTCAAATCTCAGGGAATTCTATACCCGGGCCGCTAGGCAGAGAGCTCACTCCATGGCTTCCTCACCCTATCTCTCCTGTTGGTTCTCTTCCTGCTAGCTAGCTTCTTCCTCCTTGTTCTCTGCTGTCTCCTTTGCCCTTGCCCTAGTTCTTTTTTATTCCAAATCCTCTCTGTCTCCACCCAGTCTTCCAATATACAAATCAATGGAGCCTAACCTTCATCTGCCTTAAGGCTAAGGAATGTCCTATTCTTGTGGGGAGCGGGATAGCCACTCCTTTGTTTGCTGGTAGACAGTGAATCCTTTACTTGCTTCAAGGACAGCTTACTGGAACATTATCCATAACTAAAATCTCCCACAACAATGGAATTAGGATCTCCTTTAGCAAGGAGAAACAGATCCGGAAGGTGAGTGGGCAGGCACCCAAATGTGTCCACACATCCTCACTTTAGCAGCACACAAAATGCTGAGCAGTGTGGGAATCCCTTGTTCCTAGACGCCCAGGAATTCTTTTGTTGCAATTCTAACCTACAGAATACTTGGAAAAGTAACATTTGTATTTTTTTCTTGGCTATAAGACCTAGTTCTACAGGAGGCGTTTGTTCTAACCCCAGCTACATCTGGCCTGTTTCTGTCCTGCAGTGAACACAATTGTTCTTGGGCTAGTATATGATCAGAGAGGTCTGCAGACTCCGCAGCTGACAGGGAAACACGATGTGTATGCAACGCTTCCTCCCTTTTCTTGAGACAGGGTCTCATACATCTCAGGCAGGCCTTGAACTTGCCATGTAGCAAAGGGTGGCCTTAAACTCCGGATCCTCCTGCCTCTACCTCCCAAGTGTTGGGATCAGAGGTGTGCATTCTCTTTCTCTCTCTCTGTCTTCCCTGCCCCCTCATTTTTTTGAAACATAGTCATTATGGTTGTCCTGGAATTCACTATGTAGACCAGGAATGGGCTTGAACTCATAGAGATCCACTCTGCATGACCCCCTGCTCTCCCCTGCAGCCGACCTGACAGACCTGTGCGGACAGACATGGCAGGGGGATGCCCTGCAGCTTCGCTCACACTCGGCTTCGCGCAAGTTCTACTTCGTGACTCCGGACACGGACTGCACGCTGTGGCTCGGTGCCGCGGCCCCCGAAGACAGGATGCGCTTCCAGTTCCGCTTCTTCCTGGTCTACAGCCTGTCCTCGGCCACCCGGACCACCGGGGCGGCCACCCCGACCCCCAACGCGTCCTCGCCCGACCCGTGCGCACCCGGCTCCTACCTGCAGTTTTACGACGGCCCGCAGGGGGAGCCCCAGGCCCTGGGACCCCCGATCTGCGGCCTGACCATCCCCGCCCCGCTCACTTCCTCCGGACCCTGGCTAGGCCTGCGCCTGGTCACCAGGGGCCATCAGCCCCGCGTGGACTTCTTGGGTGAAGTCACCTCTTTCCGACTGGGTGGGTTTGGGGGCTGATGGCCAGGGTGAGGTGAGGAAGGATAGCGTTGGATAGGAGATGCTCAGAGAACAGGAAGGGGGGAAGGAGTGGGTTCCTTGGATGGTGGTGGGGGACCCGGGGAGGAATGAGCTAGACCTACATGTCCCACCTCCTTCTTGGCACACACTCTAAAGGCACAATCCGCAGCACATTCACACAGGACACCTGCTCACATCACACCCAAACCATACCCATCCCTCACTTGCAAGTGAACCGTACTCCTCACACACATACAGGGCCACATACCTCACACATGGAACTCAATACCAACACACACACACACACACACACACACACCTCTGTCTGGATCAACCTGTCTGGTTTTAGGAATACCACAGCTAGGTAATACCACAGCCTAAAACTCATTTGGGCAAGGCAGGGGCCTCTGGGAACTGGAATCTTGTCTTGCCTCCCTCCTATCTCCCACCCTGGGGGCCAGCTGGCCTCAGGTCTCTCAACAATTCTGCTGAAAGCTCTTTCGGGTTGGTTTGTTTGTTATTTTGGTTTTGTTTCTTGACACAGGGTCTGTGTAGCATAGGGTGCCTAGAGCTTGCAGTCATCCTCCTGCCTCAGCCTCTTGTATGCTGCGATTACAGGCATGTGTCACCCTGCCCTGTTAAATTTGTGTGTACGTATGATGTGTGTGTGTATGAGAGAGAATGAGAAAGTCATTCAGTCATACAATACAGGTGTGGTGTCACAGCTTTTACCCACTGAGCCATTTTGTCAGAACTGGCTTATTTTTTGTCTTCTGAGACAGGATCTCACTCTGTAGCGTGTTGGCTTTGACCTAGAGATCCTTCCGCCTCTGCTCTTGAGGTCTGGGATCACAGGCCTTCAACACTATGTCTGGCTCAAGCCAAAGTGTTTAATGCTGCAATCTGTCCTGCAGTTCAGACCAAGCCGGAGGCTGTAGCCCTGCATGTTGCCCTCGGTCTAGAGCCACCTGCTGATTTCACTACTGTGGTGGAGAGCAGGCTAGCTCCCAAAGCCCAGAAGAGCTCAGACTCATTAGGAGCTTTTCTGCCATTTCTGGCTAAATCTCCAGACTAGAGGGTCAAGCCTAGGGCTTGAGAGCATGCCAAGGCCAGGACATGGGGGCCTGAGGTCCCAGAAAGGATGGGATGGTGGGCCAGCTCTTGATAATGATCTACTTGACCCTGCCCTCAGGCAGACTCATATGCCTGCTTACCTTCTGCCTGCCCTGAAGTCGTGTGTATGTGTGTGTGTGTGTGTACATGTGTGTGTGTCAGGTGGAGGATGGGAGGTGTTGTCCCTTCCCTGTTGAGTCTCTGGCTCTATTTGAAATGTGTTCCCTAAATAGGATGTTTATAGAGGTCAGAGGCCAATTTGTATGAGTTGTGTCCTTCCTCTTCTACCTCATGAGTTTCAGGGATTGGACTCTGGTTATCATCATGCTTGGTGGGGACAAGTGCCTTTGCCTGCTGAGCCATCTTGCTGGACTTTACCTTATTTTTTGAGTCAGTCTCTCACTGAACCTGGAGACCCCCGTTCCAGCTAAACTAGCTGATCAGCAAGCCTCCAGTATCTGCCTTTCTCATATCCCAGCCCCGGAATAACGGGAGCGCATGGCTGTGCCGGAGTTTACACAGTGCTGGGGATTCAAAAAAGTCCTCACATTTGCACAGCAAGCACTTTACCCATTTTACCCCAGCTCCCTTACCTTTTGAGACAGGGTCTCATGCAGCCTTGAACTTACTCTGTAGGATGACTTTGAATTCCTGATCCTCCTGCCTCTGCCTCCCAAATGTTGGGATTACAGTTGTGCAAGCACACCTGGCTCTAAAGCTAGCTTTTGCCCACAGCGTGGAATGCTGGGTTAACCAAACTGACTGCCAGATTCTTCATACTGAGCCCCAGTCTTTCACTCAAGCGTGTGGGCATTCATAAACATTAATTGAGCCCCTGCTGTGTGTCAGGCGCTGTCACAGGCGCCGAGGACTCTGCTGCAAGCACAAGAGAAGGCCCTGCCTTCTGGGTGCTGGCTTGCTGGTGGGGGAGCCAGGCTCTCAGCAAACAAACAAGTGAATCTGCATCCAGTGGATGGAATTAATTCAGCAGAGGACCCTCAGTTGGGATGAGGGCACGTGTTGGGGGAGGGGTGGCTTGCAGTTCTCTGTAGGCTGAGGGATAACACAGCATTTGAGTGGAGATCTGATGGAATGAGCCATGCAGGCCGCCATTTCCCACTTAAGGAAGGGAATTCTAGCACCACCACTGTACATGCAAGGCCAGGAGCCAGGGTCCGTGGGGAGGTGTTCAGGCCCCTTGGGATTCACTAGGGCATATATACATACCTGCACGGGCACAGACCCACACCCACACCACTGTGCCATACCAAATCCACCCCGCCTCCACCTTAGGTACGAGCCCTGTGGCCACGGTCAGGTGACCCCCCTTCTCCCTGCTTCAGTCTTCTTAGTATTATCCCACAGAGTTAAAGTGCGTATGACCGTGCATGCCTGTGATCTCACCTTGGAAGCTGAAGCAGGAGGATAAAGCCTTTGAGTCTCGACTAGGCCACATCAGAAGACCTTGTCTCAACATAAAGGAATAACTAAAAAAAATAAAAAATAAAAATTAACAGGGCTGGGATGTGGCTTGCCTAGCTTGAAGAAGGCCCTGAGTTTGGTCCCTAGCATCGCATAAATCAGGCACCCCTGTAATCCCCGCAGTTGGGAGGTAGAGGCAATAGGATCAGAAGTCACAGGTCATCCTCTGCTGCACAGCAAGTTCAAGGACATCCCAGGTTACCTATTTTATGAATTCAGTGTCAGCTACCATACCACCACTACCTCCATCAACACCATTACCACCTTCACCACCACTACTACCACCATTTGTTGCTGTGTTCATTGTACAGTTGCCGGGCAGTGGTGCCCTTAATCCCAGCCCTTGGGAAGCAGAGGCAGGCAAATCTCTGAGTTCAAGGTCAGTCTGGTCTACAGAGTGAGTTCCGGGACAGCCAGGGCTACACAGAGAAACTCTGTCTCAAACAAAACAAAACAAAAACAAAACAAACAAAAACCAAGGAAAAATTGTACACATTATCCTCCCAGAAAATACCCATCCAATCTGCCTTCCAAACCTGTACTGACAGCAGGCTTGTCCTTCCCCCGAAGAGGGTCCCTCACTGTGGGGCCACACTGTTGTAGGATCTGGTCTAGGATCCCAGCTTCCCTTTTCCACCCCAGGGTCTTGTGGCACCTACTTCCCCTGTCGGAATGGCAGGTGCGTGCCCCGGAGCCTGCTGTGTGATGACTGGGACATGGACAACTGTGGAGACGGCAGTGACCAGGACCCCTACCCCCCAGCCAGCTGCAGAGGTCAGTGATGGGGGTCGCTTGGGCTCCCATTAAACAGCAAAATGGAGAGGCGGGAGGGAGCATGGCCACAGTGGTGGTCAGTTTAGAGTCGGAGAGTGTGAGGGCTAGTCCAGCAGGGGAGGGGCTGGTCCAGATCACTGTGGCCTGAGACCTCAGGAGAGATGCTGTGCTTCTTAGGACCCCAGGACCTGCCATTATTTCCTGTCCCGGCAAAGTCTGGATCAATGGCAGATGCTTGAGGAACAACAGTTAACTGATCAGAGCAGCATACGGGGCGATGCTTCCATCTCCTCATTTGTAAAGGATGGGGGTCATTACACCTAACCTTGCAGATCCCCAGCTGCAGGTGCTGTCACTTAAGCTAGCGCTCCACACAGAGGGTGACACTTGCTGTACAGAAGCTGCTCACCCCAGGCTGGTCTGTTCCATCTCCTGGGAAGCAGCCCCACTTGTAAGCTTGGTGAGTAGGAGACCAGCCTCGCTTCCAGCTGTGTGCCCTTGGCCAGATGTTTTATCAACTCTTTGTCCCTCATTTCCCTTACTCTAGGGGTGAGGATTTCAGAGAAGTCTCATGAGCAGTAAGTGACACAGGAACACCCCCCTCACTCCCCCTCACCCCCGCCACCAAGGGGAGCTCTCAGTGTGCTGCCATTGCTCACACAGGTCACTCTCTGGTACCCACGAAGACCGGGAGAGTGGAAGATGACAGTTCTAAGCCTCTGACTCTCTTTATGGCTCTCGACTCTGCATCAGAGAGGACCTCTCCAGCAGGCCTGGCACCCGTCACGCAAGAAGCGTTGGAAGGTAGATGGCGCTTGGTGACAAACCCCTCAAAAAAATCCCACCTGGCTCAGTCAGGAAAACACTGGCTGCACAAGCACGAGAGTTTGAGTTTCGATCCCGCCACCTGTGTGGAAGCCAGGGACAGTGCATATATCTGTAACCCAGCACTGGAGAAGCCAGTCTAGCCCTTGGGAAAGCCTGGGGTTCAGTGGGAGAGACCTCGCCTCATAATATTAGGTGGCAAGGAAGAAAGTGAGCAAGGAAGCCTCCTGGGTTGGAGAAGTGGCTCAGGGGTTAAGAGTGCATACTGCGTTCACAGAGAACCTGAGTTTGGTTGCCAGCAACCGAGTTGGGCAGCTCACAACTGCCTGGAACTCCAGGCCTAGGCAGGTCTGACGCCTCTGGCCTCTGAGGACATTTGCGCTCATATGCACATGCCCACACAATACCCATAATTAAAAATAGATCTCTTTTGAAGAGGCTTCCTGATGTCAGCCTTGGGCCTCCGCAATCAAACGCACACATGTGCATGTACACACACGAGGACATGTACACACACACAAGCATATGCCACACAGACATATACCAAAACAGCAAAAATTAAGATGGAGGGCTAACCAGAAGGCTTATCGGGTAGAGGTGCTTGCTGGAATGTAGTCCCCTCGGTGTGGAATCCCACGCTGCTGTCCTCTCTGCTGCGTTCCTTGGCCTGGAGCCGTCCGAGGGCACCCCGGACTCTAGACAAGGGACTAGTGGCGGCAGGGACACACGCGTGGTAAGGGGATTCCACCCAAGGGACTACAGCTGAGTAGTCCTGGCAGTCTGAGTTTGACCTCCAGGACCCCCGTAAAGGTAGAAGGAAGGAACAGACTCCATAAAATTGTCCCCTGAACTCCACATACCTCCTGTGGCACACATGCTCTCACCTCACTATGATATTACCCCGTGGTAACACACATACACAATACACACATACATCACACACCTGAACACATGCACATGCGCACACACATGTACACACGCACACACAGTAGTCCCATCTAGCTGATGAAGGGACATCAGGCCCAGGTGGAAGCTGACTGCACTCTCATTCCCCCTGCAGGTCCTTGGCTCTGGCGGGTGGCTCTGGCCTCTTCAGTACTACTGGCTGCCGCTGGCCTCCTCTGGTGCTGCTGCTGTCCAGGTTGGCTGGTCTGGCACCCAGGTGCCCACAGGCTTCACCTTAGATGCTGCACAGCCTGCAATACCTGCCACCTATGTCCTGGTCGGGTGGCTCCTGGGGGTCTGTGGCTGAGCTGGCCAGCCTTCCAGAATCAGGGAGGCCACCCTTAGGGGGCTGGAGTTATCAGATGAATAGGCTCTGGTGTAGTAATTAGCCACTCTGTGGGCTTACCAAGGATGACATGGAGGCACTTTCATATGTGCAAATCCTGCCAGACCTCTGCAGAGGGAACCACTGTCATGGCCAATGCCATACTTGACAGTGGAACCACCAGCATCTGAGTTCAGGTGTTTTTATTGATTCAGAACTCCTCAGGTGCAGATCATAAGCAATCAAACATCCCCCACAGAAATCCAACACCTGCAGACAATACAAAATGCTAAGACCTAGGGAGACTCTTACCCAACAAAAAAATTATTTTATATATAACTAAAAATAAACTTCTACAACAATTCCCCTTTTCTGTATAAGAAAAATTATGCTTTATCTCTACAACACAATTTAACACAATAGCAGCAAAACAATGTACAAGAGGAACAATCACAGGGTTGCTAATGCACAGGACCAAATGAAACTAAACATCTATCAAGCTCTTCACAATGTCTTTGGACAGCAGAAAAACATTATCAATGACCAATTATCTGGAATCTACTCACGATCTTCTGTGCTCCTCCAAGGGCTTGGGTCACTTCTCTGGCTCTGCCCTCTGCAGCACACACAGCCTGTCCTCCAGGCTCTGGCTGGCTGCACTCCACTGCTGCTGCTGTTCTTGGTGGTCATCCCATGGTACTGGCATCTTCAGAATGCTGGGTTCCCTTGCTGCAACTGGGTTGCACCTTCACCAGTGGCCTCTCCTGGACTCTTTTCATGGTGCCAAGCCTCAATTTCTTTACATGACTCCTTCAATCTGGGCTTTCAACTGCTACTGAGGCTGTACTTTTACCAATGACCTCCCCTGGCCTCTCACAGTGTCAAGCCTCAGCTGCTCTCCAAAGAACCCTTCATGCCCTAAAACTAATACTCTTACAGTACAAGTTCGGCTAACAGCATGAGATACAACTTCAGCCAGTTCTGGAAGACAGCTTCTGTGTGCTGACCCTGAGGAAACACTTTCCAGACTTTAAGATAGTCTAGTTTGTTGGAAAAATAACTGGATCACTTTATCTGCAGTAAGGATTCCCTCATGGGTGGAGTTCTCATCGCCAGCGCCAGTATCTGCACAGCTTGTGTTTCTCTTAGTCAGGTTTGCAGAAAAAAAACAAACAAAAAATAACTGGCCAGTTGAACTAAGTGGCTTTTTGGCTCCAAGCTGCGGCTTCCACAGCATCAGGGGGTCCCGGGCGGTGGGAAGAATTACGGGTTCAAACACTCTGGCAGTTTGGGGTTCTTTTTCACCACCGCGAAGGGGAAACATATAACCCCTTCCACAGATCTCAAACACAACATCTTGAGCTTCACAGACGCACAACACAGCTATCAGAAAACTCTGTGAAACATTAAGCCACCACCAGAGGTGGGAGGAAGCCTTGGCTCCATGATCAGGAAAAGCAGTAAGAACCTTGCTTTTTCCTGTTCCCAGATGAATTCTTTATCTCTAAGGGCCTCCATTCTGTGGCTCTCACCTCAAAGCTTTTTTCCTTTTATTTATTAATTTCACAGCCTTTTCTCTTCCTACAGGCTTATTTCCATTCTCTCTCTCCTCTTCTTTCAGGAGCCTTCAATTAATACCTCTGTCCTCTGGTAGCTTCCCTGAGCTTACTTTATCGGACTCTGTGAGGTCTGAAGTTTGATTTCTCTTTCTTCCTGTCTCCAAGTTGGATTAGCTCTCGTGTGATGTCCTGCCCCACGTTGGTGTGCCACTTGTAGTAGTACACTGCTGTGGCGGCCCAGCAAGGAAGACAAGGAGACATTCTCATATGTGCAAACTCTGCCAGACCTCAGCAGAGGGAACCGCCATCCCGGCCGGGGTCATCCTTGACAGTAGAACTCGGAGCACCTGAGCTCAGGCGTTCTATTGACTCAGAACTCCTCAGGTGCAGATCATAAGCAATCAAACTCCCCCCACCTTAAATCCAACACCTGCAGACAATATAAAATGCCAAGACCTAGGGAGACCCTCACCCAACAGTGCACAAAGCAATTATTTTGTACATAACTAAAAATAAACTTCTAAAACACTCTGGGGTCTGACAGGCCTGGGCTTTAAGCTCTGTTGGCTGGCTGACTTGGAATAGGTCCCTCAGATCTTTGAGCCTCAGTCTGCCTCTCTGGGAAATGGGCCAACCCCTTTTCCCCAAATAGGATAAAGGTTGCGGAAAGCAGAATGATCAGACATGCTTTGCTCCGAGTGATTCCTAATTGTTCAATATAGTCGCTTCCATGTCGGGTCTTGCTCTGAGTGAACCCATTTCAGGAACCAGCAGTTGGCTGCATGTGGCCTTCAGAGACTGAAGCAGGCCAACTCTATAAACAGCGGCCACTCATGTAGTAGGAACAGCAAGGTCCAGGCTGGCAAATAACATAGACTACATATCACCACCTAGGAACACGGCAGAGTAAATCAGTACATGCAGGCACGACAGCTCTATCTAGGGCTGGGGATGCAGCTCAGCAGAGTACTCACCTAGCACACATGAAGCCCTGGGTTCCATTCCCACCCCACACCTCAGAAAACTGGCTATGGTGTGTGTACCCACCACCCTAGTATTCAGTGGGTGGAGGCAGGAGCATTAGTGTTCCAGTCATGGCTACACCGAAAGTGCAAAGTCAGCATGGGCTACACGAGGCTCTGGCTCACAACAGCAACCCAACACACACACACACACACACAGACAGAAAACAACAATAAAAAAAAATGAGGGCATTGGAGAGAGGATGGTTCAGTGGTTAAGAGCGCTGGTTGCTCTTGCAGAGGATCCATGCTCTATGCCCGTCACCTGTATGGCAGCTCGCAACCATCTGTAATTCCAGTCTCTGGGGATCTGATGCCCTCTTTTGGCCTCCTTGAGAATCAATACCAAGCATGCATGGGGTATACATATATAAACGCAGACAAAAGGCTCATACGAATTAAATAAGGAAATCTAAAAAAAAATTTTTAATGAGCCTATCAAAATCATATCAGAAAAACTAATTTAGGCGTCAGTGGCTCACACCTGTAATCCTAACTCTTGATAGGTTTAGGTCAGAGGGTTGCCCTAAGCCTGAGGGTAACCTGAGTTACAAAGTAAGACCTTGTCCTAAGATACAAACAAGGAGCTGGAGCCTGGCATGGTGGCACACACCTTTAATCTCAGCACTCGAGAGGCAGAGGCAGGCGGATCTCTGTGAGTTTGAGGCCAGCCTGGCCTACGGAATGAGTTCCAGGACAGCTAGGGCTACATAGAGAGACCCTGTCTCAAAAAAACCAAACCAAACCAGGAGAGATGGTTAGTGGTTAAGAGCTCTTTCAGAGGACCTGGGTTCAATTTCAGCACTCAGATGGCAGTCTCAGGGAATCCAACATTGTCTTCTGACTTCCTCAGATATTAGGTACCCACGTGGTGCACAGACATATGCAGACAAAACTCCCACGGCATAAAACAGATACATTTAAAAACTACCAAAACAAAGGCACGCGGCGATGGTGGCACACGCCTTTAATCCCAGCACTTGGGAGGAAGAGGCAGGTAGGTCTCCGTGAGTTCGAGAGCAGCCTGGTCTACAGACTGAGTTCCAGGACAGCCAGAGTTACAACAGAGAAACCCTGTCTCGAAAAAAGAAAAGAAAACAAAACAAGACAAAAAAAAAGAATGAAAGAATCAAAGACCAGACCTATGAACATACAGAGCCATGAATGAGGCAGCTTCTTCCCCTGGATCATATACAAGGAAGGACATCTAACACAGGGGTACAGTGGCCACCAGCAGCCAGTGGAGTCCTAGATGGGTGAAGCACTGGGGACAGTGTCCTGCTTGGCTTGTCTGAATAGCTAGTACTGGGACCCAGCTCTGTGATGGCTAGGAATGCTGGCTCTTTTTTTTAATTATTATTTTTTTGTTTTTCGAGACAGGGTTTCTCTGTTATAACTCTGGCTATCCTGAACTTGGTCTGTAGACCAGGCTGGCCTCGAACTCACAGAGATCTGCCTGCCTCTGCCTCCCAAGTGCTGGGATTAATGGTGTGCTGCACCACCACCGCCCAGCTTAGGGCGTTAGACTCTCTTAATGATAGCAGGGCCTCTGTATTTTTGCCGTTGTCTTCACTGGGCTCTTGCAGTCGTTCTGTAACATGACACACACGTGTATACACACAGATACGAAAGCGACGCCGTGAGAAGTGTCCTGAGAGATCTGAGAATCACTGTTAGTCGTTAGGATGGAAGGAAAGAGTCTGAGGTTGCCAAGGACCACACCTGGGAGTGGAGTTGTAGCCAATGGTATTGACACAGTTTATGAATTTATTGTTATTCCATAAAATCTGATTTGTGGGAAGACATAATCTGCCCTTCTGCTTCTGAAGCAGAGTGCTCCTGACGGAGAGAATAGGTCCTGGGGGTGGGGGTAGGGCACCGTGCTGGGCTGGGGAAGTGTGCCTAGGCCAGGGACTGGGGCCATCCCTGATCAGGAAACTCAGTTTGGTTTGGCTTCTCTTCCAAATCTCAGAAACCCTGCCCTGCCCTCCACCCCATGCAGTACTGAGTACTGTCAAAGAGACAGAAGACCTCTGGCGGGGATAGCACCGTTTATTATGAAAAAAAATCAGATAAAGACCACAGGGGGCTCCCTCTAGGACCTGAGGCCGGGTGTCCCAACAGTCAGTCTGGGTCTGCTTGTCCCTCAGTTGTATCCTCAGGCTCCTAGATGGACAGGGCTTTCATCACCCTCCTCTCCTTCCCAGTCTGAGGTCTCGGCTGCCCCCACCAAGGCATTGGTCTTTCTGATTCCTGCTCCCCCACGCCCTGGGCCTTCACCTCCAGAAGAGTGGGGGGTGCGGCCTGGTGTGGTGGGACCTCATTGCTGGGCTCTGCCTAGCATGTCGAGGGGAGGGGGATTGGGGGAAGAGTTGGTCTCCCTTGCAGCTCCTGAGGGCAGGGCCCTGGGCTGTGTGTGTGGGGGTTGAGGGGGAAATGCAGGTGGAGGAGGGCTGGGTGGGAGGGGAGGCTGCCAGGGACATGGGCCTCTGGCTAGGTAGGGGTTGAGGAGGCTGGGATGTGGCTGGTAGGGGTGAGCTGCCTTCTGCTCCCAGCACAGGGTGGTGGCTCAGGCCACTGAAATGCCCCTCTCATTCAGTTTGACAGTGGGATGCCAGGTGGTAAACTGAGGTTGACACTCACAGCAATGGGACTGTCCACAGACTGTTGAAATGGGCAGCCCGGCTCTACTTTGAAGCGGAGAAGTGGGGGCAGTTCTGAGCCCTACCAGTCACAGTGCCTGACTCCGAGTCCCAGTGGCCTTCTGAGAAAACCTCTTCCGGTCCACATGGCCTGCTCACCAGCCTCCGGGCTCTGCCCACACACGTGTGGGAGCTGGCACACCCACCCTCCAGTCCAGCCCAGGGTGGTAGCAGCAAAGCGTGGCACCGCCTCAGTTCTCTTACAAAAAGTCATAATAATATTAATAATAATATACTCGACATTGTCAGGCTGGGTGCTGCCCAGGAGTCCATGGGAGGCAGGCGGGTGCCTATGAGGGACAGGGACGTGTGTTGGCCCCTGCCTGGGCGCGATGCTGCAGGTCCAGGGGTTGAGGGGGTGGGGCTCCGGGCCTGGCCGAGTGCAGCACCAGATTCTTGATACAGCCTGTGATCCCAGAGGAGAACTTGCCCCTGGTCAGTGTGGTCACATCTGGGGCGCCACCTGTGGAAGAATAGCGTTACAGAGAGTCAGTGGTGGAACCCAAGAGGCAAAGAAGACAGACTCTAGTCCGCAAGGCTGCCACACATCCCCATCATGCCTCAACGCCCTGCTGGGCACTCACCAATATAGACCATATCCTTGGTGTTGACTGCCACATTAGGACCTGGGGACCGGCCGATGACCAGCTCCTCGCCATCTACTTGGATGGAGCCTCTCTGGCCCTCTCTGTAGTGAGACAGGGTCGGGCTCCTTACCCTGAATTCCCGTCCTCCACAAATATCCTCTCCTTGTCATTGAAACTCCCGATAGGCAAATCTGGCTCCTGCTTGCTCTCAGTTCTCTCCTTTACCGGCCTCACACAGCCACCTTCTGAGGCCCATCCTCGGGTTTCCTCTCCTTAAGAAGCCATGGCTGGGCTCGAACTCTGGATCTTCTTGCCTCTACCTCCCAAGTGCTGGGATCACAGGTGTTCACCACCACCCTGTGGAGCCCTATTCGGCCAGGAGCTCTGCTTGCCTGCAAGGTGTCCTCCCCACACCAGTTTCTCACTCTGTCTCTCAGATCTCGAAGCCTCCTCTTTGCAGGGGGCAGGGGCTCCTGGTCCCACGCCCACCTCGGGTCCCCTCCCCCAGTGCTTGGCTGGACTCCTTACCGCAGCGCCGTCACCCGATGCCACTCGCCGTCATTGACTGGGTCCTCAGAGACAAGACGGGCCTCCCCACTGCCCAGTTGGTAGCTGAAGGAACAGATCCACAAAGGTGTGAGTTTGGGAGGTGGGACAGACAGGAGGTATGAGGTGCAATGGTACTTGGGGGCGTGTGTGGCTGGGGCATTCCGCGCCATGGGAGAAGCCAGGGATGGGAGAGGGGGATGGAGGGGCTAGGACTGACTTGAAGACAAGATGGCCATCCTGTAGTCCGAGGCTGATGAAGTCCTTGCTGAGGCTGGTCTCTTTCACCTGCCAAGGAAGCACAGGGTCTCTAGGGTCCCACACTGGAGAGCTGAGACAGACCCTGGGGGCTGCAGCCTCAGCCCTTCCTCTTTCTACTCTGCCCTGACCAGGAGGGCAGTTTGTGGCCCCAGAGATCCCAAGACACCCTACCCCACAACCCCCGTTGGGTATCCACTCACCACACCCTGCCAGAGCAGGAGGCCATTGGCTGTGCTGGTCCGAATCTCGAATTCGATGGTCTCGGGTACTTCCGGCAGACTGGGAGGGGGAGCAGGAAGCAGTGGGTTGGGGGAAGCCTGAGTCTCAGACTCCTGATAACCCTGTTAATCCTGTTAACTAATGCCTGTCTTACCTCCTTGAGAAGATATTGCCAGGGAGGCCCAGGAAGCCATTGTCATGGAAGTAGGCTCCATATTGTCCAGGGGCATCTGGGAGAGTGGGAGACAGTGAGTGTGCATCACTATGCCATGCTTATTTTTACTTATAACTAGTTATTATTGTGTTTGTGTATGTGGTGTGTGTGTGTGTGTGCACACACACGCACGTGCGAATGCACACGATCATGCCACAGCACGTGTGGAGATCAGATAACGACTTTTAGGGCTCATTTCTCTCCCTCCACCATTGGTTCCGGGAATCAAACCTAGGTCATTATTAGGGTTGCATGGCAAGTGCTCTTATCTTCCAAGCCAGCGATGCTCACCTGTGGGTCACGACCCCTTTGGGGGTTGAACAACCCTTTCACAGGGTTCACCTAAGACCATCTGCATGTCAGGTATTTACATTATGATTCAGAACAGTAGCAACATCACAGTTATGAAGTAGCAATGAAAATAATTTTATGGTTGGGGGTCCGCACGACATGAGGAGCTGTATTAAGGGGTCGCAGCGTTAGGAAGGCTGAGAACCGCTGTGCTAAGCCATCTCACCCGCCCACATTCTTTCTTATTTAAAAAAAAGGCCTGCTCCACCTCCCTCTCCCTCTCTTCCTCCTGCCCCCAAGATTTATTTAATTTTCTGTGAACGAGTGTTTTGCCTGCATGTATATCTGTGCACCAAATGTGTGCCTGGTGCCCACAGATGTCGTGAGATTCCCTGGAAGGTGAGTTACAGGTTAGTTACCATGTAAGAGCTGGGAACCGAACCCGGGTCCTCTGTAAGCGCGACACGTGCTCTTAATCACTCTGCCATCTTTCATTTTATTTTTTAATTTCGTGGGCTAGAAAGATGGCTCCGTGGAAGAGCACTTGCTGTTCTTCCAAAGAACCTGGGTTCAATTCCCAGCACCCACATAGCTTTACAACTCTCTAAATCCAGTTCCAGGGCATCTGATGGAGGCACCAGGCACGCACATGGTACATACATGCCGGTAAAAGGTCCATACACATAAAATAAGAATTTAAAAAGGATTTATATTTATTTATGTTCGTGTGTGCTTGTGTGTGTGCGTATGTGCCTATCGGTGCTTGTGGAAGTTAGAAAAGATAGTCAGATCCCTAGACCTGGAGTCACGGGCGGTTGTGAGCTGTCCGATGTGTGCAGTGGAAACCAAACTCAGGTCTTTGTGGGAGCCTCAAGCGTTCTTAACAGCCGAGCTGCCTCTCTAGCCCTGCACAATTTTACTTTTAAGTATGTGAAATTTCAGAGAATGAGAGTCCTGTACTGTTCAACTTTGGCCACACAATAGATGCTTATGCCCGAAGGAAACTGATGTCACAGTGGTTCAGAGGTCTGCCCAAGGCCACCCTGCCGATAAGCTGTGTATGCTCGCATTCCTCTTGGATCCTGCCTGTCTGTGCCCAGCGAGCTCCTCCCACGGGCTTGTTTTACTTGAGGACCCAAACTGAGATGCAGAAGAGGAAAAGGGGCTGAGAGATCAAGACCAAGGAGGAGACTAGGCCACCCGTTTGCCTGGCCACAGAGTACGTACCATTGCCTCCACTGCCTTCAAGGTGCCAGTCAGACTCTGCTACGCCATACCCAGTGCCTGTGGGGAAGGGTAGGATCTAGTTGGTGGACGCAGATACCCAATAACTGTGTCTGGCTCCAGAGGAAGATGGAGAATGACTAATAACAGGTACCTTGCTGGCAGCGTGGACCAGAGAAGCCAGGGAGACAGAGGCAACGGGTACCCTGGCAGGTGCCGCCATTCAGACAAGGCTCCTGGAGCTGGCAAGGGTTCTCCTCGTGCTCACAAAGGTCTCCTGTGGGTCAAGGTCGAGGTGAGTGGGTAGGCAGGGGCTAGAGTTTTCCTCTGACCCTTGGGCTGCTCGTCCTATGCCCTGCTACCTTTGAAGCCATCTTGACAAAGGCATTGGAACTCATATTCGCCTGCAGGCATGCACGTGGCGCCATTCCGGCAGGGCTGGCGCTCGCACGGGGAGCTGTCGTAGCATTGCCCCACACCCTGGCTGCCCAAGAAGCTGTAGGTGAGGTCCAACCGCTTGCCATTCACAGACACCTGTGGGCAAAGGGACACCAAGCAACTTGTGGGGTGTGGAGGGCAGAGGTGTGGGCGTGCCAGCGGAGGGATCATGTGTTGGAGAGTAGCTGGGAAGTCGGACAGGGGCATCAAATGTGGTATGGTACCCCCAGTGTGGACCCCCAAGTGGAGGCCTTGAAACTGAGTGCCTCCTGGGTAGCCAGTCCTCAGCTACTGTTATCCCCATTTCGAAGATACTGGCTCAGCAGAATGTGCGGTCCCAGGGCCTTGGGAGTGGCAGGTAGTCCCACACTGAACCCTTCCCTCCCACTGTTCCGCTGGGGGCTGCTCCTCACCTCGCCCACGCAGCCACGGAAGTGATCGCTCATGTTGGTGGCTGGGGTCAGTTGTACGGAGGGCTCCACGCCACCCAGGTAGAGCAGTGTATGCAGGTTGAGGCCCTGGCTCTTTCCGGGTGAGGAGCGCAGCACAGGGCGCCCTCCGTCCACCCGCAGGCTGCCATCTTTGTTGAGGCGCTCTGCGGACACCCTGTGCCAGCGTCCCAGGGCCAGTGGCTCAGGGCTTCGCAGAACAGCCAGACCTGAGGATACCATAGGCAGCACTGGGTATTGGGGGGACCCTGACACCCCCTCACTCCAGGATGTGACTGACGGGACACTTTTCAAAGCTTTGAGGAATCTCTCTTGAGGACTTTGTTGTCAGTCACAGAGAACTGTTCAGGGACAGACCTCGGAACTTACTCCTCTTGCCGCGGAACTCGGCACTCAGGATCATCCACACCCGGTGCTTACCTGACCCTAACTCATAGCGGAACTCCAGGTGGCCGTCAACCATTGCTAGGGACACAAAGTCTTCTACGGGCCCGCTCTTGCCCCCACTGAACAGCAAGATCCCATTGGGTGCCAGTGGCTTGAACTCCACATCCAGGCGTAGCTCATGGTGTGTATTGGTGAGAGCCGGTAGTGCCAGGTAGGAGCCAGTGCCAGACATAGATGGGGTGGTCACCGTCACACCTGTAACAGCCATAGATGAGCTAAGGCCAGTGAGGGATAGTAGAGTCCTGGGCAGGACCTCAACCTCCCCCATACCCTACCAGGGCCTCAGGACCAGCCCTGCCCATCAGGCTGAGGATCCCCAGGAAGACAGACGTCCTCTTGGGGAATCCCAGGTAAGGGACCTAGGTTGGGCAGGAGTGTGGCTGGTTGATTTTGACATCTTCTTGGTCTAGACTCTTTACTACTCACAGGACTTGTAATAGCCTCCATGTGCCTTGTATGATACCCCCAGCCATTATAGAGGACGCTCACCTTTCTCACATCTCATCCCTGAGCGGCCCAGGTGGCAGCGACAGTTGTAGCCTCGACCATCCGGCCGGTTCACACAGGTGGCGTCGGGCCCACAGGCCTCTGGAGGCACAGTGAAGAGGCACGGAGGTAACTCAGTGGAGATTCTCATGTCTAAACTCTGCCTCTCACCCACTGGGGGCCTTTGTCCTAGGGCCAAGCCAGCCTGGGAGAACTACCCAGGGCTGAGGTGGGGGCATAATCAGAAAAGGACTCCCCTAGGGACAGCTGTGGCATGAGTAGCCGTTCCTGTGTTTGCTTTTGCTTTTAGGCAGTCTTACTTTGTAGCCCTGGCTAGCCTGGATCTCATTACGTAGTTCAGTCTGGCTTGGAACTGGCTTGGAACTGGTATATGATCATCCTGCCCGTGCTTCCTGAGTGCTGGTATCATAGGTAAGTGCTACTACCCAGTATGTTTCTTATTTTGTTTAGATTTGGTTTTGTTTGCTTTTTGAAACAGGGTCTCATGTAGTCCAGGCTGAGCTCAAATGCACTCTGTATCTGATGACCTTGAACATCTGACCCTCCTGCTTCCTAATTGTTGGAACTATAGACACGCACCAGTACACTTAATTTATGAGGTGCTGGGAATCGAACCCAGGGCCTTGGGAATGAAAACACTAGGCAAATACTCTTCCAATTGAGTTAAATCCCCAGTCCTGTATATTGTTTCTTTGAGACAGGGTCTCACTCTGTAACCCAGGCTTACCTGAAACTCACTGTAATCCTGTCTCAGCCGCCTGAGTGCTGGGATCATAGGTGTGTGCCACCATGCCCGGCTTGTAATATTAAGACGAGGGGGTCAGGGCTGTGGCTAAGTGGCAGAGCACTTGTCTAGCATGTTCGAGGCCCTGGGTTCAATCAAAGCACACACACACACACACACACACACACACACACACACATGCACACGCACACACAAGATTTACCTAGGTAAGAGTATAGGGTATGGGTGCCTGACTAATATAATGGAGAGGCAGTGGAGACCTAGACGACAGCGCCTGGGCTACAGAGAGAGGTTAGTCTCCATCTCGAGGAGGAGGAATGGAGAATCAAGCAGGGGTACTCACCTGGGTGGCAGTGCAGGGCTTGTGAATGCTCACAGCGGCTGCCGGTGAAGCCAGCGGGGCAGACACATGTGTAGCTGCTACTCTCCGAATCCTGGCACTGGCCCCCATTCTGCAAAGCAGCGCCAGACATCAAGCCAAGGAGACCACAGCCCTCGCCCTCCCTCTCCCCCCAGGGGTAAGCCATGGCTCAGGGCAGCCAGGGAGTAGGATAGGAGCCACCTGGCAGGGTCGGTCCTGGCAAGTAGGGCAGTGAGAGATGCCATGTGTGGTGAGATTGAGGTCATGGAAGACGATCTCCTCGCCTTGGATACGCAGCTCACGGACACAGCCTGGGTTGTGCGGGGAAGGATTGGGGGAGGCAGGATGAGCATGTGGAGGGGATGGGAAGCTGTCCAGCTGCAGTCTAGTCTTGTAGCGCCCCCTTTGGCTCCTGAGATTCTATAACCAGCCAGGCAAGTTTAGCTGGGGAGGTAGGGGGGAAGGAAGCCTCACCTACAAAGCCGCTGCTCAGCCCAGCCTTCGGGATGGCACGGTAGTCAGGATAGCCACCCAGATACAGCTCCTCATTCAGGTCTAAGCCTTGGAACTTGCCCTGTGGAGGTGGGTAAGTCAGGTCCAGCTATTGGGGTAGGTACAGGCTGGGAGCTGGGAACAGGGGACAGGCAGGGTCTCACCTGGGAGGTCCCGTTGACAGGGGCCAAATTACCCACAATCATAGATCCCCGAGTGAGGCTTCGTAGCAAGGTCACAGTGTGGAACTGGCCTAGGGCCAGCGGTGTGGGGTGTCGGATGGTGGCCATGCCAGAGCCTGCATCAAATCTGTTCCAGGGGCAATAGAAAGTGTTTGTAAGTATGGTTTCAGACAGGCCCCAGGCTGGGCAATGGGATCCAGAGGAAGTATATCATCATTCCCTGTAGTCCTAGCTCTGAAGTGTCTGTCCTTGCTTCGTTTCCATACCCATCACCAACTCAGGCACCCCACCTCTTTCAAAAGTCTTCTCCCTCACTGTATTTCCCTGGGAGCATTCCCAGAGCAGGCTCGTGGGTCCGGGAGAATTCTCTGCTCTGAAGCCCTGTAGCCTAGCGCCTGGGTCACTGCCCTTGTCTATGAGACGACTTTGATCTTCTTTGTTTACAGTTTGGCTCCCCCAACTAGAGTGGACACTCCCATAGGCACAACCTGACCTGTTCTGTTCATACCTGTAACAGTGCCTGGCACATGGCAAGAGTCAAGCAAGTGATTATTGGATGGATGAAGGATTGGTGTGTGGATGAAGAATAGATGGACGGGTAGATGGATGAAGTGATGGCTATGTGAATGAATGAATGGATGGATGGATGGATGGGTGAATGAGTAGATGGACAAGTGATGGGAATGAATGGATGAAGATGGATGGGTGGGTGGGTGGATAAATGGGATAGATAGATGGCTGATGGGTGGATGAGTACATGGATAAGTAAATGGACAGATGGATGAGTAAATGGATGGACAGATAGGTAGATGAATGGACAGATGGATGAATGGAATGGATGATGGATGAGAGGAATGGATAGATGAATGAATGAACAGACAAATGGATGAATGAATGATCCTGGCCTACAGTAGTCATGAGTTACTGGAAGCTCCCTCCTCTGCCTGCCTGGAATATGATGCCTGCTCTGGTATACTGAGTGGCCAGCCCTTCAAGGGTAACAGCCACAACTCCTCTTTTTCTAGAATCACCATAGTGTAACTCAGCCAAAAGCAGAAAATGCCCAACTAAAACCCTGGGCCCAGTCCCCAGCCCACCCCTCCCTGAATAAAGACAGGGAGGCAGAGATCTCACCGGAACTCAGGCCTTCCGCCCACAAGACCAAAGGAGATGAAATCGGGCTGCCTGTTGGCCAGGTTGGTGGGACTCCCTGGGATCCGCTTCTGCCCATTGTACAGCAGCATCCCTGCAGGGCACAGCAGTGAGAATGGCCTGGCCTCTGGCCACCAGCCCTCTGTCACTCACACCTAAGCTCTTGTGACCCTCTCCACTCTACGATCCCTCACTCTGGCACGTGGCCAGGGACCTCACGATCAGAGGCTCAGTGACCTGAGGAAGAGCCTTGTTAAGAGATCCAAGATAGGACCTGACTTTTGGGTACGCTTCCACAGGGTGTGTACGAAGCAGGAGAGGGAGGCAGAGACTTACCTGAATAGAGAAGGAGGCCTGGGCATGAAAATGAGAGACCAGCAAGATGAGAGGACAAGGGGAGGGAGAGAGAGAGGGAGAGGAGAAGGGAGAGAGAGAGAGATCCATCAGATAAAAAAGAACACTGAGCAGGCCAGGAAGATGAGCCAGGAGGGATGGGCACCAAGGCACCCATGCAGCAGGACCAGGTAGAGGCCAGAATGTCACAGAGGAACGGAAAAGCACAGAGGCAAGAGAACCCCAGTGGGTCTGGACGGGACAGGGGTTCTGTCAGGGTTCATACTGTGATGGCAGTTCCCACCCCACCGCAGGCCGGCTTCCCAGACCCACTAGGTGCCTGCTCACCATCCGCAGAGTCTGGCCGGAAGGTGATCTTGATCTCAAACTTCCTGTAGGCATCTTTGATGGTGGGAAGCGGCAGGAAGGAGTAGGGTGTCTGGGTAAAGTAGGGTATCACTCGCTCTGCAGAGAGAAGACTGTCAGAGAGACGCCTGTGGGTGAGTCAGCGGTGAGCGCTTGTCAGTTAGAGTTGTCCTACCTGGCACCTGCAGGTATGCGAAGGCTTTGACCTTGCCCTGTCGGTTGGTGGCTGTGCACATGTAGGTGCCAGCGTCCTCCGGGCGAACTGATGGCAGCATGAGCATGTTGTTCTCCAGGCGGCTGTTGAGTGGCAGGTCACCATCCACCTGCAAACACTGGCACTGAAGGCCTGGCCCTGGTTCACGTCCCAAATTGATCATTCACTCTCGGCCAGGTCCTGCAACACTGAGTTGGCTCAGAGCTGGTCCTGGCCTGGAGGAATGTCCCCTGGCACTCGCCCAGTATTTACCTTGCTCCAGGTGATGGCAGGCGTCGGGTAGCCCGAGGCCATGCACGGGAAGACGGCCGCAGAGCCAGCAGGCACTCGGACCTCTGGGGGAGTTGAGATCTGGGGCAAGGCTGAGAGAACAGACAGAGGCCACCTGTGTGATGGCACCCACCAACTCCGTGCTACTACCACCTTATGCTTTTCTAGTCCTCATTTTACTCTGGACGAGAGGCACAGCGCCCACTGCACGAACGAGGGGACTATGGCTGTTCACTCCTTGTTGGACAGAGGGGACCAGGCTGAGTTGCAGCTCAGGCCCAGCTTAGCTGACATCTGTAGAGTGGGGGCCCGAGAAGGGGGCACTAGGGCAGTGTAAGCAAGCAGGTATAGAGTAAGTCTGGGTTCAGGGTGAAAGGGATTGTCTTTAAAAAAAGTAGGTTTGTGACAGTTGGGGTTTGCACACACCTTTAATACCAGCACTCAGGAGGCAGAGACAGGTGGATCTCTGTGAGTTTGAGGCCAGCCCGGCCTACAGAGTGAGTTCTAGGACAGCCAGAGTTACAACAGAGAAACTCTGTCTCAAAAAAATTAAAAAAAAAAAATGAAAAAAAAGAAAGAAAAAGAAAACAAGTTTGTATTTACTGTGTATCTATAGTGTTTTACTTCCCATTATGTCTTTTTATTTATTTATTTATTTATTTATTTATTTATTTATTTATTCTTAAATTATATTTATCTGTGTGTGTATGTTTGTGCATGTGTGCACAAGCCATGGCAGGCGTGTGGAGTCATAGGACAACTTGCAGGAATCGGTTCTCCCCTTCCACCGTGTGGGGCCTTGAGCTTGGCAGAAAGCGCCTTACCCCATCTCCACCCCCTTTTTAAACGTAGCTGGGCTGCGTCTCTCATAGCCCAGACTGGTCTCTGCCCATTCCAGGGAGCCCAGGGTGGCCTTAAACTTATGATCCCTCTTGCTTTCACCTTGGAGGTGGTGCTGGATTATAGGTGTAGGTTTGTTTATTTTGTGATGGTATCTTACTATAGAGCCCAAACTGGCCTCAAACTCAAGATCTTTCTCTTCATGTCTCCTGAGTTCTGGAATGGCAAGTGTGTATTACCGCTCTGTTTCATGTTGTCTGTTTTTGTAAAGTCTACCATCAGACTAGAGTATGGGTTTCCTCCTTCAGAGTAGGGACTACTTTTCCTCCTCCTCCTCCTCCTCCTCCTCTTCCTTCTCCTCCTCATTTTGTTATTGGAGACAGGGTCTCACTATGTACCCCCAGCTGTCCTAGAATTCAGTATGTGGATCAAGCTGGCTTCAAACTCACAGAGATTGGCCCATCTCTGCACCTGGAGCCAGCGTCTCTGCCAGGAACACCCCAGTCTCTGCCTCCCCAGACACATTCATTCCTTTGCTGGGGGAGCTACCCCTTAAACACAGACACTAGGAGATCCTCAGATTAGCACAGAATTGATGCAGCAAGATGGTCCTATCATCCCCCTCCCCCCGGCCCTTCCATGGTCCCCAGCGGTCTCTACCTTGCACCAGCAGCAGCACGTGGGAGTGGGTGGTGCCGGCAGCATTGGTGGCGGCACAGCGGTACTGCCCTGCGTCAGCCAGCTCCACATGGGCAATCCTGATGACACTTCCACTCTGGACGATGCCAGGACGTAGGCGCCCTCCAACTTTGCTCCATGTTACCTGAGGCTTAGGGTCACCCAGTGCCAAGCACTCAAATTCCACAGAGTGGCCGACTACCACAGAATGCACAGATGTGCGGACGTTGATGAGCACTGAGGGCAAGGCTGGGGAAGAGGCAGGGTGGTGAGCCAGGCTGGGGGAGGGGCAGGGTGATGAGCCAGGCCAGGGGGAGGTCAAGTCTCGGGAGAGGGAAGGCTTGGAGCTCTAGACACTCAGCCATCTCCTGGCTCGTTTTTCATGTGGTCACGCTCACACCCAATCATTGTGCTTCTGTTTATTCATGCACTCGTGTAGCTGCTAATTTAATCTTTATTGCTCTGCTGAGCACCCAAACACCATCTCCCTTCTTCCCTTCCTTGCAATACTTGTCACGGCTGTTACTCTATGCAAGGTGCAAGCAAGGGAAAGAGAATAATTCTCTTTACTGTGCACATTCACAGGGCTTCCTGGGGAGCAGGGGGAGTCCCTGCTCTTAGTGGAGGCCTGAAGCCATCTCCTACCTTGTACAATTAGCTGGGCACTGGCCTGGGCTTGTCCCCAGGGCCCATGGGCCTGACAAACATATGTTCCTTGGCAGCTCTGGTCTAAGTTCTGGATTCTGAGAAGAAAGAAGGGTGACATCAGAAGTAAAGCCAATGGAAAATGCTTTGCAGCTGTGTGTGCTAAAACAGACAGTCCATGGGGCTGATGAGATGACTCAGTGGGTCTGACTCAGTGGGTCTGAGTCATCTGCCCCTAAGCCAAACCACCTGAGTTCAATCCCTGGGTCCAACATGGCAGAAGAGAAGAACTGACTCCTGTAGTGTTCTCTGAGCAACACACACACACAGTGATCCGTCATCTGTCTGTGGTATTGGGGATTGAACTTGAGGCCTTACACATGCCAGACAATGCTCTACCACTGAGCCACATTCCCACTTGATTTTCACTAATTATCTTGAGACACGTTCTCAACTAAATTGTTCAGGCTGGCCTTAACCCACTCTGTGGCCTTGAACTCAGGAGACTCCTCCTCTGCCTCCTTATTCCAGGCCTGTGCCAGGAGGCCTGGCTACCACGTCCATCTCAGACACAGATTTCCTGCTCTGAGGCTCACTGTCACACTGGTTCAAGGTCTCACAGTTACCGAGCTGCAGATTTAAGGCCCCAGAGCTGTTTCCTTGCCTTTAATAATAGTTGGAAGGCAGAGTTGGGCACAGTGCCTCACATTTGTAATCCCAGTGTTTGAGAGGCTGAGGCAGGAGGATCACAGCTAGTTAAGAGGCCGATCTGATCTACCCAGTGAGTTTCAGGCCAGCCTGAGCTACATACAGAGTGAGACCTGGTCTCAGAAATCTAATACCAAAAACCAAAGCAAAGCAGAATAGAAGGAACACGGGCCGCTGTTAGCAGACAGCCCTCCAGGCACCAGGAGACCACTAAAGCATTGGAGACGGCAGCACTTCAGCTTCCACTGCAACAACAAAGACTCAGCAAAGACAAGCAGCTCCCTAAAAGACATTGCTCCGTAGTGGCCCCATCGGCAGGTAAAGTGACTCAGTCCCACTGAGCTTCAGGCTGAGGGGTACCCGAGTCCGGTCCGAGGCGGACACCACTCACCGGAGGACCCCATCCTGCACGCTGTGTCCAGGAGGCAGCTGACCGCCCTCCTTGAGCCAGCGAAGGTGAGTGCCCCGCAAGTTGGGCACAGCGCAGTGGAACTCAACACTGCCTCCAGTGCTCTTGGTCTCCAGCTGAGGCGTGACTTGCACGGTGGGTGTGGGATCTACTGGGATGGGAGTACCAGGGAGATCGCCAGAAGGGCCTGTGGAGACATGGTGAGATTTACTGATTTATTGAGACAGGGTCTCATGTAGTAGCATAGGCTATCCTCAGACTCACTAACTCAGTACATAGCTAGGGATGACCTTGAACTCTGAACTTTGGATATTTCCGCCTGAGTGCTGGGATTATAGGCGCACGTCACCACATCTAGTTCATGAGGTGCTGGGGACTGAACCCAGGGCTCCATCCGTGTTACACAAGCGCTCCGCCAACCGAGTCACATCCCCAGACTAAATGCATGAGGTTTTACACGTTGGGTTTTTAGATGAGGCCTCTCAGCTGTTGTCCAGACTGGTATTGCACACCTAGGCTCAAGTGCTCCACAGCCTAGGATCTGGATGAGCTTGGACTAAGGCACACACCATGACACTCCACACCGGAGGCTCTTCCGTGTACAAATATTCATCATAGCCCTGACATGCCCTGGGGTAACCAGGATACCCTCATCTCAACATTCAGGGGATGTTCTTCTGGTAGCCTTTCTACCCAGACAACAAAGTCCTTTCAATATAGATCCATCTGTCTACTTGCTCAGTCATTCATTTGATGCACGGAAGGACCAGTTTGAGCTGGGCTTTGCCTTTCAGAGTCTGGGCCCTTGGGGTATGGAAGGGAGCCCAAGACAAGGATAGAGGGAAGGAAAAACACTGAGGTTCAAGGTGAGATAACTTAGCTAAAGCTATCCACGAAGCCGCAGTCCAGGCTTTTAGCAAGTGAGCTAGGGCTTGGTTGCTTCTAGAATTTTGTGTCCAAAGGCTTGTGTGGCTCTATAGGAGGCCACAGGGATGTTAGAGGCTTCACAGATCCACTGGGGTCCTGGGCCTGTGAGGGTGAGCCTGTCACTTAGTCACTGATGTTTCAAGCAAGTGTTCCCTCGATTTCTCTGGGCCTGTGGTGGACAAGTTCAGGGCTGCTGGGACTATAGGGTCTAGGCCTTGCATTGGGCATCACCCCTGTCTGGCAGGTGATGTAACTGTTTCCTGGACAGTAGAAGGCCAGACTGAAAGCTAAGTGGCTGAGAACAGTGGGGGAGGGAGGGTCTTCCTGGACAAGCAAGTTGTCCCAGGCCTTAGAGAAGGACACTGAAGATGGGTAATAGGCGGAGGCCTTTGTATCCGAGTGTACATGCTGGTCAAGGAAAGGCCTCCCGGGGAGCTGACTCCCAGCTTCCCACTGACTCCAGTTGCTTACCTTGGACCAGCACTTGGGCAAAGGCCTCGGCCGAGCCCACCTTGTTGGAGACCTGGCAGCGGTAGCGGCCAGAGTCTGGAGGGCCCGAGGGCTCCAAGCGCAGCACCTCGTTCCTGACAACAGCCCTTTCAGGGAGGGTGCCGCCCACACGGCTCCACTGGAAGGTGAGTGGTGGGGTGCCGTGAGCCAGGCATTGCAGCTGAACCGGATTCCCTGGCTTCATCAAGGTCTGTTCTGGAATTATGGTGGCATATGGAGGACCTGGAGGACACACATAAAGATCAGGTTGGAGAGAGCAGAGGGCAGGATCACAGTTAGGTAAATGGATCCTGGTAATGCAATCAAACAGGTAGGAGGTCAGGAGGGGGGATGTGGGTGGCATCCAGGGCAGGCTCTGGAGTGCTCCAGGTGGGTGGGGATCCTGGGGTTCTGCCCAAGGAGGAGCTTTGATAGGGGAACACAGATCTTCGTGCAACATTGACAGGAGACCGAGGAGAGGGTATGGGGTTCTTACTCTCCACGTGCAGGACAACAGTGGCTTCGGCATGCCCAGCAGAGTTGGTGGCATTACAGATGTACTGGCCCGAGTCCTGCTGGGCCACCCGGGGAATGACTAGTGTGTTGCCTTCTACGCGATGCTGCCAGGGCAGCGGGGAACGCAGCTTGGACCAGTGGATGGTGGGCTGGGGGTTGCCTACGGGGTTGAAGATGGCATTGGTTACTAGGTTGTTCCAGGGACCAATCAAGTGTCGGGGGAGACAGGAAAAGGCTCTAAGTGACCCGCCCCTCGGTGGGACTGACGACATGGATGCTTCCTGGGTGTGGAACCATCTTCAGATAAATTCAAGCCCCAGAGCAGCACTGCTCTGCCTTCCTGTGGGTCCCCACGACGCCACACCTGTGGCTGAACAGTGTAGAGTGGCCGTGTGTCCAGCCTCCAGGGTCAGCTCAGCTTCTTCAACTTGGACCTTGGGGGCACCTGGGACCGTGGTGCCAGTGTCCACGATCACCTCCACGTGCTTCTGTGCTGTGCCTAGAGCATTCTGTGCTACACACACATAGGTGCCTGCATCTGATGGTTTAGCTGATGAAATCTAGAAGAAGACACAGTCTGGTTTTGGGGTGTCCGGCAGAGAACTTTCACACTGATCCCTTCCTTCGTATGGTTTGTTTTCTGAGCTAGGGTCCCATGTAGGCCAGGCTGGCCGTGAACTCTGTGTTTGTGATGCTCTTGATCTCCTGATCCTCCTGCCTCCATTCTGAATGCTTCTAGTACAGGCTTAGGCCACCGTAATTTGTTTATGTGGTGCTGGAAATGGAAGCCAGGACTCGGTGCACGGTAGGCAAGCACTCTCCCATCTGAGCTACATCTTCATGTGCCTTCCTTTGCTTTTAGCTCCTCTGGGTGCTGCTGGCAGGTTCACCCTCACAACTTCCCATGAGTCCATGCGGCTGCTTAGCTACCAACCCACCCATCACTCAATGACCTGTCTACCCAGGACACCTTTCTTCCACCTTCCGTCTCTCCTCTCCCATCTTCCAACCTACGCATCAACCTCCTCTCCTTTGTCCATCTACTTATGCCCCCTCTAGGCACCTGCTTCTGTCAGGTCCTAGGAAGGACCTCAGACCCAGACGTGGAGCAGCCCCAAACTCACCTTCAGCATCGCGTGGCTATTCATGAGCCCGTATATCCGTGGCTCTAACTTGACAGGGACGCCAAGTGGGGTCCAACGTGGAGAAGAGTGGGGTTCCCCAGCACTGATGCACTCCAGGGTGATGTCCTTACCCATTTTCACATGCACAGGACCCTCAGGGAGCACAGACACCGTAGGGGGCCCTGCGGGAGGAATGACACGCAGAGGTCTGGGTTACACAGGAGTCACAGTCTGCGGCTGAACACTACTCTCACATGGAAACTGACTTAGAGGGTGGGCAATAGTGGCGTATGTTTTAAACCCGGAGAAGCTGGGCTGGCAAGGGGAGCAGAGCCATGGGTTGGTGTCTCTTACCATGCACACTGAGATTGACGACACTCTGGGCCACACCAAAGGCATTGTTAGCCACGCAGCGATAGGCTCCACGGTTGCTGGGCCGGGCGCCCACGATGCTGATGATGGAGCCATTGGGGCTGATGCGGACATTGTCTGCAGGATTGCATTGGGTAAGCGTGATGGTTAGTGCTAACTGTTTCTTGACAGAATACAGAACGACCTAGAAGACAGGCCTCAAAGCGTGCCTGTGAGGGGCTTATCTAGATTAAGGTTAGCTTCCGAGAATGTCTGCGAGGAATTATCTAGACTAGGTTAATAGATGTGGGAAGACTCATGTTGACTGTGGAGAAAGGTATTCACTGGGCAGGGAATCCTGGACTGTATGAAAAGAGAGAGGGAAGCTGAACAGTAGCATGCATTCATCTCTCTCTGCTTCCTGATGTGGATGTCACATGACCAGCTGCTTCAAGCTCTTGCTATCTCGACTTGATGGACTGTATCCCCTAAGCTGTGAGCCGAAATAAATACCGCCCCCTCCCCCGGTTGCTTTCATCAGGATATTTCCACCCTGACTCTCACACTGGATGGCCCTCTTCCTGCCTCCGGACAGCTAGCCTCTTACCCTCCAGCTTTTGGTTCGGGGTTATCCACTCAAAGGTGATGGGTAGTGCTCCCTCATGGATAAGGCACTTGAAAGTAGCATCTTGGCCCTGCTGCACTGTGCTGCCGGGTGGCTCAATGGAGATGACAGGACTCCTGAGGCCTGGATGGAGTCCGAGGGTCAGATTTTAGGCTCAGGAGCGTGGGCTGGCTCCACCCAGGTAGGTCCTGTCTGGGCTCTAGGCCCCCTTATTCAATCCTGGCATCCCCCATACTCACGGTAAGAAGACCCCGCACTGGTGGGGACCGTGATGGTGAAGGAGGCCTCATGCTCAGGGCGGGAGCCACCAGCCACTTGGCACACATACTCGCCAGAGTCAGCAGGGGAGATATGGTGGAGCCTCAGCACGGAGCCATGAGTCTGCCAGAGGGGAAGAGAAGGAAGCCATCAAGGGTCTGGAGATGAGGAAAGTTCCTAAGCAAGGTTGTTCCTCTAGGAGACTCAGAAGCTAGGTCTCCAGCTGTGAGACTGAAGAAGCTCCCTGCAGGGGAGTCCAACCCGCTCTTTTTACTGAGGCAAAAACAGGTTCAAATGCTAGCTGCGAAGCCACAAAGTCATGAAGCCACAAAGCCACGCTAGGAGGGAAACCCAGGTCACCCAGCAACTGGTCTCTTGGTCTGGGGAATTCTCCCATGACTGATACCTGGTTCCCATGATGCCGTGAATGCTGGAGAGCTCATGAGACTTGGGTGCGGTGGAAACTACAGGAGGGGATCTTGCCTACCCTGGGCTCCTTCCCACCCTGACCTCGTACCTGGTGTCCTGCAGGCAGGCTGCCCCCTCGTTTGAGCCACGTGACCTGGGCATGAGCTTGCCCAGGTACCACACAGTTCAGATCCAAAGTCTGCCCTTCAGTCACATGAGAGGAGGAGGACTGTATGTAGACGGGCTGGGCCAGTCCTGGGGCTGTGGGCACAGAGACGGGGTGGTCAAGGCTCCTGGGGTGAGGGCAGGGACCTAACCAAGGTGATCCTCTTAGAGGTGACATGGCTGAGCTATTACATCCATCAAGAAGGTCTCCCTTCCCTGGGCTTGTGGTGTCTTGCTGAGACCCAGGACCGGGTTCTCACTGATTGAGGGACCCTGAAGGACTAGGGACTCAGACACAGATTGTGGGAGTTTTGACCTGGGTGGTCTCAATCCTCAGCCATAGGAAAGCCAGTGTTCCAAGAACAATGCCATGCCTAGCAAAGTGCACTGACAACTATCTGTCATCCCAGAACTTGAGACCACGAATTTGAGGCCAACATGGGCTACAAAGTGAGACCTTGTCTCAAAAAGGTAACAACCATAAAACCTACCAAAATAAAAGCCCTATATAAAAAAGCAAGGCCAGGAAAGCCCCCTTCCCCCACCCACCTCAACCTCTCCCACAACCCCACATCACTAACCAGGGATGGGGCTGGGGTCAGAGGCTTCAATGGTGACCAGGACAGAAGCCTCCAGGGTACCCGAGCTGCCGGTCACTTGGCAGGAGTACTCGCCCGAGTCCGCTGGGGACACACGGTTCAGCCGCAGCGTGTGACCGTGGACCTGCACAGAGGGGAAAAGGTGGGGGAAGGCTGGGAAGCCTCCAGATGCCCCATCCTGGGCCACACAAAGCTCTGACTCTTAAACAATAGACAGTGGAGTTGAGGAAGCACAGGGTTCTGAGGAAGTGGTGTCCCCTCTTATTTTATACCAAGGTGCTGGGGACCGGTGGTGGCTCTGTTGTGCCCCAGTCTGTTTGCAACCACACACCCCTACGTGCTGTGCAATGTTCCCCAAACTATCACTGCCTGCTGGGGCCACCATCCTTCAGGAAGGACTCAGGGAATGACGCTGGGTACCTGGTGCCCGGCAGGCAGACTGCTTCCGCGTTTGTGCCAGGTGACCTGGGCGTGGGCCTGCCCGGGAACCACACAGTTTAGATCCAGGGTCTGTCCCTCAGCCACTCGGGAGGAGGAGGTCTCGATGCGGATGGGCGGGACTCCACCTGGGACTGGGGCACAGCTAGGGGTCAGTGGTTAAGCCCTGCCCCCCAGCCTCTCCCCGGTGCCCTCCTACGCAGACTGGATTCCTGGAGACGGAGGTGGCTTCTTTCCCTCTCCAGGTCACTCAGACTTGAAGGGCAGGGCTCCCTGAGGATGGAGGCCCCTCTTTGTCCTGGCCCTACCTCCAGGCAACCTTGTGCTCCCAGAATCACCTAGCAGGGCCCCTACACAGTCACTAACACTTCCCAGGCTCCAGTAGGTTGTAGCTAAGAACTCAGACCTTGGGGCCAGAACTGCAAGAGTTCAGCTCTTAGCATGGCCATGTATTGTGTGATCTTTGGAAAACTACCTTTCTGCCTCTGTTTCCCCAACTGCAAAACGGGGAACAACCATCCTGTCACAGGGTTAGCAGGATGAAACGGCTAACGTGTATATAATGAGGCTTGGCATCTGGGCGACTCACTAAAGACACCACATCTGATCACAGGCCCCATTATGGCTGGATCCCCCGGCCCCGCCGCCATCATTTCCTGTGTCAAGTTGAGTCACCTTTAAAACCTTTAAGTCCTTAGCCCCACTCTAGAAATAACTGTCATGAACCGCAACAGGTCAGAGGTGCAACTGTTGTCAATACAACACAACTAGTAGATACATTCACTGAGACATCTCAAATGACCTCTAACACCTCACGGGGCAAGCCCAGGCTTTAGGGACCTTCTGAGTCGCCTGTACAGTTACACAGCAGAGGGTAAGAATGCCAGTATCCTTTTCCCATTGAAAATGAAATGTGGACTGCAATGTGGAAGGGCAAAGTTCTCTGTGTGACAGCTCCACGTGGGGACAGCGGGGACCCAAGTTGACCGATGCCACACTTGAAAGCTTGCGTTCTCAAGCCCCTGAGACAGGACCCACAGCCCATGGCCCGGCCCTCCGTTCTGGAACAGTGAGGGTGGGCAAGAGACAAGAGGCAGAAGTCTGGGATCAGATGCCTGCTGTCTCCAAGTCTTAAAGAGCCTTTCTTTCGCCCGACTCAGCTGCTGTATTCCCTCCCTTGTCTCTTCTTCCAGACCCATACAGGGACCCTCACCAGGCACAGGGATATTCGAGGTAGATGCTGTAATGGAGACCAGGACCGAAGCCTCCAGAGGGCCGGAGCTGCTCAGGACTCTGCACACATACTCGCCCGAGTCAGCTGGAGACACCTGGTGCAGCCTCAGCCTCGAGCCGTGGGTCTGGCCAGTGACGGGGAAGAGATAGAGGAGCAGGGGTAAAATGTCAAAAGAAAGGCCTGGAAAGTTGGGAGCTAGGGTCCAGCCTGCCATCCAAGTATGTGAGGGGCCTCCTCCACCCCCACCCCACCCCCGCCACCAGTGCTCTCGGGCCTCCTCCTGGGCAGGACAAACCATGGCTCCTAGGCAGCATCTCTCTCATCTCGTACCTGATGATGAGCGGGGAGACCACCCCTTCGCTTGTGCCACGTGACCTGGGCATGGGCCTGCCCAGGGACCACACAGTTCAGATCCAGGGTCTGTCCTTCGGCCACATGTGAGGAGGAAGACTCAATTCTGATGGGTGCACCACCGTTGGGGACTGAGGAGAACAGGTCAGGCTTGGCCTGAGTCAGAGTCTCAAGTGGGGTTTAGGGTCCAGAGCACAGAAATCTCACCGCCCAGGGCAGTCGAGAAATGGCAAGCACCGCTCTAAGGGCGCACATCCTTGACTAACTCATTTAACCCGCAATAATTTCGTATCCTGGGATCACGGGGGTGTCCTTTCATGTGGACTTTTATTTTTTATTTACAGGTGTGAGCCACCATGCTCAGAATAAAATGAAATTGTGTGTGTGTGTGTGCACATGTATGCAGGCACAGGTATGTGTGGTGGCCAGAGCTTGATCTTAGGTGTTGTGTCTCAGGACCACCCATCTTGACCTCATTCATTCATTCATTCATTCATCTATTTGCTCTATCTATCTATCCATCCATCCATCCATCCATCCATCTATCTTGGAGACAGGGTTTCACTTTGTAGCCCAGGCTAGCCTTCAACTCACAGAGATCTGCCTGCCTCTTGCCTCCTCAGTACTGAATTTTGTCTTTTTGAGACAGGGTTCTACTGGCCCGGGATGCTCACTAAGTATTCAAAGGCGGCTGGCGGATGGGTCCCCCTATCCGCCTCTCCCACACCAGGCTAACAAGCATGCAGTGGCATATCAACTTTGTTTTACATGGGCTCCGGTTGGTGCGGCAGGCACTTTACCGATGGAGCCATCGCCCCAGCCTATAGGTCAAACTTCTGTTTTCCCTTCTGCAGCGCTCGGGTGGCGCCTAGGGTCTTTTGCACGCTAGGCAAGCGCTCTAGCACCGAGCCACGTTCCCAGCTCTCTTTTCAGTTTGGTTTTGAGATAGGGCCTCACTAAGTTGCCTAGGCAACTGGCCTTGAACTTTTGATTCTCCTGTCTCAGCTTCCCAACTAGCTGAGATTATAGGCCTTCGCCAACAAGCCTGGCTTATGGACTATAATTGCCACACAAGGCTAGTGGACACCATTTAGACAGTGAGGCTTTATGAGGCAGGCGTGACCTGTGTTTCCATTTCACCCTCGAGGAGACTGAGGCTGGGCGCGAAGTGTAACTTATCCAGTCCTCGAGCGATGCAGCAGGATATGAACACAGACACTCTTTGTAAACCCTCGCTCCCACCTATACCTAGGTCTGTGGGCTTCAACTCAAGGCTCCTCTTCCTAGGGAGCTGTGTTTCCCTGTCCCTCTCCTGGATCAGGAATCAGACTCACCAGAGGGGCTGTTGGTGCTGGGGGAGACCGAGACCATGATAGAGGTTTCCTGGGCATCAATGTTGTTATTGGCTCGGCACACATACTCGCCGGAGTCAGCCACTGACATCTGGTGTAGCCGTAGACGAGAGCCATGGGTCTGGGACAGAGAGACAGAGCTGGGGTCAGCGGCCACAGGGCCCTCACTGACTCCAGCTTCTTTTGCCAGGCCTGCTGAGTCTACTTTATTCTATTTATTTTTGTATATATGCGCTTTTGTGAGTGTGTATGTATGTGTGTGAGTGTGTGGCATATGTGAATGTGTGTGTGCTGGTACACATTGCCTGTACATGCATGTAGCGGCCAGAAGAGGGCAGTAGGTGTTCTCCACTATCACGGTTCACTTTGTTCCTTTGAGGCAGGGTCTCTCTGCGCATTCGGAGTGTTCTGTCAGCTAGGCTGGCAGCCAGCAAGCCCAGAAACACTGTGGTCTCTGTCCACCTCAGTGTTGGGATTACAGGCAGGTGCAAGGACCATACCTGCCTGTTACTCGGGTGCTGGGATCTGAACTCAGGTCCTCGCATAGATCAGAATGGCCCAGAACTTACTGTACAGCTGAGGATAACTGAACTTCTAACCCTTCTGCCTTTACCACCTGAGTTCTGGGACCACAGCACAACTGGTTTATGTGGGGCTCGGGAGGGAGCCCTCATGTAAAGCAAGTGCTCCAACAGCTGAACCACATCCCCAGCCCTGCAGAAGCTGCCTTTAGTCTACCTAAGTCCTGATGGCTGGAATGCATCAGCACGAGAAGGAACCCTGCTGCGCTGAGAGATCAAAGGGCCACCCCATCTTCTCAGTACCTGGTGTCTGGAAGGCAGGCTGCCCCCACGCTTGTACCATGTGATGGTGGCCTGGGGCTGCCCAACCACCACGCAGTTCAGATCCAAGGTCTGTCCTTCCACCACAGAGGGAGATGAGGACTCAATCCTCATTGGTGGGGAGACGCTGGGCACTGGGGACAGAGCAGGGTAAGGGGGAGAATGCAATCAGACAGTAGTGACAAGGCTGGGGGGCCTCTGTCTCCTCAAGAATCATTTGCCCAGCCCCTTGTCCACCACGTTCTCACCGTGGGAAGGACCTCTGCTCTCGATGGTGACTATGAGTGAGGTCTCCTGGGAGCCAACGCCGTTACTGACATGACACACATACTCTCCAGAGTCTGCTGGGGTCACTTGAGGGATCCGGAGGCGGGAGCCCACAATCTGGAGGAGCGGAGATAGCTCATAGGTGCTGCGGACACCGGATCCTGGAAGTCCCCTCCCCTGGCCTGGCTTGGGTGCCCTGTGGCAGCCTCAACGCTTTCTTGAGGTTCCTGGTGTGACACCCTCTGAGTCCTGTGGAAGGACTTCAAGCTGTTTTTATACTTCACCCCTCCAGAGGCCTACTGAACCCCCACAGTGTGTCCCAGCTGTCACATCCTGCTGTCATTTAGCATGTCCGCTTCCCTTTAGGCCACCGGCTGTATGAGGACTGACACCTGCCTCGCTTTACTGGGGACCAGCACTGCCAGGCACAAGCAGGGGCTTCAGCAACCTCTTCAGGGAAGCTCTAACCAGGGCCTTCGGGATCAGTCTGTACCTTAGCACCAGCCCAAACCTATCCAGCATAGATGCTCAGTGTTTGTTGAGTGACTAACTGAGATCAGCGCCAGGCTCTAGAATCCACGCTGCACTTCCTACCAGACCACCATCTTATGTACCGGCACTGTACCTGATGCCGGCTGGGTAAGTTGCCTCCACGCTTATACCAGGTGATGGTGTGGGGGGCGTGGCTGGCAACCAGGCAGTTCAGGTCCAGAGTATGCCCGTTGGCCAGTGAAGAAGATGAGGACTCGATGCGAACAGGGTACACCACGCTCTGGGCTGGGATGAGACAGGGTGCCGGCTGTGGGTGTGGCTGAAGGTGCTGCCGGCCCCCTCACAGCCCCTCCTACTCACCGCAATCCCTAAGACACTCACGGTGGGAGGGGCTGAGGTGCTGCTGGATGGTGACGAGGACCGAAGCTTCGTGGGTGCCCGAGCCACTGACCACGCGACACACATACTCTCCGGAGTCGGCTGGGGTGACCTGGAGCAGTCTCAGCCTTGAGCCGTGAACCTGGAGGAGTGGAATGGAGGTGCCAGGTTCAGAGACCGGCATGTGGGTCACCCACCAGACTCTAGTTTCCTTCTCTGCCTCCCTCCCAGCCCAGCTAGCTAGTGATGGCATAGGTCATGGCCTGTTAAGTCCCCTTGAATCTGCCACCTGACGCACACAGGCAGAGGCTCAGCCAGCACTTGCTGACAAGGAAGTCCATTTGGCAGATGGCCTTAAAGATCAGAGAAGTCAAGCAATTGGCTCAAGGTCACCTAGCAGGCAAGTGGCAAAGTGCATCTGAACTACAATATGCTTGAATTCACAGCCTGTCACCACCCCTTCCCTCCTTGCCCTCACCCCCACCCCACCACCGGCAAGACAGGGTTTCTCTGTAGCCTGGAACTCACTCTGCAATCCAGGCTGGGCTCAGACTCAGAGATCAGCCTGCCTGTGCCTCCTGAGTGTTGGGACTAAAGGTGTGTGCCACCACTGTCAGACTCTTTACTCCACAGCTACGAGGGCTCTTTGGGCCCTTCCTTTACTTCCCACTTCCTACCTGATGCCGGGCAGGGAGGCTGCCCCCACGCTTGTGCCAGGAGATCTGGGGCTGAGCCTGCCCAGCAACAAGGCAGTTCAGATCCAGGCTCTGCCCTTCCGCCACGTGGGAGGAAGATGACTCGATTCGGACTGGAGGGGTGACCGCAAGCCCTAGCAACAGAGGGCAGAGTGTCGGTCTCCAGCAGGGTGGGGACAAGGACCGCTGGTCTCATGGAGGTACAGTAGGCAGTGTTGCCTCCAGGTCCTGCCATGGCTGCAGTGGGAGAGCCTCCCTGTGTGATATCCAGCCCTATCTGCTTCCTGTGACCTCCCAACATGTTCACTCACCAGGCACAGAGCTTGCAGGCTCAATGGTGACCAGGACGGAACTCTCCAGAGGCACGGGCCCTCCCTCCACCCGGCACACATATTCTCCTGAATCGACGGGAGACACTTGGTGCAGCCGCAGCAGGGAGCCATGGGTCTGGCCAAGAGAGGGTGGTATCAGTGGGGGATCCTCCCAGGACCCCAACACAATACCCACAGTCTGCAAACTACTGCCTTCTATGAGCCCCGGGGCTTGGGCGTCAGCTCTGGGTCAGCTGGGTCTTGTGCTAAGAGCAGGAGCTGCAGGGAGAAGCCCTGGAGAACCAGCATGCATCTTCCCACACCATGTCAGCACTAAGCATGGATTCTCTGGTCGGAGTCAAGACCCTCTGCAGTGGCTACTCTGACAAATGTCAGTCCTTTTCCCCTCAGAGGCACATAAAATAACGCATGAGCAGTCAGAGGGACTGAAAGGTTACAAACAGAAAAGCTCCAAGGATGGCTCAGCACTATCTGTAAGCTGAGATCCCTGCAGATACGCAACTGAACTTGGGCCCAAGACGACTCTGAAAACAGGGACTACTATCTCCTTGTAGACCCTGAACCTACAATACAGAGAGGTTGAGTGACTTGATTAAGGTCACAAGCCAGGGAGATAGGATACAATTCTAACCTCGGCTGGCCTAGCCTAGGCTTGGGCTCCAGCCGCAGTAAGCTACACCCAAGTGACAGGACCCACAGTACCAGTTCTCCCCACCCCCTTCTTCTTGGCTCCTTTGGTCCCATGTCCTGTACCTGGTGCCGAGCAGGCAGGCTGCCTCCTACTTTGTGCCAGGTGACCTGGGCATGGGCCTGCCCCTGTACCACACAGTTTAGATCCAGGGTCTGTCCCTCAGCCACATGAGAAGATGAAGACTCAATGCGAATGGATGGAGTGTTGCCCGGGGCTGGAGGAAAAGTCATAGTCAAACAGATTCTCTGAAGCCACCCCAGACTCCTCTCCCTCCACATCCCAGCCCAGCCAAGTGGGCTACTCACGGTAGGCAAAGTTAGCCCCTTGGTTGCCCCTCGTGACAGTGACTGTGATGGTGGCCTCCTGTCCATTGCTTGCCCGGCAAACATATTCTCCAGCATCCACTGGGGAGGTGTGGAAGATGTACAGGCGGGACCCTCGGACCTGGGCAGACATGACGGGTATAAGAGGGCTTCCCAGAGCCCAGCAGGGGCCCCATACCTGCCTGCCAGGCTGTGACCCCTATAGAGTCTACCACCCATGGATCCTTCCACATTGTAGGAGTGAGTACCTGGTGCCGGGCAGGCAGGCTGCCCCCACGTTTGTACCATGTGACCTGTGCGTGGGCTTGTCCTGCCACCACGCAGTTGAGATCCAGTGTCTGACCCTCGGCCACTGTGGAGGATGAAGACTCAATTCTGACAGGTGGGACCGGTCCGGGGGCTGTAGGGACAGGGGGAAGGTAGAAAATACTTCCGAAGACACAGGGTTGGAACTCCCACTTGGAACTGGCTCAGTCTTGTAGTCTGAGGTCAGGCTCCCATTTCAGAAATTTGACAGCCCTGGCTTAAAGCCCTCAGCTCAGTAACTCTGTTGGAGGACCCAGGCTTCTCTCACAGTGGGAAGCAGGAAGAGAGACAGGAGAAAGTAAGACAGGCTAAGGCTAGGAGGGGGAAATGGAGGCAGGAGTAGAGACTGAAGGAATGACAGGGCCAAGGACAGCATGACGGAAGATCTGGGTCATCCAGACAAAGCCGTCTGCCTAGACACGGTCCTGAAGCCAGAGCCCGGGTGGCCTCCTGTTCCCAGTTAGCAGTAGAAGCCATAGATAGAGCATCATCCCCTGTAAGGTTTCTGCCTCTTGCAACTGTCTGTATCACTGAGAGCCACTCACCGGGGATGGACTCAGAAGGTTCGATGGTGACCAGAACAGAGGTCTCTATGTGCTCAGAGCCAAGGACCACATGGCACACGTACTCGCCAGAGTCAGCTGGGGACACCTGGTGTAGTCTCAGCAGGGGACCATGGGTCTGTGTGGATGGGGTGGACTGGGCATTAGGCAGGGTCCAGTGTGTCCCCATGTATCCCCTCTAGCAGGCCGGCCCCGGGGTGCCTTTACCTGGTGCCGGGCAGGAAGGTTGCCTTCACGTTTATGCCACGTCACCTGTGCCTGTCCAGGCGCCACACAGTTCAGATCCAGGGTCTGCCCCTCGGCCACATGGGAGGAGGAGGATTCAATGCGGATGGGTGGGGTGCTGCCAGCTGCTGGGCAGAGAGGGTGGTTAGAGGCCCAGACTTGAACCTTATTGGCACCCTTCAGCAGATTCCTGAGAGCCTCTTTCTTTCCCCACCTCCAGCTCAGGGTTCTAGGCTCATCTGCCCTTGTGACCTTGAGGTGACAAGCTGTCGGGGACCCAAGGACATCCTCCGTCAGGCCAGGCAAGAGGACGCTGCTCCCTTCTCAGAACACCCACCATCGTTTCCCAACATGCTTCACGGCCCCCCATTACCTAAGGATACCCTTCGGACTTCACGGTTCCGATCAAGCTAATCACATCCTGACCTGACAGGTGTTAACACCACATCCACACCCAGCAGGTAACCTACAAAGGGCACAGCCTACTGAGGCGCAGAGGTCAAAGAACCAGCTCAAGATCGATAAAGGGCAGAATCCGGATTTGAACCAGAGTCGGCCTTACTTCCGACTCTGTGGAAGCCAACACTGCTGTTTGCAGGTGGAATCTTAATAGAGCTTGAGGCTGGATCAGCATCCACTCCACCCGCAGCCTGCTGGCTTCCAGAGCAGGCAGCAGAGGGTGATGGGATGCCTCTGCATCCTGATGGCCCTGGAGAGACCACAGGCATCCTGCCCCGCAGCTGGGAGAGCCCCGTGCCTCTGTCCCTTTCAGCCTCTCTGGCACCTCACCTGGAGTGTAGCTGGGGCCGGAATTAGTGCCCGTGAAGAACAGAGACAACAATGGAAGCCTCCTTGGGGCCCAAGTTGCTCTCCACACGACACACGTATTCTCCAGAATCTGCTGGTGAGACCTGGGGGAGCCGCAGCCGGGAGCCGTGGACCTGGGCCGGGTGGGGTCAAGGTAAGTGAGGATGGTCTGGGGCTGGGATTACCACCCTCTCTGAGCCTCAGGAGCTCAGTTATCCCACTCGCAGGCTCTACTCTGAGCCATTCACGTTAGGCTGCGAGCCAGGAGGGAGGGAACTGTTCGGGTCCTATGGCACAGGCGAGCTGGCAGCTGAAGCGCCAAATACCCCCCTACCTCCCTCCAATCCCTCTCACCTTCCGCTCAAGGGCTAGCCACAGCCTCGGTCCCCCAGTCCCAGCCCTAGGGCTGGAAAACCCTCCTACCTGGGCGTGGGGAGGCAAGCTGCCCCTTCGTTTGTACCACGTGACCTGGGTATAGGTCAGCCCCATCACGGCACAGTTGAGGTCAAGTGTCTGTCCTTCGGTCACGGACTGCGATGAGGACTCGATCCTGACTGGCACGGAGCTGGCACCACCCGAGCCTGTGACCACAGTGGGGTAAGCATCCCTCAGGGAACCTTGACTCACCTTACCCATAATGTCAGCGCCGGAGGCCCCGTACCTGAGAGGACGACCACTTGAATGCGGGCCTGAGCAGTGCCTGTGGGGCTGGTGGCCACGCACAGGTAGAAGCCAGCGTCAGCGGGTTTAATGGCTGGGATGATCAGTGTGGGGATGTCTGTGTTCTCTGAGCGGGCCTGCCACAGGAGAGAGGGCTCAGGTACTTGTGAGGAGGCCTTTTAGGGCAGACATGGAAGGAGCAAGCCCTATACTGAGATCAAGGCCCAGTGGGGCTCCAGGGACCACAGAACTGGTCCACAGAATAGAGGCACTGCAGAATTGGGGAACCATGGAATCAGGCAGTAAAGAGGTAAGTGCAAGGGAGATTGGGGTACAAGGCCTAAGTAGGAAGTATGGGGAGCCTGTGGAGAGAGAGAGCAGGGAGGGACAGGTGGTTGGGGGCTGGGACACTGTTGGTCCCACTGGCTGGCTCACCTGCAGGGGCAGGCTGCCTCCCTCCTTCCTCCAGGTGATGCTGGCACTGGGGACTCCTGCTGCCCTGCAGTACAGCCTGACCGTGCGGCCCTCGTGCACCTGGGTCCTCTCGGGGCTCACCTGCACCCTGGGTCCACTGCCCCCTGCAGACAGAACCCCGTGAGGACGCCTCTCTAAGCCCCCAGCACTCTCCGCACCACACACCTCAAGCCCCGCCCTCTCACCGTGCACCTGAAGCATGGCCCTGGCCACGTGCTGCCCGCTGCTGCTAAGGGCACGGCACAGGTACTGGCCCTGATCCGAGGGCTCGATCGCCGGCAGGCGCAGGATGCCATGATGGATCTGCGCCTTCTGGGGAAGCTGGCCACTAGGACCGCCTGGTGTGGAGACACGGGTCAGCACGCTAGGACTGGCCCTGCTCCCGCCCCTGTCCTCCTCACCCAGGAGACCCAGGGTCTGAGTGTCTCTCCCATCATGGCGTCACCTGCCCATTCCACAGTGGGCGTGGGGTTCCCCGTGGCACTACAGCGGAACTCGGCCGTTTGTCCAGGCTGCACGGTGAGCTGTGGCGGGTGTATGGAGGCCACGGGGGCAGTTGAGGTGCCTGAGACTAAGAAGGGAGGAGCAAGGATAAGACATGGTCAGGGTAGGACTGTCTTCCAACTCCCAGCTAGAGCTCCCGCCAGCCTCTGCTTCTGCTCTAGCCTTGGAAGACAATCGTCCTTCAAGTAGCCAGAGGGGACTTTTTGAAAGTTTCTTTTTTTTTTTTCACTCTCTTTTTTTTTCAATTAAAAAAATTGTTTTTGTTTTTTCAAGACAGGGTTTCTCTGCTGTAACTCTGGCTGTCCTGGAACTCACTCTGTAGACCAGGCTGGCCTCAAACTCACAGAGATAGACCTGCCTCTGCCTCCCAAGTGCTGGGATTAAAGGTGGTGACTTTGGTCATGGGACCTTATTGCTTCCTTGCCTAAAACCTGCCCACGTGCTCTCCCTCCTCTTTTTCAGAAGAGGCTTCACAACGCTGCCCAGACTCTGACATCATTACTTCTGCCTCAACCTCCAGCTGCTGGGACCAGAGGCCTGCACCACTACGCCATCTTCTCCAGCCCCTCCGATTACTCTCGGCCCTGCCATTCATCACTGTACACGAGTGTCTCGTTTCTGCTCTCTCACTGCGGTCACCTCAACTAGGACATATACTTCAGGAGGGCTGAGAAACAGTTTGTCCTTCTGCCCCCTGCTTCTTCAGAGCCTAGAGCATGTAGGGAGATCCCTGGGGACAGGCTCAGACCGCAACAAGGCGTACCGTGAACGTGCAGTGTGGCTGTGCCCTGGTCCATGGCGAACATGTTGGAGCCAGTACACACGTAGGTGCCCGCATCACTTGGCTGCACGTTGCGTATCGTCAGGATGCCGTTGAAGTCCATGGCGCGAGAGGGCAGCTTCCCATTGTGCAGGCGGGTCCATACCAGGGTGTAGGCTGGAGACTGCAGGATGGCGTCAGGGTGAGGGGCATATGTGGGCTCAGGGAGCCCAGGGGACAGACCTCCCCCACCTCTCCCTGTTGGCTCACCTTGCTCTTGGCTGTGCAGATGAAGGTGACATCGGCTCCAGGCCGCACACTCTGGCTCCGCTGCTCCTCTACCGTCACGGTGATGGGCTTGCTGGGAGCCTCTGTGGGCGGGAAGTCTTCAATGAGCTCCGCACCCCTGCTCTGTGTTCTGTTTCTATGTCACTTCCTCTTAGGCCTGCTTTTCTCACCCTGTCTCTGAGACAGGTCTCACTCTGTTTCCACTCCTTCTTGGTCCCTTAAGGATAGGACTGTGCTTCCGCATGCCTGCATCCCACCCTGCATTTCAGAGCCCCGATCCTTCCTGAGGACTTCCCCCTCTTGTGCCACATCAACCCCACCCCTGCAGCTGCTGCTTCACAAACCAACGTGTTCCAGAATTTTCTACATCTGAAAATGTCCCCTCTAGTTCCATACCTTTCCAGATACTGTCCCATTGCTTGCTTGACCTCTCTTCAGAGATAGGACTTTCTTTTTTCTAGACAGGGTCTTGCCACATAGCCCAGGCTGGCCTCCGCCTGGAGATCTACCTGCCTCGGTCCCCTGAGCATGGCATTAAGTAGGTGCCACCACGGCCTGCTCAGAGCCAAGACTTTTGGAAGAGCTTCCACACGTTCCTTGTGTCTACTCCAATCGAATTTCCACTTCTGACAACTTGTCTTGTCAGACGAGTCTGACCTTCAGGTGAGCAGCTCTCCCAGAAGCCTTTGCCCCAGCTCACTTCCTAGACACCTCTCCCCTATTTCCTCCAATCTCACTGGCTTCTCTTCTGGCTTTTTCTGTCCTTCCTCTCGAGCTTGTTGGGTTGGCCTTGGAGCGTGGTGGGAGCTAGCCTGGCTCTGGTCCTGAATAGGACTCAGCCAATGACCAAGACAAGCTGGTGCGCACAGACCAGGAAGGGCTCGGTGACTCTGGGGTTCCCAATTTCATCAGCCACATTAAACAACTCAGCAAAAGCTACTTATGGTGGCCATTCACTTCACTTGACCATGTGTCATTCCCCCCCCCTCCCCCCCGTATTGGAGATCTTCTCTTCTCTGCTCCCTGTCCTTGTCGAATTCTCCACTGCCTCTGCGGTATAGAACCCAAATACTGACACTTTCCAGGCTGAGCCTTCCTCGTCTCAGTAGACGGCACCCAGACCCCAGAGGGTATCTTCATTGTTATGGATCGTACTAAGTTCTAGCCCTGTGGATTCTGCCTCTGAAACAGGTGTGAATCCATCATCTACCCCCATGTCCATGGCTATTGTCCAGTAGCCACTGTCCTCTCCAGGCAGACATGGGTGGAGACAGACAAGCAGGGGCTCACCAGCGACCAGTAGCTCAGCCTTGCTGTTGCTGGTGTGAAGCAGGTTCCGGCAGGTACAGATGTAGACGCCGGCGTCGGAG
This sequence comes from Cricetomys ansorgei, assembly GCA_026225945.1. Classification (NCBI taxonomy): domain Eukaryota; kingdom Metazoa; phylum Chordata; class Mammalia; order Rodentia; family Nesomyidae; genus Cricetomys; species Cricetomys ansorgei. The sequence goes on from JAMJFZ010004114.1 coordinate 705,498, forward strand.
GGCTGCACACTAGGGAAGTGGAGCTCAGAGCCTGGTGCGGGGAGAGGCTTGTCAGGGCACAGCTCCATGAGCCCCAGGAGGATAGGAACAGGGCAGGCTCATGGGACAGAGGAGGCCGTAGGTCTGTGTGTACCTTGATGTCGCTGCTGGGCACCACTCGGCATGGGCTTCCCATCTTCGCGGGACCAGTAGAAGTAGTGAGGTGGACTCCCGCTGACCTGGCACCTCATGGTGTGTGGGCCGCCTTGGGGGACTACACTCCGAGAGGGATGGACCTGAACCTCCAGGGAGTCTTTTGCTAATGGAGTAGGGGAAGGAGGCCATTCAGCTAGGAAGGCCACAGCATAAGGCAGTGTCTCAGACACTGGCCTCCCAAAGCCTCAGGTCCCCAACCTCAGAACTCTATCCCTCATGCTCCCTAGGGTCTATGACTCCCTCTCCCCCAACCCTGGACCGTGGTCCCACTTACTCAGTGGCTGGCACCGGCCTCCCTGCACATTGGGGTTACCCACGTAGCCTGGGGCACATCTGTTAGGAAGAACAAGGCCCAGCTCTGTAAGCCCCAAGGAATCTAGTGTCTACAGTGAGCTTGAGGAACCAGTTCAGCCATGGTATATGGAGGAAGCTTAAGGTTCTAGAACTCTGGGGACCAGAGAAGGTCCAACACAGGGCCTCAGTGAGCTGAGACAGGGGTTGCTAGTGGGCTGGGTAACAGAGGAGGTAAGCCTGTTATTCTCCAGGAAAGCATTCATTCTACAAACATTTATTTGGGAACTAGAATGCACCAGACACCATGCTAGTACAGAGGCTCAACAGGAGACACGGCAAGGTCCCTGGCTCCGTGGACTAATTGGAGAAACAGCATAGAAACTTCGTGTAAAGTGAGAATAAGGTACCATGCGGGCCCAGGGAGGAGTGTTTTCCTGCCTTTAGGTCGAAGAAGCTACAGAACCTGGCTCCTAAGCTGCTCTGGGGCCCTGGAGCATGCTGCACAAGGCTGTCAGAGACCTGGTCGTGTTGGGAAATGTATATGTCATAGTTACCCCTAATTCATCTAAGTTACCCCTAAGACCCCTATTCATCTCCTAATTTGGGTTCCAGATTCCACAGGGATGTTACAGGATCTGTCCTGTTTCCCATTTTACCCCCAGGACCTCAGCACATTGCATGACACACAGTAGATGCTCAGTAAAAATGCACTGAGCTCTCCATGGCGACTCACAGCCTATCACGTGGGAAGCTGAGGTTTCGGGCCAGCCTGGTCACAGAGTTGCCATCTTCGGCTTATAGTGAGACCCCGTCTTAACTTGCCCACCACCTCAAAAAGTGTTGAATAAATGCAAGAGGCTGAATCTTGAAGGCCAAGGGGAGTTAGCCAGGAAGGGGCAGGTTTGGGAGTAAAAATGTTCTTTATACAGGGAATAGTACATAAAGATCTGAACACTAAGAATTCAAAAAGTTGTCAGGTGTGGTGCCACACACCTGCAACCCCAACCCTGGGAGCAGCGCAGCCTGGGCTACACAGTGAGACCCAGCGCCTTAGCAACAAAACAGAACAATAAGCACCCAGTTCATCCCAAGGACAGCACAAGCATGGGACGTGTTTGGGGCAGGGAGGGACATGATCCGGACTTTTCCGAGCCACACCCTGCAGGATCCCCCCACCCCCCAGAGTCACCATTTACCCCTTCCCTCCCCACTCCTGTCTGAAAACTTACTGCTCACAGTACTGGCCGGTGTAGCCAGGTTCACAGGCGGTGCAGCGGTACCCTCCAGAGCCCAGGCTCTCACAGGTGCGGGAGAACCTGGGGCAGGCAGGGAAAGGTCAGGCCACGAGAGAGAGCCTACTCCCGATCCTGCTCCCATCCTCCAGCAGGGGTTTGTCCTCGGACCCCAGCAAGGTACCCACATGTTCTCTGCGTTGGTCAGGGGGCAGGCACAGGGCTGGCAGTCCTCAGGCGTCCCGGCTGTGGCGTCTCCGTAGTAGCCAGTTGCACACAGCTCACAGAACTCACCAGCAGTGTTGTGCTGACATCGCTGCAGGGCAGGGCACAAGGGTATCAGACACCAGCCATGAAGGGAAACTCACCAAAACATCCCAATCCAGAAACCCTAAACCTATGGGCTTATCATAAAGGAGAGTCATGGAAGGACAGCAGTGTTCAGCAGTTCAGCAGTGCTGCAAAAAATACCCACAGAGACCTGGATAAATCAAAAAGTCCCTCCAGGCCTGGGCCTGATGCTGCACCAGTAACCTCAGCAGTTGAGAGGGGGAGGCAGGAGGATCAGGAGTTCAAGATCATCCTTGGCTACACAGTGAGTCAGCTCTGTCTTAGAAAAAAAAATTGTGTGTGTGTGTGTGTGTGTGTGAGAGAGAGAGAGAGAGAAAGTTATGTGACATTACAGGAAAACAAAGGTACACATACACTTGGGCACAGAGATACATGTTTCATTGTAAAAAACACATGGAAGGGAACTGGGCAGATGGCTAAGTAGTCAAGAACACTGGCTGCTTTTCCAGAGGATGCAGGTTAGATCCCTAGCACCCACACGGTGGCTCACAACCATCTGTAAACTCCAGTACCAAGGGACCTGATGCTCTTTTCTCGACTCCATGGGTACCAGGCATGCACATGGTACACAGACGAAGGCAAAACATACATATACATAATGTGCAGACCAAATGTGCAGCATATACAATCTCATTCAGACAGCCATGTGTGTGGTGTTAACACAGTTCATTCCTTGCTTCATACTGAATTTGAGACCCTGTCAACCACCTATGCCCTGGCCATACACATACCTGTGAGGCCATACGTGTATCATTTCAACCATACTTACCAAGGTTTGATCCTCAGCACCACCATCACCAAAGACAAACAGATAAACCCCAAACCTCTGTAATCGGTCTCCTCTACAAAAAACATTGGCCACTCGGGTGCAAGCAACGAGAAACCGCAGCTTTCTTTACCAAGACTAGAATTCTATAGTTCTGGCTCCCCATCACGTTCACCGGTTCCGTTTGCCCAGGTGCTGTTTCCTATAAACTTGCCCCTTGGAAGCAGGCATACCTCACCAAGACCTCTCCCCTCCCCCAGCCCACCCCCATGCCCCACCTCACCCCCGGCTTGCATCTCACCGAGCAGGCTCCAGTCTCCGGGTGGCACAGGTCGGAGTGGCCGTTGCATTCACATAACTCGCAGTGGCCAAGGTACAGTCCGCTCCCAGTGCGCGTGTAGCCTGGGGCGCAGTCCTAGGGGATGGAGGAGAGTTGGTTTCCGTTGTCCACAGAGTTCCACCCAAAGTCAGCAGACCCGGCCTTCTGTCCCTCCTGCTCCTTCCAGTGTCTAGACCCCACTGGCTCTAGGAGAGGACATCTTCCATCCACAACCTCTCTTAAGCACCCCAGCCTGTCTCACTTTTATGGCTCCAGAGGGGACCAATCACCTTGCACAGTCCATGGCACTGGAGCAGATGCGGCGGGCCAGTCACACACTCACCTGGCAGGACAAGCCAACATAGCCTGGGGGGCAGCGGCACTCTTCCACCTCAAGGGCTCGGGGTCCCACAGAGGGCCCTGGCTGGGCCACTTCTAGGCTTACGGCACTGATACTGGCTGCCTGTGGCACTGAAGAGAATGTGGCCCGAACCAGAAGTTCATCCAGATCTGCCAGGGCCATGAGCAAGTGCTCACGGGTGGCAGGCTGTCCATCTGGCCGCCTCCAGAAGTCCTGTGTTGGGGAAGAAAGAGCTCGTGTCAGTGGAAGCTCTGGCCTCGGCTTGCTGAACCTGTAGCCATGCATGCCCTCTGCCAGGGGGAGGAAGGGCGATCAAAGCCAAGTGCTACCCACCTCTCGGAAGACGATTTCATAGCTCCTCCTCTCCGGGCCCTGTGGTGCTGGCTGGGAGGCTACCAGCATGATGTTATTACCCTGCAGAGACACCAGAAAGGTTACAAGGACATTTAGGGCTTTGGAGGCAGGGGTATTCCTCAACCCCAGGTCTCCCATCTGTACACACCCCCAAACTCATGTGCCTGCCCACTGCCCCCATTCCCAGAAGCCAGGCTAAGATCTGGGGAGTAGCCAGCCAGGTAGAGGCAAGGGGCCCACATTTGGCTAGCTGGCTGTTGGAACATGGTTTCCATCTTCTCTGTTGCCTGACCACTGTGGATTCTATTGAGCTCACCGTGATCTGGATATCGGGGTCAGAGAGCGGGCTGCCCTGTGGCCCTGATGTGTAGGAGAGGGTATATCGTAGCTTCCCGCCATAGGCCGCCACCTGTGGGAAGACAAGATCACCGAGGTGAAGGGCAGAGCCTCTTGGCTCCTGTGTGTTGCATGTGTGAAAACCAGAGCTTGGAACATACAGAGCTGGCAAACAGGCCCTTTCTCTCAGTTGCTCCCTAGCTCCGCTCATGGGAAGACTTCTTTCCCATCCTCCACTGCAAGGCAGTCACAGGCAACAATCTCCAAACCCCTTTTTTATGTGAAGGCATTTCCTATAGAGCGGCAAGAGTAACAATAGTGAATCCCATGGGAAGCTGCCAAGATCAGAGCATGGGGCTGCATGGGGCTGCATGGGGCTGCAAGGGGCTGCATGGGGCTGCAAGGGGCTGCATGGGGCTGCAAGGGGCTGCATGGGGCTGCATGGGCCCTGAGGCCCATCTCCTTGGCTACTGACTTTGGAATTACAAAGGGTTGTGAGCCACCATCTGGCTGCTGGGAATTGAACTTGGGTCCTCTCTGAAAGAGCAGCCAGTGCTCTTCACTGCTAAGCCATCTCTCCAATCCCCTCCTTGATCTCTGTGGACTTCCTGTCCACTCAGGTCCCTCCCATCTGCAGTGGAGAGCAAGCCAGGCCTGCCTAATCAAACACAGTTCTGGATCAGGAATAGATGAGAGGATCAGTCCCAGTGTGATCAGACACAATGTGATCGTGTGTGCCTCTCCCTGTCTGGGGACCGACAATGCATCTAGCCCTCTTTTGTGACAGAGAAACTCCCAACTCCCACGAGACCAGAAGCTACAAAATGACACCAATTGAGAAAAAGCACCATTGCGGGCCTGGATCCAGCCACCACCCTCGAACCCTGTGCTTGCATGGGTCACTCTATTGTTTGTTGTTGTTGCCTGTTTTTGTTTTGTTCTTTGTCACAGACAAGCCAACTGGACTTGTGTCTTTGTGGGCATGACGAAAAGGCTTAGGTTTGCTGCAAAGGGCTCTCATCCTGGCAGCCGGGGTCCCAGCTCTGCCCATTGGACTTTCCTCCCTCTCCTCCATCACCAGGGCAGATAGCTGGCTGAAAACCACCCCGGTGTGAGGGTGTCCCTCTGGTTCAAGTGTGTCTATTCAGTTGGTGAGCATTTATTAAACACTGGCTGACTCCACGCCAGCCCCCGGGTGACACAGGCCCCAGGGCACTTCTCTATCAACTCGGGGTGTGGTAAGGAGCTCAGCATAACCGTATTACAACGGAAACAACTGGTTTCCTGTTTGCTTTGGATGCCAGTGAGTTCACAGTGTCATCCGGGACCAGCTTTCTAGGAAGTGGAAGGCATGTGCCACATGGGACATAAGGCAAGGACTCCAGCCCTGCTGTCTGTACGCCCATGGACAAGTCACTCAGTCAGAGCCCTTCTTCCCTTACCTGGAAATAGGAGTGAAGGCAGTACTTTAAAGGGTGCCTGGAGGATTACATCACTCAGGACACATGCAGTGACACACTCAGTGCGGAGAACACACCTGAAGGCCCACAGCTCTCTGCTACTTCTGGTACCAACTCAGACTCTGGTAGACTCTCCTCACCTCACTTCCTCTGGACCTGCGTGGTCCAGCCTGGCCTCTGCCTGTAATCTTCAATGTGTTACTCAAACCCCACCCCTCCCCCCTGCTGCTGGAAACCACACCTGGGCCTTAAGAGCTCTACCACCGAGCCAAAGCCCCTGCCCCTTGGCACACACGCCCTGAAGAGGCGCTCTCTGTCATGTGTGGACAAGGACATCAACATGAATGTTAATGGCAGGGTAATAATAATAACATCCAGGGCAGAAGAGAGGGTTCGGTTGGTAAAGTGCTTACTATGCAGGCATGGGGACTCAAGTTTGATTCCCAGAGCCCACATTAAAAAAAAAGAAAAAAAAAGGCTGGGCATTATAAAACTGTTGAGACAGAGAGACGCTGATCCCTAGGGTCCATGGCCAGATAGCCTACTAATGAGCTCCAGGCCAATGAGTGACCCTGCCTTAAAAAACAAGGTGGATGGGGTGCTTTTTCTGAGGTTGTCTTTTAGCCTCCATAGGCTCACATGCACACGTAAGTGTACACACACACATACATACATACTTGCACACACACACACACATACATACTTTCGTGTACACACACACACACACACACACACACACATGAAAGATAGCAGCATCATGAATGCAGGACTGGTAAATGAGAGCAGTGGAGAGTGTTCTGGGAAGCCAGGATACAGCAAGTGCCTCATGAATGCACACTAGGTACAGGGAGAGAGGGCCATTCTGCTTCCCACCCTCTGATAGTTAAGGATCCTTTGACCACCTATGGCTCTTCCAATTCCTGGTTACCTTGTTCCCTAGGAAGGCTTGGGGCAGCTGCCAGTAATAGAGGCTTCCAGGCAGCAGAGAGAAGCCCTCGTAGGAGAGTGAGAACTAGGGTAGAAGAGTAGAAGGTAAGAACAGGGCACAGGCGCCCCAGCAGAGACCCAGAACCCACCCCAACTCCACAGCACAGGCCCACCATGCTCTCCGGGCAACCTACTTCCTGCTCTGGGCCTGGGTCCTTCAGCTGTTCTTTCTAAGTATGTTCTTGGACTGTTTTGCCTCACACATGGTATGTCCTTCTGGTGGACCCCAAGACCAATGGGACACACTGGTAAACACCTAAAAATTTAGCAGCTCTTTTTTTTTTTTTTTTTTTTTTGCATATATTTAAAAATGTAGCTGGAGCTGGATGTGGTGGTGCATACCTTTAATCCCATCATTTGGGAGGCAGAAGCAGGTAGGTTTCTGTGAGTTTGAGGCCTGCCTAGTCTATACAGAGAGTTCCAGGACACCCAAGGCTTCACAGTGAGATCTTATCTTAAAAAAAAAAAAATGCAGCCAGAAAAAAAAACAATGCATCCAGAGGGCTCTTGATGTAACTTGGTTAGCGGTGTTTACCTAACCTACACGAAGCTCTGAGTTCCATCCTAAAGACAGGATAAATGGCATAGTAGCATACATTTATTATTCTAGAACTCAGGAGGTAAAGACAGGATGATCAGGAGTTCCAGGTCATCCTTGGCTATAAAGTGGCTAGCCTGGGCTACAGGAGACTCTCAAAAAAAAAAAAAAAAAAAAACAAGGAGTTGGCTATGGCAGTGTATGACTTTAATCTCAGCACTTGTTGGGGCAGAGACAGGAGGAAGGACACAAGTTCAAGGCCAACCTGGTCTATATAGGGAGACCCTAATTCAAAAAATAGAAAATAAAAAATAGAAAAAAATCTGAGTAGCAGGCAGACATCAGACATGGTTGTTATCCAAGCTCTTGAAAAGATAAGACAGGATTCTGAGCTTGAGGTCAAGCCTGGGTCATAGTGAGACCCTGTCTCAAAACACAAGTACAACTAATAATTGACTTGGTATCTAGAGGAGTTAAAGTGACATCTGAAGTCAATGATAGTCCAGGGAGTCTCAAGAAATATCAAACTAGTTTGGAAATGACCAAAGTCTCCGTCATTGTGGGTGGATTCTTCAAGGAGTGACTTGGAACATACCTGAGAGCTTGCTGGGGAAGACAGAGAAGTGGAGGAGGAAGAGGAGGAAGAGGAGGATGAGGAGGGGGGACCTGCTCGTAGAGCAATGGCTGGCTGGGGGTGGGGATCCAGCCCACGAGGAGGGGGTTGGGGGTGGGCAGCAAAGCCGGCAAGGAGCTGCCAGATCTCAGCATCTATCCGCCTCTGAGCCTCATCCACCTGGGGGATGGGAGAGGAAGGACAGAAGACAGGAGCAGATGGACAGAGAGACACCCACAAGGCTCTATCTTACCCCATCCTGTGCTAGCCCCATCCAATTCCCCACTGTGGGCTGCCCATATGCCTGTCTACCACCCTCTCCTTGCGTTCTTTGCCTTCTCACTCCTAAGAGGCAGGCAGAGCATCATGGGATGAGTAGCTGACCGTGGGCTGGAACTGTTGGGGATGGACCTGCCCAGAGTATCCAGCAGGGGAAGGACAGAAAGCTCTGTGCAGTCAAGGCTGACAGCTATGTGTGTGGTGGGGGATAAGCCATTCTGGGGTGTTGGGAATGTGCTGGCCTGGACAGGCGGTTGTGGGGAGAGATGGCACAGGGGGTGAAGCCTGGGTCTTGGCTCAAGGTCTGATCCCTAGGTCCCCAGACAAAGCATGCCCCTGCCCTAGGTTACCTGTGATACTCTCTGTGCCCGGCCCCTGCCCTCTGGGTGCCCCAGGATTCTCCCAGTTGTCACAGCTGCCCGCCACTGTTCCTCTGAGAGGGATGTGCGGTTCTGATGGGGTGGAAGTCACAGGCCAGCTTAGCCCTCATAGGGCTCAGACCCAGAGCCATGGACAGTCTCTTCCCCATACACGGTGCCAGCAAGGGAGGCCACAGTGGCTGGTGAAGGAGGCATGCCCTAGCTCAGGGCTGGCACATAGGGTTACTCCAGGCTACTGGAAGGGGCACACGCATAGAGGTTAGTGGTGGTTGCTGGCAAATACACAGGGAAACTGGGGAGCCAGGCACAGTCACACAGATCAACATCAAGTTAGTTTTCCTGTCCTCAGACCTCTAACTGTCGGCATCAGAAATACACCACATGGCTGGCGGGGCACAGCACAGCAGACACCCCTCCAGACTCTCTTAGTGACAGTATAGGCTGGGGCGGGACATCCGTGAGTACAGGGTTTCTCCCATGCAGGGCTGAGGGCCGCCATGGACACACCATACGTGGCATTTCCATTTCACACCACTCAAGAAGGGCATACCTGGTGAGCCCGGCGCAGCCGTGCAAAGTGTGCCTCCCTCTGTGGGGCAGCGAGAAAGAAGCACCAGGAGAGAAGACAGAGAAAGGTCTGAGGGAGGCCAGGAGAGAAGGAACCAAGGGGAAGGAGGCACCCAGAGGCAACCAGGTTGGACAGACGGTGGTAGACCTGTTCTTCAAGGAGCAGGGACTGGAAGGTCTCTAAGCCCCACTACCAAGTGGACTGATTGGACACCAGTCTCAGCCGGTGGGGGGGACTCCCATGCTAAGTCCCACTTGCCCTGGTACCACGGTCATGACTACTTGAGGACCACATGTGGCCACCCTGGAATTCACCTTTTATTATTTGTTTTAATTTATTTTATTTTATGTGCATTGATGTTTTGCCTGCATGTGTATCTCTGTAAGGGTGTTGGATCTCCTGGAACAGGAGTTACAGACAGTTGAGCTGCCATGAGGTGTGGGAGAACCCACCTGGGAGATCTAGATGTTCATCAATGCTAATCATACTCTACATGATAGTTTCTACTCACCACCAACCTGGAGGTTCGGACACTCCCTAGGTGAGCTGCCATGTAGGTGCTGGGATTTGAACCCAGGTCCTTTGGGAGAGCAGCCAGTGCTCTTAACTTCTGAGCTATTTCTCTCACCCCTTGGAGTTCACCTCTTAGACCCATCACAAGACAATCTTCAACGACGCTGCTTTCCGAGCAGACCTCACTTCAGAGTCAAAAAGATGGTTCTTTCTGCCTGGCTCAGCTTTTTAAGAACAGGTCTGACCTGGATGTAAATCCTGCCACTATTGTGGGACTCAGGTAAGGTCCCTGACCTCTTCGGCTTTACTTTCCTCTGCTAGGAAATGGCAGTGATGTTGGCTGGTTCGTGCCGCCGCAGCTTAAGATGTCCAAGTGAGCGTGCTGTCAGAGCACAATAGAAATGACCTGAGAATCACCATGCCAGCACCCAGTACTCAGCCTGCAGCACCCAGCACAATTGAGTGGATACACACTGAAACCGTCTCTCTGTGAACATGCTGAGGCCCTGAAAGCTCAGTCATTACCAGCTAAGTGCTCAGTGTGCCCGGCACAATCCTCCCAGCCACCCTGGGCTCGGGAGGTCAGGTGTCCAGCACAGCTGAGATGTAATCTGAGGTCTGCTGGACCCCAGAGGCCACACACTGCATGGACTAGGCAGCCACACGGCAGCCCATGAACTTGCGTCTGAGTCTCTGTTGACCCCATGCTCAGCAAGAGCCTGGCTTGGAGCTGGCACTCGAGAAAGAGTTGCAGGCCCTATTGGCATCTTACCTTGTCTCCCTGGTACGTCTCCGGCAGCTGCCAGTAGAAGGACTCGTGGCCAAGGTGGGCAAAGTTGCTGAAAGAGAGCTGGGCCCCATCGGGCACTGGTTCCACAGTGAAGCCCCCTGTCAGTTGGCTGTTGCGCTGCGGGTTCACCAATGCAAAGCCTTGGAAGTCCCCAGGAGCAAAGTGGGTGGAGATCTGGCAGCAGGAGGGAGAACAGAGATCAGCTAGGTGATGGACAGGACACAGAAAGATGTCAGGGTAGGACATGGGGCTTGCTGAGACCAGGGCCGAGAGAGAAATGATGCGGGGGTGGACATCTGGGGCTAGAAGGAGGGGTGTGCTCAGTGCTGAGCAACATCAGAGGTCTGGAAGGTCTTGGAACAGGAGTCAGGTTACTGGGCTCAGTGCCCAGGTGAGCAGTAACGGAGGCCTGGAGTGTGGTACCCTCCTGCGAGGCTGGCACCCAGCTGGGACAGTGTTCCTGACCTGCAGGGGGCAGGCTGGTCCTTACCAGGTGGCGTGAGTAAGAGGAGCTGGCACACTGCTGGGTGACACCCATGCAGAAACAGGGCAGGCAGCCTTCTGGGTTGCTGGCACTCAGGTAGAAGTGGTGGGGTCGGCAGTGGCTGCAAGTAAGGCCCTCCACTTGGGCCTGGGGAAGATGGACAAATAGATATATGTGTGCAGGGACTCAGGGGTGTCTTCTGGACCGCAGAAGCCTCCGAGGCCAGCCTTCCCAGCCACTTGTAGCAGTTGTGGGCAGCCCTGCCTGCCCCGTCCCACGACCAGGCCCCAGGATCCCCTCATGTACTGCCTGACTTCTCTTCAGCCCCAGTGGTGGGCTGAGCTCATACACCTCATAGAAGGCGCAACTCTGAACTGACCTTGCACTGGCACTGGCCCGCGGCGTCACACTGGCTGCTGACGCTGCCATGGGGGTCACAGCTACAGTCCGGCACCTCCGGCCCCTGACCATCTCCTGAAGTGTAAAGAAGCCACAGATGGCACCCCAACCCCATCACTGAACACCCCCATCTCCACTGCTCTCTAAGTCAGTCACTCAGCACCAAGAGAACCGCTGCCTGCTTCTGAAGATGCGGGCGGTGCCTCTTCCTGACCCCATGTGGCAGATGGAGAAGCCAAGAATCAGAAAGGTAAAACCACCTCTCCCAGGACCCAGGGAAACAAAGGACCTGTCCTATCTCTCCCTGGAAAGAAAAGCATCCCCCAGTGCCCTCCCAACTGCAGCCCCTACTCACTACGGCAGGGCTGGCCCTGGCCGGGGTTACCATAGTAACCTGGGGCACACCTGGAGAGAGAGAGAAAGTGCAGTCCTGGGAAACTGGCCAAGAGCCTAGGCCCAAGGGGGTTCTGGGCTTGGACTCAGTGACCCCACAGTAAGGGAAGAAACTCATCAGCCTTGTGCACACACTTGATTGATGAGGCGTAGGGGAGACAAAAACAAGGGCGGGGTCAAGACCATAGCCAGCGAGTTGACTCCATCAGGCCTTGATCCAAAGGGCCAAGATCAAGAGGCCTAATGTTGTTGGGCCTGGTGGTGTGAGCTTATAATCACCTCCAGGAGATGGAGGTTCCAGGCTGTATACAGCTACCTAGTGGTTTGTAGTTAGCCTGGACTACATGAAACTGTCTCAAAATAAGAAAACAGAGCAAAAAGGGCCTAGTGGAAAGACTCTGGCCTGGGTAGGACAAGGCATGGTTCGGAAGGTGGACTTCAGGGTGAAGCCCCCAAAGAGGGAAGCCGATGGCCTCTGAGAGCTTGTGCACCGAAGAGCAGAAGTCACAGGCTGCTTGTAACTAGGGGGGCTGGGGCTCACTGAGGACTCTATCCTGGGTGCCTAGGCCCTCCCCACCCCTTATCTCACCTCTCACAGTGTCGCCCGCTGTGGCCCGGTGAGCATGAGTCACAGGTGGGGTGGCCATCTGTGTCCAGGAAGCAAGTGTGGGCAGCCCTGAGAGAGCAGGAGAGTCCAGTCAGTGCAGCACTGACTGCTCCGCCTGGACTCTCTCACAGACCAGGGAGGTAGGGGAAGTCTACGCCAAGAGTTACTTCCCCACCTCCTCACTCAGGGGACTAAGGTAGGGGTGCACCGTCCCCATTTAGAAAACGGGCTCTGAAAGTCAGAGCATCTCAGTGACACACTGAGAGGTGGCCAATCAGATTTAACTGTAGCCTTTGCCCAGGGCTGGGCAAGAGAGGAGGTAGGAAGGGTGTTGGACCTTTCAGGGGAGAGTGGGACCCAGACTCACTGGCCAGTAGCAGGAGTTCCATGGCACGGGCAGGGCTGGCAGTCCTGCGGTGTGCCCCGCTGGGCATCCCCATAATACCCTGGTTGACACTGCTCGCAGCGAGCACCCTCTGTGTGGTGTTGGCAGCTCTGGAGGGACAGAGGGCAGGTTGAGGCTGGGCCCCGAGAAGCCGACGCTCTCTGAGGATGGAGAGTGGAGGGGTGGGGCTCACCTGGCAAACACCTGTCTCGGGCTCACAGACCTCTGAGTGGCCATGGCAGTTGCAGTGTTCACAGGTGCCCAGGTAGAGCCCGCTGGGCATGCGTGTGTAGCCTGTGTCACAGTCCTGGGGACCAAAAGATGGTGGAGGGCTGGGAATATAAGAAGAGACAAAGGAGGAAAGGCCAGCAAGTTCTCTGGAAGAAGATGGATGGATACGTGGGGGACCCAGGCTCACCTGGCAGGAAGGGCCACGGTACCCGGGTGGGCAGGTACACTGTTCTACTTCCGGTGCTGAACCCTGGCCGGTGTTCTCTGGCACAGCCACGTCCATACTGATGCCGGAGATCCTGGATGTGACAAGACTCATGGTGAAGGGATGTTCCCTCTGCACTGGGAGTCCCTAGAGTCCCGGGCTCCATCACCACGTGGCCTCCATTCTCTAGAGGTCTTACGGGCTGTGGCAAATAGCTCACATGTGTTGCTTCCTCCAAAGGGGCTATCATCCTCTACCCCTCCTTGCCTGGACATGCTACACTACCCAGCTCCTCTGGGGACTTCTGGAAAGCTGACTCAGGGGACATTGGGCCCCCACCTTCTTAGGATTCTGTGAGGGAGGCAGCCCCATGTTCCATTCTTCAGGCCGAGTGTGAGGGGCTACACTAGGCTTTTGTTTCCTATGGAGCCGCCTCTGCCCTGCCCCAGCCCCAGGTACCTGCTCTCAGCCGGCTGCTGGGTATAAGATGCTTGGATGAGGAAGGCGTCGATGCCTGCCAGGGCCATCAGCAGGTGCTCCCGTGTGGCTGGCTGCCCATCAGGCCGCTGCCATGCTTGCTGTCAAGGAGATGACATACGATCCATTCCTACCATCCCTCCCCGGTGCCGAGGCCCCAAAAGAGAGGGACAAGAAGGGACGGGATGGGGCTCACCTCTCGGAAGGGCACAATGAAGTTGCTGGGCTGGCCAGGGCTGGGCTCCCTTGAGGTATGGTGCTCCAACACGATGCCATTGCCCTGAAGCACCACCAGGGGCTGTCTGTGCAGGGGTGCAGAACTGGGCCGGGGGCGCTGGGTCACAGTGAAGCGCAGCTCTCCTCCATAGGAAGTCACCTGGGGCAGGGGTGGACAGGCTTTCAGTGGGAGACCGCAGTCAGGCCGTGTTATCGCTATCCTCTCAGCGTCCTGCCTGTGCCGTCCCTCTGCGCCACCCACCTTGTCTCCTCGGAAGCTGGCGGGAAGGCTCCAGAAGTAGGGTCCAGACAGGAGGTTGTGGAAGGAGGAGAACAACAGCTCCCCGGCTGCAGGGGACGAGACACCCTCGTTGGTGGTGTGGGTGCCCGCGGCGTTGGTCAGGCTGAAATGGGAGGGCTGTTCGGAGGCCCCGAGGACCTGGAAATGGAGAATGCTGGGACTCAGCAGTGGTGGTGATGGTGGGACCCACCTTTGTGCCTCCGGCCCCACGCACGTCTGTCCCATCCAGCTGCCCTCTCTCGAGGGTGGTACCTGGGCGCGGCTCCAGGAGGAGCTGGTGCACTGGCGGCTGACTCCCATGCAGAAGCACTTGAGGCAGCCGTCGGGGTTATGCTTGCTCAGGTGGAAGGAGCCATTGGAGCACTCGTTGCACAAGCGGCCCACCACATTGTTCTGCGGACACAGAGTCGGGAGCTGCAGGATGGCCCGCAGAAGGGGCTGTCTGGAACTACAGGTGGAATCCACCCACAGTCTAGATGGGGGTCCCAGAGTGCCAAGGAAAGCACGTATGTATGGAGCATCGCCACCATCGGAGCAACCACCGCCAGGGGATGCGTGCTTATGGAACCCATTCTCCTTTTTCTCATTGGCTGCTAAGAGGCACACGAATAAGTTTAGATTTGAAGCAAAGCAAGCTGGTTGAACTAGTGACCACTAGGACGTAGGATGGAGAATTTCATGTACCACGTTAGTCTCTGCAGCCCCCTCACCTAACTTCCATTAGAGCCTTGGGAGGAGGTGGAGATATCTCTATCCTTATGAAAGCGAGGCTCGGGAATATGAACCGATACATAGGGTCACTCGGCATGCGTATCTACTCAGAGTCCTAAGATTGGGTGTGCATGACTGCAAAACCCCCCCAGCTCTTCCCTCCACTGACATCTGATTCTCCCACTATTGACGATATGTCAACACGGGACCTGACAGAGTGTTGCAGGTGAGAGCCAGATGCATGCAACACTGATGCAAGTGAAAGCCAGATGCATGCAACGGCAGATGCAGGTGAGAGCCAGGATGCATGCAACACTGATGCAGGTGAGAGCCAGAATGCATGCAACGGCTGATGCAGGTGAGAGCCAGATGCATGCAACACTGATGCAGGTGAGAGCCAGAATGCATATAGCAGCTGATGCAGGTGAGAGCCAGGGTGCATGCAATGGCTGATGCAGGTGAGAGCCAGGACGCATGCAACACTGATGCAGGTGAGAGCCAGGACGCATGCAACAGCTGCTGTCAGGAAAGTATGTCAGGAAATAGAACTCAAGGCGGCTGACTCCTTAATCAGTGCTTCTGTCCAAGGCCAGGACTTCCCTCATGGTATAGAAGACCAGCCAGGCCAATGGGCCTCAGACAAGGCCAGTGCCTTGTCTGAATCCAGTGGGGTTCTCTCTTCTCCCTTGGCCACAGTAAGCCTGGGCCCAAAGTCTTGGAAAAAGTAGATAGTACACGTACCTTACAGCGGCAGGCCTCTCCAGCAGTGCCCAGGCTGCCTCGCTCATCACAGCGTACAATTTCCTGGTCTGAAGGCAGAAGGAAAGCATTAGCAGAGTGGGTGAGAATGGATGGCTCCCCAGGGATTCTGGGTGTGGGCTGAGAGGGGGAGGAGGAGCCCAGCCCAGCAGGCAGGTTATGAGAGCAGGTGATCACAATACTCACTGGTGGGCCTGCACTTCCCGCCTGGCTGGATGGGGTTGCCCTCATACCCAGGAGCACAGCTGGAGGAGACAACATTGTCACACCCCAGCCGGGGCATCTGTCTCCTACCCCTATCCCAGATCAGCTCCCCCTTACCGCTCACAGCGGCGGCCTGTGTAGCCTGGGGCACAAGCATCGCAAGTGGCTTGGTTGTCCGTGTCCAGGAAGCAAGTGTCTGAGAATCTGTGGGGATTAAGTGGGCAGGCTAGAAGGGTAGAGCCAGGTGCCAGGCCTGACACGCTCACCCCAGGAAATGACTTCTGTCCTCACAGACACACAGAGAGGCATGATGCCATCTCCTGGCCATTTTTGCTCTGTGGCTTCATAGCAACTGTAGGAAGGGAGATGGGCCCATTATACAGAAAGAGAAAATGAGGCCCACAAGAGATCACAGAGCATGGGATAACTCAGTAAGTATGTCAGGACTGGAATTCATGTGGGTACCCAGTTTCCCTGACAGATAGAGCATGCCCCAACTCGTGGCACCACCATATCCTGAGTGGGGTCTGACCTGCGAGAAGCGTCGATGTATGGGCAGGGGCAGGGCCGGCAGGCAGTGGCCGTGGCCTTTGTGGCATCCCCAAAGAAACCAGCCTTGCACTTGTTACACTGAGGGCCTTCTGTGTTATGCTGGCAGTTCTAGAACAGAAGGCAGTGGGTGGTTCAGGTCCTACTGAACAGAACTGGGCCAGACAAGCTCTAGAATGTTCCACAGCTTTGCAGATAGGAGCATCCAGGTGCCTCCCCTGGTGATGGTAGTCCAGCATGGCAGCCAATCCCATCGAATGGTTCCAAGACACCTCTTGATACGGATCCAGACTGCACTCTTCCAGACTGCACTCAGGGACAGTTCTGCCTTAGAGTCCACTCTGTCACCCTTACAGCTGCTCAGGGGTCTGAAGACAGTGGCCCCATCCTGTCTGTGCCTTCTCTTCTGTCAGCCCTACAGTCCTAGTCCTCATCACTACTCCCAAGAGATAAGGTGCAATGTCTAGGCCATGTTCCCCTCAGCTCTCTCCAAGGGAGAGAGACCTTCACGTCCCTTGTGCAGACACTATCTCTGTTAATGCATCCAGAGGACATGGCAGTTCACCTGGAGCCATTCTAGAAGTCATGAGATGCTCACTGTTCAGGGGAGCCCCAGTCTTAACCAATGTCCAAGTGGCAGCTTGCACTACTCACCAGGCAGTGGCCATAGACAGGGTCACAGGAGCTGGCATGGCCATTGCAATTGCAGCCAGAGCAGGTGCCCAGGTAGGGCCCACCAGGCACCCGGGTGAAGTGGGCATCGCAGCTCTCACAAGACAGACCGGAATAGCCAATGGGACATCTGTGGGGACAGGACGGAGAGAACGGCTGCAGGAGCCCCACCCCCTGCTGTTGCATCTCTACCCCAGCTCGCATCCCTATGGCCCGCAGCCCCACTGGGGCAGGCACCTGCACTCCTCCACACTGTGGGCACGGCCGTGGCTGGTGGTATGGGTGACAGTGGTATCCATGGTGATGTCACTCAGCCCCACACTGGCCATCTTGGTGTTGTACACTGTCTGCAGCAACACAGCCTCCAGGCTCGCCAGTGTCTGCAGCATCTCAGCCCGCTGTACGGGCCGGCCAGACTCGTGTACCCAGTGTTCCTGGAGAGGACGAGGATGTTCCATCTATCAGTGCCTGCATGGCCTGCATCATTCCACCCTGGCCGACGTCCCCCTCCCAGACTGACCCTTGGGCCTCTGGTGCCACCTACCTCGGAGAGCTGGACCTGGCGCTGGTTCAGAGTTCCGGGATGGGTGGGTGTGTGGCCTCGGGAGTGGAGGCGGTACCCTGCACCCACGAGGATCACATCTGGTTTCTGCACCGGCTCCAGCATGCCTCGTGCCAGCTCATAGCGCACCTTGTAGCGCAGGGAGCCACCGTAGGAGTCCACCTGGCCGGGACAGGGCAGATCAGGGCAGGGCAGCCATCTTCAAGCAGATGCATTCTGTCCTCTGCACTCTGCCCACCCGAGGCTCGTAAAGTGCCTGGCATGGGAGGCTCAAAAAGAACTGCCCAGTCCGTGGCAGACCATGTGTAATGCTGTACCCAGAGAGGCCAGTGTGGGGCACTCTAGCTAGCCCAGAGTGGGATGGTCAGGGAAGGACCCTAAGGGGGTGATTGGGGGATGTCAGCACCCTCCCCCAGGGATGAAGTTGCCCTGCTTCAGAGTGAGCAGAGACTGAGCAGGCCCTGCCCTCACCTTGTTGCCTAGGAACTGTTTGGGTAGGGCCCAGAAAGCGTCATGGACAAGGAAGCGACGGGACAGGTCAACCAGCTGGAACTCCCGCAGGGCCGTGTCGATCTGCAGCTGGGTGGAGGCGAGGGGCGGCATGCCAGGCTGTGAGGGCATTGTCACATTCACGCCTGCAGGGGCAAAAGTAGGGTGAGCAGCCCATGCTTAGCAGAGAGCAGCCACCCTGAGGGCTGGGACCCAGGGAGGGTGATTGAGGGAAAACAGAAGCCTCCTTCTTGAAGCTAGGAAGTAGCCAAGCAGAGCTGGACATGACACACACCTGCAATCCAGGCACTGCCAAAGGATCGTGAGTCCGAGTTGGAAGCTAGCCTGGGCTACATAAGACCCTGTCTTAATCCACCTCCCCACCCGCCAAAAAGAAGCATCAGTTCTTTTCTCTTGCTAGTCCTTTTTACCTCCTGAGGTTTTGGTGGATGAGCTAAGAAAGGTCAGAGCGACAGCTGGGAGCCATGTTAAAGCCACAGCCACACCACAGCAGAGGACTTGGCAGAGCATCAGGCTGGGAACAGCCTGCTGGGGTTAGCAGGGAGCTATGTAGGGCTGAAGACCAGAAGCCTAAGCCCTAGTTCCACCATATTCCTGGGACCTGAGCCTGGACAGAGGCCTCAGTTTCCTTATGTATCAAAGGCTGTTCCTCGTGGCCCAACTCATGAAGTTATGAAGATAAAATGCACACGCTGACTTAAAGTGCTTAAAACGAGGGGCCACGAAGCAAGCACTCAGAAAGGGCTCACTGCTCCGACCCTCTCACCGACATGTATACTCCCACACAGGACTTCCCCTGCGGCACGTGGACAGTCCCTAAGGCAGCACCGCTTCACGTGACGGTAGGAACACTCGATACCTACACTCTGACACTTGGTTCTCACTGACCACGGGTGGCAATCCAACAGCTTTGCTTTTTGTGTGGTGTATGTGTGTGTTGACAGGTTTGTGTGCAGATGTGTGTGAGTGTGTGTGTGGGGGGGTGTTGTGTGCGTGTGCGCATGCGTGCCTGCAGAGGCATTGGGCATCTTCCTCGATCATCCTCCGTCTTAAAAAAAAGAGCTACATTTATTCATTTATGTGTGTGCGTGCACGTGCCGTGGCATGCTTGTGGAGGTCAGAGGTCAGCTTTAGGTAATCAGCTCTCCCTTCCACCATGATGGTTGAAGGGACTGAACTTAGGTTGCCAATCCGGCTTGGAGACAAGCACCTTTACCCACTAGGCCGTCTCACCAGCCCTCCGGTTTGGTTTGGTTCTTTTGTTTTTGTTGTGACAAGGTCTCTCTACGTTGTCTTGGCTGTCCTGGAACTCACTATGTAGACCAGGCTGGCCTTGATCTTACAGAGATCCCACTGACTCAGTGCTGGGATAAAGGGCATGTGCCACCATGCCTAGCTCCTTTTCCTATCTTTTAAAAATATTTCTTTTTAAAAAATGTATAAATATATGTTTTGGGTGGTGTGCATACACCCATAGGTGCAGGTGCCAGCAGAATCCAGAAGAGGGCGTTGAAACCCCTGGAGCCGGAGTTACAGGTGTTTGTGAGCAGCCTAACTGGGAATTGAACCTAGGAAGGGCAGCAAGCACTCTTAACCAATGTGTCGTTTTCCAGGACCCACACCTATTGTTCTTGACACGGGGTTTCTTGCTGACCCTGGAACTTGACTCAGCGTTTCTAGCTCACTTCCTGCCTTCCAGTCCTTCTCCACCTGTCCCAGGTTCCTAGGACCCTGGAGCCTACCCATCACATACCCTTGAAGTCATTGGGTTGGTCAAAACTCAGCCGGATCTGGTCTCGGAAGCGCCGGCTGCTCTGGCACAGGTTGGTCACACCGAAGCAGAAGCACGGCAGGCAGGAGGCACTGTCCTCCAGGTAGAAGTGTCCGTCGGGGCAGGGGCCTGCTGGGCAGCAGAGGAGGCGTTATGGTTGGCCACCAGCACAAAGTCCTGAGGCACTGGTGGCGGACATCCACCACACACCCGCCCGCCCATGGTCCACGGCACCTCGCTGTGGGACGAGTTCCAGCACGCCATCTGGAATCCCAAACACCATGCCGCGTGCGTTCATGGCCTCACAGGTGTACGCGCCCTGGTCCGCCTCCTTCACGTCGCGGATGATCAGTGTGCCACGCCCACCCTCGCTGGTCATCGTCACCCTGGTAGGACCCAAGACAGAGGTGGGTTAGGCTTGAGCCACAGACCCAGCCTCTTCCACAGGGAGGACGCCTCTGCCTGAGCTGTACCTCGGATGAACAGGGATGTGGCCCCAGTTGAGCCTCCAGTTGATGATGGGTGTGGGGACACCGATGGCTACGCAGGTGAAGGTCACTGTCTGGCCCCGGGAAGCCTGGATAGACTCCTGGGGAGGGGTCACCACCTGGGGAGGCACTGGAGACAGCAGAGTAGGAGTGAGGTGTTTAATCAGCGAGGGGGGGCAGGCAGGGCCGGGAGAGGAGAGAGCGGAGACTGAGTGGGGAGGGGGTAGGAGCACCCAGCGCCATTCCCACTCCACCCCCAGATCCCCGCTCACTGCAGCCAAACTCGTCACTGCGGTCAGGACAGTCGGTTTCCTCATCACAGTGGAAGCTGGCTGGGATGCACAGGTTGGTGGAGACGCAGCGGAACTGTGTGGGCCCACAGACTTCCTCAGGGTGCTTAACGGCTGGGGACAAAACCAGGGGACGTGAGCGTGGGGCACAGTCACACATAGCTACCACCTTCTCCAGGAGGCCCCCGGGTCACTCCCTTTCCTCTTGCCCACAGTGCCTCCAAAACAGTCAAATGTGAAGGCTTGTAAAGCGCCCACGTTCAGGCATTCAGTTGCAACAACACAACACAGACTCAGCAGCCCGAGGGTTAGGCTGCGACTCGCGCGTCAGTCCGGGACACCATCTTCACTGAGACCCGCATATCCAGCTCTCTCACCACACACCAACACGGGAACAAAGGAAAGACTGATGGTCACCCGAATACAGCGGAGCGGGTCAGACACGGACTGCAGGCTCATCTAACTGCAGTTCCAAATGCAGAAAAACCTTGATGTTCGGCTCCAGGGTGCCTCACTGACCCAGTGAGGCCAGCACGCCCGCCAGAGCAGGGGACGGGAGAACACAGCCCAGCGGGGCCCGGGGCACTCACGACAGTTGGTCTCATCTGTGCGGTCCTCACAGTCGAAGTCACCGTCGCAGCGCCACAGCTTGAGAGCACAGTGTCCGTTTCCGCAGGCGAACTCATTCGGCTCGCAGGGTGGAGGGGGCCCTGCGTGGACAGGGCAGCGGTTCATAATGGTTCCTTTGCTGACCAGAGCCCAGTCCTCATTCTCCCGTCCCACGCGGTGCTCACCACAGTCCAGTTCATCACTGCCATCCCTGCAGTCTTCTTGCCCGTCACAGAGGTAGTCCTTGGGGATGCAGTGCCCACTGTGGCACGAGGCTTCCTGGGGTCCACAGGCTGTGGCCTCAGGAATACTGGGTAACAGAGACTGAGGTACACGTGCGACTGGCGGCGGAGGTGTTGTGACTGCCCCTGGCCACAGCGGTAAAGGTGACACCTTCACCACCACAGGTGGCACGGAGCTGAGCTCTGGAACAGTCTCCTCTGTGGGCGGGATCCCTTGATGTTTAGTGAACCAATGGCTCTCACCTCTTGCCCCACGATCCCCTGCGCTCCCTGGAGTCTACCCACAACCAGCCTCTTCCATCACGCTTTCTCTATCCCCATCCTCTCCAGACCTCTCTGTCTGCACCAAACCCTTAATAGCCCAGATATCCCAGAGACTCAGACCTAGTCCCACCCTGGGCAGGCCACCAGGGACCCCTTGAGGTCCCCAACAGCTCCTCACCGCAATTGAGCTCATCGGACATGTCTCTGCAGTCAGGCCGTCGGTCACAGCGAAACTCCAGAGCCACACACTCGTTATAGCTGTGGCAAGCGAACTCCTGCTCGGTGCAGGCCCTTGGGAACTGGGGCACTGTAGGGGGTAGGGGGGTGGGAGGGAGTCAGGCAGCAGGCTGAGGAAGCTAGGGGCATGACAGACAGCACAGGCAAGGCATGGCTGGGAGTGGCTCTGGCACCGAGTCAGGCCACTGTGGCAGACAGCAAGACCAAGAAGCCCTCAGTGGACACACACATGGCACACGTGGAACACAGTGCAGGACCCCTCACATGGACCTTCACACAGGTGACATGCCACACGCATGCAGCCACCAGGCCATACACGTGCAGGTCACAGCCTGGCCCAGTGAGGACAGTGAGACAGTGGGAGGAGGCAGCCACCTGGCTTTTGCTCTCCTTCCCTCCCTCCATCCATTAGGTTCTCTAGGAACCCCCTGGACCTCTGGCAGGCTCACAAGCTCACCTGGTGTCACTGCGACCCCCACAGCAGCCGGGGTGGCGGGGGGGTCTGTGCTGGAAAGGAAGCTGTAGTCAGCAACCATCCCACCTGGGACCAGGAAACTGAGGCCTAAGCCAAGCTTGCCCCCACCGAGTCAGAAAGTGGGAGCAGACGCTAGGTCTCCAGCAAACCTTAGACCTGGGTCTAAAGACCCAGCAGATAAAGTTTGATTTGGGGGTTGCATTGTTAGAGGTTTTAAGAGCAGAACACGGGAGGTGATAGCTCACTAGATCTTTGTTTTGTTTTTTTCTTAGACTTGACACCATTGTAGGGATGGAGAGCCTACTCAGTAAGGACGCTGAGATGGAGAAGGGCCGAGTATCACAGCCTATGAGGAATGAAGCAGAAGCAGCCCAGGAAAGACTCAGTGGGTCAAACAGGACAGCGGGCAGAGTGACGGGAAACCTGGACTGACCCCCGAGCACCTAGGCTTGGCTTCTTGCATCTAACGGCTGTGTGACTTTGGGCCCGTTACCTGTCCTTTCTGGGCCTGTTTTTCTTCTGTTTCCCATCCATCATGGGTTCTGGTGAGAGCAGCACACGCACAGGGTCTGGTTTGCAACTCCATCAGTATGCATGGCTGGTTTTCCTGTCTGAGCCTCAGTTCCCTCATCTTGAAAACAGAAGGACTACTTCATGGAACTTTGGAGGCCCCAGTGGGATGCTGGGTATCAGGGCCTTATGCACAGGGCCTACATTCATTTGATGCTTGGGAAATGATTGATGGGTTTTAGTTACGTGTGTGTGTGTGTGTGTGTGTGTGTGTGTGCGTGTGCGTGTGTGTGTGTCTTTGCATATACAGATGCATATCATGAAGACGCACGTGTGTACGATGTGTGTAGGTGTGGAACCTGAGGTTGACACTGGGCTGGCTTGCTCAATTTTCACCTTTTATACTCTGTCAGGGTCTCTCAGAGCTTGCTGATTCTGCTAGTCTAGGTGGCTAACTAGCTCTGGGTATCCTGCTTCTGCCTCTTGACAGCTGGGTGGGCCGTCACACCCTCCTGATACACACATGAGTGCCAGGGATCTGATCTCCAGGCCCCACGTTCTCGGGGCAAATGCTTCTTTACCTGCTGAATTGTCTCCCCAGCCCTTATGACGGTTGGTTTACTGACTGCAAATATCTTTTGACTAGAAAGAGCTGTATGAAGAAGGACTTTTATCTACTGTCATTCTACAGAGGTCTTCGAGGATACAGCCTCATGGGTGCCTGTGAGAGGGGGCAGTCTGGCTCTACCCAAGCAGAGACTACGAGGATTGACGGGCAGGCTCAGGATGGAGAGTTCCCTGTCTCCAGAGATGTGCTAGTCCAAGTTAGGAAGGCCCAAGGTAGAGACACTGAAAGGAGTCAGAGTCTAAGGAACTGGAAGGGTGACCCCAGTCTGGAGGACAGGCTCACCTGTGCCCAGGCGTCGGAACTTGAACCCCCAGGGGGAGGTGACGTAGGGGCCGATGGAGCCACTGGACACCACCCTGTGCAACACCTCCTGAATCTGGGCCCCGTCTGCGTTCCCTTCAGAGCCCACATCCAGCTCAACAAAGACCCAGCCATCCAGCTCCCTGAGGAGAAAAAAGCCTGTAATCGGGGTGCCTCTGTCAAGTTCCCTCCATGATGCCCAGCCATGTACTTGGGCAGCCTGTGCCTAGAGTAGGGCCATGTCTGGTGCAGGATACCCCATCTATGCACTCTGAATTCCCATCAAGAATGACCCATCATCCCTCTGGACCCTCACTGACCCCTGTCCCTGGCACACGGGCCTTTTCCCACCCTCGGACCCTCCTGGTTGCCCCCACCGCTCCCATGCCCAGGAACCCGCCTCACTTGATGAACACCACACTGACAATCTGGTCTCCGGGGATCTTCAAGTACTCTGACTCCAGCTGTGGGAACACACCACCATCAGATGCCTCTCACGTACTCCGGTATTGCCCTGTCACACCCCCGGGGAACCCCCAACCTCAGGTCCTCCCTCCACGTACCTTATCCACCACTGCCTCCGACACCTCTCGGAACTCCTTGGCGCTCGCATCCTCCAGCTGGGGACTGTACTCAACGGACCGAGTAAAATTTACCAGAGCCCGGAAATAGACTGTGGAGAGGAAGATGGAATCTCGTGATTCAACTTGGCAGGCTGAAGATAAGGTGTTGAACTCTCGCACAGGCTGACACCTGTGTACCCACAGGAAGGCCCAGCACTGCCTGCCACAGCACAGCCTGCGGCAGCCTGAAAGGCCTGCCCAGGCCTCAGAGGAGGCTGGGCAGGAAGGGACCGTTTGCATGGCCCTGGCTAGCATGAAGATCATCCCATTACTGTGATGTGTTTTCCCAGCAGGTTCCTATCCATCCCTCTGGGTTCAGTGCGGCCCCCATACCCTAAAGAAGACCACCTGGGCTGCCCTGGCTGGCATGGAGCCCCGACTCTTGGCTCTCAGCACCTCTGTGTCCCAAACCTTCCTTCCCCCGTTTGCATCAATCCTGCTGGGTCCTGCTGCACCTGTGTGGGCTGCACAGCATCCCAGTAACTGTTGGGCCCTGAGTCAGACACGGCCCCGCCGCAGCGACAGTCTCTTTCCTTCTTCATAAAATGTGGGAGGTGAGGGAGCCAACTGCGTTCACACCCCAGGGCTTCTGCACGGAGTAGAGGCTACGTGGCTTCCCACACCGCTCCTGTGTGCAGAGCTCGGCAATGAGAAGCGTGGTCACCTGTCACTCTGCCCCAGCAAACCAGGAACTCCATGAGGAAATGAGGAACCAATAAACCATGTCATTCTGGTGTGAATATAACACACAACTACTGCTTCCTTCAGCACCACCGGAGGTATATAACAGTTTACAGCCGCTGATTATCATGTTGGCTTATCACGTTTGATCTCCAAAGTCTCCCAAAGAGACACGTGTGGAAAGTCCGCAGCTTATAGCACTATTGGAAGGCAGTAGACTTTCTGCAAGTGCTCTCAGTGGTTGAGCCCTGTCCCCGGCTCTGTTTGTTGTTGCTGTTGTTAGGAGATGGAACCTAATGAATGGAAGTTAGGTCACTGAGGGCCTGACCTTGAAAGGGAATACTGAGACTCAGCCCTTCTTACGTCTCTTTCTCTGCTTCCCAAACACTACTAGGTGAACCAGACTCCTCTGCTAAACACTCCCACCAAAGTATTCTGTGCCAACACAGCCCCAAAGCAGCAGAGCCAAATGGCCATGGTCTGACACCCCTGAAACTCTGAACCAAAATAAATATTTCTTCCTTTTTGTCTTTGTTTTTGTTTCTGTTTTTTCAAACAGGGTTTCTCTGCTGTTACTCTGGCCATCTTGGCACTCACTCTGTGGACCAGGCTGACCTGGAATTCACAGAGACCCGCCTGCCTCTGTCTCCTGAGTGCTGAGATTAAAGGCGTGGACCACCATGCCCAACACAACAAGTGCTCTTAATCTATGGAACCATCCCCCAGCCCCTGTCTGTTATTGTTGCTTGAGGCTGGGTCTCAGATTCTGGCCTAGTCTTGATATGTAGCCAAGGTTGACCACAATGGTTTTTTTTTTTTTTTTTTTTTTTTTGAAACAGGGTCTCATGTAGCCCATATACAGATCAAATTCAGTATGTAGCCAAAGATGACCTCAAATCCTGATGCTCCTGCCTCTACTTCCAGAGTGCTGGGGTCAAAGGCCACCATACCCTGCTTGCCAATAATTTAAGTACTTACTAGGTACAGGATATTTTTGTATATTCATGAATTTAGACAGAAATTATAAACATCAGGTTAATAAGCATTACCAAGCAGTCTGCAATGTGTGTACAGTGCGCAGTACACAGCCCAGAGCAGGGTGGGTGCGACACAGTATCCACTGTCAACCCGTGGAGGCAGGGCGGCTCACTGGTTAAAACCTACTGCTGGAGCAGAACAGTCACTGGCAGCCAGTGACATTTCTGAGCTCTCCAGTTGCATCTATAACCTGAAGCCAATTGTGCCCACCCCAGTGGCTGCTATGAGGACCCATATGGTCCCCGGAGCAGGGCAGGGGAGCAGGGTTGAGAGTAACTATTGACTCGGACCTTCAGGGCGCGCTCAAGGAACAGCCCTAGATCAGGAAAGCATCCCAGTAACAAGCAGTGCAAAGGGCCTACTGTGTGCCAGGTGGTGCTCCAGGGCAGGGGTACAGCGATAGACTCAACAAAAGGAAACTCCCATCCCCAGGGAGATCATCTTCTAGTTGGAGGAGACAGGAAATAAACCAAATGGGTAAGAAGGTGTGGTCTAGGGGCTGCGGGCCAGGGAGAGGGCCTGCTAGGGTGGGGTGGGTCTAGTTTTCCATGGGGGTTCAAGGAAGGAGTCTCTTTGAAGGAAAGGGCCGAGCTCTGGACAGTGCCTGTGAGAAGAACACTTCACACAGAGGAACTGAGATGTGCAAAGGCCCTGAGGCTGAAGTGAGTACGTGTGACATCAGGATATACGTGACACGGTAGAGTGCCTTCCATTTTACTCTCTTTCATTCAGGTCTAGGGCTGTGCTGTTCCCAAGTCCAGGTGTTCTCCCTCTATGGCTCCAGCCAAGAGCGTCCTTGGGGGCCCTAGCCAGGTGTGGGAGTGGATCCTAGGCTGTAAGGGGATGCTTATGTCTGCTCTGAACCACAGCCAATGGTGGGGCTGGGGCCCTGGGTGCCGAGTAGGTGGAGCTTGTGGGCGGAGTTGGGCTGGGAGCACCACCACAGAGGCCTCTTGTGTGCAGGCACAGAGGCCCATTGAGAGCCCCCATCCCGGCCCCTGGCCTCAGCCCACGGCCAAGTTCGGGTGAGGAGGCCGGGCCTCTGCCCAGGAATGTACCCACTCCCAAGGAGGGTGTTAGAGTGCCACAAAGCCCCTTTCTACCAGGGCATGGGAAGGGCTGGAGGCCTCCAGGCTGACCCCTTTCCTTGTCCCAAGGCAGAGGCAAGCTAGGGCAAGCACCCTGGGTGGATCATCAGCCTGTGATGAGGCCACACCCACAGCCCAGGGGCTGAGATTGCTGATTATGAGGCTGAATTTGGGCAGGGGGGTTGCTCCGGGCATCTGCCCTGACCAAGTCCCTCTCCCCCATCCCCCACCCCACCCCCAGCCTCCTGACCTCCTGAAGCATTCACTGAGATCAGAGGCTCAAGCAGAGGAAGGTACCCTGAGTCCTGGAGTGGGTGGGGGCACACACCCCTAATCCTAATGGGCCACCTCAACTCCAAACCACCTATTCCTGCTCAGCAGAGTCCTCCTCATGACTGGGCTGTGGCTCCAGTTTGAGGTCCCTTGGGTGGGCAGCAAGCCAGCCTGCACAGAGGTTGACAAGCTGCTCCCAACTCAAGAGCCTTGCTGCACCCCAGCTGGCACCACCAGAGGAAGAGTGGGGACCCAGAACCCTGTTCCAACTGGATCCCTGCTGGGGAAGCCCAGAGTCTCGCTTGGCCTCGACTTCAGAGAGCTGCCTCTGACCTCCTGTGTGACTTTGGCCAAGATGGGCTGGACAGAGGAACACAGGGAGAAAAGAGACTGAATGTCAAGGATGAGATGGGAGGGAGGTCTGCAGAACAGTGATGGACGGACAGACAGACAGGGAGGAAGAGCGGAGGCAGCAAGGGAGACAGAGAACCAGAGACACTGGGGAAGGGACGCACGAAACAGAGCAGGGAGACAGCAGAGAAATATCTAAGCAGCGGCCGAGAAGGGGAGGGGAAGGAGAGAGGGAGAGGGGAAGAGACGGTGGTGGAGGTGGCGTCAAAGAAAAAAAGGAAAGAAGCTTCTACAGAGATGGAGAAACAGGCAGTGGCCAGAGCAGGACCTAAGATGGGGACGCGGTGGATGACAGACAGGTTGCTAGCTGGAATCAAAGGAGGAGAGAAGTGAGGCAGATCCAGGTGCTCAGCGAAGGGTGTGGTCCAGATGAGGCTGGGAGGAGCTGGAGAGCTACAGTCCTGCCTGACTGCAGTGGACATCTCAGGGGCTGCGCTCTATGTCAAGTCAAGGGGGACAGCCCAAGCATGGCCCTATCAGAGCAGGGTGGCCTTCCTTGCCCACACAGGAAGGGCGCCCATCCTTGTAGGGCTACCAGGCTAAAGAGTGAAGTTGTAGCACGAGTGTTCCTCGCCCCCAGGGGCTAGTAGGATGTGCGGAGACTCCTTCCCTCTGAAGCCCAGGAAGCCACTACGTAATAAGCAGATTGGCAAAATGTCTGCCTGCCTCGTGGTGAATCATACACCTGGGTCTCTGCAAAGGCCATGGATATTGTGGGGGTTGGCCAGGTACGCCCCTCCCCCTGCCATGCTAATTAAGGCTTCCCCTCGAGGGGAGAAGCCACGCCCTTATGGGGAGAGGTTATTTATTGGGGAAGAACCCCTTGAATAAACGAGTTCGGGTCCACCAAATGTCGTCTCCTTCATTCCGGACTCCCGGGCCTTCTTCTCGGCTCGTCACACATTTCTCAGGCCTGCGGGTGGACGGCTCCGCAAAAGGTCACCGAACCATGGATCCCGGGGCCACACACGGCCCGGCCAGCGGGACGGATGCCCGACCGCAGCGGCGGAACAAGCACAGCGCGGCAGAAAAACGACACATCCTGAGCAAGCCCATATGTACACAGCAAGACACCAGGACCTCAGGATACACACCTGTGCCTTCCAGGCTGGGACCAAGTCCAACTGGTTGGCCAGCCCCCAAGGGCAGCCAGCTGTGCAGGGTTGGGGCTGGAGGGTTCAGGCCCTGCCACCTTCCACAAAGGAAAGACAAAGCCCCAGGCTTGGGCCCTCCCAGTAGCTTCCGTGCATCCCCTTCTCCATCTCTAGCTTCACCTGCCCTCAATTCAGCATCTCATGAGAGAAATGAAGGCAAGAAGCAACGAAAGGAGACAGAGAGCAGACTGCAATGCCCCGGGCAGGTCACAGTGCTCCAGAAGGAACTAGATAGAGCAAGGCCTCAACAGGAGGCAGTTCCCAGGGTACATCAGCCCAGGCTACTCTGGGATACGGCCCATGTCCACAACACCACCCTACTTCTGCCCCAACCAGGCGCCAGGCACCCTGTGGTCCTGCAAAAACCTGTGTGTGGGAAAACTTGAGGCAGCGGTCATGTCCAGGTGCTATGAGGTCACGGTTGGCCAGGCTTCCCTGGGCCAGTTCCGTGTACATGGCCCAGGTGGGATACCACCCTCAGACACGTGGATCTTTCTGCTACACCAGCTAAGGGGAAATGACCTCAGCCCTAGAGATGCCCAGTTACTCTGAACATCAAGAGGCAGGCTGGCTCTCTGTCCCAGTCAGAACTGAGCTTCTTGTGGCCACTGTCCTGCTGGTAGCACAGGTAACTAGCTAAACTTGGGCACTTCCAACCTTGCAGACCCTTGCTGGTCGGCTTACATGATTGCCATTCAGCAGGAAAGAGACCATCCCCACAGGACCATCTCCTACAGCAACTTACCCATCTGGAAGTCCCCGCTGCCCAGGTCTCCACTGCCCAGGCCATCTGTAAGTAAAAGGGAGACATAACTCAGCAACAACAAATACTCACTGAGTCCAACCTGGTACCAGGCACTGTTGTAAGCCCCTCGCCCAGTGGTGAAGGAGCATTCGAACACAGAATCGTTACTCCACCCCACCTCGTGCCTAGTTAGATTGGAGGGCTCCATCACAGGGTATGGAAGGAAGCCTCAAATTCCAGGGGCCATCTGTCTGATGGGTGGGCAGAGGAGCCAGGTCAGCCTGACCTCCAAGTAGGGACAAGGAAGAGGTAAGGTGGAGGGATGGCAAGTGCCCCCCATTGTGCACTGTTAGCTATCTTGCCTACTGGTCTTGACGGCCCCAGACTTCAGAGAGGAGTGGTGGTCAGCCTAGGGGCATGGAGATGGCAAGGAAGGAATCTGAGATCATGAGACCAGGTTCAGGACACATATACTTCCTTTAAAAATGTTTATATTTATTTGTTTATTTATTTAGTGTGGGGTGTATGTGTGTGACCATTCATGTCTAACAGTGAGTATGTGGAAGCCCTAGTTGGTTCCTTCTTTCCTTCTACCATGTGGGTTCCGGGGGATTGAACCTTGGTTGTGAGACTTAACACCTTTACCCACTGAACCATCTCGCCAGCCCTTGTCTATTCCCCCTCTCTTTCTCTCTCTCTCTCTCTCTCTCTTTCTCTCTCTTTGTATGTGTGTGTATGTTTAAGACAGGTATCACGTGTGTCAGGCTGGCCTCAAACTTATGTATTACAGAGGCTAGCCTCAGACTCCTGATCCTCCTGCCTCCACCTTCAGAATTAAGTAGGTATGCACCACCACATTCAATTCATGGCCCATCTCTTGAGGTTCCACCTGGGGTGACTTTCATGGGACCTTCTGAAGCCCTGATGGGAAGAGCCAGAGCTGTTCTTGGCAGCCCTCCACCCCTAGCAGGGGGACTCCTATCTCACCTCCTGATGCATCATCGGCCAGCAGGTCCTCATCATCAGAGAGGTATGAGTAGGTCCAGCCACCTCGGCTTGCTGTGACAGTCTCTGTGTCTTCAGGGAGAGAAAGGCCGTCATAGGCCCTCAGCCCGTGCGTCACCTATGGGAGATGACAGCCCATGAGTCACCGGCTCCAGTTAACTGCCAAACCCCAGGGCCCTTCTCCTCATTTCAGAGGGGACCTGACATTCCATCCCCAAAGCCCCACGGGGTGGGTAGGCTCACTATGACTAAGAGAGCCAGGAGGAGCCTGAGCCACTCTTTGTGACTCAGTTTCCCTAAATCCCACCAACCACTGGAGGCCTCAGAGCCCAACGTGCAGATTCTCAAGAAATCTTCAGATAAGGCAGACAATAAGATGAAGATCACCTGGTAAAAGGTGGCTTCTTTTTCTTGGTAAAAGAGTAGGCAAGGGAACACAGGCAGGAATGGGGCGACCAGGGTCAGCAGAGACATGAGCAGGTAGACGAGTGGCCAGTGGAAGTGCGGAGGGGACACAGACAGAAGCGAGGGGATTGATCTAGACGCCTGTAACAGGTCCTCCTCAGGCCCTTGGCCTTCTCCACCAGGTCTGGTGTCCAGGCCTGGCTTCAGGCAGCACATTCCGCTGCTCCAAACACGTAGAACCCTGCAACTAGTCTAAATGGAGGCAAGATAGACATCAACTCCCCACGACCTCAGGCTAATGCTAAGCTCAGCTGGGTCTGAGGCATCTAGGAAAGCAGAGTGGGGTGGGGGTGGGGGCAGAGGGAGGCCAGCTGCACAGCACACAGGCTGAGCAAGAGGCCCTGGTGGTACCCATCACCCAGGACAGTGAATGCCTGCATCCACTTGGACAATATCAAGATGTTTTCAAAGGCATTGTCCAGGTAACTGAGGGGAAAACCAGCCAGGGAGCCCAAAGACCGGGAGGCCCCAGGAACAGGAATGCAATATTCAATGACCCCAGAACAGTCCAGAATCCCTGGTGAAAGGGCCTCCCTCAGGCGCTGCCGGGGCTCAGCGATATCTGAGCAGCCTAGACAGAGGGAAGTCAGTTCCTTGTCAAGACCAAACAGTTACACCAGGTAGCGAGGCCGAAGCTGAGGGAGAACCCCAGTTCCATACAGTTCACGTCCCCCACACTTGATGCTACAGAGCCCTCTGCCACAATGTTCTCCCCCTCTGGTTTCTGGGGCCTTGGTGGGGGTCAGTCTGGGTTACCTAAGACCTTGTCTCAAAAAACAAAAACAAAACAAACACACACAGGTGGTGGCCGTGCCTGGCAATTAGAACGAGCCTCAACTCCTCTGCAGAGAAACAGGCAGCAGATAAGAAAGACCCAGGGATTATGGGAACTCAGGTTCGGAGAGGGTGTCACGCACAGTGGCAGGAGGACAGATCAGCAGGAGGGTAGGAAAGGACTCAAGCCATTTTGAGGTGATTGTCCCAGACTATGTGCCATGCTCACACACATCATTGACCTGCACGCCTGAAGCAAGTCCATTTTACTCTGAATCGCCGGTGCATCAACAAGGAAGACAAAACAGGAAGCGCTAGACCAGCGGTTTTCATCCTTCCTGACACTGGGACCTTTTAAAACGGTTCCTCATATTATAGTGACCTCCCCAACCATAAAACTATTTTCGTTGCTATTTCAAAACTGTAATTCTGCTGAGCGGTGTGTCAGTTCCTAAGGCCACCGGAAATTGGTGTTTTCAGATTGTCGCGACCCACAGGTTGAGAACCACTGTTCTCGCACCATCCGAACATCCCTGCCTTTCACAGCCACCCACTCACGCCCTGACACAAGAGTAAGAGATAGCAGTAGTGACTCGACCCTCCAGCCTATGTGTACCCCTCCCCCCAACAGGTACCCCAGGCTACTGAGCCTTGGATAAGGGCTGTACTGCTCTCACGTGACGCCCTGGTATGGCCTACTGCCAAAGAGTAGTGCCACCACATAAGGGCTCATGTCCAGAGTGGTAGCCAATGGACTTGTGGACCAGGTCCCTATGTGGCTTCAGAATCTCCAGGACTTGTAGCTGAACACTGTGACACAGGCCTGTTAAACCAGCAATCAAGAGGTGAAAGCAAGAAGGTCATGAGTTCAAGGCCAACCTAAGCCTTACGGAGACCCTGTCTCAAACAACACAAAGGGTTTTGTCTAGGGTCTCTCTTAGTAGGTCACTGTTCAGCAGTTGCCTCCCGCACGGTGCAAGACCCTGGGTTTGATCCCAAGTACCGCCATCATCAAAACACAGAACAAAACCAACAAAAATACCCTCTGGGGATGGTGAAGAAACTTAAAGACTCCCGGCCCCTTCTCAGAGCCCCTGAGGCTGGTTCTCAGTCCTGCAAACCCAGATGACTCTGACAGTCACACTTAAGAACAGAGGCTCAGCCTCCCTCCCTGCCTGGGAGTAGAGGTGGCTGGAGGAGGAGTTTTGAGCAAGCCTTGTTGACACAAGGGGACTAAGAGGCTAGGGTTGGGGCCAGGGCACTGATTAGGAGCATGGGAAGCTGAGAGAGGACACACTTGGGTAAGAAGAGTCACTGTGTTACTGCCACACCCTCCCGATGCCCACGCAAGCAAGGCTATGGAGGTTAAGCACGAGGCACACGATTCCTGGCACCACTTAGACACGGCTGTCTGGAAAGGAAACCCTTGGTGCTAAGCAAGGCCCTGAGCCTTTTGTAGGGAGGAAGGGGGTGGGCGATCAGAGCCAGGAACTGGACAGGAAATAGCAAAGTGAGAGTCAACAGGGAAAACACGCCAGGAACACACATCTGCAGGAAGGCCAAGAGTGCAGGGCACTGAGTCAGAAGCCCCCAGCCCCAGACGCCCAGGTTGTACATGCCAGCTGCTCTTGCTTGTAGCTCCCTCCCCAGGATCTGAGTATACAGGAGCTGCCAGGGGCAGAGATCCTGTGGGCAAAAAGCTGTCCATCCAAAGGCAGCTGTGTTTCACATCTGGGAGGGGAGATGGAGCCAGAGGGAAAGAGGTTCTGGAAAGAACAGAGTGGGGCTAGGCGTCTGAGGGGAGAAAGGACTCAGAGCTGGCCAGCCTAGTCTTTGCTTGGGATAGTCAGAGCCAGCACTGGCTCACGGGGTGCTCCCTGCACACCAGGAGTGCTCCAAGCTGGCTGTAGGTGCTGAACTGAAAAGACGGAATTGGGGCAGAGAAGGACGGGTTTAACTGTGGGAGCTAGAGTCTACCCTGGTGGCCTGGCTAAGGGAGGGATTCCCTCTTAGAGTCCCCAGCACGGTGCTCTTCACCTAGAGAACTGCAGCTCACAAAGATGCACAATGATGTGTGGCCCTTCCACACCCAGGTAACCAAGGCCTGTGAGGAAGACCTGGCCTAGATCCACAGTGGGGCTGACCTCTGCTCCAAGCTCTGTGCTAACCAGGCAAGGCTGAAGCACTGGGCCAGACCTCACAGAGGCCACAAGGCCAAAGCAGAGAGCAGTACGAATGCCCAGGGCTATCCAGACTCCATCCCCAACCAAACAACTCCCTGAATGGTCCGGAGGGATACTGGGCTGGCAGCAGCCTGGGCCCATGCAGTGTGTTCCTTAAGTCCTAAGGAGGGCCATGTGTAGCTCCAAGGTCAGAGGCAGAAATAGAACCCAGGCTTCCTGCCCTGTAGCCTGTCTCCGGCCATGCGGGAGCCCTGCTTCCTCCCAAAGGAATGGGAGCACTCAGGAGGGGCTGAAGGGAGATCTGAGCCAGTGAGGAAGGAGCCAAGCTGAGCAGGGCATTTTCCAGACCTGTAGGTTGCTTGGGGGAGGGGTGGGGTCTGAGTCATGCATGCCAAGGCCAAAGGCTGTTGTTACACGCTGGAAATACTTCTTGGGGCAGGGATATAGGCAGGGTGGTCCCCGGTGACAGTTATTCTCTGAACCCAGGCAGGTGGCACACAGGCAGGGTACCAGACAGGGACTCTGGGAGGCTCCAGTCTCCAAGGCTGGCTAGGATGCTCCGAGTGGAGAGCCATGGAAGGCATGGAAAGTAGACGAGGCCTGAAGCATGGGACACAGGTAATGGAGCACAGTGAGGAGATGGGCAATAAGAGCCAGAGGGGCTAGGGAGATGACCCAGTGGGAAAAAGGCTTGCCAATCAAAAACGAGGACCTGAGTTCAGATCCTAGATAAAAGCCAGACATAAAGAGTGATGAAGGAAGACACCATCTCCAGGCTTCAACACACACACACACACACACACACACACACACACACACACACACACACACACGAAGAGCCAGCCTTCATGGAGGTTTTCTCAAGCCAAGCCCTTCCCACGAACCACGTAGACCGACCGTTCATCCTCACAACAACCCCACACAGGCCCAAAGTTACAGGGACACCGTTCTGCACCCGCAGAAAGGGAAAACTCAGAGTTCCTTCTGCTCTTTCTGGAGACAGATTCTCACTATGTAGCTCAGGCTGGCCTAAACCGTCCAACCTCAGCCCCCCAAGGGCTGGGATTACAGGCACAGTCAACCATGCCTTGCGTTTTTGTTTTGTGTTTCTTTTGTTGTTGTTTTGTTTTTGTTTGAGACAAGGTCTCCCAGCTGGCCTCAGATTCGCTGTGCAGACAAGAATGACCTTGAATTCATGATCCTCCTGCCTCCAGCCCCACGATGTTGGAATTATAGGAATGAGCCCTGTATGCTTTTGTTGTCTCTGAGATAGGGTCTCACTGAGTAGCCCTGGCTTGTCTGGAACGCTCTCTGCAGCCCAGGCTGGCATCAGACTTAAGGAGACTTCCCTGTCTCTGCCTCCTGAGTGCTGGGATTTAAGACTTGAGACACTGAAACCAAAGATTTTAGTGGCAATGGTCATGTGTTTGATTGTGGGGTGTGTCTCCAGGTCCCACTGAAAAGGTCACGAGACAGTTGGTAAGTACTTTGTGTGTCCTTTCTGAAACTCAGAAACTTCTGGATTCCAAACTACATCCAACCCCAAGAGTTTCCATTCTGCCACTGTGAACTTACTCCCATTTCATGAATGAAGAAACTGAGGCTCAGAGAGGGCGGTCTATGTACCTACGATCAGGCAGGGTGAGGTACCTAGTGTTATTCATTGTGGTCAGCAGCTACTCGGTAAGTGGTGAAGTTGGAACCATACAAGGCGGTCAGAGTTGGGGTGAAGTGGGGGTGTCTGGGGAGTGATGCTTGGGGAGGGTGAGGTGTGAGCTTGGACCTGGGATCACCTCCTGGATTGGAAAGAGGGAGGCTGCGCTAAGGGGCAGGGCCTAGGCTTGATGAGCCAGAGTTTCTGCTTCAGCTACCTGCCAGCTCTGAGGCTGACCAGGGGTTCTCTGGAGACATTCCTCACATGCCTGGGGTGGCCAGCTCCCAGCCTCTGTGTTAGGGGGCCCAGGTCTGGAACTGAGCCCCCTCCGCCTCCACAGCTGGTCAGGAAGTTCTGATCCCCTCCCCCTCCAAGCAGTCCCCAGGGTGGCTATGGCTGCCCAGGGCAAGGCTCCAGGCATCTGGGGCTGGAGTGAGCTCACCTCATCAGAATCCAGAGACAGTGGGGGTTAGTCTGACCACTTGCCTCCTTGTCCCATGGTCCACAGGGCCACAGCCCCAAACCTGGGGCCCTCTCCCATGGGTGCCTAGGAAGAGCCTAGCAAGAGCCTCCTCCTCTGCTCCAGCCCAGGCCTTAGAGACAGGGCCAAGGCGCCCCCTCCCCCGACTGACTGCCCGGTGTCCTGTGGAGGGCAACAGACAGCAGAGGGGAAGGAATCTGTCAGGGCAGCAGTTTGCCGTGCAAACTGCCAGGGGCGGGTGAGCGCAACACAAAGGCCCGAAGGCCTTTAATCCCCTGGCAGTCTGAGAGGGGCGCCAGGCCGGAAAAGAGGTGGTTATGCCTCCTCTGGCAGGCCCATGTGCCCGTGCTGCTTGGGAGGCCTGCCAGCTTCTCACACTTGGGCCCTCAAGAAGGCGGCAGGACCTTTGCCAGCCACTCAGCTGGGAAGAATTCGTTCCCCAAAAGGAAGACAGGGATTGACGCTCGAGAGTGCCTCGGTGCACCGGGTGCTAACCCAAGGTCTTTGTGAGGTGTATAGCACTCAAATCCACATCGAGTAGTGGAAACCACCACTTATACATAAGGAAACTAGGCACAGAGAGGTAAAGTCACATGCCAAGGTCACATAGCTAATGGGAACTACATTTGAAACCCAGCAGGCTCTAGGCTTACCTGCTGGTCCTACTAGCTCAGCAGCAGGAGCCAGGAGACCCTTGTCTGACCTCTGGCTTCTGCCGCATGCTCTCTGTGGCATGTGGGGGCAGGAGGGAGCTGTACAGAGGGGTATGTGTAAGGTAGAGGGTATCAGGGAAGCGGCGTCGGGACTTTCCCACTTCCAAGTGCTTGGCCCTCAGCTGCGCTGTGGGCTCTGAAGGCTCTCACTCCCCACGGACATATCCCAAGAATGGGCCTCCCCGGAGGCTGGGGTAGCTACCTTCCAGCTGCAGCCAGCCCACAGGAATCCCTCTGGGAAGTGCCCCTGCCTCAGCCTCAGGCCAAGTACAGTCAAGGCGAGTGGAGAGCGCAGCTTCCAGGCAGGGTTGCCCTACAGAAAGGTCCCTGGGGGCTGAACACTCTCTGCCAGCACAGCCGGTGCCAACCGCCCGCAGCAGCGTTCACGTGCCGCCTCCTGTTCGCAGCCTGCCTTACGTCTCAGGTTTGCTCTCCCCTGGCAGTCCTGCTGCCGCCGGGGCGCTGGCCCACTGGCCGGTCTGTAGGATTTTGAGGCTAGTCTGATCTGGCTGGGCGTGTCCACACCTGCAGATTTATCGAGTGAGGCTGGGGGATGTGCCCCAAGCTTTTGTTTAAATGAGTCACCAATAATGGCAATGTCTGCTCCCTAAACCTACTATCCAGGCCATTTTTGCTGCCTTAAGCTCGCTAAAAGGTGAGCAGAATAGTCCTCACTATGGCACCCCTGCTAACCTCCTCTGTCCCATCCTCCCTCCTTTCTGCCTCTCAGCTACATTGCCTTCTCAATAGTATTTAAAAATACCCAGCCCCTTCCTACCCCAGGGCTTTGGCACTTGCTGTGTTCAGGGCTTAGATCCCTGCACTCACATTCCAGCAATCACTTCTCTCCTCCCCCAGCTTCTGCTCAAATGTCACCTTTCAGAGCCCTGTCCAGACCACACTCCAGGTCTGGAGTCCATGCTAGCTCCCTCTTACTCTCTCATTCTCTTTCTGACTCTCCCTTCTGTTGGCACATCTACCTCTGTTGGTTCGTCCTCTCTCCACTAGAGGGCTCCACAGAGGCAGAGCCTCTGCCCCTGTGCCTTCCAGCTGTTCCCTCAGCCCACAGAAGGTGCTCATTCATATTTGTTAAATCAAGAATGGATGGGCGGGGGGCAGGGGGGTAGATACAGAGATGGCTCAGTGGTTAAGAATGCATTTTGTTCTTGCAGAGGACCTGAGTTCGGGTCCTAGCACCCACACTGGGCTATAACTCCAGCTTAGGGGGTGGGTTTAGATTCCTCTGCACACACCCCCACCCTGGAGCCTGCACTCATGTGCATATACCTGCACATGTGCATGTAATTAAAAGTAATAGAAATAAGTCTTAAAAATAAAATTTTCAACTTTTAAAAATTCTATTTACATGCATATTGTGTGTCTGTGTGAGTGTATGCCGTGTGTGTGTGTATGTGTGTGTGTGTGTGTGTGTAGGAGCCCAGGGAGGCCAGAAGAGGGTGCTGGATCCCCTGGGGCTACAGTTAGAGGTGGTTGTGAGCTATCTGATGTGGGTGCTGGAAACTGAACTGGGATCCTCCGGAAGAGCACTTAAACGCCGAGTCATCTCTCCAGTACCAATAAATCTTAAGAAGGTAATAAAATGGGGTTTACCAGCAAAGAACCCGAGGTTCCAAGAGCCAGCTTGCCCATGGTTACAAAATTGTAAAGACCTGAGACTTGAACCCAGGACCCCTGGGCAGAAGCCTAGAAGGAACTTTATCCACCTATCCCACCTCCTGGCATCTCTTTGCCTCCTAACGTCTGGGCTTTTCTGCTAGACTCCCACCTTTGAGGGACAAGCAGTTACCACAGTCTCTGAAGAGTGTCCCAAGGAGCAGGCAGGGGCTCAGAGCCAGTAGAGCCAGATCCCCAGCTCTAGGGCCTTGATAGCCAGGCAGCCGGGCCTCTCTGAGTTTTCAAGATGGCTGCCATGGGCCTCTACCACAGAAAGGAACAGGCTGAATGGCAACTGGACCCAGAGCCCAGGAGGCCAGTACCCCTGCCCTAGAATTTCCTTGTCTGCTTCCCTCAGCAGGCTGGGCCCATGGCTACTGCAATGGGAATGAGCAGGAACTCCCATTTCCTCACAAAACGTGACCATTCCAGGGCACAGTAGCCCTGGGACAGGAGTGGTGTAAGGACCATGCAGAGAGAAGTGTACCTGCGAAAGCCTGGTGTAAGGAACCTGAGTCATGAACCCACCCCCACCCCCAGCCTGTCTCCCTATCTCCAGAGGGAAGAGATCACCTATTTCCCAGTCCCCAAATGTGTGTGGCTTGGAATCTTCCCTCCCTACAAAGCTCCTACTGCCCTTGCAGAGATGTCCTAAGTTGGGTTCCCAGTCTCCATGTCAGGCCACATCACAACTGCCTGTAACTCCATTTCCAGGGGATCTGGGCTTCGATGCACTCTGGGTTTCCTTCTGGCTTTGCTGTTTTAGCACGCTGAAACCCCAAAACCTTAGGATTCTAAAATCTCATCCTGTGATAGCCCCTCAGCAAAAGGGGGCTGGCGACTGGGGGCGATCGATGACAAGGTTGGGACAAGCCAAGTCTTAGGAGCTGAGCCAGGGTCTCCCTACCCTTTCTGCTCCAAGCAGTTTGAAAGATGAATGCACAACAGCAAGAGAAAATAAATTAAATATACCTCAGAACTCAGGGTGGACAGACAGACCAGCCTGCAGAGACACACTGGTCAGAGAGTGGGTGCATGTCCCAGACTTTCCAGTGGTCCGCATGAAGCAAGACACCCAACCTGTCTGGGAGTCCATGTCCTGTTTCTCAGGAGAAACACAAGTATTCCTGATGCAGTGAGGAGGATGCAGATCTGGCAAACTCTGCCTAGTTTGTGGAGCTGGCATCCTTCGCAGTCCCCTGACTAAGACCCTCTGAGGCTGAGGCCAAAGACAGAGGTTCCAGGGATCAAGGCGCCAAAGATGGAGTTGAGGGAGAACCCTTTCCTATACTTCATCCCAGTATCGCTGGTCTGGGCAGGATCACCCATCACCCCCTCAAACCTAAATGCAACCAGTGCTCGAAATAGCCAGCGTTGGCAAAGATGCCAGGAGGCCCTGGGCGGGGGTTGGGCTGGGCCTGCCCACAGGAGGGCCCTGCAGGCCAATGCACATATCCCTGGTACACAAAGGGGCACGTTACTCCAGGCACGCAGGCCTCCCTGGGAGTCCCCCACCCACCGGCTCCCTCTTTGGCAGCAAGTTGCTCACGCTGGTGCCCTGCCCTTCCCAGGCCTTCCTGCAGGAGGCAAGTGGAAAAGTATTAGCAGAAACACAGAACCACCATATAGGGAAGCATCCCGGCCCTCCTGCCCCCACCTCCAGGCCCAGCCTCCCTCAGGACCTGCCAGACTCTGTCAGTTCTCTCAGCCTTAGGCTGAGACAATGGGGGCTATTCTGGGCATCCTGAGGTATTTAAAGATCTGGCTGGGCCTTCTCCCTGGGGAACAAGAAGCCTTGTCCTCCACAAGACCTTCCTGAACTGGTCACTGCCCAGACTTTAATGGCTGCATCCACTAATGCTCCCAATCTCTTCAGGCTAGGGCCCTGGCTCTGGGGGGGGTTGAGCATTAAACTGTCTCTCATGCTCAGCAGCACTAGCAAGTCACAGACGCTCTGAAAAGCAGGGTACTAGGCCCTGAGCAGCCATCTACCCGTGATCTGAGTCCCAGTGCTCTCATCTGCAGCCCTGATGTGTACAGATCACAATACACACATGTGCAGAGCTAGCCAGAGGCTTCTGCGGTTCACACGAAGGCATGTTTCCCCAGAAAGGGGGGTTGGGGGGGAGCAAGCAGGGGGTTGGGGAAGCTGTTCCATTTCTCACTGCTCTTTTTCCAGCACCTGGCACACAGTAGGTGCCAAATATTTACCGAGGCGTACACATGTTTGTAGGATGTGTCTGGAACCCCTGTACAGTGCACAAGTGGCTAGCATTCTACGATGACAGCACTGCCTGCTCCCATGAGCTCAGAGGGTGAGCCTGGGCTAAGTACCGCGGTGAACGCATTAGCTCATTTAATTGGCTCAGTCCCAGGAGGCTGACACTACTGTCATCAGACCTTGTGAGCAAGAACGCGTTAGTCTCATCCCAAAGGGTCGATCAGCTTGCCTGAGTGGTCAAGCTGGGAATAGGACCATGAAGCTTTTCGCACTGTACAATGAGTACACCGTAAAGACAGGAGCAGGGGACACTGGCCTGGGGGCCAGAAGCCAGAAGTTAACTACCATGTAGCTCTGTGACTTTCAGCAACTCACTTGGCCTCTCTGAATCTGTTTCCTCTTGTATAAAAACAGGACATTCTTCTCTGACTTCAGATCTATAGGGGATCAAAAGGAACTAAAGGATGTGACCATGACACACACACCCCAATGCGCCCCAATCTCTTCCAGAGGCAGGGCTAAGAAGGACAGAGGGAAGTGTCCTGGAAGGAGGAGGTGTGGACCTGGGAACAAAGCACAGCAGTGGCTTACAGCAGCTGGTGACAGGCCTGGGCTTGGCCCCGGCTGAAGAAGAGAAGTCTGGGAAGTCACCTCTGGCCCTCCTCTGTCACCCTTCCCAGCTGACAGCTGCTGGGGCCTTGGGGCCAAGGGCCCCACAGCAGGCAGAGGAGGAAGAAGAGGAGCAGGGGGAGGAGGAGGAGGAGCAGACGCTAGCTGGCGGGGTTATCTCAGTTCTCAGGCAGCCACTGCCCAAGTCCCAGGGGCCTAGCTGGGCCCACTGGCCAGGACACTAGGCTCCCTGCCCTATCCACCCCCCAGCCCTTCACCCAGTTCTTGGGGAGCCTGGCCAAGGGTGGAGGGCTGAAGCAAAGGTCTGTGAGTGGAACGTGGGCTGAGGCCCTATTGGCTTTTCTGCCCACAGACCCCTTTGTCCTCTTTGGGCACTTTTGAGGGGTCCTTCTTAAAGACTGTGAACTTGGCCTACATCAGGCCTCACTCAGTTCTCCACTCCTGGCCAGCTCCAGCCCACGTCTCTCTCTCTCCTCTGAACTCTTACACACCCATAATTAACATTGACCGTATTTTCCAAGGCAAAAACTCAAGAAATTGTAGACCAAAGGCTTTCTGAGCTACTTCCGGATGTCAGAGGCAGCCTGGGAGATGTAGTTTGAACACAGAGGTGTTCCAATGACTGCAGTGTGTTAATACGTCTAGGGAAAGACTGATGTTTTAAATATATTCTCTTAACAAATCAAAGCCATCCCAGGAAGTGTGCGACAGCCACGTGCCACTTCCTGCCATTGGGCACTGGACACTAGCCTGGCAGCATTCTAGCTGCGTGGCCCTGGGCAACTCACTTGACTTCTCTGATCCTCTGCTTCTCACCTAGAAAATGGGAATAAAAACGACCACCTCATTCAAAAGAGCAACCTAAGGGCTTTGCCCCTGGCACTCACAAGGTATGTCTTTCTTTACTCCTTCCCCTTCTCCTCACCCCTCCCCCCTTCCTCAAACACACCACCAAGAGTGCTCTCCAGAACTGCCAGGAAGAACAATTCCTGTCACTAAGACTCAAGAGAGAGGAGGTGGAGAGATGGCTCAAAAGTTAAGAGCACTGGCTGCTCTTCCAGAGGACCGGGGTTCAATTCCCAGTACCCACATAGCAACTCACAGCTGTCTGTAACTCCAGTTCCAGGAGATCTGACGCCCTCACACAGACGCAAACACCAGTGCATACAAACAAAAAATAATTTTTTTTTAAGCCCCAAAGAGAGACATGGCCACAGAGAGTTCCAAAGTATTCCCCCAAGGCTGGAGGCTGGAGAGGATCACTTGAACCGTTTGGCTTCACTCATCAGAAGCGGCAAGAGAGGCACAGAGAGGGTTAGGGTTAGGGTTAGGTAGGCCAGCATAGGCTGGAGGGTCTGTTCAAACCTCACCTCAACACTGCTGGCTGCTGGGGATGAAACACCTAAGCCTAATTTTCTTACTTTGAAAGCCCCGTGGTGGTGGGGTACAGTGCAAAGTTGGGTGCAAAGAGAGGAAACAGCTCTGGAGAGGAAGAGCCTGCCAGGGACGTGATGGGGGAGGAAGACCCAGGACCCAGGCCTCCTGGCTGCTAACACAGGACCTATCACCTTCCCTAGTCACTCCCCAAGGCCAGGATAAAAGACCATGATGAGGGGCTCTGGCAGTATGGCAGCAACTAGGTCTGGGGCTGGGGGTGGGGCAAAG
Organism: Cricetomys ansorgei; assembly: GCA_026225945.1. Classification (NCBI taxonomy): domain Eukaryota; kingdom Metazoa; phylum Chordata; class Mammalia; order Rodentia; family Nesomyidae; genus Cricetomys; species Cricetomys ansorgei. Next base: position 748,791 of record JAMJFZ010004114.1, read on the forward strand.
CAGGGCCTGAGACCCCTAGGTCTAAACCTCTGGGTCTACAGGACTACACACACTATCCAGTCCCAGACAGGCCAACCCAGAAGGAACAGTACGAACTGCTAGCAAGCAAGGGGTGCCCGTCCTTGGCAGGGAGAGCTACATTGCCTGGGACTCAGGTTACCGGAAATGGTAAATCTCCCTGCTGCCTGTCACCTCTGACCAGGAATGTCTGCTGCCGGAGGGAGGGGAGGGAGCATCCTGTCTACCTTCCTCCTAAACACCCCAGGAGACACCAGGACCTGGGCCCAGTCTCTGCTCCCTGCCCTACCTAGCCTTTGGACCACAGGACAGCTATTATTTGGAAGCAGTAAGCCCAGCTGTAACTGACCAACGCCAGGAAGAGAAAGCAGGAAGGGGGATCCCCGGAGAGGAGACCGACACCACCCCTAAACCTAGTCTGTCTGCTCCTGTTACAAGTGGATTGTGAGGCCCCAGTTAGGGTGAAGGCCCTGATTGGCTAGCCCAAAACACAGGACAGCACGGTGTGAGCTCTGGGGTTGGACGGAGCAGCCCAGCCCTGTCACTTACCAGGTAGGAGGACTGTGAAGAGGTCACTGCACCCCTTCCACTCTACATTGGATACATAGGTTCCAAGAGCCTCTGGTGGGATCTCCGTTTAATTCTTAGAGACAAGCTCAAAGCACAAAGGACTAGGCACTAGGGCCAGTGGGCCAGCGAACAGAAGAAACATTAAGGTAACTTGGGCAGAGGAGCTCAGGTCAGGACTAGCACAGGTCAGGACAGCACGTGACTCTGCCCTCAGAGAGCCCATAGAGACCATAAATTAACACCCTATAACGTGTCTATCAAAAGGCAAAAGAAGAAAGCTAACGGGAGGAGGGGGCAGAGAGTGTCTGCACAGCGGTTGATCCAAGGGCTGATAAGAGGAACAGAAGGGCGCCTAAGGCAAAGAGGAGCCTGGAAGAGACACAGCTGCATCTCTATCAGCCCCAAAGCACAGGATCCTAAGAACGTCTGTGAAGTATTAGAGAGCAGGTGTTCTACTGTCCAACTGCCCTGGGAGGGTGTTCTTACCACGCCTCATTCCCCTGAGAACATGGAGGGGGCAGGAGTCTGCCTCCTCCCCAAGGGAAGCGCTCAGGCACCAGTGTCCTTAGGTCTCAGGCAGGCAGGGACAGAATGGGTGAAAAGTACAGCAAAAAGCAATGGAGTCAGATCTCTGATTTCCTCCCAGGCCATCCTGGGACTCTGATAAGTTGTCTCTTCTTGTCAAGCCTCATGTCCCTCTCTCCTCATGGACCAGCATGTCTGGTCCTTTTGACTTCTACGGGATGAAGGAGCAGCCAGATGCAGAGTGGAAGATGAAGAGGTGGACAGTGTGACCTCACCTTTCCCGCTAACCTAGACCACAGCCCCTCCCCGACAGGTATGGGTGTGATCTTCTCCAGCCTAGATCCTAAAGGTCCACACCCTTGCCTATGTCTGCCTGGGCCTTGTCCCCACTCAACACTCAGGACCCAGCCCGGGCCTAGCATCCCAACCTCTGGAACAGTCTTTGTTACTAGGATGCCAGAGTAGACCAGCTCTTGTGGGCACCTGGCCAGCACAAGGCCTAGCCAAGTGCAAACAGCACACTTGGCGCCCAGGTCCAGAAGCACTGGAGTGGGCAGGCTGCCCATTGCCCCGTCACAACAAACCATCATCTCCACCCAATTGAGGGGCTCAGGTGGCCGGCACCCCTGCCGGGAGTTCTGGACACAGCAGAGGGCTCTCCCTCCCACCTCCCACTGGGAACCAGTAGTGGGAATCATAGAGACTAGTGACAGAGGCTCCAGATGCCAGCAGCTGGACAAGGAGACCAGCAGAGGCAGCCCAAGAAAGTGGAGTGGAGACTCAATGGATGGTGCCAAGTCACAGATTCCTGGCCATTATGATGACACACCAAAGGGGAGGATGAAGGGACTTTACCCTAGCTACTGTGAAGATATCAGGTTGGCCCAGCACAGCAAAAAGGGCAGTCTAGTGTGGCTCCATTGAGGCCTGCTCCAAATGGGACGGAGAAGTACTGATGATGACCCAGGCAGCTGAAGGCACACAGTACTTCCCAGAACACACTGACAGCTTTCTCCCAAGATGGCAGGGTCCTGCTCCTGCGCCATCTAGCTAAGGGGCCGCTTACCACATTGACTACTAAGGATTTGCCACTTAGCAAGCAAACAGAGACATTATGCACTTTAAAGCCTTTAACATTCTTTCACTACATTTCATTTTTAAAATGTCATGTATGGCTCCCGGCTACCGCAGGAGACAAGTGCCTGTAGCTCCATCACCGAACCCTGAGCCAAGCCCAGAGGAAGGGGCTGCCTCCATCCACAGAGGAGGAAACAGGCTTGCCTGAGGTCAGAGCTAACGCAGCTTGTATGCCACAGAGGAGAAGGGAGTGCATGCCTGGCCCCGACCCAGAGCTCCCCACCCAGGGTTATTGTCGGCAAGTCTAACGGAAATCATACATGCGCGGGAGATAAGGCCACCTCGTTAATCAAGACATCAAGTTCCTTTGCTTTCCATCCCAATCCTGACAGCCACAAGGGTTATCACACACAGACCAGAAGTTCTGGTGCCATTTATAAAAGGGCTTTGATTTCTCTGACATGAAGAAAGGGCAGAAAAATGACGGAATATCCCAGCTGGTGAGGGTCCAAGTCCCTGTGGACATGGCGATGTTTTCCTTACAAGAATACAGAGCTGTGTTTCCTTCTGCACCACCTTTGCTCCCATGTGGGCCCCCGAACTGGACGGTACCCTCTCTAAGGAATGCAGGGCCCCTGGGCCTTTATGTATGTGGTTCCTTCCTTACGGGGTGCTGTGCCCCCAACTCCGATATGCCCATCATCGCCTAAGGCTGGCTCAGCCACAGCCTCTACTTCGAGATCCCCAACAAAGATCCCTTTCTCTCTCACACATCTGTGGGCCTTAATTTCCACCCACAGCACTAGAGACTGGGACCTAATTACAGTCATTAGAGTTGTTCTCCATTGGAACAAAGCCCCTTAGGGACAGACATCAAGTTTGTTTGTGTTTTATTTATTATATAGATGTATATGTGTGTATGTGTGTATTACATATACATATAATGTATTTTTACTGCATTTATTTATAGTGTGTGTATGTGTTCAACCATGTGCGCGTACATGTTTGGCAGACTTGTGGGAGTCAGAGGAAAGCTTTCAGGAGTTGGTTCTTTTCCACCACGTAGGTTCTGGGGATCAAACGCAGGTCATCAGCCTTGGCAGCAAGCCTCCTTACCACTCAGACACCTTGCCAGCCCCAAAACATATATATTCAAAATAGATGATAGGTAATTTAGGCTTTTCTTTCTTTTTCTTCTCTTTTCCCTAAATAAGACAGGGTCTTTTTTTTTCTAAATGTTTTTATTTATTTTTATTTTATGTGCATTTGTGCTTTGCCTGCATGTATGTCCATGTGAGGGTGTCAGATCTCCTAGGTCTGGAGTTAGAGAGAATTGTGAGCTGCTATGTAGGTGCTGGGAATTGAACCCTGGTCTTCTGGAAGAGCAGCCAGTGCTCTTAACTGCTGAGCCATTTCTCCAGCCCAAGACAAGTCTTATTATGTAGTGCAGGATGGCCTCAAACTCACGACAATCCCAGGATGACAGGCGTGTACCACTATGTTTGACTTTATGCCATGCTGGGGCTTCAATCCAGGGTCTTACACATACGAGGTTCATATTCTACCACCTGAGCTACATCCCCAGCCCCGGGGATAGAAAAAAGCGAAATCAAGAAATTAGCTGCATAAGTAATGGCTAGTTGTTTACATCTTCTGTATTAGAAAGAGGTGACAGATTAGGGAGAAACAGGATATTAGGGAGAAACAAGATATTAGGGAGAAACAAGGCACACCCCACTGTGCCTCAAACAGGCAGACTCTCAGGACACAGCAGTGATGGGACTCAGGAATAAGTTAACCAAGGCCCTCTCTGGCTCTCCATTCTCTCCTCTCTTCCTATGAGAGAAAGGCACAGTTACCCCTTCAGGCCACATCAGCGTGAAGCTCCTTTTGGGGGACAGGAGTATACATTGGAAGTGACTCAGGGAGACACCAGAACCGGGGGGTGTTGATCCTGGGAGTGAAGAGAGTATCCTGTGGTCTCAAAAGCTGTTCCCACCAGGGGCTCTGACTCTGCATCCCTGGGAATCTCAGTCCCTCCCCGACCCCCCGTAGGGAGGAAGAGAGTGTGACTGGTCCTCTCTCCTGTGCAGTTTTCAGGGCATCTATAATTCTATACCACTAGGTGTCTTCCGAGATAAAACAGGACAGCCAGCAGAGCAGGGCTTGTCCAACCACCTTGGGAATCTGGTGAAGGTTCGCCTCGGATTTAGTAGGTCTGGGCTGCCTGAGGCTGCTTCCTGAGGATCTCCCAGGTGAGGCCTACCCTGCAGATATGTGAGCCACCTCTGCAGTTACAATGCCCACAGAGGACTCAGACTACACTGCTCTCCACAAAAAGCTTCTTTCACTGGACCACGAGGCCCATTGGCCTGCCTGGGAGCCTAAGGCTAGAAAGAGGCAGAAGCAGCATTCAAGGCCAAGACTGCCCATCCACCCCTCCCACACATCACACCACCCCGAGCCCCACCCGTGTCAGGCAGCAACCAGAAGCACGGAGCCCGGCCCTCAACCCTGCTCCTCGCCAGGCCAGCCCAAAGAAAGCCCATGGCACTGCCCCCACCTCTCAGTTGTGGTTTCCAGCAGGTTCCCCACCATTGCCTTATAAAGAGGTCCAAACTGCTGTGTCATTTTCTGCAGAGTGACCCGCCTTGTGCTCTCCCTGCAGTCTCGGTGACCAGGCTCCTCACACATTCCTCCTGGAGCAACATTGCCTAATTTAACCAGCACCCCTGTTCCCCAGGGCTCTCAAAATAGCAGTTGCCAGGATGGGGAAATGCCCTAATGGCCCTAGAATAGTCATTCCTCCTCCAGCCCCGGGGACCCAGTCCAGGAGCAAGCAGGCTGGAGGACTGAGGGGGGCTACAACCCCACCACTTCTACCTGGCCCCATCCCTCATTTTTATTTTATTTTTTTATTTTTGAAATCAAGTCTCATGTCACCCAGACTAGCCTTAAATTTTCTATATAGCTGAGGATGGTGATGAATTTATAATCCTCTTGCCTCCACCTCCTTTCGGCACCTGGCAGGGCAAGAAGTGTGTGTGTGTGGGGGGGTGATCTAGGGAGAGAGAAGAGGGACATCAGAAGGTACAGAGTATCAGGATTACAATGGGAATGCCAGGACTGCAGGCATACCCCCCCACACCTGGCTTATGCTGTGCTGGGGATCAAACCCAGGGCTCCTCGAATGCTCGGCAAGCGCTCTACCAACTGAGCCACGTTCCCAGCCCTTTCACGCCTGCCCATTACACGCATGCTCCTCGGATGTTCCTATTCTCCCTCCACTGCTAAGCCCTCAGGCTCACATGCACCGGTGGCTGTTGCCCTGATTTCTACACTAGGATTCAACTTTTGCTTTCTCCCGCAAGTAAGCCCTGCAACAGTAGTGGATAGCCGCTGTCATTCTCCAGATATTAATTATGGCCTAAACACTTCCGGCATTTGCAGAGTAGGGGTTAGCACTCCCTTCTTGGAGATAAGGAAGTATGAACTCCAGATAGGGAGAGGACTTACCCAAGGTCACGAAGCCCCAAAACAAGCAGGTGGGAGTGGGGAGCCATGTCTCACTGTCCCAAAACCTCCCACGGGACCGGGACACCCCCCCCCCTCCCGTAGGAAGTGGACCTCAAGAGGAACATGCATGGAGGTTTCAATGTTAGAAGGAGCCTGTTTGCCTGGGGAATTATTCTTGGGTATGCTCACAGAGACACCAACCACAGTTCACCCTGATATTATGGTCCTATACTCCTAGGAGCACAAGTTGTGACTCAGAGTCCCCTTCTCCACCCAAGGGTCCCAGATCAGGACTGCCACATTAAAGCAGGGAACACCCAGGCTGACATAGTGGTTAGGGAGCTGGGAGGGCGGGCACTCCACTGAAGCCTGAAGTGATCATTAACCAGGGCAGAACAGGGTAGAAAAATGAGGTAGATCTTGCAGCAAGCATGGTGGGCCCAGCTTCTCCCTGTCTGGGATTGGGACATCCTGCAGCCACACAGCTAAGATCAGTGAGGCCTGGGGCACCAGGTCACTAGCCAACTTAAGATTCATCTGTTTTTACCGGCTGTCCATCACCAGGAGGGCCAGCAGGTGCCTGGAGGTTATCAACAAAAATCTCTAAACAAGGAGGACCGACCCAGGCTTGAAGCTTCCCCAAGTAAAGGAATGCAAACTGCCAGCCGCACCTGAGTTCGCTTAGGACTGGGCAATCTTAAAGGAAACAAGAAAAGCATAAAGCAAAGCTCCTGTTGGGTATGAAAGCCTTGTTCTGGTTGCAGGTGATGTATACGACCTCTGATCTGTTCCAAAACCCTGCAAAATAGCTATTACCATGTGTACCTGACAGATGAGGCTCAAAGAGGTTAATCTACCAGCCCAAGGGCAACAGCGCCACATTAGAGTCAGTGCCATGCCTGCTTTCCCATGACACAGTCTCAAAGTACCACATGCAGAACCTGAGCGTGGGGGGAAGCTAACAAACAGCATAAAGCGAAGGGTCCTGGGGCTCGTTTCTGGACTGAATGGTACTTCTGCCTGACGAGTATCCTATTTCTGGTTTAAGTGACCTAGGCTCAGACCCCAGCTGAAAGCTCTAGAGAGCTGAGATAGGAGAACAGGGGTGTGGTGCTCCCACGCCTTAGGTGCCAAGTACAGGTGACTCCTGGAGCTTCCAGCATCTGCCAGGGCAAGAATTGGGCTTCGTGGGGTGGGGGTGGGGAAGCAGAGGGACCTGGGAGTCAGGCCTCCTGGAGTGTGGAAACCAGGAAGGTGGGAACCCACCCCCACCTCCACCCCCATCCCCTGGGAGACCAGGTCCTCTGGCCTAGGGAATTCCCTCCAACTGCTCAGGTGAAACCGAGGTGAGGCCCAGACAGGCTGCAGGCTTTGATCTTATCAGGAAAATTCCTGCCCCTGGGTCCTGGTTCCCGCCCCTCAGCAGGCCCACTTAACCCTTTCGTGGCATCTGCATACCTCACTCTAGGCTTGAACTGACCTCTGCCTCCCCCATCCAGGAAAAAAGAGAGAGCAAAGTGGAGGGGCTGTGAGCTCTCTCCCTCTCTCTCTCTCCCCCACCTTCTTTCCTTCCTATTAAAGACAGGGTCTCACCTAGCCCACCCAGGCTGTCCTTGAAGTCCTCAATCTCCCTGCGTCCACCTCCAAGTACTGGGATTACAGGCATGTGCCGCCATTCCAAGCTGTAGTCTTTGTTCTGAGCCAGGGTCTGTCTCTTTATAGCCCAGACTGGCCCCATCCTCCTGCCTCAGCCCTCGGAGTACTGGAATTACAGGCCTGCATCACCACACATAGCCTCCTCCCTCAAATCACTGAGCTCAATCCCAACCCGAGGTCTGGCAGTCACTTCCCATCACCCTAAACGGACGTGCACAGACTCTGTATAAACAGCCCCCTAATTCCTCGTGTCCTGGGCTCATCGGACACTCATGGTGAACCAGCACGTGCCCATCCTTCCCAAGGGTCTTCTCTTCTGCCCTAGCAATCCAAGCCCCTCCTCCCACCAGCTCACTGTCAGGGGAAGAGGGATAGAGTAGAGGGGAGTGAGTAGCAAAAGGGAGCCAAGGCACGCTTGAGGGCTCTAGACCCTGTCAGGTGTCCTCCCAGCAGCCTCCTCTCTCTGGCCCCCTCCCCAGCAGACTGACAGCTCCTCCACCCATGCGCAGGACCTGGCACAGAGAGGAGCTTCACAGAGTCTTATAGAACAAATGAGTGAATGGTCTCGTTTTTGCATCTGGAAACTAGGTTCTGAGGAGCTAAAGTTTGCCCCGAGTCCCGCATGCTGCTGGAACTCTGGAGGCTCTCAGTCTAGTGCTCAACTGCCTGATACCAGCAGGGACCTTGGCTGTTTGCCCAGCATCAGGGACCCACAGGACACAGAGGTAAGCCCAGGGGTCAGGTCACCACAGGACTGACATACAGAAGGACAGGACAGGTTTAAGGATGTCCAAGAGCACACAGAGCAGTTCCAGACCCTCATCTATTTCAGGGGTTCAGCCCTTGGGAGCTGGCGGCATCAAAGAAGACGGAAATGGCAGAGGGGACCACCTTGGGCTTCAGGACATTTTACCACTAACTCCTGGGTGAAGCCCTTCACTCCGCCTCAGGCTGGTGTGGAGGAGCAAAGAGAGAGAAAGCAGCCCATTGCATGAACAGGAAAATTGAGGCCCAGCGAAGAAGCTGAGGTAGGGCTGTGGCCGAGTAGAGGCCAAGCCTTGACCTCTTGCCTACTTGTCTGGCTAGGGTGGTGGTGGGGTTTGCTGAGGTAGATGTCACTCTCAGCTATCTTGGGGGTTTCCTCTCATTCTTTCCTCAGCTTTAACAACTCTAACAGCAGGCGAGGGGGGTCCTTCCTTCCAGTTCCTGCACATCCAATACAATGAGGACAATAGGATCCAGGTTGAGGGGGAAGCTCTGCCTGATGCTTCCTCTTCCCTCGGCATATCCAAACCCACCCTGCTTCCAGAGCCACTTCCTCCAGGAAGTCTGTCCTGACAGCAGGTGCCAAACCAGTCTCTTCCTGGCCTGACAACTGACTACCGAATGAATGGCTTCTGAGCTGGGCTGCACTGGGGCTCTGGTCCTGCCACTCCCAGGCCTAAGGCTTCTGCAGAGCAGGAACCCAGCCTCTGACTCCTTCCAGGAGAGATGATGCCAGTTCACTCCCGCTCTGGGATCTTGGGCTGGTAACCATTTTTGGAGCTACTCCTCATCTGGGAAATATGGTATACTCCCAACAATGCTCAGAATCTGAGATGAATCACTGAATACATGAATGGATGGACAGATGTTCCAGATGTCTGAGAGACAGTTTGGGACTCATCTGTAGATTCCATGTGTGTCTGTATGCAGCATATCAGTCTTTCAATACCAAGGGCAGTACTGGTGGGCTCTACCCACAAGTCTCAAGAAGCCCAATGGGGAGCTTGGACCTGGCTGAGAAGCATGCAAGGTGTTCAGTCCGGGTGAGAGCCACATGCCTCTCCCTGGGGAACATGACCAGCATTGAGATAAAAGTCCAGGGGCGAAGATAACCAAATCTGAGAAACAGGAGCCAGCTAGACCCATGTGGCAGATATGCTGTGCCTGCTCAAATGTTTTGCCAAGATGGACCTGCTCCCCTCCTCCAGGCAGCACCCCCCAGACTACCCCCTTTAAAACCACTAAGCTTGGCCAGGCGATGGTGGTAGAACAGAGTTTAATCCCAGCACTTGGGGTAGCAGAGGCAGGCCTATGAGTTCGAGGCCAGCCAGGTCTACAGAGTGGGTTCCAGGACAGCCAGAGTTACAACAGAGAAACCCTGTCTCGAAAAGCCAAAACAAAACAAGAACAGCAAAACACTAAGTTTGACCCACAGAGGAAAGGATGGAAACTGGGAAGTCAGATAATTGGGCTCTCACTCCCAAGGCTGCTATACACTGGGTCATTCTGTGTCTCAGCTTGCCCCTCTGAGAGGAGATAGTGCAAGACCCGCAGACAGCAGGGGGTGGGGGGGGGGCACCTGGATGAGATGATGGCCAGAAAGGAAAGGCCCTGTACCAGGCCGCCTCTCCAGAGAGAACGCTTTAATCAAGAAGGTGTGAACACTAATCACAGGCTAGTGACCTAGGCAACCCCGGGACCCTACGTCAGAAAAGGGTCTGACCTGTGCTCAGGGAGCTCTGGGTCTCTGTTCTTCTGGCCCCAGGGTCACAGGGAAGCAGAAGGCAAAATTGGGTGGCCAGCTGTGTAAGTGACAGAGGCCGCTAGGGCTGGGATTTATGAGGCCATCGTCTCCTCAAAGCACTGGGCCAGCCAGGGCTCCAACAAGAGCCATGATCCCAGTTCCCAACTATTTGAAAATTGGAACCGCCAAACATGGACAGGGATGAGTCAGCGGTTAGGAGGGGCCGCCAGGAGGTGGGGGCTGGGCTGGCTCCTTCATGGGAGAGGTGGGCTGGGGAGGGGCCAGAAACAGCTGGGAATTCCCAGCCTAGCCCCGGGAGAAGCATCTGTGGAGGTCATCCCAGGTCACCACCGAAGCCCTCCCCTGGCCAAGCCCCTGGCTGCCTCCCCTTCCCAGCGACCAGAAGTTGAGGAAGCTGGGAAAGATGTCAAGCGTTAAAAATGAAACACCTGGGTGGGACCCACCCTGGTAGGCAGTGAGGGCTGTCTGCTCCACGCCTCGCCCAACAGGCATGATCGCACACCTCTTTGTGTCCCTCTTTTTCCCTAGTCCTGCTGACTGAATACCCCCATCACGGCCAGATTCAAAGCTGTGTGGTGCTCCTGCCCTGGCAAAAGACGATGGGCTACAGCCTTGTCCAGGGCTTCCTGGGTGAGGTCCAGCATTCTCCAGGCTGGGCTTGAAAGAGTGGGATCGTGGGGGGACGGGATTCCAGGATGTCCCCTCTCCTGTTCTTCTCAAGATGCTTAAACATCCTCTCTGCACCCATGGGAGCCATTTGGCCACACCTACTGCTGCTCAGAGCCTATCGACTGTACACAGCTGGGAAGGGGATGGATTTATCCAGAAGCCCCGGCCTTTCCCAAGCCACACCCTGGGGTGTGACCCCTCCTTTTTTCCCCCTCCAGGAAGGAGCAATCAGGGAGAAGGGTGGACTCTGTCCTGCAGCTGTGGCCTCAGTGGGAAAAGGAGGGCAGCAGCAGATTAGACACAGTTGCATGCGGGGCTGTAGGCCTACAGAAGCAAGGCAGAGGGAGCCACCCTGGGGTTCTTCCCACCCTCTGGTCCAGAGAAATAGCACATCTCAGGTATTAGGAATCCTACCTCAAACACTATGGTCTAACAACGGCCACTGACTACCCAACACCTATCACGTTCCAAGTATAACCATCTGGTCAACCCATAACCACCACGACACAGGTATCACCTATTTCAAAACTGATTCAAGGGTCAGAGAGGCCCAGCTACTTGTGGGGTCACACAGCCAGTCAGGGATGAGCTGCAGAATTGAAAGCAGGCTTCTCTGAGTTCACTTCTTACTCTGTACCACACACCCAGAGGAAGAGGATCCATTGAGGACACAGAAAAGAGAAAGATGGGAGAATGGGTATCATACATCCCACACCCTCCAAGCCACAACACAGACAGTGGCTGGGAAAGCTAGCTCATCTGAGTCCAGGGCCAGAGGAAGACTCTTCCCAACCCTCCATAAAGCCATGACCTTATTCCCTGGACCGCTGTCTGCCAGCTATCTGCCTAACTCTTAGCACACCGCTCCAAGGAAAGCCAAATCACTGACCTCACAGTGCTTCATAAATGCGTTCTTCACGTACAGCACGGACCAGGGGCTTGGCTGTGGGTTCTGCGGAATCTCTATTGGCCTTGGCATGAGTCAGTTATCCCCAGTCCACACTGCCCTTCCACTACCTAGCACACTCAGTCTTCCTCCATGGCAGCTCTCTCCTTCTGGATGCTTGAGCCTGAGATTCTGGAGTCCTCCTGAGCTCTGCTCTTTCTATCCCACCCACTCCCAATCCACAGTCAGTCTGGTGAGCCCAACCTACAAGATGTATTGGAGATTCAACCACTCCTCTCCGTCCACAGACCTGGTACTAGCTCCAGTCACATCTGCTCTGGGTTACAGACTCCTTGCTTTTGCCCTTGACCCTCACAGCGACTGCAACCATCCTGCTAAGACCGGGACTGGAGCTAGAGAGATGGCTCGGCAGTTAAGAGCACTTGCTGCTCTTGCAGAGGACATGAGTTTGGTTCCCAGCACCCACGTCAGCAGCTCACAACCACCTGTGACTCCAGCGCCAGGGGCTCCAGCACCCTATTCTGGCCTCTATGTAAATAAAACTATTTAAAAATGCATCAGGGCCCTTCAAAACTCTAGGTCTTTGCCCCACCCATGGCTGTGTCATCTCTGCTGCATCTGATTGCTTACCCCTCAATGGTGCTGTCCCACAGAAAGCCAGGTACACCCCCACCTCCAGGCTTCTCTCTGACCATTCTCTTGCCTGGAGTGCTGCTCTCCAAACATCTGCCCACCCTCACCTTCTTCACTCTCTTCTGTGTGTTTTCAGGGCTTTTCCCACCCTACTTCGGCATTCCCTACACACTTCTCTGCTTCATTTTCCCCTCTGAGTATCACTGGCTTCTGTACTGGCTAAGGCACAAGATACAGAGGGTGACAATTTGACTGTTTTTTGGGTTTCTGATGCAAACTTAGCATCTAGAACAGGGTCAAGCACAGAGACGATGCTCCATAAATATTTGTTAAATGAATTTTAAGTGTGCTACACACCTGCCAGCAGCTGTGGCTTAAGGATTGTTTGCCAGCCCACGCCACCGGCTCACTCACTCACCAGTCTAACCCTTACTGTCAGCCTCTGTGCAACAAGCATCCCCGAAAATCCGGAGCAGTAGGGAGCCCTCCTCTAGGCCCCAAGGTTGGTCCTGAGGATGTCTCAAGATGATCCAAATGCCCCTGGGATGCTATAATGTCCTGCTGTCCTGGCACGAGCAAGCATCACAGGAAGGAGGTGGGCACTATTCTAGTGTCAGTTCAGACTCGAAGGCCTCACATTCCCAGGCTTCAAAGAGCCACCTTGTTCTCGGGGCTTTCATGATGGTGCCCCCAAGCCCAGCCACCCCCGGCAGCCATGAGCCACACCCCTCTCAAGGCCGTTATTGACACTGCCTGACGCCACCAGACTGGGTAGTGAGGCTGGCGGCTCCCCGAGAAGCGAGTTCCACACATACTTCTGGGTTTCAGTCAGCCAGCTCCATGCTCTGGGATCAGGAGGGGGGTGGCAGGGCCAAAGAGGCCAAGGCCTGGGCTGGGGCAGCCTTCCAACAGGGCAGGGACCCTCAGTCAGCTCCCCTTGCCTCTTTGGCAGGAGAAGGAGGGAGAGGAAGAAGAAGGCATTGGCAGATCATTAGGAAAGCCACTGGGGAGCTGGGTCTCACTCCCTGTCCTCCTCCAGCCTGCCTCCTCACAGCTGGAGCTGGACCAGCAGAGGAGAGAAAGGCCAGGGCTGGGAGCCCACCCCTTCCATCTCAAACTCAGAAGGTCCAGAACTCAGAGGTCTGGCCTCCAAGTTGCCTCTGATTCATTACCCATATCTTTCCAAATCCCCACCCCCGGCTCTCACCCCAAGGCCAGGCAATCCTCAGGCCTCTTCAGACCCATCCTGTCCTCCAGACCCCAAGGAACAGCTGAGGAACAAGGAAAGGCTCCCCACGGGGCTGTGGGGCCTAGACCATATGCTTTCCTCATCATGAACAGCAAACAGGGCAGAGACTTTTCAGATCCTATGGGCCTGGTACTCAGAGCCAGGCCCCTGGCTCCATTCCACTGTCTGCAGGGCCTTGGGGACCATTTGATGAAGAAATAAATTAACAAACCTACAAATGACTGCTCCAGAGTCCAGCTCCTGGCTTCAGCAGGACACCCACAGTCTCCTGACACAGCATCCTGAACCCATATCACCGCTGGGCCTGAAGTAGCCCCTGCGCCACCTGGGGCTGGAGTTCTTACTGATATGACATCCGTGACAAGTATCATCAAAGTGATAAAGGAGCCAGGGAGGTGCTCAGTGGGCGGAGGGGCCTGAGTCTGATCCCCCCAGAACCCACGCGGTAAGAGAGAGCTGACGCCTACAAGCTGCCCTTGTCCATCACACGTGTGCCCATCACATGCTTAATAAAGATAATAAACCTTAAGAATCTGTCGGTGGCTGCAGGCAGGTGGGCGGGGTCCGAAGCTCTGCCTACTTCAACCTTGACTCTTCTGAGTAAGCAAGCGGGCAAGTCCCGTAACCTCTCTGTGCCTCCCTTTCCTCTGCTCAGGTTCTAGGGACCACACTAGTCTCCGAGGCTCGGCGCGTTTTAACAAATACATTTATGGATCGCTTACTACGCCGGTGAACAAAAAAGAGATAGCATAGTTAACTGCGCTGAGCTCCACACAAGACTGGCCCTGTCAAAGATCAATCATGGATGGAGGAGGGACTTAGCGGGGCGTACCGCCTCGCTGCTGAACTTGGGCTGTTAATAGAATCTGGGAGGTGGAGAGTCACTGTCTTCAACTACGGGTCCGCTGCTGAGCCCACCAGGTTCCAATGGATAGCTCCAACCCCACGGTCACAGACAGCCTTGGTTAAGCTCAGTGAGTCACCAAACAAAACGGACAGACACGAGTGTCAGAAAAGGGGGGTAGGGAGGGGAGATAAGAGAGAATGGAGGGTGAGAATGGCTAGTCTGTGTTACATATGTGTATGAAACTGTCAAAGAACACATTTAATTGATAACATAAATTAAAATATCCAAAGATGATAAGAAATGAATAGAAATAGAGAACAAGCAAAACAAACGAACGTATATAAATCAGATAAGGGGGCCAGCGAGATGGCTCAGCAGGTAAAGGTGCTTGCGGCCAAGCCTGACGGCCTAAGTTCAATCCCTGGGACCCACAAGGTAGAAGCAGAGAACAAATTACAAGTTGTCCCCTGACCTTCGCACACGTACTACCCCTGCCACAAACACGCAGAGAAAATAAATTCATATAATTTCGAAAAAACAAACAGATGAGGTCTCGTTACTCAGCAGGGGACATAGGAAGCCCGTGAGGACTCCTGAGTTCCGCTCTCAGTGTTTCTCGGAGGAAGGGGGGAGAGGGGCAGGGCAGAATCCTCAGGACCTGAAGGAAAGGAGGCAAAGGGTCCTGTGGAATCAAAGCTGAGGGAACTGCAGATACAAAGGCCCTGAGGCAGGAATGTTCAAGAAACAAAGACATGGTGGCTCAAGCCTGTAATCCGAGCACTTGGATGGGGAAGGCAGGAGGGCCAGGAGTTCGAAGTCATCCTTTACATAGTCAGTTTGAGGCAAACAAACTCGGCATGCATGAAACTCTGTCTGAAACATACCAAAAAGGGAGAGAAAATCACGGGGAAACAAAGTGACCAAAATACAATCCTACACGCGTACAAATCGTCAGAGAATTTAAGAATGTTTCCAAAAAGAAAAAATTAGCAAGGAAAAACCCAAAACAAAACAGACACCTGGTAAAACACAAGAGAGGAGAATGGACAGCAGAGTCCCAGGGGGAGTGGGGGCCCCCTGTGGGCTGTGTAAGTTGGGGCGTGGCTCTAGTTCTCAGTGAGGAGGGGTGTGGAGCAGGGAACAGCAGAAGCAATGTGAAGACTTGCTGAGAAACTCAGTGTCCCTCAGTCAATGGACACGGGATACACGTGACCCGTCTGCGGTACTCTGCCCCTCTCCAGCCTGCGCCCCAAGACCTCCTTACCACCTTACTTACTGTCTTCCAAATCCTGAACCTACTTGCTTTCAAGCACCTTTTTAAAACTGTCTCCCAGACAGGGACTCAAGCCCACAGATCCTAACTTGCCTGTGTTCAGCCTGAGAACAGGCCTGGGCCAAGCCAAGCAAGGCCCAGACGACTCCTCCTCAGGCAACTGGAGCTCTGTTTAGGAGACTGGGGTGGAGGGGAGGGAGATGGGACAGCACGGACACACACCACATCTCTGCAGTCCGGCCTCTGCCCAGATTCTGGTGATGATCCTGCAGCCTAATGCACACACCCTCTCAGCTCTGCCCTTTTCCCAGCATTGGATGGAATGAGGGGGAAACCATTGGGGGATAAGGTAGCCAGCTGTGTTCAGGGGAGGGCTGAGGTCATTCCAGGAAGGAGAAATTCCCTAGCTCCCACCAGCAGCATTCCCTGAAAGGAAGCCCAAGGGAGGCAGGAAGCAGGTATCTTAGCCACTTCCCTCCTCAGCCTGGAAAACACTGACATTACTTCTGCCATCCCCTCAAGACTCCTATCAACAGTGGAGCTGCATCCAGGAAAGGAAGGGCTAAGGCTGCAGTAGGAAGGAAAGGGTCAGCAGGCCAGGGCAGGCCCTGAGTCAGCCAGGCCTCTTCCCAGAGCAGAAATTACTCCCCCACATAATCACAGACCACTGTCTCTGCCGCTAGTGAGGCTTGGTCTCCTCGGCCTAGTGTAGGCTGCCCTTCCCCACCCAATTCTGCCTAGAATCAAACTGACGGGCAGAAGAGATCAAGGGCAGTGGGCAAGGCTTTCTGGGACACAGAGCTAGAAACTGATCTTACTGAAGCTGCAAGGGGCCAGTGTCTACCCATCTCATAGATGTGAACACTCAGACTTGAAAAGCTGGGACTCACATCGGGTCTGTAAGACCCTTAAGGCTAAGCTCTTTGGGGGAGGGGGCCCAGCTCTGAGTTTGGGTGGGTCAGTGATGACTTCCATGTTTCCGCTGTGCAACATCTACGATCCTGTAACTTCAGGGCTCTCTCTACTGATTCATGGCCCACCAATCTGAGTCCTAGAAGGCACTGAAAGGCGTGCCCCACCTCACCCCTACCTTGCACCAGCATACAATAGCCACGAGGAAAGTATCTTCCAATGAATGAGCCTAGGGGACTCCCAGTGATTATCATGGGATGCTGCTCAATTAAGATTTGATGAATGAACAGCGACGGTGGCGCTCAGGGAATTTCAGTAGAATTCCTCAGGCCCTCTGCAAACAGTTCCACCCACCTCTCCTGCCATTGTGCAGCCCATGCATGGGGGAGCCATTCAGCAGGGGGCAGAGCTGAGGGGAAGTTGGGAAAAGATAGCATTCCAGGTCTAGGTCATTGTCTTGGGGAAGAAAAAGTCAGTTTTAGCAGCCACAAGTTCAGCCTGCACAGGGACCAACTGCAGTGTCCTGCTGTTTGGGGTGAGAGGCCAGACAGAAGGTTAAGGAAGAAGGCTGCTCCATGGAGGGCGGGGAGGAAAGGTGCTGTGTGGGTGGGGCAGAAATAGTAAGGGGTCAGGCCTGGTGGGAGGTTAAGGAGTGACTCAGGAGGGCAGAGGTGAGGGAGAGCCAGCCAGGCAAGGACAGAGAATCAGTCACTGGGTAAACACTGGCCCAGTTGGAAAAGTCACCCTCTTGGCTCTGAGAACAGGGAACAGGGATGGAGACTGTCTAGGAGCACCTGGGCTCCGCGGCTCACAGCAGCAGGCCCAGATGTACCCCACCCTCATCTTCCACCCTCTGCCGGTCCATCAACTCCGCCCAACACTCCTTTGAGGTCACTCAGGTCCTCGGGGCCTCTCTTGCCAAGTGCCTTCTAGGTGTTAGGATTCCTGACTCAAGAGTTCCCTTCTCCTCCTTGCAGCCTCATGTGAGCTCAGAATAAGGGATGAACCGTAGGGGCACACAGTATCCCACTTAGGAGACCTGGGAAGAACGCTTGGGAAACTCAACTGCACTTGGGCCCACTCTTAAGAGGCAAGAGGCGCTGCACCCGACACTCATTCTATCCAGGCCCAACTGCCCTGAGGCTTCCCAGGGCAGTTGGGCCTGGAGTTCCCTTTACCCACGTGGGACTACCTCCTAGAGGTTAACCAGCTCACTCCAGGTCTCACGGAGACTCTGTGCAGGGCAGTGATTGACTTAGATTATGGCTTGAAGGACTTCAGAGTCCAGGGTGCTCCACACAAGCAACCGCCTGATTATAATCTCCCCCAGAGGATAGCACGCCAAAGTTCCAGCAAAGACCGACAAGAGTCTGCATCACTACCGAGTGCCCCTTCTGCTAAGTTGACAGCAGAAAGGGATACCCTTGTCCTACCAAGTTCCCACCCTGCTAGAAGTTTCTCCGTCAGGGCCCCAAGAGCCGCAGGCCGGGCCATGCCCAGAGGCAACTCTGAGCCTGAGCAACGTGGCCAGAGACCCTCGGGTTTCCGCTCCTGCAAGGCTGGTCCCTGATCCCCATCTTGGGTCCCTGGGGCGTCCCCTTAGGAAGCCCCACGCTGCAGGGTGGCGCTGGCCGGTGCCAGCCCAGGGTCCTGCGCGGGAGCGGCCGTCCCGGGCCAGAGTCCCAGCCGAGCAGCCTCCGGTGTCCCCGCCAAGTTGGCGCGCGCCCCCCGCCCTCGGCTCTCGGCCACGCACACTCACCGCGAGCAGCCGCGCATACAGCAGCAGCCCCAGCAGCAGCGCGCCCACTGCCCACCGCCCCATGGCCCGGCCTCGTTCGCTGGCTTGCTCGGCGCCGCCCGCAGCCACCCGCTTGCTGTCCTGCCGAGTCCTTCGGACTGCTCGCCTTTTCCACCACCCCCGTGCCCGCCCTCCCGCGCACGACCCGCCCCCGGGTCTCCGGCTCCGCCCCCGAGGCGCCAAGTTCAGGAGCTCTAGGCCCCACCTCCAAGCCTCTAGCCACGCCCCACAACGGCCAAGCTCCGCCCCTGAGGCTACCCGTCCAGGCCCTCAAGTCCCGCCCCCGTATCTCCTGCCACGCCCCCTACAGAACCAGGCCCCGCCCCCTCGGTGTAAGTCCCGCCTCTGGGCCGTGAGCTAGGCTCTTTAGAGCGAGGCGGCCGACTGAGCCTTTGTCTGGGCCCCAATCCCCCTCGGTGTGGGCTGCACCCCAACCGGCTCCACGCCAGACGTGGCCTGGAGTGTGGGATGGAATCGGACGCCACCCGACAGTGCGTCCAGCTTCTGGGGCACACCACTCCTTCACACCACGTGCTCCACAGAGTCCACCACAAACAGCTTTCCAGGGGGTTTCACACACACACACACACACACACACACACACACACACACACACACACAGCCAGGTTTCAGAGGGTTTCACACTCACACCGTTATGTGTGTCGTGTGTGTGCTTTGCAGAGCTTCTGCTTCAATTTAGTTTAACTTCGTTAAAAGTCAGTCCTGTTGCTTCGGAACAATGAGGTGTTGGAACCCCAGGGCTAGCGCTCTCTAGCACTGGGCTGCCCCCAGCTGTCACTCACACGGCTCACATGCACTTTCTCTAACAATCCTGGCAGTTCACAAGCACACTTGCAAGACTTCTCAACCATAACTCGCACTCAGCTGCTCCCGTGACTTCACGTCTATCTTTACATTTTTGTTTACATTCCTACTGACGTAAGTATCCCAACAAGCCATATAGCATCTTTTATGTGTTAAATGTTTGTTTTGTGCACATGTATGTGTGTGTGCCCGCACACATGCTACAGTGGACATGTGGAGGTCAGAGGAGTTTTGGGAACTGGTGGTCTCCTACCATGTGGGTCCAGGGTCTGACTCAGGTAGCCAAGCTTAGTGGCAGGCCTCTCTACCCACTGAGCTGTCTCTCTGGCCCATACATATCTGTTCACGCAGCAGCTCCTCACACACTACACTCAGGCTCATGTGTTTCTCACACACTCATCCCAGGCTGTGAGTGGGTGCTAGACAAGACGGCTCTCCTGCCCCTCTACCATAGACGATCTAAATCACTCATAGACCCACTCTGATCCGCATAGATAATTCCCGGAGACATACCAGCTCTCATACTCGGGTTCATACGTAGACAGGCTCTTCCAGACGACAGATCTCAGGTGTTCTTGGTAAATCATAGTCATTGATACACCTCTGCGTCTGCTCGTGGGCAGCCACAAAAGCCTGGAGAGGAGGAGTATCCCTACCACCTACCCAGGGCCCCTTTTCTGACTGAAAATTTCCAGGCAGCCCCAGGCTAATGGGTGGAGAGAAATAACTGGAGTGTGTGTGTGTGTGTGTGTGTGTGTGTGTGTGTGTGTAAAACCCTTTGAGTAATGATAGAGGGAGGAGAATACAAACCCAAGTTTCCATTGTTTCCTGTGAGTTGCTAGGTTCCAGAGACTCCTGGCGGACTTTGCAGCCAGGAGGTGAGGTGGGCTGTGGACAGAAGGAAATGCCCAGTTCACTGGATGGCGCCAGCCCTGTCCGGAAAGCATGTTCCCCTGTGATAGGGGCCAGACACTCGGGGACCTGAGAAAACACAGATATCCTGACCCTTATTTCACAGAGACACCTCATCTCCAAAAGACTGGGCTTTTCTCTGCCCCAGGAGCATAACTATGGGGGACCAACTCAGAGCATGGGGGAGCAGAAGACACATCCAAGTGGGCCTGCCAACGCCCTGGCCCCAGCCCAGGCTCCAGGCACAGCACCTAATAAGGTCTGCATCTGCTCCTGGCAGGGGGATGGGACAGACAGAGAAGGCATGCCGAGTTGTGGCCCTCAGTGGTCCCTGTTCCGATGAAGGGGACAAAGGAGGGCACAAGCCTGTCTCCTGAGGTTCTTAGCCTGACAGATGAGCCTGCCTTCACCACCTAGCTGTGCAGTCCTGAACAAATCATTGAACCTCCACTGTCAAGTCTCATGTAGGGCGATGCTGACCTTTCTCATAGTGTGTACAGAGGACTTGGGTGAACTGATCAAAAAAAGAAAAGAAAAAAGTGTCAGCCTAGAGAAACAGCTCAGTGAGTAAGGGTACTTATCAACCTGACTACTTGAGATCAGAGCTCCGTCCCCGGGATCTTCATGGTAGAAGAAGAGAATCAACTCCACAAAGTCTTCCTCTCACCTCCACGCATAAGCTGTATATGCTTCGGCGTGAGTACCGCATCAGACATGCACGCAGATAAATGGCTCTTCAGTTAAAAGCGTGAACTACTTTCGCAGAGAACTTGGGCTTTGTTCCGAGCACCCACACTAGGTACCCCATAACCACCTATAATTCCAGATCTGGGGGACCCAATGCCTCTGAGGGCACTGCAGTCACATGTACGACCCACACACGTGTGCATACGCATCATTTAAGAATAAAATAGCTGCACGGTGGTGGCGCACGCCTTTGATCCCAGCACTCGGGAGGCAGAGGCAGGCGGATCTCTGGGAGTTCAAGGCCAGCCAGAGTTACAACAGAGAATTTCAAAAGCTGAGGATGGGATGTATGTGGGAGGAAGTGCCCGCCAGGGTGACAGGTGTAGTTCAGTTGGTAGAGCGCTTGCCTGGCATACATGAAGTCCTGGGATTGATCCCTAGCTCCATACCAACTAGTGGCACATTCCTATAATCCCAGAATTTGAGAGGCTAAGACAGGATTGCCATATATTCAAGACCAGCTTGAACTACGTAAGACCTTATCTCAAAAGAAGAAAGCTAACTAACAATGGAGGGAGAGGAGGAGGAAAAGGAAGAGGAGGAGGAGGAAGAGGAAGAAGAGAAAGAACAGGAGGAGATACATAGTTAATACTCAATAGGAGGTGATCACTCCCTAATACTTTTCTTTTTTTTAAAATTTGTTATGTCTCCCAGACTAGCTTTGAACTCACAACCTTCCTGCCTCTTGAGTGCTGGGATTACAGATCTGTGTAACTGTGCTCAGCTCTGTTATTATTTCTAGGTGTGCTCTCAACCTAATGAGGAAAAAACAAGGCTACCCTCCGAAAGCTTCAGTCTGACAGCGAGGTACAGCCCATACCCCAGGATATCCAGCCAGATGTGGGGGGCACATCCTGGAGCTACGTGGGAGGGAACTCCCTGTCTGATGAGGAAGGCTGACTTCAGAGTTGGCAGCTGACCAGCCCGGTGGCAGGGTTTTTCCAAGGCCTTTGCCTGTGTGCGGAGGGGTCAGCATCCGTGACAAATCTCACGGCATGAGCCGCCTCAGTGTCCTTTCCTTACCTCGGGCCCTTCGAGTCTCATGAGTCTCACGGATTTAGCTGCTTGCATCATTTGCTCATGGCTGAGGGGACAGGGAAACAAGCACGTCTTTGTAGATGTTTGGTCAAGATGAACCCTGGGCCGATAGGCCTTACCTCCTAAAAGGGTTTGAGGAGGAAAGAGATGGGAAAGCTGACTGGGGCCTGGAGGGGACCAGGCTGACAGGGGGAGAACAGGGCCTGCCCAGACATCCCCCAAAGAAACCCCACCCACTTGGGGATCAGTCATCTGTCTATTTATTCCGAATCCTCTCCCTTCCACGGAGGGGTTTGGCTGGCTTATAACGTGCAGTCAGTCCTCAGTATCTTTAGAAAATGTTCTCAAGTTGGTCTGTCTGGGGCCAGGCTGTCTCCTTGTATGGCTTAGAAGAGGAGCTGGGCTTTTCTGAGCCTCAGGGGTGTCTGTAACTACATTGCATGCGCTCATGGCTTAGAATGCTTGTCAGAGTCTCTGGGACAGAACTGGCTCAAGTGTTTAGCAAGGTTCCATGGGTAAAGAGGGACCATGAGAGTCTGGGAAGGCAGGCACAGGCTAACAAGCACCCTGGCTTGTCTGGGAACTTTTGGAACAGTGGCTGAAGTTATGGCTTGCGCCTCCAAAATTGATAGGACCAGCTTCTCCTCCTGATTTCCAATTGATTCCAAATCTTTCCCCCGCCGCAGAGCCTCTCACCCATTGGTTTTCTCTCTTCTCTCTCTCTCTTTTTTCTCTTTTGTTGTTAATTCACTCAGGACTGCACTAGACAGGCAGGTTGTTCTCATCACCAAGGTATGCTCCCAAATGAATGAATAGGTTTGGTTACGTGTCTTGAGGGCTTGATCTGCCCCAAGGGCATGCTTTTTGATAAAAACGAGTTAAGACACTGTATGGGCTAGCTGTGAGCTATAGTCTTCAAATAAAGAAAGTGGTTATTATAGCCAAGGGTTTCCATTGCCTGTGTGGGAAAACGGGCAGAGACAGAACATTTCCTTAGCTTGGTGTGGGATCAGAAACTGATGTGAAAGAGCTGGTACCGGTTGAGGGGACTGTTAACAAGGAGACAGAACTGAAGAAGAGGAGGAAGTGGAGAAGACACCTTCCACAGGCAGGGAGGAGATGGGTGGGAGGGCTAGCAAGATCTGGTCCTGCTTATCTTTCCAGTCTGTCCCTTCCTGCAGACTCTTGCCACCACACAGGCATCCCACCTTGACAGAAGTCTTCCAGGCTTCCCACAGAGGCCATGCTCCTAGCTTTCCCATAGTTCCATGCTTTTCTGCCTGCGTGTCTTGATGACCAAGACCGTCTGGAGATGATTTGCTGTCATGAGGCCTCCCGAACGCAGGCAGCGTGCTGTTCTTGCTTGGCTTTCTTTCCGGTGACATTCTCTGTGAAGAACGCGGTGCCTGCTGTGAACCTGGCACTGGGTCCATTTTCGTTTTCACTCGGGTGAGAGAACTAGCTGCTTTGAGCCTGGTTTGTGATGTGAATGTTCCTCTGTTAGCCCTGGCTGTCCTGGAACTCAATCTGTAGACCAGGCTGGCCTCAAACTCAGAGTTCCGCCAGCCTCTGCTTCCCAAGTGCTGGGATTAAAGGCGTGTGCCACCATGGCCAGCCTTTAATGTTCCTAAACGTTCCTCTTCTTTTTTACCACCGCCGCCGCCATCACCACCACCATCTCACCAGTCCTGGGAATCCAACCTAGGCTCTTATATGCGCTGAGTAAATTCTCTACTACTGAGCTATGTCCTTAGTCTTCCTTTGAGTTTTGACTCAGGGTCTCACTAAGTTGCATGAGCTAGCCTTGAACTTGTCTGTATCCCAGGCAAGTCTTGAGATTGCAGTTCTCCACGTTGAATTCCAGAGTAGCAGGCATTGCAGATCTACATCACCAGACCGAGGTCTGGTTTATGCCTCAAGGAGAGAAATCCCTTTCATTACTCAGTCAGCCCTGAGTCTTGTTTGATCACTGACACCCTCCTGAGAAAAAGACAAGTGTGTATTTTTGTTTGTTTGTTTCTGGTTTTTTTTGTTTGTTTTTCAGACACTGTCTGTCTCACTATGTAGCCCTGTCTGGCCCGGGCTGGCCTTTGTAGACCAGGCCGGCCCCAGACTCACTGAGATCTGCCTGCCTCTGTCACCTGAGTGCTAGGCCGTGACCCACTGTTTTGTTTTTGAGAAGTGATCTCAGGTGGTTCTGGCTGATTTCAGGCTCCGCGTGTAGCTAAGCATGACCTTAAGTCCCTGACCCTCTTCCTCCTGCCTCCCAAGTGCTGGGATTGCAAGTGTGACCACCACACCTGTGCGTGTGGGGGCTGAACCCATGCATTCCAGGCAAGCATTCCACCAACTGAGCTAAATCCCTCTCCAGTTATGCATATTTTACTACTCCCTTTTTCCAGATAAGAAGACTGAGGCCCAGAGGCCGCAGTGACTTGCTGAGAGGGCGGTCAGTCAGTAAAAAGTAGAGTCAGGATTTGGTCCTTGTATGATTCCAGAACTTGCCACCCTGAACGCTGCCTTTCCTGATGAAGTTCTCTGCTCTCTCCAGGCCGAGGGGTTCCTCTCAGCTCAGACACAGAGCCATTCCTCTGGACACTGCCTTAGACTTGCTGCCTCTCCCCCATCCTCACACCACCCGCCTCTCCCCCATCCTCACACCACCCACCTCTCTCACTGCACTGCAGAAGACCCACACTGCAGCCCGTGGGTCTCCTGCCCTCCCACCCAGATGCCCCACACAAAAAAACTTTGAGATGTCTATCCTTTTTTCAATTACATTTTAGCATGGAGGCATGGCACACATATGTGGAGGTCAAAGGACAACTTTCAGGGGTCAGTTCCCTCCTATCACCGCGCGGGTCCCAGAGGTGGAACTCAGGTTGTCAGGCTTGGAAGGACCCTTTACCTGCTGAGCCATCTCCCCTACCTGGAAAGCCTATGTTCTTTCCCATCATGTGACCATCACCCGGGACACTGACATGGGAAAGTGTCTACGCCAATCTTGAGTGAGTTGATCTGTTTCATCTGTCATTCCTGAACATATTTGTGGACAGTCCCCACCCATGTTTGTGGGGAAAACTTTTTAATATCTCCCAGGGCATGTGTTGTTTAGGACATGGTTTATGAATGCTACCCCAGAATCTGTCAGCTGGGCCGACCGTGAAATGGTCTTTTTCATTTCAGTCCGTCACCGTGGCCCCCACCCTCCAAACCTCTTTAGTAAAGCTAGAATTCTTGGGGGCTCTATCCACCCCCTCACATTCCCACCCACAAGGCCCAACTTTAGCCTAGAAAGCCTCTATGCAGGCCAGGAGTCGGACCGCCACCAACATCCTTAACCCTTCTGCTCCAGGCAGAGCAGGCATCGTCCCTCACTGTGGACGGATGGTCCCACGTCTTGCTGTTCTCACTTAACACTCCTTTCATAAACACAGTTCTATGTGTCGGTAAAGACCAAGGCTACTTAAAAATGGGTCTTTGGACCAGTGCCAGCCCCCAAACTGTTTATTACCAGTCCGAGATAAGGAGCTGTTGCTCCAGAGCGTCAATCAAGACTGGCGCTGAGCTGTTCAGCCCAGCTGAACTTTCCTCCTTGCAATCCTGCTCCATATTGGGAACGGTACAGAGACCTATATTTTGGCATGAGCTACAGTCATCTCTCCATCTTTCTTTCCTGGTGCTGTGGATGGAACCCAGGGTCTTGTCCGTGTCTACAGGTATCCCTAGCTCGGGGCAAGCTTCTTGTGGTGGATGGGAAGCATCGGTAATTTGTGAACTTCGGATGGCACTTTTGCTGACTTTCCATGTGATCTCTTTCCTTCTTTCTCCCCTCGCTTTGGCGACAGGGTCTCTGTGTCAAAGGCTGGCTCCATATTCACTACGCAGCCAAGCATGACCTTGAGTTCCTGATCCTCCTGCCACCAACTCCCAGGTACTAGAATTACAGGTGTATGCCACCATGCCTATTTATGCAGCGCTGGGGGTCAAGCCTGGGGCTTTGTGCCTGCTCTGCACACACTCTACCCACTGAGCTACATCCCCAGCCCATGTGCAAAATACCTCTAACAATTAATTAATGTTTTATCACCCTGTAGGTGTCGTTATCCCTCTCCTGTTGCAGGGTCTTTGCCCTGTCTGCAGGTCTCAGTTACTAACCAAGCATCCTGGCACCAGCTCTTTGTGTAGCTGTGTTTACTCCTGTAACTCTCTCCATTTTTAGGGACCACAAATCCGAGGCCAGAGAGATGGAGAGACTTCTGCAGGGACACAAGTGACAGGAAGAAGTAGCCTCCCACCCTCCAACATCGGGCTCTTGATCCCCAGCCCCCATGTTCCTTCCTCCGATCTGCACTGCCCTTCCTATTGGGCAGACTTTCCGTCTCTTTGGTGATTTTCTTTTACAAAGCTGTGACGCTCTCTGTACCGTTCTTGCATGTTGTCTTTTGCAGCCTGAGAGAAATCCTTTTGGAATGTCCTGTGCCTTCTCCCTCCAAGTTCCCGGCTTTGTTCAATTGTTCCCCAGAAATTCCTGCCTGGTTGTGTGTGTGTGGGAGGGGGGTGCATGAGGCTGGTGAAAAGTTGGCCAAAAATAGTGAGAGCAGCTCAGCCTTGCACAGAACGGGGGCTTCTTGCTATTGTCCCCCCTGCAGATCTCAACCAAAAAGGAGATGGCAGGGGTGCAATTTGAGATGGAGTGGGGTACTAGTCCCATAAGGAAGAATAAAATGGGGCTGGGGAGTGTGGTGAGGAATGGCTTGGGCTTAGAGGGGTCAGGAACATGATGTGCATCTGGTGTCTACACACTGGCAATTAAGAAGCTGTTTCTTAGCTGGGTGGTGGTGGTGCACACCTTTAATCCCAGCACTCGGGAGGCAGAGGCAGGAGGATCTCTGTAAGTTTCAGGCCTGCCTGGCCTACAGAGTGAGTTCCAGGACAGTCAGGGCTACACAGGAAAACACTGTCTTGAAAAATAAAACAGAAAGGAAGAAAGAAAGAGAGAGAGAGAAAGGAAAAAGCTATTTCTTTTTCAAATTCCTTCAACAGTGATCTCAAGGTATCTGTTTCTAAAGGACAATGTTAAGCTTTTGTTGTTTTGTTTTGTTTTGTTTTGAAGACAGGGTCTTAAGTAGTCCAAGCTCTTCTCAAACTCCTTATGATACTAAGGATGACCTTGAACTCCAATCCCCTTGTCTCTACCTCCAAATGCTGAGATTACAGGCATGTACCGCCATGCCGAGTTCTTTGTGGTGCATGCTAGTCAAGTCCTCTACTGACTGAGCAACATCTCCAGGCTTCCCTGTACATTACTTTTCACACATAAAAATTGTCAGTATTATGCCCCACGCCAAGTGGTATCAAGTAACGAGCACATAGGAGATAGCATCTAAGATCGATGGTGCCCCGTTTAGAACCCGGATGAAAACGCACAGCGCGGTGTAACACACCGCTGATCCCAGCACACGGGAGACAGAGGCAAGAGAAGCAAGACAAGTTCTAGGCCAGCCTGCTGTACATACTGAGTTCTAGACCAGCCAGGGATACATAATGAGACCGTCTCAAAAGGAAAAGAAAAGTGACGGGGGAGACATTGTTCTGGAAGAGTAGTCCAACCCTTCCTTCCTCCAGTTAAGCATCACTCTTGATTTGTTCCATTTGTTGCCTTTTGGAGGCCAAGTTCCCCTCCCTGCTTCTCTTAGAAAACTGATAGAGCCAGCAAGACGGCTCAGCAGGTAGAAGCATTTACCAGCAAGCCCGACAACCCGAGTTCACTTGACAGAAGTGAACCCAGGACCCGCTTGATAGGAGAGAATTCCCACACCTTGTCCTCTCACCTACATACATGTGACATGGGACTTGTTCGTGCGGATACACACAGAGAGGTAAATAATTGGATGGGTGGGGGGAGCCTGGCTGGATGCAGAGGGCCCATTTCAGGCCTGGCAAGCAGTGTGAGTACCCCGTAAACCTGGTACATTTTGGCAGGTGTGAAGGACAATCTTGACCACCCCCAGCTGTGGTGACACCCAGTCCACTCTACACCAGGGAGATAACACACCAGGCCATGGCATTGTTCTGCAGCCAACATGCTGCTTCCTGTTTACACAGACCCTGCAGATGCGTGACTTGAACTGTGCTCTTGGGGGACCTCCTGTGGCTTAAGAATGGTCAGGAGGAGCAGGAGACCTTCTCAAATCTGCTTATTTTCTCCCAGCTTGGGTTCAACAGCCTGCAGAGAGGAAGAGGGGGCTAGTGAGCACCCATCCCAGGAAGCAGTGTGTGTCAAGGGCAGAGATCCTGTCCCTACGTCATATAATCTAATCCCCAACCAACAGGCAAACTTCATCTGAGCACCTACTATGTACTGGGTCCTATGACGATGTGTGGCACACAGTGTGTACCCACCATGTGCGTTTTCAGAGCACCTACTCCTTCCACAACGTTATCATGATGATAAAGACGTTGGCATGCCTGTTCCAGGTGCAGTGTCCTCTGATGATACCAAGCACGCCTTTAATCCCAGCACTCGGGAAGCAGAGGCAGGCAGATCTCTGTGAGTTCGAGGCCAGCCTGGTCTACAGAGTGAGTTATAGGACAGCCAGAGTTACAACAGAGAAACCCTGTCTCGAAAAACCAAAAATAAATAAATAAATAAAATGGATTAATTAATTTAATTAAATTTCAATTTTTTTAATAAATAAATAATAAATAAATGGCCACTGAGTTCCAGGCACTTTATTGAAATTATTCACACCTGACTCCTGTGCGCCACAGTGACCTATTCCATAAAATGGCGACAGTGCTTTCCTTAAAGAGTCGATACGGTGATTAAATGGCTACGTGCGGCCGGGTACACCGGCTTAGTGCTTCGGATGTCAGTCTACGTCCTTGCCATTTCCTTTCCTAGTGCCTGGGAAGAGTGGGGGGAGAAGGGCTGTGGAGCCTCAGCTCCTGTCCTCTCCTCCACCTCCAGCACAGGCCTAAGTTAGGGAAGATCGAGTCACGGTCCTGAGATGGCCGCATTTTAGGGACTCAGCATATTTTGCTCTCAGAAATGTGCACACTTCTTCTCGTTGTTGTTGTGAAGGAAGGATCTCATAGCCCAGGCTTGCTTTGAATTCTTGATCCTCCTGCCTCTGTGATCACAGGTACCTGCCACTACCTCCAGTTTTCTTGTGTGTTTCCAAGGAAAGCACAGTCACTTTCAAGTCAGGATTCAGCGACTAGTTACTGGATAAACAGTTAATAAGCAGATCTCATTTAAAAAGAAAAGTTCTAGGCATGGTGGCCTTAATCTCAGCACTTTGATCTCAGAGGAAGAGGCAGGTGGGATCTCTGTGAGTTCGAGGGCAAGCTGGTCTACACGGTGAGTTCTGGGCTATCCAGATACTTTGTATGCCAGTAATACCAGATGCTTGGGAAGCTGAGGCAGACAGATCACGAGTTCAAAGCCACCCTGTAACTTGGCCTGCAGGTCAGAGGTAAAATGTTTGTCTAGTGTAAGGGCTCTGGGTCCAATCCTTGCACTAAAATAAGAAAAGATAAAGTCAGGCTGTGGTGGCGCACGCCTTTCATTCCAGCACTAGGGAGGCAGAGGCAGGTCAATCTCTGTGTGTTCAAGGCCAGCCTGGTCTACAGAGTGAGTTCCAGGACAGCCAGAGTTACAACAGAGAAACCGTATCTTGAACACTGCCCACCCACACACACACACACACACACACACACAAGACTAAAAAGAACTATTCTTAACCTAATTCCATAGCATGGAGACATGTCCTTAGGAGGTAAGAATTCCTCCTGCTAAGATTTATCACTGCCTACTGCTCTACTATAGGAGGAGGGGTCAGCCCTCAGTCTCTTCTTGCATTCATTCAAATACCTTGCAGAGGTTAGTGGTAACTACAGGCAGGACCAAGCTCTGGGCAGAGGATCCTGGACTGTCTAAAAAGGAGAAAGCAAGCCCAGAACTTCACTCATCCTTCTCTGCCGTGGACTCGGTGTGAGCAGCTGCTTCAGGCTCCCGCTACCATGACTTCCCCGCCACAATGAACTGTGAACCAAAATAAAACCCTTCTCCCTTAAGTCGCTCTGGTCATTTTATTAAAGCGACAGGAAAAGAAACTGAGATGCGACTATTTTTCTTTGCTTTTGTAATATCATGAAGAATTGTTTTCCTTTTAAAAGACCTAAATACACTATCCAAAGCACTTTAGATAGTGTCTGGCATATAATTAAAAGTTAATAAATGTTGGCTGTCACTATTAATTAGTTTGAGTTACTGAGCATCCACAAGTGAGGCTCTGTCATGCTTCTGACAGTGGCAGGGTCACTATGGAGCACCTGTTGGCCACAAGGTCCGGTGACCATCAGCCTTATGAAAATGGGTTTACTGGGAAACAGAACGGGCCATGTGCTGCTGATGCCAAGAGCGGTACCCTAGACAAGGACCTTGCACTCCAGGTCAGGGAAACTGGACCATTTCGAAGGTGAACATTTCTAGAAAAGCCAGGGGGTAGTCTGCTCTAATGCCTTAGAGTCAGACGGGCGCGGACCCAGGTCAAGACAGCTTTGGGCAGTTGCACAGAGAACTCCCAGATCAGCATCTGTTTCTCATGCCAGAGCAGAATGGACTCTGACAAGCTGCGTTTCTGCGGATGTTCACCCGGGGAATGAGAACTGGTAGGTGTGGACTAAGTGGGCATCTCGTTCCGGGGAGGAGAAGGAGGAGGGGACAGAGAATTGAGATTGCATGCTGAGCCCTGGATAGAGAAAGAATCTGATGGGAGTGAATTCATGAATTCAATGGACCAGAAGTTGGGCGGCTCCTTCCTTTCCTTCTTCCTGTCCTTGTGATTCCATGAGGGGGACACCTGGGCCTGTCACCTTCTCTGGTTGACCATTGGAACTTGTCAAGCAGAGGCCTCAGCAGGTCATTGTTGCTTCTAAGCGCAAAGGAACTTTGGGAGCCTCGGAGTTCTGCATTTTCTCAAGCAGCCCCATTTTACCTTCAGAGATGCTATTGGCATTCACATTGCCAGGGAGACAAAGAGTCTCAATAGTAAGGACCGGGTCTCAAGTTTATAGCCATAAGAATTGGGCCCTGAGGTGGGCAATAGCTGATGGGAAGCCTGGCAAGGTGGCTGGGGGTTGCAGGAACTAGATAGAGTACTTGTTTGAATCACTCTCAGTTCTCGGTCTAAGAGGCTCCAGGCTTGGCCTGTGGTAAGAGGAAACATGAATTCAGGGGCCCGTAGATCAGATACATCCAAACTGCAGTTGAGAACACAAGCCAGGAGTGGGGAGCAGAGGATCTGAGGCCTCTGCTATAATCTGGAGCTGCAGAGTTCCTTAGGCAGCAGGACTGAGGGGCAGCTAGGATCCATATGGGGCTGATATCTCTGAATCTAAACCAGTTGGTTTCTGAGTCCTCAGTGGCTCAGGCAATATTTCCCCAGACACTCAAGGTAGATGGGGGAAAGGCCACTTCATCTTAACCCCATCCAGCCTCATCCAGTCCAGATGGACTCAGTGACTTCAGAGAGCACCAAGGAGGGCTACCCTCTCTCCTGTGAGAAAGCCTGGTTGCCTATTCAGTACCTCTTAACACTAATCATCAAAAAGGTCTCTGTGTCTATGTGCAGAAGGACAAATAATGTTGGCCCTGACTCAGCGGTGCACACCTGTTATCTCAGCACTCCAGAGTTCTAGGCTAGCCTAGGCTACATGAGAAAAAGTGCTTAGACCAGCTCCTGCTATGTAGTAGCAGTTCTGCTAGAGATCAACCAGAGACGTCTGAGATTCTGTGGGCTTTGCACTCATCCTGCAAGTGTTTTTATTGGGTCCACAGGGCACTATTTTACATTCATTCCTAACATATAAAAATTAGGACCTGGTGAGATGGCTCAAGCAGGTAAAGGCACTTGCTAAGCCTGAGGACCTGAGTTCAATCCCAGCTAGACCCACATGATGGGGGAAAACTGACTTCTGCAAGTTGTCCTCTGATATCCACACTTACACAGTGGAACGAGTTCAAGTGAGTGCCTGTACGTGTGTACACACACACACAAATGTAATTTTTAAAAAATCAGATCTCAAATGTATGCTTGCTTATGCCTACTAGCAAGTAGAGAAGCTGGCTAGAAAAATGGCCTTTGGGGACTGGGGATCTAGCTCAGCTGGGAGCATGCCCTGGGTCTGAGACCAAACGTCGTGATCCCAAGCACTAGGTAAACCAAGTACGGCAGTACCTATCTGTAATCCCAAAATCCTGGAGGTAGAGGCAGGAGGATCAGGAGTTCTAGGTAATCCTTGGGTACAGAGAATTTGAAGATAGCCTGAGCTACATTACATAAGTCCCTTGTGCTGGCTAGTTTCATGTTAACTTCACACAATTTATAGTCACCCGAGAGGAGGGAACTTCAACTGAGAAAATAATTCCATAGGGTCGGGCTGAAAACAGGGAAGCCTTGTAGGCCATTTTCTTAGTGATTGATGGAGGAGGATCCAGCCCATTGTGGGTAGGAGCACCTCAGGCTGACAGTCCTGGGTTCTGTAAGAATGTATGCTGAAGCCGGGCGGTGGTAGCCCACGCCTTTCATCCCAGCACTCAGGAGGCAGAGGCAGGCAGATCTCTGTGAGTTCGAGGCCAGCCTGGTCTACAAAGTGAATTCCAGGAGAGCCAGAGTTACAACAGAGAAACCCTGTCTCGGGGAAAAAAATAAAAGAAAAAGAAAACAGGCTGAGAAAGCCAAGAGGAGCAAGTCAGTAAGCAGCACCCATCCATGGCCTTTGCATGGAGGCTCCTAGAGGCCCCGGATTCTAGGTTCCTGGCCTGATTAAGTTCCTGTCCCGACTTCCTTTGATGATGATCAGTGAT
Source organism: Cricetomys ansorgei (assembly GCA_026225945.1). NCBI lineage: Eukaryota > Metazoa > Chordata > Mammalia > Rodentia > Nesomyidae > Cricetomys > Cricetomys ansorgei. The sequence goes on from JAMJFZ010004114.1 coordinate 781,369, forward strand.
GTGGAAGTATAAGCCAAATAAACCCTTTCCTCCCCAAGCTGCTTTTGGTTATGGTGTTCCATCACAGCACTGGGAACCCTGACTAGAACAACCATGCTTCAAAATTAATTTTTTTAAAGGATTATGTCAGGAGTTCCAACCTGGACAACAGGATTGAGACTTCATTTTGTGTGTGTGTGTGTGGAGGGGGGAATCAGACTCCCTGTTTCTCTTTTTGTTTTTCTGATGATAATTTATTTTCTACACAGTGGCCATGTGCTGCTCACTGGACAAAACTGGTATCCATGTTACCACCAGCTCTCAGGCTTAGAGCCTTTCTCAGGAGCATTCCACCCAGAGCGGATTGCTTCCCAGACCTTGGGCAGACGACCTAAGGAAAAGAGCCCATTACCAAACAGAGAGATATCTGGCAGTTTTAGCGCCGGTCTCTGGGCCATATCGTCAGAGAAGTTCTGGTTGTGAGGCCGGTGCTGGCAGCCCAAGCCGGTGGAGCTACCCAGGTTGTGTAGAGTGTTGGTGTCCCGAATGGAAGGGACCAAGCTGCTGTTGGTTGGTGAGAAGTTAGAGCCGGTTATGTTAGTGCTGGGCATAGAGTAACTGCGGAGTGGGGTGGGGTCCATTTGGTCCATGTAGAATGAGCTGGCAGCCCGTTCCAGGCAGGTGGCCGCCAGCTGGGGCAAGCTCAGGGCTTTAGGGTAGCTGTTGCTGAAAATACTAGTCGATCTATCCAAATAGTTGATGCCTTTGATGAGTTGGTCCAGGAAGGTAGGGCTGGCGGGGCACGATGGATGGTCTGTGCACAGTAGGCATTGTGGGCTGTTATGATGACTAATGGGCTTTTGGGCCATGTTGGGGCCGCTCACCAGGTTACTTGTCTCTGCACACCTGGAGTTCAAAGACTGACCCATGCAGATCCTCTCCAGGGGATATTTTGGGGAGCCAGAGTTAAAGGGTGGCTCTGAGTGGACACTAGAGGTGCTGGATTCGGAGCCGCATGGGGAATGAGGAAGTCCACAGTTGTTCGTAATGGGGTACTGTGCCCAGCTTGGATGTCGGGGTGGAAAGGAATTGCTGTTGGAACGGCTCAAGTGGCTGTAAGCGTTGGATTGGCTCACCTGGCGTCCAGACATCTTCCTTGCTGGGTCAATTTCTGAGGTGTGACAGTGTTTGGTTGGTTACCTGGACCCGGCAAAGAGAGAGTGAGGTCAGTGCTGGCTCCCATCTCCCTCTGATCTTTCTCTTCATGGTTTTCTTCTACTCCCCCCCCCCGCCCCACCCACACCTATCCTCCTGGACTGAAGACTTCTCCATAAAGTACCAGAGAAGGAAGGTGGGGCCATCAGAGTGTCCAAGGTCTGGTGAGGGCAGCAGGAGGAGGTATGGAGAAGGGCTTGCCCCGAAGAAAAGGTGGGACAGCCTCATCTTGAGTCCACAGTCTCAAATTCAAAGCAGGGACCCCGGGATACGGCAAAAGCCAAAGGCCAGAGTCTCTAATGAAGCAGAGTCAGGCCTTAGACGACCCCCAGCCGCTAGCCCACGGTGCTAACTAGTGCACATCACTCCACACCCCACGCGGTAGGCTTGTTCTCCGCTCTGCCCTCGGCCACCCCACATCTTACATGACTCATTTATTCTTGCCCAGACATAAGGAGGGAAGGACTGTTCTATTCCCAGTTGAGACGCCCCTACTCCCAGAACAAAGGAGACAGAGTTCAGTAGCCATATAAGTGAGTTCAAATCCACCCTGGGCTACATGAGTCTCAAAAAATCCTGTCAAATTATTTGGCTCCCATCTTCTCTAGCAGTTGAGGATGTCTTCACTCACACCACTTGAACACAGAGGTTCTCGAGCTCCCCTCTGGTCCTGAAGTAGGCATTTTGTGGAGACTATCACCAGGCCAGGCCAAAGACAAGCCTGCTCCAGTAAGCCCTGCCTCGTCCCTGGATAGTGAAGACCCTGTAATTTACTTTTTGCTCCTTTGGTTCTCCAACACTGGCTAGCCCTCCATCCCTGCCAGGAGTCTCCCCCACTACTGCCAGCTCTGCCTGATTTCTGATATTTGCTCAGTGCCAACAGAGCAGTATTTGAGCCCGCCCCACCCTAAAGACAGCTGCAAATCTCTCTCCCTACCCCGGCCTCTCAGCTGCCCTTGTCTTTTGGGTCTAAAACGGGTGGAATGTCCAGGCCCTGGCCTCTTCCCTGCCTGTCCCAACCCCACCCACCTCATCCCCTCCTCTAAAAAAAACAAGAGGTGACTGGTGGTGACTGTCCCAGCTCAATCCTCTCCCCTTCCTGGTCTGTGGGACCCCATCTGCCTGCCAACAAGCCAGCTCTTCTCTTACCCTCTTAGGAGGTAGGTGACATCGACCTCTCTGGCTCTCATCTGGGGACACCCGCAATCTCCCACTTCAGACTGCTGGCCATGTCATAGAATCATGGAATCTTAAGGCAGGGAAGGGTCGCCTGGGGTCATTCCGGCCAAGCCCCAGCCTCAGAGATGGAACTACTCTGAGCTCTGTCAGTACAGTTGGGCCTTATCTTTGAACTCAGACCGAGATGACTGTTTTCCATTACTGTTTGTTTATCTTATACTGAATTGAAAGATTTGTGCTGGCTCTGACACAACTCTGGCCGGCTGCCGTCAGCATCCGTTTCTCCTCTATTGGACAAGTGCGCATTGATTCAGCCTCCTCCAAGGGCTGTCCCTTTGGGGACCCATTCTAGGGGACTGAGAGCAGTCAGCAATGCTTTGTTGAGTACCTGCTGTGTGTCAGGCTTGGGATGGAATGTGAATCCCTTCAAGGACAGGTCTCTGTGCCTCTTCCTGAACCCCAAGCCCTCACTGGGGGTTAGGTCCCCAGGACTCCTCCAGTAAATGGGTGTTGAATGAGTGGCCCACATTCTCTCCTGGGACCTCATGGCATTTCCCAGGAAGAGCTTCTCTCCGTCACACTTTTACCTTATGTTGAAAACACAGCTTGGCTCTGGATGGGTCAGTTACGTCTCTGACTGAGATGTGTTTGTTAGTTACCTGAGCCCAGCAAAGAGGAGGTTGGGTCGGCTCTGGCTTCCTGCCATCTTCCTGTGACCTTTCTCTTCACGATTTCTTCTGCTTCCCTCTCCCTTCTTCTCCCAGGCTCAGGGTTTCTCCAGAAAGCACGAGAGAAGGAAAGCAGGACCATCAGAGTGTCCAAGACCTGAGAGAACATGTTCTTAGATTGTTCCAGACTTGAGATGTCAGCCCCCGTGCCGCAGAAAATAAAACGATGGGGGGAGACTGAGGTACAGCTCAGAGGTAGAGGGCTTGCTGAGCTTATCCAAGACTTGATTGAGTTCAGTTGCCAGTACCGGAAAAGCAATCTCTCTCATGATTGTGTGTGTGTGTGTGTGTGTGCAGTCCATGTATAATATATATACTCTGTGTGGGTGTATATAGTGTGGATATTATATATTATATTTATGTTTATAGGCTATAAACTCTATCTGAATATAGTAATAATACATTATATATCTGTATATGTGTGTATAGTGTGTTTGTTATATATACTTTGTGTGTATATGTAATACATACTATATGTGTGTTTATAGAGTGTATAATATGCAATATATTCTCTATGTGTGCATACAGAGTGTGTGATATATAATACATATACTCTCTATGTGTATATATGGTTTTTTTTCAGACTCTCAAGCTCACTGAAATTTAGAATATAATGATCTGCATGTGTGTGTGTGTGTGTGTGTGTGTGCACGCGCGCGCACACGCGGCGTGCCCTGGTGCTCATGGAGAGCTGGGAAGGCAACTGATAAGAGCCAGTTCTCTCGTTCTGCATGTGAGTTCCAGGGATTAAACTTGGGTCATCCGGCTTGGCAAGCAAGCACCTTTATTCCCTGGACTATCTTGCTGGCCTCCATATGTTCTCCATTCAAATCCTCTAATTAAACATTTTTTCCACACTTAGCACTCAAGTCACGCACTGCAGCTTTCCTCTTAGATGACTTCCGTGTGCATCTCTACATGCCGAGAGAACAAATAGCCTCTCACAGGCTCCAGGACATTTAACATCGACACAGAAGCTTTATTCAATAGACGGTTCTATTATAGACCCTTAGCAGAACCCATTACCGTCGTAATCCAAGAGGGCTCAGATCAGGCCTGTCTTGTGGAAGGACGGGGCTAGGGTGTGTCACTGGAAGACCCCAGCCGCCCACCCCTAAGCTCCTCCAGCTGCGTGTGATTCTGCCCCAGTGGTATGTGGACTTGGGCGGGGCTAGAGTACACAGAGAGTAGAAGGTTAACCAAGCTGGAGACACCATACAGTTAGCTATGGGAGGTCGCCATCAATACTGGGGTGAGATTTTTCAGTGATGTGGCTTTTGGGGGATCGCCCGTACTCCTGTAAGTCACCCTCTACCTTGGTTCTATAGAAGCCCAATAAACTCATTGGTTCACCACTCTAAACTTGGATGGGGTTGTTTCTTTTGGTTTGTCCTTGGTGCCCTATTGGGGTAACATTCAAATCCCCTGGAAGAAGTTTCCAGTCTCCCCAGAAGGAGTTTCAAGTCTCCCCAGGAGAAGTTAACACATTAATCCAAAACCAGATTTCACCAGTTGCCCCTTGAATGTTCATCCCGGCCGGCATGCACTTAGTTCTCATGTCTCTTTAGTCTGGAAATGTCTAGCCTCTCTCTCTTAACCTCTCTGTCCCTCTCTCTCTCTCTCTCTCTCTCTCTCTCTCTCTCTCTCTCTCTCTCTCCTGTGCATGCGCATGCGTGTGTGGGTGTAGGCCTGAAGCTGAGGGGTAGGTGTCTAGTATCTTCTGTCACTCCCCTCCTTATCTTTCCAAAGGCATCCCACTGAACCTGTAGTTCATCAGTTTGGTAAGGTGGTAAGGCGAGGCGGCCAGCAAGCCCGGGGAGCCTCCCCAAAGCTGAGGTTACAGGCACAAGTGCCACACCCAGCAATTTACATGGATGCTGGTCCTCATTCCAGGAAAGCACCTTACCGTCAGAGACACCTTGCCAGACCCTCTCACCTTTCCTATCTGTGATGGTGTTGAGCGTTTAGACCAGAGCAGACTAGTTATTGGCAGAATGCTCTCCAATTTGGGTCCAGTCCATGTTTCCTAATGATCAAATCCTGTATTGCAGATCACTGCAGCCCGTGTCCTGGGACCTCCTCAGTGTGCAGTTGCTGAGAATGAGGAGCCTTTGCCTCAGGCTGACAGTTAGCTGAGGAAGGCACAGAGATGAGGGGCCCAGAGGCTCCTCCTAAACGAAGAACAGTGAACAAGGGAAGCGGTGACCATCATTCTCCCGCGAGGCCTGAGCCAGGGCTGGGCGCAGCATTGGGCTGGGGGCCGGATGGGCAGACAGGCGGGCAGGCGGGCAGCCAGCTGAGGGCTGGGCCTTGGGGCTGTTTGTCCTGACAGTGCCCAGGCATGGAGATCACTGGCCATTTCTGGCCTGGGCACAGGAGCGCTGGAAATAGCTGTAGGATTATTTTGGGAGGAATGTGCTGTTTCTCCATCTTCTCAGAAAGCCAGGCCACGTCCCTAGAAGATCAGCAAAGTCCATCTATGGTGTCCCTACTCTGCGGGACCTTCGGGCCAGCTGGTGAGCTCCAGAAACCTTCAGACAGGCGGGGGCTGGAGGACTAAAAACCTTCTTTGCTGATGAAAGAGGGATGGCTTTAAGATCCTCCTAGCCCAGGTTAGACCCACTAGGGTTCAGCTGTATGGGAGTCACCCAGCCTGGGAACACTGCATGCTCAGCATAGGAGGACTCTGTTTGCCCTCTTTCCCCAGCCCATTCCCAAAAAGCTGACACTCACAAAACGCCTACTGTGTGCAACTGAACCTTATGCCGCCATTGTTGCCAGGCTCTACTTTTAATCTTTACAGTACCCCTAGGAGGTGGGCATTTGTTTTCCATATGAGGTCACAGGCGGCTCAGAGAGGAAAAGAGACTTGCCAAAGCACACCCAGCAGGCTAGAATTAGGACCTTCCCTCTGACTTCAGAGAAGGGATTAGAAGCTTAAGCAAGAAGTAGAGAGAGACAGGTGGGCTGCTCTCTCATTCAGTGGGGGCCTTGGGAAAGTCACTCTGTGAGCTGACCAGCTTTGGGAGGGAGTCACAGTAATCAGGAGCTGTAACTGTATTCCCCACTGAGCCCTATCTTCTGCCACCAGCCCTGCCCTACTGCCTCTCCCAGCTCAGTACTTCAGTACTAAGTACTTAGAATTCCAGGGACTCAGAACGTCCAGGGTGGGTGGGGTGCCCTACTCTGCATGACCTATGGCTACAGATTCACCCCGCGCCCCACCAGGACCACCTCCAACCTTGGCTTCTTAGCTCCACGGCCATACCCTGCCTCTCCCGCTCTCTCCCTTCCCTGGTCCTACCAAATCCCCATCTTTCTTGTTCCCTTCTAAAGGCAAGAGGGCCCCCTTCTGCACACCCTGCCCCTAAGCACAAAGATTCCAGGCTACTTCACCCCTCTGGACTTCTGAGTCTGAGCAGCCCTCCTCCTGAGAACCCTGCCTCATTTGCAGAGTAGACATGCTAACCCCTGGCCAGTTTCTCCTGCTCCCCTGGAGGTCTGAGATGAAGGGAGAAATCTCCCTTGTGTCCCTTCACTTCCTGACTTTTAGCAACATCATGTGCAAACTAGTTCAGCTCAGCAGCCGCGTGTGTGTGACAGCAGACAGGGACAGCTAGAGGCACGAAAGCTTCAGTGCTCCCATCACGCCTGAAGGGCATCTGTGCCCGGCCTCTGATGACTGCTGGCAGTGTGCCACCCTTGAACCCCTACCTGGCATTAAGCCAGCCTGCCCGCAAGGCTATAAATCTCTCCTGGGCCAGGATTCTGTGTCCCCCCCACCCCCCAAACACACACTGCCTGCAGCCTTCTACCCACCAGAGTGCATGAGTCACACTCTACATCCCAGGTACCTTTAGGGAAAAGGCCCATTGTTTGTACCTACTGCCAAACACAGCGCTTCCCCAAGCCCACATAGGGCAGGTACAGGCCAGGGCAGGTTCCCACTCAGGAGGTCGGTGGTGGGTTGGGGCTTGGCAAGGACTCCAGCCAGCAACAGCTCCCTCCTGCCAAGCTGCTTCAGGGAGGCATCTGGGAAATTCCCTCCAGGGGGAAGACGGTCACAAATAGGTTTGTGTGTGATGCTGCTGAGAAAAGTTGGTGCCCAGAGGAGGCAGAACTGCAAGGAGCTGGTTAGTGCTGAGCTCTGGGATGCATAGAGAATGTCCAACAGCTCTCAGTCTCCCGGTCTGTAAAATGGACAGGAGGGGGCCTACTGAGCACCGCACAAATTGCCATAATAGCAAATGTTTGCAAGACCTCCAGGCTCATACCCGAAGCTTCCACCAACGCACCAGCTGTTGCAGTGAGGCCTGGCGTTGGCTGGAGCCAGTTGTTCAACATTCTGGAATTTTGGTGGGCTGTTTTCTTTTGTTTGCTTGCTTCTTGCTTTTTTTTTTTTTTTTTTTTTGGATAGGGTCTCAAAATGTAATCTCTGCCTTCGGAGTACAGGGATAACAGATATGTACCACCAGGCGGCCGTGTAGGCTGTTGTTAAGCACGGGTAGTATAAAGCCAGGCACAATGGGAACCTTCGCCGCAGGAGCTAGCATGCGTGACAAATTAAGACTTTCCTTTGAGACTTTGTTGCCAGCACAGCACTGGAGCAGTGGGACCTTGGCCAAATAATCACCCTTTTGAACTCACAGACCCACGCGTCTACTGTGTCTACACATGCACACACGTGGGCACGAGCGCACCCACACGCATGTGCATAAGCACACACAAGTTGCTGGCATGTCCTGTGTCCTATGCTAAGTCTCATGTATAAACTCATTTCTTTTTCATTCCAACCTTATCTGGTTGCCCGTGGGCTCCATGCACCCCCAAGACAGCTGTGAGTGCGACCCAACACAGGATCGGAAACTTACAACATTATGAGATTTGATTATCTTTCTTTCCTCTCTCTCTCTCTCTCCCCCCTCCCCCAAGACAGGGTTTCTTTGTTGTAACTCTGGCTGTCCTGGAACTCACTCTGTAGACCAGGCTAGCCTCGAACTCACAAAAATCGGCCTGCCTCTGCCTCCTGAGTGCTGGGATCCAAAGCGCGCACCACCACTGCCTGGCCTGATTTTTTTTTTTTTTCCTTAACCTTGATTTTCAGTTCTCAAACTTTGTAGACAGCCACACAGTGCCACAGAGTCAAAAGCTGGGCACACTTGAATGTTAACAGCTAGGTTCAGCTGAGAAATGGAAGGGGTGTAGTAACTAGTCTAAAAGAACCTGGCTTAGGTCCTCCCCGACCTCTGCTGACTCCCTCTAAAATATAACCTGGTCGCCATTCCTGGTAACCGGCAGTTAACTCCAGTTCCAGCCGGTCTGATGGCCTCTTCAGGCCTTTGTGGGCACTGCATGCACATGGTGCACAAATACACAGGTAAGCAAAATACCCACATACATGAAATAAATATTTAAAAGAAGATTTAAATTTTTATTTTGGTTCTTTGAGACAGGATATCACAGGATTAAAATGTTTTAATTACACTTATTTCTTTAGCGTGTGCGTGTGGATGTGTGGATGTGTGTGGATGTGTGGGTGTGGGTCTGTGTATGTGTGTGCGTGCATATGTATGCGTGTGAAAATGTATATGTATGTGTGCATATGTAGGTGTGTGGGCATGTGTGTGTGTGCATGTGTGCATATGTAGGTGTGAGGGCATATATGTATGTGAGTATATGCATTTCACAGTGAAACTATGGAGCTCAGAGGACCACTTAAGTTAGTTTCTCTTTCCATCATGTATGTTTCAGGGATTGAACTCAGGTCATCGGGCTTGCAGGGAAAGTGCCTTTACTCTCTGAGCCATCTCCCTGGCCCTCATATATGACAGGGTCTCATGTATCCTAAGCCAGCCTTGAAATCACTATGCAACCAAGGAAATAAACGATGACCTTGAGTCCTGATTCTCCCACCTCCGAAGCACTGGGGTTAGAGGTGTGTACCACCAGGCCCAGGTCTGTGAAAAGCTGTGAATTTTGGACTTCGTGCGTGTTAGGCAAACACTCCATCCACTGAGCAGCACCTCAAGCCCTCACAACTTCATTTAAAAAAAGATCCCAAGCTGGGCATGGTGGCACTAGGCCTTTGATCCCAGCACTCCAGAAGGCAGAGGCAGGTGGATCTTACAAGATCAAGGCCAGCCTGGCTACATAGGTGAGTTCCAGAGCAGCCAGGTCGATAGACCCTGTCCACAAGCCTGAGGAGACAAGGATGGCTTCTGGCTTGTGTTGGACAAGGAGGCCCCGGGGACCACCAGAGGATGCAACAGAGCTGAGTGGCGGGTTCCCAAGAGGCTTGTCGGTGTTCTATAAATACTTCTGTATGCTTGGGATTTTTCACGATCAATTTGGAGAGAGAAGGAGAGAGGAGAAGGAGGAGAGGGTGGAAGGAAAGAAGGAAGAAGGGAAGGAGAGAGGGAAGGAGGAAGGAAGTCAGGAAATAAGGACTGATGGAAGGAAGGAAGGCAACAGAAGGAGCCAAGATTGAGCTTCTAGCTTCTGTGATGCCCTTGAGCTGCCCTGTGACTTTAAGAAAGGCTCATTCTGTGAGCCACACAGGCATCTCAGTGGCCCTTCCAGTGCTAATGCTTTGTTGGCTAGTTTCTGTGTAGATTTTCTGTTGCTGAAACAGAATGCCCCAGTCTGGGTAATTCATAAACAACAGAAGTTTATTTCTTAATGTTGTAGAGGCTAGAGGAACCAAAGCTGAAATGTCAGCATAGATGAGGCCTTTGGCTGCATTGTAACACGGTGGGGGGCCTCCTGTGAACACAGGTTCGAGGACAAGCACCTGTAGAACCTCATGACCTCATCCAATCCTAACGACCAATGGCCTGACCTCCAAATACCAACTTATACATTTGGGAATAAGTGTCCAACACATGGTTTTCAGGGGCAGGTACCTTCAACATAGGTAGTTTCTGCTTTCTGCAAGCCACACACACAATGAGTGTGGGTTAGGAACTTCTTCCCATACCTCATCTCCCTGCCAAGAGCCACAGAGGACCTGAGAGACAAGGGCCATCTCCTCATTCCTGTGTCCCCAGTGTCCAGTGCAGACATCAGCACATAGGAAAGACAGACTGAATGACTGCCAAGCCATGTTCTGAGTCACCACTGCTGTTGATGGGCTTCCAGTCTGCGTTGAGGTTCTCCATCAGGAAGTCTGGGATCTCCATTTGCTGGTTTCAGGGTCCAACTTCTTGAGTTGGAGGTCCTGTCCAAGCCTGGCTCCGTTGTCTGGCCTCTGACTCCATACACCAGGAGAGTTCAGAGAACATAGCTGAACGCAGGAAACCTGCTGGGCCTGGGCCTAAGTTCCGAAGCACCCTATCCTAGCCCAGTTCAACAGAACTCAGTCCCCTCTTTACCCCTGTAGGTTCCACCAGCCATTCAACAAACACCAATCAGCCTGCCTGGTCATGGAAGGCTGCTGGGTCAGGATACCTGGCTTGGTTCCCATCTCTGATTCCCAAAGGCTAGGCAGGTGGAAGCTTCCTGGTGGGCGGAGACAGCCTCCCCTCCTCCCCTCCCTGAGCCTCATCCTATTGCATACCCAGAGTTGATGTGGGATTCAAACAGCAAAGGTCTCATTTTAATTCCCTTCTTTTTCCATATTGACTCAAAACAAGTTCGGCTTCTAGATACAATAGCTGCCTGAAGCCCTGGCTAGCTCCACCCCCTCCATCCCTGGCTGACATCATTGCGTCTTTGATTACCTTCTTGTGCATATTTATCCCACCCCAACCCTTGCTATACGCGGCACAGCGCTGATTTGCATGCACTTAAATGTTCTCTGTGTATTTTGACATTTACTGGATGTATTACTCCGTAATTTGTTTCTCTATTCTGTGGAATGCTTCTGCGAGGTCCGCTGCAACTGTACAGGTGCCTCCAGTTGAGTGATTTGAGCTGTCTAGTGCTACATTCTCCAAGGGAACCGTAACACAGCCTTCTGTCTCTACACATTCAAGCTGCTTCCAGTTGCGTTTTGCCCTTGCCTTCATCGTTTGCTTTTTGAGACAGTCTCTCATATAGCTCCAGCTGTCCGTCAATTCTCTCTGTAGCCAAAGATGACCTTGAACTTCTGATCTTCCTGCCTCCACCCACTAGCTATTGAAATTACAGGTGTACACCACCATATGTAACTCAATTTAACCTCCACAAACGGGAAAACCTGTCATCTGCCTCAGATACATCTAGACAGAAATCAGTTTGAGACCTCCCGGAGCCCATCATGGCTCTTGGGCATCCCCTGCTGGACATTCGGATATTACATCAGCGCCGAATAATCCCAGGTGCCAGAGAGGCTTCCCTCTGGCTGCCATGTCTACCTGAAGTCCATCTTAGGGACATCTAAGAGTGGGGTTATTGTGGGAAATGCTTGGTGTCTAAGACAAAGGGAAGAATAAAAAGCAATTAGGAATACATTTCTTGGTGGCTACAGTGACCCGTGACTATAATCCAACAGAGACAAGAGGATTGTAAATTCAAAGCCAGCCTGGGCTGTGTAGTTATAGACTAAGATTCTGTCTCAAAACAAAAGCAAACCAACAGAACCAAACAAAGAGATATAGCATTCTTCAGGAGAGAAAAAGGGCAGGGAAGCATCGAGGTGTGGCCTTATGGGGGTGCGCATATGTGCTCAGTGCTGTTTCTCTACCCCATGTACACCAACACCCACTGTATGCAAGGCTTTGTTCAATGGCTGTGACTGGGGACACAGCAGACATATTTGTACTCATCTGGCCTGGTTCCTTATCTTTCTGGAATGCTCCCTTATCCTCAGTTCTTCTGCCTTCTTAAAGATTTTGTAATTCAGCCCAATGGTGGTGGCGCACGTCTTTGTATGATCCCAGCATTCAGGAGGCAGAGGCAGGCAGATCTCTGCGAGTTCGAGGCCAGTCTGGTCTACAGAGTGAGTTCCAGGACAGCCAGGATTAAAACAGAGAAACAGAAAAACAGAAAAACAAAAGTTGTGTAATTTCATTTTTTTATGTTTGTGGGTGCTTTGTCTGCACACAGGTCTGTGCACCACGTGCATGTAGTGCCCTTGGAAACCAGAAGGGGGCGTCGGAGCCCCTGGAACTGGAGTTACTGCCTATGAGTGGCCTTGTGGGTGCTGTTTATGTTTAGCAGTGAGCCACGGCTCCAGCCCCAGCCCATCTGCCCTTAACTGCTTGGACTCCCAACACCTGGACAACCTGTTGACTCTAGTCTCCCCTACGCTGATCTTTTTACTCTTCCTACAGTAGCTGTTTTCCAATCAGCACCGTCGTTTTTGTCGTTTTATGTTCTTTTTGTGTGGTTGTTTGAAATGGGGTCTCGTGTAGGGCAAGGCGGCCTCAAACTGAATGTGTAGCCAAAATTAATCCTGATTTCTGATCCTAGAGCTGGAGAGATGGCTCAGTGGTTCAGAGCACTGGCTGCTCTTCCAAAGGACCGGGGTTCAATTCCCAGCACCCACATGGCAGCTCACAACTGCCTGTAACTCCTGTTCCAGAGGATCTGACACCTCACACAGACTTGCAAGCAAAATGCCAATTATTTTTGCACAATTTTACTGTGCATGCAATAAAACTAAATAAAATCTTTAAAATTTTTTTCCCCCCCCCAGGGATTGGATGACTCAGCAGTTAAGAGCGCTTGTTACTCTTGCAGGAAACTGAGTTTGGATCCCAGTCCTCCTGTGAACCAGCTCACAATTGCCTGTAACTTCAGCCCTCTTCTGGCCTCCACGGGCACCCATAGGTACAATGGCACGCACACACCACCCAACACAGACAAACACACATACTCTTTTAAAGAGCCTTTTAAAGTAAAAATGGTTTCCTGACCCTCTTACCTCCGTCTTCTGGACACTGGGATTTCACATGCGAGCCACCGTGTTGGGCGACGGTGTTGCTTCAACTGTAGAGATTGTTTTTCTCGCTGGCCCAGAAACCAGAGATAAAAATAAAAGCGAAGTGGCATCACGTTTTCCCTGACCTGGTTTCACTCCATCACTGTGAGCAAGCACTCTGACTGAGCGACCTGGGTGTGGCGAGCTGTCAATCTCGGCGTTCAGCCTGCAGAGTCAGGCAGAGAGATGATCTCTGAGTTCCAGTGCAGCCGGGGCTACACAGGGAGACCCTGTTTCAGAAGACAAAACAGCAGCAGCAGCAGCAGCAACAACAAAACAAACCCACTCTGAACCAAAGCCAATTAGGGAAGAAAGGAGTTTCTTTCAGTTCACCAGGTTACGGTTCATCACTGATACAAACCGAGCCGGGAACTTTAAGCAGAAACCATGGGGGAACACTGCTTGCTCGGTTATGTTTATACAGCTTTCTATTTTTAAAATGTTTTATTTTAAGCTGGACGGTGGTGGCAAATGCCTTTAATCCCAGCATTCGGAAGGCAGAGGCGGGCGGATCTCTGTGAGTTCGAGGCCAGCCTGGTTGGTCTACAGAGTGAGTTCCAGGACACCCAGGGTTAAAACAGAGAAACCCTGTCTCAAAAAACTGATAAACAAAAGTTGTGTAATTTCATTTTTTTTATGTTTGTGGGTGCTTTGTCTGCACACAGGTCTGTGCACCACGTGCATGTAGTGCCCTTGGAAACCAGAAGGGGGCGTCCGAGCCCCTGGAACTGGAGTTACTGCCTATGAGTGGCCTTGTGGGTGCTGTTTATGTTTAGCAGTGAGCCACGGCTCCAGCCCCAGCCCATCTGCCCTTAACTGCTTGGACTCCCAACACCTGGACAACCTGTTGACTCTAGTCTCCCCTACGCTGATCTTTTTACTCTTCCTACAGTAGCTGTTTTCCAATCAGCACCGTTGTTTTTGTCTTGCTTTATGTTGTTTTTGCGTTGTTGTTCGAAATGGGGTCTCATGTAGAGCAGAGAAATCCTGTTTTGAAAACCCAATGAATAAATAAAAATTAAAAAATATTTTATTTTTATTTTACGTGTATGACTGTTTCGCCTGAATGTATGTGTATCAGATGCATGCAGTGTCCTCAGAGGCCAGTAGATGGGGTCGGATTCCCTGGAACTGGACTTTGTGAGCTGCCTTGTGGGTACTGGGAACCAACCCTGGGTCCTCCTCAAGAGCAGCAAGAACTTTTAACAGGTGAGCCATCTCTCTTTCTGATACAGCCCAGGACCAGTCTCCCAGGGAATAGTACCACTAACAATGGGCTGGGCCTTCATACGTCAATTAGCAATCACAACTATCCCCCTCAGAGACGCACACAGGCCAATCTCATCTAGGAAATTCCAGTCTCAGAAGACACTAGGCTGTGTCAAATTGACAGTCAAAGCTAACTAGGACGGTCCCTAAGACTGGGACTTTCTGAGCACTGTGAGGCAAGCATCTGCTCCTGGTCTCTCTCCTCCGCTCACAGACAGCTATCTCCTTACTGTGTGTGTCTCTGTGTCCCAGTATGGTGGATGGGCGCCAGTCCTAAGGAGCGCATCTCAACCCCATTCCCAAATAAGACAACATCCTGAGCTCTGAGGTGCTTAGGCTTGGATGTTAAATGGCCCCCAAAGTAGGTGCTGGGAACATGAGAGATTGGATTTTTACACATCTGTTTACGTGTGTGTGTGTGTGTGCATGTGTGAGAAAGAGAGGGGCGGGGGGAGAGAACATACTGCACACGTTTGGAGACCAGAGGACAACTCTCAGGTGTCAGTTCTGTCCTCCACCGTGTGAGCTCCAGGGCGAACCCGGGTCATCAGGCTTGGTGGTAACCACCTTGATCTGCTAAGCCATTTTTCTAGCCCAGGTCAGCCAGGGGAGTCTCCTGATCACTGAGGGTGTGGTAAAGGAGAAGACTGTGGGACCCCAGGGTCTTCCTTCTCCTTTTGCTTCTTGGCCATGAGGTCAGGACTTCTGCCTCACTGTATGCTGCAGCCATGCCGGTGCTGTCTCTTGTCACACCCTCGTGATAGCGGATCATAAATCTATGGCGCTAAACCTTTGATCCATGACAAATCTTTCCTCCTCCTCCTCTTCCTCCTCCTCTTCCTCTTCTTCTTCTTCCTCCTCTTCTTCCTTTTCTTCCTCTTCCTCTCCATTTCCTCCTCCTCCTTCTCTTCCTCCTCCTCCTCTTCTTTCTCTCCATTTCCTCCTCCTTTTCTCCTTTTCCTCCTCTTCCTTCTTCCCCTTTTTAAATTTTTATTATTGTTTTTTGAGACAGGGTCTTATGTGGCCCAGGCTTGCTTCAAATTCTCTACATAGCAGAATGGCCTTGGGTTCCTGATCCTCCTTCCTCTGCTTCCAAGTGTGGGGTTATAGGCGTGTGCCATCACACACAGTTGTAAACACCGCTGGGATCGAATCCAGGGCTCCATGCATGCTGAGTAAGCACTCTACCGCCTGGACCATATCCAGTCCTGTTCCTAAGTTGGTCACCTCAGGAATGGGCTATGTCATTCAATACCCAACAAGCCCCTTGGCTTCTAGTTTGGGACAGGGGTTAAGACTTCATTGAGGAATACTGAAGGACACAACTTGACCCTACAACACATGCTTTCCTGGTAAGGATACCCCTGGGGCTAGAGAGGCATGAGACGGATGATGTCATGGAGTGTGGAGAGCAGAGAAATCCTGAGTGAGTATGTATTGTTGGTATGAGCCAGCCATGTCAAGGACTCTAACTAGCTGCAGACCCATGGGAAATGGCAAAGCTTTCCCTCTGGTCTGAGCAAGGATATTGATAGTTTGTGCAGAGAATGTCTACCATAGCTTTCTCCTCCTGGAATGGTTATTGCCTGAAGACTACCCCCTAAAGGGACTGCTCCTACTGAGGAACTGCCTCCTAAAGAGACTGCTCCTATAGGGGAAGTATCCTCCCCTGACAGAGACTGCACCTACGGAGTTTAGCTAAACCTGTCTTCTTGATCCAGCTGTATACCATAAACCCCACCTCCTTGTTCATCTCTGTGTAATGACTCTGCCTCCTTGTTCAGCTGTATGAAATAACAACACCGCCTCTGTGCTCAAATCAATACAATAAGCACACTGAGCTTTCAGGGTACTGAGGCTTCCCCTTCTGAGAGTCCAGTCATCCAGCCCCGGCTGTTTTTCTATGTCTGTCTGTCTGTCAGTTCTTTATTTTCTCGTTGCCCCGAGACAGGTCAAATCCCTGAGGCTGTGCAAGGGTGCAGCAATGAAGCAAGGCTGTAAAACCAGCACAGCTTTGCTATGGAGGGGAGATATTCACTTCAGCATTGTTGTTATTATTATTACTGTCACTATGGTTATTATTGTCAGGGTCTCGCATGTCCTGTATTGACTGTGAACTCACTATGTAGTTGGAGAAAACCTGAACTCTGATCCTCCTGCCTTTGCCTCCCAAGTTCTTGGATTACAGGTATGCACCGCCATGCCTGGCTTCCTCTCTCTTAAAATGTGTGTGTGTGTGTGCCTTGCGCCATGGCACATGTGTGCTGATCAGAGGGCACCTCTGTGGGACTGGTTCTTTCCATCCACCTTTACGTGGTGTGCTGACTAGTTTCGTTTTCTCAACTTGACACAAGATACAGTCATTTGGAAAGAAGCACTCACAGTTGAGGAAATGCCTCTACAGGACTGGCCTGTGGGATATCTGTGGGATATTGTCTTGCTTAGTGACTGATGCGGGGGGGACCCAGCACTTGGGGGCAGTGCCACCCCTGGTCTGGCGGTCCTGGAAGGTACAGGAAATCAGACCGAGCAAGCCGTAAAGAGCAGTCCACCTGCACATGGCTTCTGCATCGGTTCCTGCTCCCCTCACCATACCCCTGCCAGATCTCCAGAAGGCATGGCGCCAACTATGGAAACAGGCTGTGCCCATTGCCCTGTTTCCACTTCCTGTTTCCACTGAGGCGAGGCCTTACTTGGGACAAGGGCCACCTGTGCAAGTCCTAACTCTCAAAGCCACAGATGGGCATTTGCTTGATCTTAGGCAGCCCCCGCCCCCGCCCTAGGCTGGCTGCCCATCTGGGAGGGGCGGGACTGGTAGCTACGGGAGTAGAGACAAAGCACCAACAGGTCCCAGGTACCAACCTCCCAAATGCGTGACTCAAGGTGAACGCAGCACTGTAGACGCTCTGAGACGTCCAGCAGGAAAAGTCATTTGAGTTTTGTCCTTTGTCTCAGTTCCATTCAAGCCTTTCTTTTCTTTCCTTCTTCTTCTTTTTTTTTAGACTGAGTTTCACTATGTAGACTTGACTGAGTTGGAACTCATTATGTGTAGACCAGGCTGGCCCTGAACTTACAGATCCACCTGCCTCTGCCTTCTGAGTCCTGGGATTAAAGGTGTGCGCCACCGTGTTCAGGCCATCAGTATTTTTAAAAACAAATGGTGTGTGTGTGTGTCTAAATGTACTTAAAAAATAAAAAAAAAGACTTAGCTGGCTGGTGGTAGTACACGCCTTTAATCCCAGCACTCGGGAGGCAGAGGCAGGTGGATTTCTGTGAGTTCAAGACCAGCCTGGTCTACAGAGTGAGTTGCAGGACAGCCAGAGTTATAACAGAGAAAGCTTATCTTGAAAAACCAACACACACACACACACACACACACACACGACTTATTTAGTGTGTGGGGGTAGATGGGGACCTGTGCCACTCATGTGGAAGTCAGAGGACAACTTTTGGAAATTGGTTCTCTTTCCACTATGTGGGTGCCAGGGATTGAACTCAGATCATCAGGTTTGGCCTTTATCAACCGACCATCTACCGGGTCCCCATAGGGTCATCTATTTGAATACTTAGTTAGTAGGGAGTAGAGTTGTTTGATAGGGGAGGCGTGGCCTTGTTGGAAGAAGTGTATCTCTGGGGGTTTCAAAAGGGCATACCAGATGCAGCCTCCACCTCTCTGCCTGTGGATCAGGATGGAGTGATCAGCTACTTCTCCAACACCATGTCTGCCTGCGTGCCGCCACGCTCCCCACCATGATAATAATGAACTAAGCTTTGGAAACTGTAATTGAGCCCCGATTAAATGCTTCCTCTTCTAAGAGTTGCCTGGGTCGGGGTGTCTCTTCACAGCAATAGAACAGTGACTAGGAGAGCCTCCATCAGAACTGTTTTATTTCTTTTTCCATTTGTGCGTGTGTGTGGGGTGTGTGTGGGGGGGTGTGCGTGTGTGTGCATATGCATGTTTATATGTGTGTGGGCACACATACAGACCTTGGCACAAATGTGCAAAGGCCTTGTGTGAGAAAACCCAAATTCATTTCTGTCTCTCCCACCCCATCAACGTTGACTTAACTCCCACTATTTATTTTTCCTTTTTCCGTGTGTGTGTGTGTGTGTGTGTGTGTGTGTGTGTGCGCGCGTGCATGCACACGTGTGCACCAGTGTGCACTCACATGCCTGTGCACATGGAGGCCCAAGGTTGATGTCAGGAATCCTCTCTGACCACTCTTCCACCTGTTCACTGGGACAGGTTGTAGCAGTACGTTACAATCTTTTACCCTCTATTTAGGGAAGGAGAAAGGAAGGATAGAAAGAATCTTCATCGCTTTTGCAAGCGGCCTTGATATAGAATGAGAGAAAGGTAGAAATCTTCACAGCCTCTTTTAGGCTGTCCTAAGCTTGAAGAGGACTAGCTGACAGTGAGTCAGACTAGCGTCTCAGTTCACAGTCTGTAAACTCAATCCCTCCAACCTTTATTCTTTTAAGAATCAACACACTAACAACAGCAACCCAACCAACAAAAAACCAACCAACACCCACTCTGACTCTCGGGGCTTCAGGCTTTTTATGCCCTAAGCCAAAAGTTCCCATCAACCCATGCGGCACACAATCCCCAAAACGAGCTACAGGTGTCAGAACGACTGCACCCAAACAAATTATAGCCACCTGCATCAAGCATTCAAAACCCAACTCGGTAGTAAACAACTCTACCACAGCTGGGGTGGGAATGCAAATCTACTCCAAACATCATTTTGTATTTTTACAGAAACCAAATTAACAAACACTTCTTCCAAGTTTTCCTCTATGCTTGGGTGTGAAAGGAAGTTTCTGTATATCTGAAACACAAATTTCACATTAATTTATGTTTTGTTTGTGTGTAAAAAGAACTCTACAGCAGGATTTCTCAATCGAACCCAGAGCTTGCCGATGTGGCTTGTCTCGCTAGCCAGCCTGTCTGCTGTCTGACTTGCTTCTAAGGCTGAAATGACAGGTGGGCCACAACATTCACCCAACATTTATATGGGCGCTAGAGATCTGAGCTTGGGTCCTCATATTGTGCAGCAAATATTCTAATCCCTGAGCCCTTACCCAGCTCCCCACCACCATTTTTTTTTTTTTTTTTTTTTTTTTTTTCCGGAGACAGGATCTCACTGTGTAGCACTGGCTTGCCTGAAATTTGATCTGTAAACCAGGCTAGACTTGAACTCAGGGGCAGCTTTGATTTTTTTTTTTTTTAATTGAGTGTTCTGAGAGCTGAGAGCTTGGATGTGAACAAAGCAGGCAAAAGTGCCCCCCTCCCCGTGGGGCTCAGTGTTGTGGATCTGTTTATCACAGGATAGCTTCCTATCTCCAGCACCCCATTCGTGCTTCAGGACGCCACCCTCTCTCTGATATGGAGCTCTGCTGGGACACACAGGACGCCACACGTTCCTTATGAACCACAGGGTCAAGGGCACTTTCAGAGGAGAGCAAGGAGGCACTAAAGGGCCCTTTAGCTTTGTTGATTCATTTTCCCTCTGTTGGAAAACATTGTTGAACATTTTGTGTGTTCCAGGTTCTGTGCTAGACGTTGAGAATTTTGGAGAGGAATACCAGGAAGTTCCCGCCCTTGTGGATCTTCCTACTGAGTGAGAACTGGAAGCAAAGAGCCCCCACCCATTACCTGCCTCTCCTGTCTCTCTCTCTCTCTCTCTTTTTAATCAGACTGGAACATTCTTTGTAGCGGAGGATGACCTTGAACTCCTGATCTTCCTCCTTCCATCTTCTGAGTGCTGGGATTAAGGCATGAACTACCACATGAGGCTGAGGATCGAACCTGGGTCTTTATGCATGCTAGGAAAGACAGTCGGCAAGCATTCTGATTAAATTATATCTTCAGCTCTCTCCTCTTCTCAACCCTCACCCCCCCCACTCCCCACCCCCCCCCCGCCCCACCCCAGACAGGTCTCATTCTGTAGCTTTGACTTGCCTGGAACTCATTATGTTGTAGCCTAAGCTATCCTCAAACTTTTGGCAATCCCCCTGCCTCAGCATCTCCAGTACTGGGATCACAAACACGCAAGGTCAAGCCAAGCTCTAAGACCTAAGTCACCTTCCCCCGCTCAGTCAGCCAATCCCACTCAAAAGATGGCATACTTTACTTCAGTTTGAGCCTGGCATGGACGGTACCCCTCTGTTCTCCTTGGGAAACTCCCTCTTCAGGGCTTCAAAGAGTTCACTCAAGGACACCAGTGTTGTGGGATATTTTACTCCTGTGTGCTGTTGTGGTTTGGAATAAGGCTTTGATGCCTTGTAGCTGTGAAGCCGGATGCCTTGCAGCAGGTGCAGGCCTTGCTTCCTACCTATTCACACCCTTGTGCTAGCCCTGCTGAGCTCTCCACAGATAGGACTAACTGTTTACAGTTGAAGGTGACCGATGACATGAAAGAACTGCAGGCGGGTGATCAGAGAAGACCGTGTTGTAATGAAGGCCTGGATGTGGAGAGGGGGCTAGGGAAAAGGTTTAAAGGGTCTAAGGAGAAGCAGGCAAGAGGATGAAATGGAGAAGGATGAGAATGAAATGGAGAAGGATGAGAGAGCTTTTGAGGGAAGGAGTGAAGTCTGCCTAGCCGTCCGGGTATTGAATTCCCTGAGATTTGACATGGTTTGTGATTAATAAAGAGCATTGGAAAATTCAACGCTGGACTCTTATTAAGCGATCGAACGCTACTTTAACACACCAGGACCTCAAAAGTTGATCAGTAGCACAGCTGACAGTGTCTTTCCCCAGGCTTTGAGAAGGATAGCCCCACTCAGCCCAAGTGGTGATGACAGTCAACCTCAGCGAGGCCATCTCTCTGGAGACCCCTTGGCCCTGGAGCCACTTGCCCACCTAAAGAGCAACATAGCTCAAGACCCTGTGGATAAGCGCAGGGGAGCCTTCTATGTGAACTTGGGAGGAGGGTTTCAATTCCTTCGGTGTCCATGAGATAGCTCCTGTCTGGCTGGGGACACGTGGGAACCTTGATTGAGTCCTAGCTTTTCCCTGGGCTGCTGTCTCCTTGTCAAGTCGCCGAGCTGGACTGGATGGTCTGTTTCCAGCCCTCTCCCTGAGTCTCTCCCAGCTCTCCACCTGTCTTCCCCAGGGCAGGGTCTGGGGAATGGCTCTGAGCATCCAAGCTGAGCAAACATGTCCAGTCCTACAGGAAGGAGGAAGGACACAGCTATTTTTATCGTAGTTGGAAGGATTTCCACAGCTGTTTCTGTTGTGTGCACAAGCTGATCAACAACCCAGGCCACTGGAGTGGCAGGCATGGCTGTCGGCACGATTGGTGAGAGGCACCCGCTCCTGACATCCCCCGTGGCCATACAGGAGACCTTCTACCACCAAGGGTCCACTTTAGGGCAGCTTAGGGTTGCCCTCCTTTGGCTTCTATTTGTAGGAGCCAGAGGAAGGCTTTGGTTGTGCTGAGCCTGAAGGCATGCTCTGGAAAAAGCAGTGCTTAGCCCTGGCTGAGAAGGGTTCTTGAGGAAAATCACGAGGACTCCTCAGGAAAGTCCCAGCAACTGGCCTGGCCTACTCACACACATATGGAACACCTATAGAATGCTGGCCCTGTGCTGGGGTGTGGCTTGGTAGTGGCACCCCACCCCCACCCCTGCTTCACGTGCACAAGGCTCTGGATTCCATCTCCACCAATGGGGGCCAGGGAGAGCGCCGGGGCGATGGTTTCATAGATAAGCGCCTTGTGAGGCCAACAAGCACAGGAAAGCCAGATAGTCCTGGTGATCTGCCTGTAATCCCAGCCTCAGAAGGCAGAGAAAGGGGGGTCTAAACTAGCTGAATCACAAACTCTGGGTTCAGCAAGAGGCGCACCCCCACCTCTGTAAATAAGGTGCAGCGCGATGAAGGAGGGTGCTCGACCCGGATCTCTTCAGCTTCTTTGGCAGTGTCTCTACCACATTCCTCTTTTTAAAAGCTTTTTATTATATTTTTGTTGGGGGGGGCGGGGAGCTGGGAGGCGCAGCTCACGTGTGGAGACGAGAGATCAACTGGTAGGAGTCGGTGCTCTCCTTCCACCAAGTGAGTCCTGGGTATCAAACTCAGGTTATCAGGGTTGATGACGTCTTTAACTCTGAGCCATCTTACCGGCCCTCCGCTTCCTCTTTTCCCTTCCTTCTCCCTCTCCCCTTCCTTCTCTTCCTCTTCCTCTCCTTAACAGGCATGAAACCGGGAGACTCTCCTGTACTAGCTGCACCGCCACCCCTCATTGATTTTTGCTTTGAGACAGGGTTTGCTGCACACCCCAGTTGATCTCCAACTCATAATTCTGCCACGGCCTCGGGGCAGCTGGGATATCAGGACGTGATACCTCACCCAGCTCCACTTTGACTGTAGGCTCCAGCCCTGAACCTCCCCCTCCAGCCGCTCCCGTAGCCAGCTTCAGGACTCAGTCGCATCATATTGCCCCAAATGTCAAAATGTCACTTTGCCCCACCTCCAAGGCAAATGAACTATTTCCTCCCTTCCCAATCACTGGCGTTGACCTTCCCGTTAGCACACCACTCTCGCCAGTGGAAACAGCTTCTTAGAATTTTTGTGGGTTCATCTTTGTGTCACTACTAGACAGGCTGTAGGCAGGCTGGGACCATGTGCTATTTGTGCTCACGGCCCTAGAAAGTGCTAGAAAGCCCTAGAAAGATACGTTAGAGAAAGTACTCAAAAACAGGCTTCTATTGAAGTGGGTATGAATATTAATCCCATGTTAGAAACTCGCAAGGCGACAAAGCCAGGATCCGAACCCAGGTCAGACCAGCTCCAGTGCCCCGGTCTTCCTTGGTAGAGGCTGGCCTCTCTGATGTAATCTATTTGCCAGTCCTTCTCTTATCAGCTGGTCCTTCAATGCCACCTGTGCAGTCACAGGTCGGAAGGAGACTGGGGTCCTTCCCTCACCCCTTAATCTGCAGTGCTTGGCATGTGGCCTTGGGCCTTGCAAGAGCTGGTGTTCCGACAGCTGCGGTGGGGGTGAGGCCTGGCCCAGCCCCCTCCACCTGCCTCCTGCACTATATTAGAGCCCCAGATCCGCTTCCCTTTCTTATCGCTCCAAAGCTCACCATGCTCAGGTTGCTGAGTTCCCTCCTGCTGGTGGCCCTTGGTAAGCCTCACCTTGTGCCCGCGTCTCCGTGCTATACCAGCCTGGACCCCTTGAAATATAAATCTCGCTCTATGCTCCCTGGGTGACACCCCATACCTGCCTCCGAGGAGAGAGTGTCAACTTCAACTGGGACGGGACTGTAGGGGCTCTGCTTGCTCTGGAGAAGGAACGGGGCGGGGGGGGGGGGGGCGGTGCTGAGGATGAGCCAGGTCATCGAGAAGACTGGGAGCCCAAAAGCAAGGCTCCTTGAGGGGACAATGGACAGCCTCTTAATGTAAGGTCTGGACTCTGTGGTCTGATGGCCCGAGATGGAATTTTCATTCTTCTGTTAAACAAACCACAAAGCCTCCCTTGGCCGACCATAATGGTAACAGACGGCACTTACTGAGTGCTTACTGTTCGCCAGGCAGGATGCAGAGAGGTTTCTTATATGACTTCATGTAACTCATCACAGTGTGGCGTCACAGGGGAAACTGAGCCTCAGGAGGAGCAAAGTAGCTCGTCCTGAGCAAGCGGCTAAGCTGCACTTTGTACCCAGGCAGCCTCACCTCAAACCTCCATTCCACAGCAACAGCTGCCATCTTCTTATTTTATGTTTTGAGGAAGTCTTATGTTATAGGTCAGCCTGCCTTTCACTGAATTCCTGGCAATTCTCCTGCTGCAGTCTCTCAAGTTTAGGGAACACAGGCATGGGCCAGCGTGCCATTTTTAGATTTTTGTTTTGGATTGATTGATTTGTTTGTGTGTTTGTTTATTGGGGAGTGCATGTGTGTCACGGAGCTCAAGCGGCGACCAGAGGATAATGCTCAGGGATTAGTTCTCTCTTTTGAGGTCCCAGGGATCAAAGTCAGGTCATTAGCCTGCGTAACTCTCTGAGCTATCTTGCCAGCCCTGTTTTATTTCTTTCTGGGAAAAGATTTCACTGTTAGCCCAGGCTAGCCTCAAACCCGTGGCTGTTCCCCCGGACTCAGATTCTCAATGCCGGGGTCACAGCCACTATACCCGGCCTTTTAGCTCTTGAGTTGGAGGGCTCCCTAGGTACCAGGCACAGGTCTAAGTCTTCAGTCCTTGAACTAAGGAGGCCCTGCCCTCCTCTGACTCTGGGAAGCCCTGATGTAATCTAAATGCATCAATGCTGGTTCATACACGGCTGCTGAAGTGTAGAGACAGGGGGAGGCTTGCCTGAGGTCACAAAGCCCATTTCTTTTCTTTTCCTCCTCTCCTTCTCTTCCTCCACTTCCTCCTCCTCTTCTTCTTCTTCTTCCTCCTCCTCTTCCTCTTCCTCCTCTTCTTTTTCCTCCTCCTCCTCCTCCTCCTTTCTTTTAGACAGGGTCTCTTTCTATATAATCCTGACTGATCTGGAATTCACTCTGTAGACAAGGCTGGCCTCGAACTTAGAGAATTCTGTTTGCCTCTGCCTCCCAAATGCTGGGGTTAAAGGCATGCACCACCACACGCAATTCTCCTCTTTCCTTTTGAGGACAATCTGGCTGACTGGCTTCTCTACTGTCTCCTCTAGCCTCTGGCTGTGGCCAGCCTTCCTTCAACCCCTCCAGCCGTGTTGTCAATGGTGAGGACGCTGTTCCCTACAGCTGGCCCTGGCAGGTAAGAGTGATACCAGCTGCCCTCACTTCCGCCGCAGGCTCTGGACTCCAGGGTCTGATGACATGGCAAGCCTTGACCCTGCTATTTCCTCTCTACTCCCCACTTTGACTTCAAAAGGCCCGAAACCCTTGGGCAGAGGCCTTTCTTGGAGGTTTTGACTGTTCCAACTGTAATCTTGGCTGGGACAGCTGTAATTTGACAGTGGAATCTGGGGAAAGGGTGATGTTTAAGGGGTTGGCTCAGTAACAGTGGAATTTCGGGGGCTGTGTTTAGAGGGAAGATTTTGTTTCTTGAGTTCTACAAAGGGGCCAAAGGTCTGAGAGCTGTAAAAGGGTTAGGAGCTTCATAGAGGCTCATGGGAAAGCTCAAAGGGCTAGACTCCTTGTCTAACGATAGTCATAAGCCATATGTGGCTATTTAAGTTTAATATAAATTAAGGCAGACATGGTAGTTATATGCCTGTAATTCTAGCACGCAGTTGAGGGTTGAGGCAGAAGGATCAGGCATTCAAGGCCAGCCTCAGCTACATAAAAAGTTTGAGGGCAGCCTAGGCTAAATGAAACCCTGTCTCAAAAAAACAAAGGAGGGTCTGGAGAGGGAGTTTTGTTGTTGTTCTTTGTTTTTGAGACAGGATTTCATGTTTCCAGGCTGTCTTCAAACTCGATATATAGCTGAGGATGTTATTGGCCTCCTGGCCCTCTGTTTCGACCTCCTGAGGGGTGGGGTTATAGGCATATACCGACACACCCCACCTATACTGGGCTAGGGACAGAACTCTGGGCTTCATAGATGCTAGGCAAGCACTCTCCCCACTGAGCTTCATCTCCAGCCCCACCATCTTTCATGTATTCCTTTTGTGAGACAGTCTCACACAACCACTGATCCTTCTGTTGCTACCCCCCACAAATGCTGGAATCACAGGCACACAACACCATGGTCGTTTTGTAGAAGGAGCTTTAGAAAGTCAGAATGTATGGGAAAGAGAAGGCAAGGGACTCAAGGAGAGGCGTGTTTCAGCAGACCCAAGAGGCCTTGGAAGGTCTAAAGCTCAGGAGGATGGAGGCCCGCTGGGACAGAGGGTATGGGGAGCCCTCCAGAAGCACAAAGTTTGTGGATGCTCCAGGAGGCAAAGAGTGTCTAGGACCCCAGACACATCATGAAGGCTGTGGCGGGGTGGCTTTAGCAAACCAAAATGGGATCCTAATGGAACGGCAACAGAGTCACATGAGGAGCTGCATAGGTTGTGCACCATATATTTCAGAGGGTACCATCTTTTTTCCTGTGTGAATAGCACCTTCTAGAGTCGTACAGTGCACAACCTACAAAGCCGCTAGTGGCAACCCATAGCGGTATATCCAGGCCACTCAAGCTCTTTCCTTCTTGGCCACCAGGTCTCCCTTCAGTACGAGAAGGAGGGCAGCTTCTTCCACACCTGTGGTGGCACCCTCATTGCCCCTGACTGGGTCCTGACTGCAGGCCACTGTATCTCGTGAGTTCTACCCCTTGTGTCTGTCCCTGTCCCAAGCACTGTCCCCGCATGAGTCCCGGGCAGCTGGGAGAAGACGCTCAAACTGACCTCGACTCCTCTGCAGGAATTCCCGAACCTACCAGGTGGTACTGGGCGAGTACGAACGCGGCGTGGCTGAGGGCCCCGAGCAGGTGATCCCTATCAATGCTGGAGACCTCTTTGTGCACCCCAAATGGAACCCCAACTGTGTGAGCTGTGGGTGAGTGAAGCCTCAGAGTTGGGGGGCTCAGTGACGTAAGACATAGGACAACCCGAGCACTCACTCCCAGGGACAGCTGCCAGGGCCCAGGTGGCACACACCATAGGTAGCGGCAACGACAAGAGAGCGGTGGGTTAAGACTCTGTCACATCTTGGCCAGAATCCCAGAATGAGCAGACAGTTATATCAGACCCCAGTGAAGTGACATGAGTGTCAGCTAAGCAGTCAAGATGGAGAGCAGGGGTTCTTACAGTGTGGTGCCCAGGGTGGCGGCAGCGGCATCCCCTGGGAACTGGTCAGACATGTGGGTTCTCGGACATCAGTCTAGACCATTGCACTGGGAAGCTCTGGGGTAAGAGGGCAACTGTGTCCCAGGACCTTCCAAGTGACATAGCTAGAACGTGAGGACCACAGATGACAAGGGTCGGCAGGGCTGAAGTGGTTGTGAGGCTTCCCAGAACTGTTCCGTCTTAAGAATGGACTCGGAAACCAGATGTGATAGCTTCTTTAAATTCAGCACTAGGGAGGCTGAAGCGGGTGGGGCTCTGTGAGTTATGGGCCAGCCCAGTCTACATAAGATAGCCATGGCTACACAGTGAGAGACTGTTTCAAAAACAAAACAGACTTAGGAAGAAACGGAGTGTAGCTCAGTGGCTTCACACTTGTCTAGCATATATAAGACCCTGAGTTCAAGCCCCGGCACCACAAAAAACCAATCAATAAATGGATTTGGGATCCAAGGAGCATCACATCCCCAGAGCTGAAAATCTCTGGAGTGAAGGAGGTGCATACTAGTGGGTCCATCAGGAGGATCAGGTCTCATGTGACCCCCCCTTTCCCCTAGCAATGACATCGCTCTGGTCAAGCTCTCGAGAAGCGCCCAGCTGGGAGACACAGTCCAGCTTGCCTGCCTCCCTCCTGCTGGTGACATCCTACCCAATGGAGCACCCTGCTACATCAGTGGCTGGGGCCGTCTCTCCAGTACGTGCTGACCCTTCTACCTGACCACAGACAGTGTCTGGGGCAAGTGGGGCAGAAGGTCATGGTAGGAACTAACTGTGTCCTGCCTCTGCATTCTTCTCCAGCTTCCACCTTCTCCCTGATCTTCCCAAACACAAATACATGCAGTAGAACATTTTGGGGTGTCCACTGTATGTGCCCAGTGCTGAGGATGTCACAGAACACAGAGCAAGCAAGACCCCATAGTTCCCACCAAGCTAGCAGAGCCTTGAAAGCTCCCACTCTGCGACTCCCAGATGTCTTAGGCAGTGTTCTCTGTCTCCCCAGCCAATGGACCTCTCCCAGACAAGCTGCAGCAGGCTCTGCTGCCTGTGGTGGACTACAGTCACTGCTCTAAGTGGGACTGGTGGGGCTTCTCTGTGAAGAGGACCATGGTGTGCGCTGGTGGGGATGTCCAGTCTGGCTGCAACGTGAGTTGGCTAGCCCCTGCCCGGGTGGCATGTGTACAGGGCCCAGGAATCCCTCTGCCATCTGCCCTGAGGTGGAGAGACTGTGTTGGTTTGCCTCATGCAGTCTCCAGGCCAGTGTGGGACAAAGAGAAACTCAGTTTAGTTCAGGGGTGGCACCAGGAGCCTGGATTCTAGCCCAGCCCCCACCCGGGTTGATGAGAATCCAAGTCCCTTTTTGCTCCTTTTTGTCATTACTTTTTGAGACAAGTTCTCCCATTGGAGCCTCGACATAGTAGCCTTGCATAGTAGACAAGGCTGGCCTCAAACTCATAGCAATTACCTGCCTCTTCCTCCCAAGTTCTGGGATTAAGGCTGTGAACCAGCACACCTGGCCAGTCACTGTTTTGAGACTCTGGTCTATCACTGGCTGGGCCTCAAACTCACTATGTTACCAAGAACGACCTTGAATTTCTGATCCTCCCGTCTCCACCTCTGGTGATAGTCTTATAGGTATCGCCACTATGTCCAGTTGATGCAGTAACAGGCATAGAACCCGCAGCCTGTGCATGCTAATGACTTCTCCAATTGAGCTACACCGCCAGCCTGTATCAGGTGTGGCTTGGAAACAATAAGTAAACATTCAGAATGTTCTCATTGTGTATAGCTGGCTGTTTATAGATGGCACATGTTTATCATCCCAACCCGAAAGCCTAGCACTCTGGAGGCTGAGGCAGGAGAATTGCAAGTTCAAGACAAGCCTGGGCTACAAAGTGTCTCGAACCATAAAAGCCAAACAAAAGCCCCAAATATTAAATGTGGTCCAGAGGCTCTGGAGAATTGCCTCTGCTGGGTGCCATGCTGACATCTTGATCCATTAACCCTGATGGTCTTGTAAGCCAGTGTGCCTTTGCAAACTGGTGTCCAGAGAGGCGAAGTAGTGTGAACGTTTCTTGACATCACTGAAGTTCAGAGCCCGCTCCTTACCCTCCAGACACAGCTCAGCCCTACCCCTCTCGCCGTTGCAGGGTGACTCTGGAGGACCTCTCAACTGCCCCACCGAGAATGGCACCTGGCAGGTCCATGGCGTGACTAGCTTCGTTTCTTCCTTTGGCTGCAATACCCTGAAGAAGCCCACGGTGTTCACCCGTGTCTCTGCCTTCAATGACTGGATTGAGGAGGTGAGGTGACAAAGGGGAATCCTCAGACCCCGAGAGAACTTGGGGATGTTTTATTTGGCTGCGCTTGCAGACTCTAACAGATGTTGAGAAGTGTCTCCCTGGCCCCAGTCCTTCCTAGTCATGGAGGACAGAGAGTTATGTCAGGCAATGGGCCACCTGATGGTGGACGCATGAGAAAATGGACAGTAGGGAGGAAAGGCAGTGAGACATGATGTGGACACCTGGGCTCAGTGAGGGTGCTCAGCAGACCTCATCTGAACACAGGTAGTCCAGGACAACGGCTGCTCTTCCTGAGAGCAGGGCTGGCTGTGATTTGTAGATTCATTGTGCTAAGAACCTTAGCTAATAACTCAAGTAAGAACATCTGTGAGGCAACTCCTACTATTACCTCCACCTGCCTCCGCCTTCCGAGTGCTGGGATTAAGGATGCACGTCACCACCAACCGACCTACACTTTTAACTAAATTATTGTGTTCTTGTCTGACCTTTTGCTTTTTTTTTTTTTTTTTTACAGACCATTGCCAACAACTAGAACCAAGGCTCGGCTGGCAGCGTCCTCCGGGGTCCTCTAAAGAATAAAGACCTGTCTGAAATTCCTGAGTTGACTCTCTCTGCCTTCATTGATGTAACTCTTGCCCTCTGACTCGTTTGTGAGATCTTAGGTCTGAAATGCACAGATGAGGCCAGGGCCAACCCCTCAGAGGAGAGTAAGGAAAGAACGAGCCTCAGAGAGGAGGGGGCTGCTATGGGGTGACCAGCCATGCTAGGGTATAGGACTGTGGAGGCAGAAATTGAGGAACTTTCAGGAAACCCACACAATTTGTCACCTTAAAAGTCACACCTGGGGCTGAGAATATTATCAGTGGTAGTAGTCACATAGAAATTGGTGGCATTTCAATGCAGGCATAAAAATATAAAATCTGCAGAAAATCTGGTCCTGTGGAGAATCATGGGAAAAGAGGAAAGACCAAATGTTTTCTGTCTATTGAAGGCCAGAGGAGGAGGGCTGTGGCCATTCATTCATTTGACAGACCTTCAGTCCTTGCTCCAGAGGAAGCCCCATAAGGGAAGAAAGACATGGTTCTTGTCCTGAAGTGGCTCTTGTCGGGGTCACTCATGGCTTCCTGTCAGATTCATAGCTGGGCACACACACAGAGGTGGGACAGACCACTCGAGGAGGAGAGCGCTGGCTGCAGGAAGAGGAGAATGAACACACGGAGCTCCACACCAGGCTGTCGCTCAGCTGGCTCTGGAGGTCTGGAAGGTTCTCGCTGTGCAGATAAGAGCAACATGAAAACAGCCGCAGGGTGGATTGTACTTCTCCTAAACACCGCATAAAAAGCATGGCCCGCCCAGCAGGAACTGGAGCACAGAATTCCTAGTCTTACCATGCGCCTTCCTCTAGAGTTACACTTTCTATTTTGAAAAGACCAAAAGACATAATCTGAAGAATAGCATACAAATTTGGTGGGTGTTTTCTCTCTTCAGAATGAAAAAAAAAAAAAAAAAGAGTATTTTTGCTTTGTTTTGAGAGCTGGGGACAGAACCTGGGCTCTTGTGCACGCTAGGCAAGCACTTTGCCGCTGAGCTACGTTCCTAGTCCTGCTTTGTGCTTTAAAAAATAATAGTTACAGGTCCAGAAGGAAGGCCCAGTGGTTAAGAGCGCTGGCTGTTCTTCTAGAGAACCCAGGTTGATTTCCCAGCACCCACATGGCACCTCACAACCGTTCATTACTCTAGTTCCGGGGGGTCCCATGCTCTCTTCTGGTCCCCATGGGTACCAGACATGCATGTGGTGCACAGACATACATGCAGGCAAAACATCCATACATATAGAAGATAAAAATAATAAAATAGCCAGGCAGTGGTGGCGCACACCTTTAATCCCAGCACTCGGGAGGCAGAGGCAGGCGGATCTCTGTGAGTCTGAGGCCAGGCTGGTCTGCAGAGTGAGTCCCATGATAGTCAGGACTACCAACCCTGTCTCAAAAACACCAATAATAATGATAACAACAGTAATAAAGATGGTAGTTAAAGATGGGTGAAGCCCTTGTTGTACGAGCCTGAGTTTAGATTTCCAGAACCCATACACCAGCAGGCCATCGTATAATACATAACATGTAACAGCAATCCCAGCATGCCTACCTGGTGACAAGAGGCCAAGACAGGAGAGTCCTAGAAACTCTCGGGACAGCTAGCCCGGCAGACGCAGCAGTGAACAATAGAGATTCTGCCTCCGAACAAGGTGGACCCCGGGCACACAGCTGTAATCCCAGGACTCAGGAAGCAGAATGGACTAGTTACCTTTCTACTGCTGTGATAAAACACCACGATCACAGCTACCCAGAGAAGGAAGGGCTTATTTGGGGCTAAGAGTCCTTCATTACTACGTCAGGGAGGCAGGGCAGCACCCGCAGTGGCCGGAACAGCAAGCTGAGAGCTCACGTCTTGGACTGTAGGCAGGAAGCAAGGGGCAGGGAGGAAGGTAGACCTTAAGCTCTCAGAGTCTGCCCTGAGTGACGTACTTCCTCCAGCAAAAGGGCCACACGCCTGAAGTCTCCCCAGACGGCGTCACCAACTGGGGACTGAGTGTTCAAATGCACGAGGCTGTGGGGGACATTTCTCATCCAAACCACAGTACAGAGGCAGGTGGATCTCTGTGAGTTGAAGGCCAGCCTGGTGTACATAGCAAGTTCCGGGGCAGCCAGGGCTACCCAGTTGAGACTCTTGCTTCAAACAAACAAACAAGCAACAACAACAAAGAAGAAAGTGAGGACCGACGTTCTAGCTTGTCCTCTGCTCTGTGTGCACCATGCAGACACATGACTGCACTCATCCAGGATACCCACATGCATGTACCCCCTCAGACAGACAGACAGACAGACAGAAGAGAGAGAGAGAGAATACGAGATTGATATACTTAAGGTAATTAAGGTGGAGAATCCACAGTATTCTTCCTTATTCTCCCCAGTGGCCATCATTCCTGGGGTGGGGTTGTCAATAGTCACCCATCACTGCATCTCATTTGGGGCACATAACAGAGTTACTCTTGCCTGACCCCTTAAAGAGCTTTGGCCGCATATTTTTCCTTGGCTTCCATGAAGCTTACAGAGAAGAGCAACCTGCTAGACTCTCTTTCTCTGCTGTGGCGGTTAGCGGCTGTTAGTCAGCCTAATCCCAGAGTGAAGAGGTACAGAGCAAAGCTCTGTCAACTCCTCGTGGATACATATGGACACAGTCAATAAGTAGCTGTCACAACCATTGTGGTGCTGGGCATTGTCTGTCACAGTTGCACGGACTTAACCTATCCTGACGGACAGAGCTTGGGGTTCATCTTTCTACTCCAAGCTGCTAGATTTTTAATCACACATACAAGTATCTACAATGTATTACATGGATTTGGAGTTTTCTTTTTGTGTATACATGATTGCATGAGTGTGCAATGCTTTTGTGTGTGTATGTTTGTGTATGTGTACATGTGTGTTTATGTGTGGTCATGCATGCGTGTGTGTCTGTGTGCATGTGGTCAAGCATGTGTGTCTGTGTATGTCTATGTGTGGCCGTGTGTGTGTGTGTGTGTGTGTGTGTGTGTGTGTGTGTGTCTATGTGTGTGTATGTGTGTGTGTGTGTCTGTGTATGTCTATGTGTGGCCGTGTGTGTGTGTGTGTGTGTGTGTATGTGTGTGTATGTCTATGTGTGGCCGTGTGTGTGTGTGTGTGTGTGTGTGTGTCTATGTGTGTGTATGTAGGCCAGAAGTCAACCTTGAGTGTTCTTCTTCATAAACTATCCACTTGCTGTTATTTTAATTGTTGCATTGATTTATTTCTATCCAGTGATAGGTCTGTATACATGTATGTGAACACCAGTGCCACAGCGCACATGTAGAAGTCAGAGGACAATCTTTGAAAATGTGTTTTGACTTCCAATATGTGGGTCCTAGGGATTGAATGCAGGTCATCAGGCTTGACCACAAGTGCCTTTATCTGCTGAGCCATCTCGCTGGCTGTACCTTGTTCTTTGAGACAGGGTCTCTCACTGGGACCCAGGGCTCATCAATGAGGCTAATCTGGTTACCCATTGAGCCCCAGAGATCTGCCCATCTGTGTCTTCTCAGCACTGGGATTTCAAGTGTATACCACCATACTCAGCTTTTTATGTGGGTGCTACGGACTGAACTCAGGACCTCATGCTTGCATGCCAGACATCTCACTAACTAGACCATCCCCCAGCACTAATTTTGATGACAAAAAAATACATGCATGGATTGGGTGTAGTGCTGAGCCCTATAATCAAACTGCTTGGGAGGCAAAGACAGGTGGATCAGGAGTTTAAGGCCAGCCTGGGCTACATAATAAGACTGCCTCAAAACTGACCAGCCAAAGATACAGACAGAAGCAACAACAAACCATTAGCCAACAAGAGTACAATAAATATTTTTTTTTTCATGACAGGGTTTCTCTGTTGTAACTCTGGCTGTTCTGGAACTCACTCTGTAGACTAGGCTGGTCTCGAACTCACAGAGATCCACCTGCCTCTGCCTCCCGAGTGCTGGGATTAAAGGTGTGTGCCTCCACCACCCAACTAATAAATGGTTTTTTAAAAAGCCCACTGAACTTGTTTATTTGCTGCCACATGTTGAGTGTCACTGCATTGCACACTGTTGATGGCTGCCGGTCTGCAGTGAACTCCTTGGACAACAGCACTAGCTCCCCTCCCCCACTGGTGGACATTTAGAGCATGGCCAATTTTCTGCGGTCACAAACAGTGCTTCAGCGGGTGTCCTTGGACATATCTCCAGGTGCACATGTGTGCAAACTCCCTAGGCTATATTCCCAGAACTGGAACTCCCTGGTGGGAGGGCATTTGTCAGCTCTGCCAATGACCTAATTCTTCTCCAAGATGACTGTGTCAACAATATTTCTCAACACCCCCCCCTTTTTTTCTGTTCTCATCCACTGCCCCCACACATTACAAATGGCCCCACATATTTCTTCTAAAGTCATTCCTGGGATCTCAAACCTCCCCCATAAAACTCTCTTCCAGCTCTTTAAGGGGGAAAAAAAAATCCAAAAACTGATCTGGCAAAAGCTTGCGTGAGAAGGAGGCAGGGTGAAGCTGAGGACCCGTTGGGGCAGGGAGGCTTGAGGAAGTTGTGAACCAGGTCAGACTGCCATTAATCAATCTTACTGAGTCAGACCATGGCGCCTGGCAGCATGCATCCACAGGTGTAGCCAAAGCTGACCCTCTTTCACCCAGGGGCTCAAAGGAGAGCCTTTGAATAACACCTCCCCAAGGGACTTCACAATTAAGAGCAGCCTCAGCTTGCTGAACAGTGGTCCCAGGACCTCCACCCAGCCTCAAGGGAGGCTGGGAACTGCTATGACCTGCTTCTCACCACACACCAGCAGCAGCGAGTCAGGAAATAACCTAAATCCGGCAACGGTTTGATCAACAAAATTGTGTTCTTGGTCTTTAGACTCCTAGTCTCAACAATTCAAATCTCTTAGAGTCTGTAGCATCTTAGAGTCCATGACAACTTTCTCTTTTTTTTAAAAGTCATTTGTAGTGGGACTTTGCCAAGAGTTTTTTTTGTACTGTGCAGCCTTTCTTACAGTTACATGCTGCTTGAACTTCTGGAACAGCTAAGAAGCTGTATAAAAAAGACAGTGGTGGTATATGTCTTTAATCCCAGCACTCAGGAGGCAGAGGCAGGTGGAACTCTATGAGTTCTAGGCCAGCCTGGTCTACAGAGTGAGTTTCAGGACAGCCAGAGAAACCGTGTCTCAAAAGAGGCAGTGGCAGTCGGCAGTGACAGTTAGTGGTGAGGGACAGTGGATGGGAAGGGAGGCAGCCACCAGGCTGAGACAAGGGACAGTTGGTAAGATAGATTTTAGAAGTTAGTCCAGTCCTTTCTAACCTTTTAGAGCTAGGAGGCTAAAAAAGCTCCAAGTTAAGAATCTGTCTCAATAGTAGTTGGGATAAGAGAAGCAGTTACAAGCCAGTATTGCAATGCTTGCAAATCCACAGCCCAGGCTGTGAACTTCATGTTCCTTATAAAAATCATTCAAGTCAACAATTCATCCTTTCAGTCATGAAGGAGCTGTGGAGATTTTAATGAGAATGGCCCCATAGACTCCTATATTTGAATGCTTGGTCCCCAGTTCGTGTAACTATTTGGGAAGGATCTGGAGGTGTGGCCTTGTTGGAGGAGGCATGTCACTGGGGGTGGGCTTTGAGGTTGCAAAAGGCTATACCAGGCTCAGTCTCTCTCTTTCTCTCTCTGCCTGCTGCCTGTGGGTCAGGATGTAAAGCTCTCAGCTACTGCTCCAGTGTCATGCTTGTCTGCTTCCCGCCTTGATGAACATGTAAGCAAGCCCCCAGTTGAATGCTTTATTTTATAAGCTGTCCTGGTCATGGTGTCTCTTTACCATAATAGAATAGTAGCTAAAACGGGATCCAATGATTCTGTTACTGCTCCGTCCCCCAGAACAGTAGCATTGACCACATTTTTGAGTTATTTGCTTTAGGAGAGAGATTTTTATTTTTTAATCTTCCCTTGGGTTCTTCTCTTCCACAGCTGCCGTTCTCTCGCTGCCTCTGTCCACTTCTCTGCATTTAGAAATCTTGTCAATAATTAATTCAGTGGACAGAAGCATCTGTTGATACCGTGTGTCACACATACAGGGGACAAAGAAAGCCAGCCCACACTCAGTGGAAACCCACAGTGGGACACGGATCCTGGACCCCACTGGTAGGGCTTGTAACTTGGCTAAAAGTACCAAATGTCAATAAAGTTTTCAGGGTCCAAGCCTAGAATCCTGCAAGTAGGCTCACCACCTTTGCCCAATACATCAGTTAAAGCGGTCACAGCTAAGTAAGGGCTGGAGAGATGGCTCAGCAGCTAAGGACACGGACAGCTCTTCCAGAGGATCTAGGTTCAATTCCCAGAACTTAGTAGCAGCTCACAACTGTGACTCCAGTTACAGAGAATCGAACACCCTCACACAAGACATATTATACAGGCAAGACACCCGTGCACGTGAAATAAAAATAAATAAATATATATAGGGAGAAGTAAGGGTAAAAAGAAGAGAAGGGTTTATTTAATGTGATTAATTAAAACCATAGGGAAGGTGAACAAAGGGATGAGAGGCCCAGCGACCATTCCCATCAAGTTCATCTCTTGGGTCCTGACAGGTTTAGAGAAACAAATAACCACATAGTTCTTGTCAAGGTGGCCTTGCCTATCCTTGTCTCAGCTCCAGTCTTCCTGCACGGTGGTCTGACAGGCTGTGAGAACTGTGTGAAATCTTCTGGGAGACACATGCTTCCTCAGGCTGGCACCAGGCTTCAGCCCTTTCTTTTTTCAAGCATAAGACTCCTGGGGAATTGCAATTCCTGGGACCACTGCTTCACACTCTGATAGCCAAAGGGAGGGGCAGAGATGTCTCTCTTTAGAACGTCTTCACTCCTGCCAGGATGGTTATATAACAGACATCCACTGTGTTGTGGTGTTCAAGGAGCTGGGGCCCCAAGGGGGTGAGGTCATTGGACTTTTCCTCAGAGGCTTTTACATGCAGATGCTTGAGACATC
This sequence comes from Cricetomys ansorgei, assembly GCA_026225945.1. Classification (NCBI taxonomy): domain Eukaryota; kingdom Metazoa; phylum Chordata; class Mammalia; order Rodentia; family Nesomyidae; genus Cricetomys; species Cricetomys ansorgei. Next base: position 818,284 of record JAMJFZ010004114.1, read on the forward strand.
ATGGGATTCCCATCAACTGTGTATCTGCTAAGCCTCACTTTGGTGGAGCGGGGTGGGGGGGGCATAGCTTTGGTGGAAGAGGGCTTGTAGAGTCAGCAAGGCCCCGGGTTCAATTCCCAGCACTACCAAAGAAAGAGAAGAGAAAACCCTTTTAATGTCAAACCTTCGTTTTCCAAATGCGCCAAATGCGCCAAAAACTCTGTTGGTAATCGCAGCCTTGAGGTCAGAACAGCCTCTTCTTGTCAGTGTGCTGGAGCCAGATCCCACAGAGCAGCAGCCTAGATTCCCGACCCAGGTGCAAAGTTTCAGAAAAGAGTTTTTGAACACAACAGTCTATATTTATCTTAACTGTGTGTCCAAGGAAACAGCACCATGAGTCCAATTTTTAGCTCAAACCAGATGTTAACCCCTTTCATACAGCTGGGTTTGCTGAAGCCTAGCCAGTCTTGCTCCCTTTCAACTTCTCGATTCCACTCACCCCCAAACCCTGGGAGAACCCCACTTTGTCCTTTGGCAACTTTGTTTTATGCTGTCTCCCTCACTGCACCGAGTAACCAACTCTAACGGTGTTGAACTACAGCTGTGTCCCTGGTGCGCTCACCACATGGGCTTTAGCATCAAATCCAAGTCCTCTCCGTCCCCTGGCTCAGGGATTTGGCAGATATTCGCATAGCCTGTGTTGGAGCTTTAAGTGTTGGGGACACAGCAGGGCCCGGGTCACACACCTGCAGTTCCAGCTGAACACTTGAGAGCGTTATGTCAGACACCGGGGCAGAAGAGGATCACTCGGACTCACTGGAGTGCACAGTCCAACCGCGGCGGGAAGATCATGAGTTCAATGCCAACCAGGGAAGCTTAGTTGATCCTTGTCTCAGCCAGTAAAGGTGCTTCTGCCACCACACCTGATGACCTGAGTTTGGTTTACAAGGGTCATGCGGTGGAAGGAGAGAACCGACTCCTGTCCTCGCGTGAGCACTTTGGCCCAGAAATGAGTGTTTGCACACGCACGCATCAAGAATGTAAATAAATAGATGTGATTTTAAAAACTAAAGGAGGCAAGGAAAAGAGAATGAGAGTGAGAGAGAGAGAGATTGAACAGGGAACAGCACAGGAGTAGAGGGAGCACTTGCACGCGTGAGGCTCTAAGTTCAGTCCCAGTATCACCACGCGTGTGACGGAGACACAGTAGTGATAAGAAACCGGACAGGGTCCCCGGTTTCACGGACCCTTTCTGGAAGGAATGAATAAGATAAAAATGAAGAGGTATTCATCCTTCTCTCACACTCTCTCTTCAAAGAGTTTTTTAATTAAAAAATTATTTTTTATCCCAGGTATGCATTTTGCCTGTGCACATATATGTATGTACACCACGTGCACTCAGTACCTGAGTGGGGCAGAAGACGGCATTGGATCCTCCTGGAATTGGAATTATGGATGGTTGTGAGCCACCGTATGGGTGCTGGGAACCAAACCCAGGTCCTCTAAAAGAGCAGCAAGTGCTTTTTTACCCTTGAGCCATCTCTCCAGATCTCCCTTAATTGCAAGGATACATGACATTAGCTGATTATGCCTTTGTTCCAACATTCTAGAATATACTTCTATGTAGAAAAGGACTTCCTGTTCCTAGTACCCTGCCAACTCCTAGCCACCTCCCACTTCCTCTTTCAGCCATCTATACATATGTAAGAGCAAATGTCATGCTTTAAATTTTAATTACTCAGCCTAAGTAATTTCATGGAACAAGGACATAACTTCCTGGAATGCTAATTGGGGCTGTTCAAGTGAGATAGTCCTGAATCTCTCTTGCCCAAGGACACAACCTCTTGGATTGTTGGGTAGGGAGTGTCTAGATCCCAAGTTGACCCTATTGCACCAGATGTGCTCCAAATGCACCAGATATGCTTGGTCACTTGTAGGCAGGAGGTAACCCAGACAGAAGTACATCAGGATAGATGCTTGCCACTGATTGGACCTGGTGGGAGGTACATAGCCTTATGGGTTCTGCCTTTTTAAGTACCTGTGCCACATGACTGGGGGCCATTCAGTGGGAGCTCTGGAAGTGACAGGTTTACTACATGAGTAGCTTAGAATGGGCCTGGTCAGAGTCCATCTTCCTGGCCAGTATTTTTAATTAAAGCTTGCTTGCTTCAAATTGGGCTCAATTGTGGAGGTCTTATTCTCAACCGGATGTGGAATTTACACATAGTTTGTCTAAACATAGTTCATAGGCTAAGAGGTTACTATGTCACTAGGTGGCATTATCTCATGGACCTACCGTGGCATAGGTGGTCTATCATGAACCAAAACCTCACCAGGCAGCTGGTGGCTATCATTAGGATGTAAAGGGGCTGGATGGTGCACTCCTGGGCAGGTGGGGATGGTGAAGGCTGCATGAGAGAGGCTACATTTGAGCTGGAACCTGGGTGAACAGGTCTCAGGAAAGGGAACCACACTCAGGGACCAGCTGAAGAGTTCTTCAGGTTTGCAAAATCACAAGAAGGTCAGAGTGCCTGGAGAGGATGAGTGAACAGGAGAATGGGGCTCCGTACACAGTGCAAATCTTACCTTGAGTGATAGTCATTTTATACAGACCCCAGTATATATACTTTCATATACATATATATGTATATATATACACACACGTGGATATATACATTATAATATATATTACATAATATATATGTTAATATAATATATATACATTAGACATATATGTATGTATATATGTACGTATATATGTACACATACACATATATGTATGTATATATATACATGTCTAAACCAACAAAATCAGGACTGCTCTTTAATGCAAAGTGTGTCTCTTCTCATCCCCACAGTGTACTGAAGCATTCCAGAGAGACTGTTGAAGTCCAGGATCTAGCCCACCGTCTCAATTTGCACACAGAGAAACCAGGCAGAAGGTGGACGCATGTTGTAGAGGTGAGTGGGAAAGGGCCCACTGTTGTTCTCATAGTGGAACAGGGCCAGAGAGAGATTTAACTCTTTTTCAGATTTTTTTGTTTTCTTTTGTTTTAAGATAAGGTCTCATCATGTAGCCCAGGCTAACCTCAAATTCATGATCCTGTTTCAGCCTCCTGAGTGCTGGCACACACTACAGATCCCCCTTGGAACCACTATAGAGTACCCAACCAGGGTTTACAGATTGGTAATAGCAACATTGGCTCTGGGGCACTCTAGTCCAGGAAACCGGGTCCCTAATGTCCCTTTGTATTCTCTAGTTCAGTCCATTTAGATGGGTCAGTTGGAAGAGAACAGAAATGAGCCAACTGAATGCTGTCTTAACCACTGAGCCACCTCTCCAGCCCCTTGAATGCTGTCTTGTAACCAGAGCCCTTCCCCTTCTGCGAAAAGGGCAAAGCAGGCAGGCTGCTTTGGTTGGTATCTCTGCACTTCCTGTTACTGGCTTCTGAGCCTTCTAACTTGCATTCCTCATCTTAGACCAGATCCGTAAGGCTTTAAGACTTCAGTACTTACTCATCAGGTGATGGGGCTTAGTCCAGTGGCATTTGGAAGTGTTGGGGAAGAGATACACAGGGACAGGATTTAGCCTCCTACAGAGTTCTCCTCTGAACAGACAGTGCCACCCCCAATGCACAATACACTCACTGCTGTCTGGGTACACTGAGGAAAGAATCTCCTAGCTAGCTTTAGCTGTCTACTTGACACAGCCCAGGGTAACCTGAGGGAGTCTCAATTGGGGGATTGCCTGGAACAGACTGCTCTATGGGCATATCTATGAGGTATTTTCTTAACTGCTAATTGATACATGTATATATATCTCTCCCTGTAGCAGTGCTATCACTAAGAAGGTGGACCCGAGCTGTATAAGCTAAGAGCATTAGCTGCTCTTGCAGACAATCTGGCCTAGATTCTCAGCACCCAAATGGCGTCTCATAACTGTAAATCCAGTTCCGTGGGATTCACTCACTGCCTGTCTTCTGGCCTCCATTGGCATCAGGCACGTATGTGGTGCACAGACAAACAAGCAGGCAAAGCACTCATACACATAAAATTTTAGAATAAAACAAAAAACAAAAAAATCAAGCAAGCAAGAGGGCAAACCAGTACTGGAAAAGAATATTCGTGGAGCTGCACCAAAAACCACCCAAACAAAATAAAGGAACTTAGTAAAACAATTCTTTTTTTTTTTGTTTTTTGTTTTTTGAAGACAGGGTTTCTCTGTGTGGCCCTGGCTGTCTTGTAACAGACCAGGCTAGTCTCGTACTCACAGATCCGCCTGCCTCTGCCTCCCAAATTCTGGGATTGTTAGTGCCGGCTAACAATTTCCTTTAGTAAAAAGTCTACGCCAAGTCCCAAACTAGGCTAGCAAACATACCGGGACAGAAGTTCACTTAGCTTTTATTTTAAGGCAGGTGATGCGAGCTGGACCTCACAGTCTCATCTGATTGGCTAATTCATAATCAACGCGAAGGAAAGGGCAGAGTGGTCGGCTGTTCTGGGTCACGGAATTTTGGGAATGCGGTAGAACTTTTGCAAAAAAAAAAAAAAGTTTTACTAGGTGGAGGAGATAAGATTTGAGTTCCTTTGCAAGAATGTTTAACAAGGTGTGAGAGATTTGTGAAATACTGGCCCTTGGTAGGCTAGCCACCTTTGATCAAAACAAAACAAAAAAACATTTCTCAGACCAGCAAGCAGCGTTCTTCCCTTGATTCCTGCTCTGAGCTCCTGCCCTGCCTTCCTCGGATGGTGGACTGTAACTTGGAAACTGAAATAAACCGTTTTCCCTCCAAGTCGCTTCGGGTCAGTGTTTATGACAGCAACAGAAAGCAAAGTAGGACACAGGGCTTATCCAATAGGCTGCGCCAAGCCTCGTCTGGAGTGACCCCACCCAGGGTGGAACGGCACACTGACCCTTTCTGTCTTTCTTGAGTGGCACAGGGGCCCCAGGGTGTGGCCTCGCGGAGCATCTGAATTCCTGCTCATCTCTTCCCACTCTGCCACTGGGTCAACAGGAGCGGAGGAAAACGAAGCCCTTCTCCCGGGAGAGGAGGGCTCTTATTACCAGGACAGAGCTCCACGAAGGAGCAAGAAGAGAGGAGTTAAAACCATAGAGTCGCGCAGCACTGCCGCAGCCTAGAGCGACGTAGAGCGCAACTCTAGTCCCGCCGCTGACTTCCGCTTCCGGCGACGAAACGGAAGTTCTGCGATAGAGAGCTAGTGTTCCTTTTCCCGGCTCAGTTGTAGGTTGTGGTCTCGTGCTCCTGGCCCTGGTTCACCAGTACTGCGACGTGGCCACTGCGGAGGCAGATGCTCCGCTCCTTCTGTCTCCTTCCTCCGCGCTCCAGGCCTGGGCGAGTGGGGAGGCCCTGGTGCCGCCTTGACCTCTCCGGGACGGAAGTCCACTTCCGCTTCGCCTGGGCGGCTCCCTGTTCTCTCGCCACGCCGGGCGTGTTTTACTGAATTGAAACCTCACACCACCTCCTAGCTTTGAACCCTTGAGCAGGTCCTTCTCTGCCAGTCTATTGTGTGTCCTTGAGTGTGTATGATGGGGTATCTGAGGGCGGTCAGAGGACCACCGAGAGCAGGGCGTGGTGGCCACGCCTGTCATCCCAGTACTCTAGAGGCAGAGGCAGGAGGATTGCTGCAAGTTAGAGGCTAGCCTGAGCTACATAGCGAGTTCCAGGCCAGCCAGGGCTATTTAGCAGGACCTATATGAAAAGAAAAAAAAAGTAAATTATAACTTTGGGTTAGAACGAGGATTGACTGGAGGAATGCTCAAATCCAGCAACTGTTAATGCAGACAGCGAGGCTTGCCGTTGTTTTAAGTAAGAGCTGAGGTTGAGGGTAGTGTTAAAGAGGGTGGATGGAACGTGTTCTGGGCAATGGAACAGGAAAAAAAGCATGCTGTGGAGTTTTGACCTGGCAAGGAGAGCTTTGTGCTGTGCTGGGCAAGGTGGTTTCTTGAAACAGATAGCGTTTTTAAGGGGTCAGTTGTGAAACTGGTCATCTCTCAGAAATTACCTTGAAAACTAGCCTCCTGATAATTGAAAGATTATTTCTAGATGCCAGTGTTTGTGAAGATCTTAGGCACTTAGAATTAGTGAAAGGGTGCTTTCCTAAGTGGGTTTGGGCTTTTCTCAGAAAGGTTTTGGCAGGAGGGGAAAACCTGAAAAGTATCTCCCTCTTGGCTTTTTGCGAAAGTGAGATATTTTAAATAATAAACCATAAAGATACACAGTGAAGATATTTCCCTTCTCAATCCTGTGTTCAGAAAAGTACAATTAACTTAATAACTTCCAGGTGTGGTTTGTGGTTGTGATATCTATATCTACAATCTAGATAGATATGCTACTGTGTATTTTTAATTTCCTCAGATGGTTTTTGTATAAACTGACGTCATGACCACTCCATGGTATGGTTAAGGGAAAGGTTTTTATATATTATCGAACAGACAGAAGCCCGTGAAAGAGTCCAGAGAGAGAAGAAAAACAGACTGAACATGGCCTGAAGACCGAACATGTTCAGAGCTATCGGATAGAGAAGGGAGAACTGCAGCAATAGAGAACAGAGAAAACAGTGGGAGACTAGAGCAGAGCAGAAAAAGAGGGAAAGAACATGAGCATATCAGAAGAGCAGGGTTGTGGGAGCGGAGCCTGTGAGCTGGAGCCAGTTTAAGGTAGAGGAGCAGGTAAGGAGAGCTAGGATGCTAGCGTGGACTTTGAAATGTGTAACAGGTGCTGTGACACTGAGAGAGCCAGCATGAGCTTTGCGAGACTAGTAGGCACCACAGGGAGCCATATGTCCCTTCTGCCAGAGGTGAGGGAAATGACTACTTCTGGTAGATGGGAACCAGTTTCACAAGTTCCTGAGGAATGCTGGGCTGGCTTCTATCTAACCACCAGAGATCCTCTATAGACCAGGTTGAGTTCATTGCTCGCTGTTTGGACTGCCATGGGGATTTGGGAAATTGGAGTTTCCTTTGGACCTGACAGTTTAATACAACTGAAATCTGTACCTGTTATTGTTGTGATATATTGTGGGTGACTTAGCACTCGAGGGCTTTACTTTATTCCTTGCAAGGCTGCATAGTTAGTATTTCACTGGAGAAGTGACAATACTTTAATCATTTACCAGTTGATGGCCTCTTAGATTGTACCCAAGGATTTTTTTCCTACCAATTTCATTCAGCCTTTTTTTTTTTTTTTTTAACACTAAATAGTTTTTATCTAAAGTCCCTGTGGTTCTGTTTTGTGTATCTTGTGACTACATCAGAATGTCAGATCCTAGACTCTTTGTAAAGAAAGAGGTTTATTTACCTCACAGGTTTGGAGGTTTAAGGGTACAGTACTGCTATAGGCTGAGCTCTGGGTGACATTACAATGATGGAAGCTCTGAGGAGAACATATGAGGAGACAGGAAAGCCAGAGAGGCACCAGTTTGCAGTTTTATAACTGCAGGCAGGGATATGGCTCAGTTGGTAGAGTGATTATCTAGCTCTCAGTAGGAGGTTTTAGCCTTGATGCTACATAAAGTGGATGTGGTAGCCCCGTTGTAATCCTAGCACTTGGGGAAGGGGCAGAGAATTCTAGGTCATCTTCTGATACAAAGAGAGTGAGGCCAGCTTGAGCTACAGACCCCAAGACAGTTTGAAAAATTAACTACTTGTAAGATAGTATTAATCCTTCCTAAGAGTACGCCCCTTCCACCTAATTGTCTGCCAGGCCCTACCCATTATGCTACTTTTTTTATTTAAAGACCTCCTCATGTGGCCCAGGCTGCCCTCAACTTGGTATGAAGTGGAGACTAACCTGGAACTTTTGATCCTCCTGCCTCTACCACTGTCTGATTGCTGGGATTAAAAAAATAACACCAATCCATCTGGCTAGGTCTCATCACCTCCTAACGTCACTGGGAACCAAGTTCCCAACACATGACCCTTCAGTGTAAAACCACCTTTTAAAAAATATTTATTCTTTATTATTTTTATTTATGTGCATATGTATACACACACACACACACACACACACACACACACTAATGCTGATGCCCTTGGAGGCTAGAAGCATCAGGTATCCCTGGAGCTGGAGGAAAATCTCTTTAGCCCCATTGACCATTTCTAAACTAGCAGTGCCCACAGACTGGTGAGACAGCTCAGTGGGTGAGGGCACTTGCTGCCAGGCCTGATGAAGTGAGTTCAGTCCCTGAAACTTACACGATAGAAGAGATAATAAATGTAATCCAGAAGAACTAGCACTGCCAAGTTACAGAGCATTCTGCCTTTGCCTCTTTCATCTGGATTAGTCATAACTTTTGGGAGGGGTGAGCCCACCCTGCTGAGCGAACAAAAGCTCAGATAATAACTGGCATGCAGTTTCAAGAGTATCCAAACTACAGGGACTAGAATCAATTCAAGCTCTAGAAAATGGGTCAGGGAAACTTGAGAGCAGCTTAGTGCTGAGAACTGGTTGGTGTGGGCTAGATCAATGTTTCAGCCATTAACAGCATGTACTGCTCTTGCAGAGGACCTGAGTTCAGTTCCCATTATTCCTGTCAGGCACCCATGTTTAACTCCAGCTCCAGGGGATCTGAGGTCTCTGGCCTCTGAAGGCCTGTGTGTGCTCATGTATACACACACACACATTTTTTAAAATGTTAATGCAGGACAGGTAATGAATAGTGGTGATTGTGATGGTTAGTGTTAAAGGTCATCGTGATAGAATCTAGGGTCTCCTGGGAGATGGGTCTCTGCGGGTGCTTGTGGGGATTATCTTCATTGCCTTAATAGAGATGGGAAGGCCTGCCCAATCTGGGCAGCACCATTCTCTGTCTGGGATTCTGGGCAGCATGCATTCATTATTCTGTTTCTGATTGTGAGTAGGATGTGACCAGCTGCTTCAAGCTCCTGCAGCTTTGACTTACACACAGTGATGGACATGAACTCGAACCATGAGCCAGAACATGATTCTCCTTTAAGTTGCCTTTGTCAGATTTTTGTTTCTGTTTTTTTAAGGCAGGGCTTTTCTGTTGTAACTCTGGCTGTCCTGGAACTCACTCTGTAGACCAGGCTGGCCTCAAACTGTCTGGCTAGTCAGAATATTTTTAAAAACTTTTATGTGTATAAGTGTTTTGCCCACATGTGTATATGTGCACCATGCATGTCTAGTACACACAGAAGAGGGTGTTGGATCCCTTGAGACTGGAGTTACTCAAGTTTGTGTGAGTCACCATGTAGGTTCTGGGAATTGAACCTGGGTCCTCTGTAAGAGCAATAAATGCTCTTAACCACTGAGCCATCTCTCCAGCCTTTACCAGAATATTTTACCACATGGAGCTGGAGAGATGTCTCTGGGTTAAAAGCACTGACTGCTTTCCCAGAGGACCCAGATTAAATTCCTAGAACCTACATAGTTGCTAATAACCATCTATAACTCCAGTTCTAAGGGATCAGGGATTGGATGCCTTTTTCTGGCTTCCATGGGTACTGGGCATGTACTGTGGTGTACATACATGTAGGCAAAACAACCACACACATGAAAATAAATATTTATTGATATAGTTTCTCTGTGTAGCCCTGGCTGTCCTGTAACTCAGCCTGTAGACCAGGCTGGCCTCAAACTCAGAGATCCTTCTGCCTCTGCCTCCTGAGTGTTGGAATTAAAGGTGTGTCCCACCATGTCCCACTCTAAAAAAAAATTTCATCACAGAGAAACTGTGATAATGAGACAAAGTCTCATTGTGTAGTCCTGCCTGGCCTGGAGTTCATATGAAGACCAGACTGTCTTGAAACTCACAGAGATCCACCTGAGATTATCATGCTTTCCTGGCCAGTTTGTTTTTGACACAGAGTCCCCAGTAGTACACAGACCGGCACGTGTAGCAGAGGGATGACCTTGAACTCCTGTCTCTGCCTCCCGAAGGCCAGGGCCATCAGTGTGGGCCACTAGGCCTGGCAAGTGTTGGCGACTTTTGACTGTGTCAGTTGTTGTCTAGGAAACAGATCTGAGCAACTGTCTGAGGGAGAAGGAATTTTAAATGCCAGCATTCCTGCTATGAAGCTTAGGAAGTGGGTAGTTCACTGGGGGCTTGTTAATGAAAGAGATGATTTGAAAACCAGCGTCAGTATAGAGGCTATGCTTTGTAAAACGTGTGTGTGTGTGTGTGTGTGTGTGTGCGCGCGCACACACACACACCTTATGAGGGCGCCACAGTCTATTGTGGAAATCACAGGACGTATTGTGGGAGTTCTCTCCTTCTACGATGTGGGTCCAAGGCTTGGTGGCAGAACACCTTTACTTCTGAAACATCTTGACGCCTCTATGGCTGCAGTTTGTTTCTTTTTAACTCTTGCTGCCCTTTCATCAGAAAGGAGCTGGAGAGTAGTTAAAACAGCAACAAAGAACAGCCAAGTAGATATAATGGACAGAGCACTTTCCCCACTTAGCTCCTTTTCATCACATTACGGCAGAACTGGCCAACAGTGTTCCCTAAAAATGGTGGGAGGAAGGAGACCCGAGCGAAGCTGCGTTAACTGAGCGCTTGCCTAGTACAGGAAGTCCCAGGTTCCAGTGGAGCTAGAAGCAGGATCAGAGTTCAAGATCAGGGTGGAGAGTTGGTGAGAGTTAAGAGAGTTCCCAGCACCCATATCCTGCAGCTCACAACTGTCTGAAACCCTAGCTCCAGGGGATGTGACACCCTCTTCTGGCCGCTTTGGGTACTCGCATGGATTTGTGCACCTGTTCACACACACATGCACACAAATAAGTTTTTTTTTAATAAATCTTAAAAATATATACAAAAGGCTGAAGAGATGGCCCAGTGATTAGGAGCACTTACTGCTCTAAAAAGACTAGAGGAAGAAAACTCATTATTTTAATAATTTTTAAAAAGTGATTTTTTTTTTTAATGTGCATTGTTTTGCCTGCATGTATGTCTGGGTAAGGCTGTTGTATCCCATGGAACTGGAGTTACAGACACTTGTGAGCTGCCACCTGGGTGCTGGGAATTGAACCCTGGTCCTCTAGAAAAGTAGCCAGGGTTTTTAACCAGTGAGCCGTCTCCCCAGTCTCCCACCCCTTTTTAGGTTTTTTGAGACAGGGTTTCTCTGTTGTAATTCTGGCTGTCCTGGAACTCACTCTGTAGGCTGGTTTCCTCGAACTCACAGAGATCCCCCTGCCTCTGCCTCCCAAGTAATGAGATTAAAGGTGTGTGCCTCCATGCCTAGCTTTGAGTTTGATACTTCTATCTATGTACTTTTTCTCTTTCCCTTCTTAACCTACTGTTAAGTATAGTTTAGTGGGAGGGAGAAATAGATGAAGTTTGCTAGCAAGGGCATAATTCTTAAGCCAGGCACAGTGGCAAAGCTTGAAATCCTAGCATTGGGAGCTAGAGCAGGAGATTCAGGAGTTCAAGGGCAGCCTGGGCTCTATGAGTCCCTGGCTATAAGCAAACAAAAAAGGTCAGCAGTCTTTATCCTTTCCCCTTTAAGAATCTCCAGCTCTCATTTTTGTAAGCCATTAACACATTTTCCCAACTGCCTGTATTGATCCAACAAGCAGAAGAACAAAAATAGACCTTGTAGTAGCTCTATGAATAAACCTGGTTAAGTTTGGGGTGCAGATCCATGCGAGTAGGGTGGCTTAGCAGCCTTTGTGGGCTGCTTTTGCTGACCTTGACTTTTCTCTGTGCTTAGGAATCTGAAACACATACCCCCACTCCTGCCCCAGTTCTGGGATAAAGACTGAAGGAATAAGAGCAGTCCAGATGGTCAAATAAGGTCATGGCCAAATGACAAGGTAGCTGAAGAGCCAGAAGTCATTCTAATGCTGGCTTCCCAGGTCCAGATTTCACCTGAGAGCCTTGATGAAGACTGCTGAGGACCCTGAGACCATGATAATGAAGTCCTCCCATCCCCCAGCCTCTGGAAGTCCCACCGTGGTTCTGCCGCTGGGCCTGTCCTAGGACTGTCCTTAGACGTCTCCAGTAACTCACCAGACAGTGGCTGAGACCTGATAGCTGCTCAGAGGAGCAGATAGTGGCGCAGGCAGCTTATAGGCTACTCTGTCCCAGAGCTCAGGTGGGCCAAGATGTCAGTCTGGAGTCAGAATCCCTGACAAAAGCTTGTTTCAGCTTGCTCTGCCTCTGCTCAAGAGAGGTACATCAAAGGCTCGCTTGACGCAAGGCCCTACTGCAGGCGTGAGATCCGAGCCTCTGGCTTCTTGGACTTGGCTTTGAAGGTTGAGATAAAAACCTACCACGCTGTGACTGTGCTTCTTTTTGGCAAAGGAAGCTGTTTCCTCGGACTGAATGCTGGGAGTCTCTTTGCCCTCCTGTTAGGACCATGAGCCTGCTGCTCAGGTCTGTCCCACAAGGATGGTTTTTACTTATTTATTTACTTATTTTCTAGATGACTCCTTTTAATTTGGAGTTCATGATTTTCAATTAGGTGGCATGAACAGAACCTTCTGTAATACCACCAGTAAGTAGCTCATTTTGAGTGCCCCAGAAATACTAAGCCCCCATTCATCTCTCCCTCCCTCTGGCTCTCTCTGTGTATGTGTGTGTTTGAAAAGGTCTCTCTCACTGTGTAACCCTATCTGGCCCGGAACATACAATGTAAACTAGGCTAGCCTCAAACTTTCAGGTCTCCTCCTGTGTCTCTCTCCCAAGGCTCTTCATAAACAATAACCTACTGGGCACTGGTGGCTCATACTTGAATCCCAATTTTATAGAGGCAGAGACAGGAGGTGGCAGAGACAGGCAATTTCAAGGTCAACCAGGGCTATACAACAAAACCCTGCCTCAAGCAAAAAACAAAAACTGCCACGTGGCAACAGATCAATTTAGTTCTTAGGAATCTGCCTTTGAGGAAAGAGGATGAGAGCTCAGGAAACAGGAGCCCTGGTGGCTACTCTCTGGCTGGCCAACGGGAACAGTCCTGGCCTTTGTTTTTAAAACTAGGGGCAGTTAAATTGCATGGAGTGAGAAGGGAGTAAAGCAGGGTCACCAGAGGTAAGCCAGCCTAGGTAGAGCCATGTCTCACTGCTCTTGTTGCATTTCCAACCCCTTTGTTCTGCTTGTCTTCCTGTTGGGGAACTGGCTCCGAAGCCAGCCTCCCCACCCTGTCCTGCCCTTCCCACAGTGCTGGTCAGCTTTGCCTTCCTGCATGTGGACTGCTCTTAAGCCAGCAGCTGACTGCAGTGGCTGTGGCTGTGCCTGGCAAAGTAGAGAGTAGATGCTTCCCCAGCTTAACCCACTCTGGAGAGGCCTTTCTGTCCCAGTGGCCTCCATGACTTTTGGACCTGAAGATCTGCTGCAAGCTTGGTACCACTCCAGGCTGGCTTTTGCTTGGGAGTAAGGTAGCATTGGTCCTGCCGATGTCTGTGCAGGACTCCCGTGCCTCCAGAACTGCTCTCGGCACTAGAATATAGACACTCAGCATCTTGGTTTCTGCTCCTGTGGTTATGATAAAAGTCTCTGACTTAAGGACCTAAGAGGGCTTTCAATGTCACTCACCAGTGCACACGCACCAAGCTCAATGGCCTGGACTCACATGATGGAAGGAGAGACTTGAAAATTGTCCTCTATCCCCTACACGAGCACCATGGTACAAGTGTGCACAGATATAAATGAGTAAATAAATGTATAAAAAAGATTGAAAGCAACTTAAGGGAGAAAGGATGTTTTAGTTAGCTCACTGTCCAAAGTTCAGTCCGTCGTGGTGGGGAAGTCAAGGCAGCAAGAAGATGAAGCAGTTGCTCACATCACGGCCACCACCAGGAAATCCAAGAGGGATGGATGCACGCTGCCCAGCTCAATATCTGGATCGTATACAGTCCAGGATCCCCTGCATGGGCAGCACCCTGCCCACTGTTAAGATGGGTCTTCCCACGTTAATTAACCTGATCAAGATAAACCCCTATAGGCATCTCCGAAGCTGACTCTGATCTAGATGATCCTTCATGGTTGTGTTAAGAGGATGCTGAGAGGCTTCCATACAAAATTCCAGATCCTGTCAGGTTGATAACTAGCCACCAGAAAACCCAATTTTAAGGAAGTAAGTAGTTTTGAGGAGAAAGGAAACATTCAGATAGTGTGTGGAAATTTCCCCCTCCTCCTCCTCCTCCTCCTCCTCCTCCTCCTCTTTTTCTTCCTCTTAAATTTTGAGACGGTTTCATGTAGCCCATGCTGGCCTTGAAATCACCATGTAGCCCAAGATGACCTTGTACTGCTGATCTTCTTGTCTCCACCTGCCAAGTGCTAGGATTTCAGGCGTGAGCCTTCACCCCCACTCTGTTTCCTGTTTTCAAACAAATCTTAAAATCAGAAGAGAAGGCATAACCAAGTTGGGAAGTGACTTCTTTTTAAATAGGCCTTTAGTGGATCACAGGAGGGCAGGCACTTCTTGGGCAAAGGCACGGGAGTGCACAGGCTTAGTGTCTGGGAATAGGGCCATTTCTCAAGTCAGTATAAAGACTCCAACTCTAAAGAACCCTAAAAACTTGTAGTCTTAAACTTAGTGGGGAAGGAGAACAATCTAGAAGAAATACTCGTATACTTTGTTTCTAAAAATGTCTCATGTGGATGAAAGCTGTTCTTACTTAGTGACTGTGGGTAAAAACCAGTGTGGGGGTCACATGTCATCCTCACAATTGGCTGGTACCCTGGAAAGCAATCTTCTGGGAAGCGCCTTCCTGAGCACTAGTTGAGGGAGGAGTCACAGGACCTTCAGGAGGTCCACTGTGAGGGGCCCGGGAATGTGAGCCCAGGTGGGCAGGTGGCTGGAACAGAGGCATCGTGGGTGATCACTTCTGCGGGCAGCTCAGCACAAGCTTGACAATGGCTTGAGTATTTCAGTTCACATTCTCTTCCCACCCACTGCCATACATGGAGTAGACATTTCTCCTCCCTTTGCCTCCTCCAGGATTTGCCAGCTTACTACTGTTCATTTATTCTCTCTCTCTCTCTTTCTTTGTTTCTTTTTTTTCTATCTTTCTTCTTTCTAATAGCTGGAATTTCACTATGATGCTCATACTAGCAACTAGCTCCTAAGATTGAGTGATCTTCCTGTCCCTGCCTCTGGCGTAACTGGGACTATAGCTTGTGCTATCATGCTAAGATTTCTTTGTGTGTGTGTGTGTGTGTGTGTGTGTGTGTCTTTGTGTGTGTGTGCGCGTGCACATGTGCGCATGTGCTCTATGGCTTCTGCAGGTTAGAGAGGACAACCTTTGTGCGAATCTTATTTGAGGCAGAATCTCTTATTGCTTTCTGCTCTATATGACAGGTAGCAGGCAGGAGAAGTTCCAGGGATTTGCCTGCTTCCTGCTCCCACCTTGCCATGAGATGACAGGATTTATGGATATGTATTACTGTTTCTGCCTTTACCTGGGAGCCGGGGATCCAAGCTCAGGTGCTCACGCTTGCTCAAAGCACTTTACCCAATGAGCCCTCTTCCAAGCCCACTTTTTTATCTTTGATTTTTATTTATGATTAGTGTGTGTATGTGAATGAGCACATGCATGATATTTATGGGAGGCACGTGTGCCAAGATCAGAGGGGCAACTCTGTTGATTCTCCTGTCACCTCTACATGGGCTCCAGGGCTTGACCTTAGGCCACAGGTTTGTGTGACAAGCACCTTTCTTCACTGAGACACTTTGCTGACCCCCTCATTTTTTTTTTTTTTTTTTTGAGACAAGGTGTCATAGAGCCTAGAGTGGTCTTGAACTTCTGTATAGCCAAGGACGACCCTGAACTCCTGATCCTCCTGCCTTGTCCTAGGATATCAGGTATCACCGGTGACTCCAAATTTCTTTTTCTTTTCTCTCCTCTTTCTCTTTCCTTTTTTCTTTTGGCTGGCACTCCTTCTGTGATGCAGGCTGGCTTAGAACTCATGACCCTGTCTCAGCCTCCGAAGTGCTAGGATCACAGGTGTGTCTTGCCATGCCTGGCTCCCTCTCTTCCTTTCTGGTCATTGACTCCTAGATCTCTTGCATGCTAGGCAAGCACTGTGCTTTTGAGTTACGCCCAGCTTTTATTATTGCTATTCAAAATTTATTTTATGTGTATTCACGTCTTGCCTACATATGTGCACTACACGTGTGCGCGATCCCCTCGGAAGCCAGATGCGGAGTCTGATTCCTGGAACTGGAGCTACAGGTTACAGGTGACTGTGGGCCGCCACGTGGGTGCTGGGAATCAAACCTGGGTCTTTTGCAAGTGCATCCAGTGCTCTTAACTGATGAGCCATCTCTCCAACTCCCACCCAACCCCTCATTCTTTATAACACAGGCACTAATGGCCTCTTTTCGGATTTCTGCCCTGAAGCAATGTCTGAAGGCCTCCTGTGTGCCCCTGTGACATCTTAGACTTGGTTCTTTCTCAGCCTCTGCCCCTCGGTAAATGTTGATTGTGTGCCGGCATTTCCTAACACATTCTGTTCTAGGCTTGTCTCTGCAGCACACCCTCCTGTTTGTGCCCTTGGATCCAGGAGGAACGACTCTCTTCGTTCCTGTGATTAGCCCAGCACCTGTGCAAGGTGGGAAGCCACTGGTTGCTCCCTGATTTTAGGTGACCACAAATAACTTCAGTTTAGCAGTGATCATTAAATGTTATGCTGGGCTGGGAACTAGTAGTAAAAGAATCGGCTACTTCCTGTGATGAGGACAGGAGTAGAAATAAAATGAAGGAGGAGGAGGAGGAGAAGAAGAGGAAGAAGAGGAAGAAGAGGAAGAAGAGAAAGAAGAAGAAGAAGGAAAAGAGGAAGAAGAAGAAGGAAAAGAGGAATGGGGAAGGACTTCATTGGTGGCTACTTCCTTCTCAGCCCTTGGCTGTCTGTTTGGAAGCTGGAGGGCTCTTGAGTGCTTAGCCACAACTGTGAATGCTCAACACAGAAACTGGGTGTGTCTTTTGGGCAGGAAGCCACTAACTCAGCCCAAGCAGCCATTTCCTCTGGCCACAAACTCCGCCCCTAGTCAGCTGATACTTTTTTTTCCTTTCTTTCTTTCAGACAAGGTCTTACACAGTAGTCCAGGATGCCCTGCAACTCACGTCCAAGCTGGCCTCCAACTAAAGGCAATCCTCCTGCCTCAGACTCTGGCATGAGTCACTGTACTCAGGGGCTTAGCATCTTGGGGCCCTGTGATCATTTCTACCACTTCATAGGGTATGTGAGCTCACACACATCACAGCTCGTCTCTGAGCTTCAGTTCCTATATTTGTCTTGTTCCTGTCACACTCTCAGGTAGGTGCAGACAACCTCAGCCAGCACGGGTTGTGGCCGTGTCTGAGCCTGCCGCTCAGGAAGGAACAAGCAGTTCCTTCTTAGCTGCCACTTGGATCTTGTTCTTCTGAGCCTCTATTAAACCAGGAGCAACCCGAAGTCTCCACCCCCTTCCCCCTCATCTCTCTGTCTCATGCTCTCTTATAGTCCTGGCTGGCCTGGAACTTTCTATGTAGACCAAACTGTCCACACACTGGCAGAAATCCACCTGCCTTTACCTCCTGAGGGCTAGGGTCAAAGGTGTGTGCCACCATGGCCAGCTCATTTTTTTTTTTAAGGATTTATTTTATGTATAGGTCATTTTTTAAAACAGATTTATTTTATGTGTATAAATGTATGAATGTGCACCATGGGCCTGGTGTCTGTGAAAGACAGAAGAAGGCTTCCGATCCCCTGGAATTAGAATTAAGGATGGTTGTGAGTTACCTTGTCTCAAAAAAAAAAAAAAAAAAAAAGGGCCCAAATCATTACTGAATGACTTGATGCATTTGCAATTAGTTAGTATTTCACAGTTCATGTGTGGAGATCAAAGGTCAGCAGGTAGGAGTTTGTTCTCTCCGTTCACCATGTGGGTCCTGGGATTAGAACTCAGGTTGCTAAGCTTGGCAGAAAGAGCCTCTGCCACTGTGGCCATGTCATCGGCCCTCCACCCCTCTCTCCCTGCTATATCTCCCCTTCTGTTTCATTCTATTATCTTTTTAATTCTCATGGGCTCCTTACTAGTTTCCAGCCCTTCACCCGCATTTATTCCCACATGGCTACACATACATAACTAGAGGCGAGGATCTGCATTCAAGATGGAGCCTGTGGTATCCGTCCTTCGGAGCCTGAGCTATCTCAGTATTAATGTTTTGCATATTTTTCTTTATACTAAGTAATATTGGCTGGTTGGATACGTGTGCTGCATTTTCACGTCCATTCACTGGTCGGTGGTCATCTAGGCTGGTTCCATGACGTCACCACGTGAAAAGAACACCAATAAACACGACTGAGTGTGTGCTTGTGCTCTGGCACCAATGGTGCACCCTGGCAGGAAGTCCTTGGACAGTCTTGTTTGTTTTTCGAGACAGGGTTTCTCTGTCGTAACTCCGGCTGTCCTGGAACTCCTTCTGTAGACCAGGCTAGCCTGGAACTCAGAGATCTACCTGCCTCTGCCTCCCGAGCGGTGGGATCAAAGGCGCGCGCCACCACCCGATTGGACAGTCTTTTTTACAGGAAGAGACAGAGCACAAGAAAAGCAAAGAAGTGAGATCACTGGAGGTAGTGGCAAGCCC
The DNA here is from genome assembly GCA_026225945.1 of Cricetomys ansorgei. Taxonomy (NCBI): domain Eukaryota; kingdom Metazoa; phylum Chordata; class Mammalia; order Rodentia; family Nesomyidae; genus Cricetomys; species Cricetomys ansorgei. Next base: position 836,817 of record JAMJFZ010004114.1, read on the forward strand.
TGAGAAGGAGGCGAAGCGGTGCGGGTGAAGCAGGGCTGGGCTGCCACTTAAACCTAAGCAGGAGAGGATCTCCTCAAAGAGGCAAGCTTCCGCCCAGACCAATAGGGAAGTGAGTGGACTGATGACGTAACAGAAAGTAATAGGCACTCCGAGACAAGCCTGATACACACCACCTTGTGTGAGGAACAGCTAAGGAAACAGCATGCCGTAGCTCAGCGAGTAAGTGTGTGGTCCAGATGTGCCGAGTGGTGAACGAGGCCAGCTGTTGAGGTCCTTGTAGGTTATAGGTTCTGGGTTTTGTTCGAAAGGCCTGGAGGAGCTATTGGCGCTGAAGGTATACCAGAAGTGCCAAAGTAATAAGACAATCAACTGGCCCACAAGAACAATTCTCAGATGTCTTTCCTCTTAGAACTCGATCCTCATGTAGCGTCTCACTGAACCCTACAGGATGAGGGCAGAGATGCTTGTCTACTTCTAGATTTCTCTTGCCTACCATGTTATCTGCCTTCAATCACCTAGGTTACTTCCACCATAGATGTGTACTGAGACAAAGTGGGCAAGCCCGGGCCAGTCAAAGGCAAGTCAGTCAGAGAACAGGTTCAGCGAGTCTCCTTTCTTTGACTTCAAGAAAGGTCCAGGTCACTGGACAAACCTATTGACGTGGGCCCGAATGGAAGAGAACTGCAGGAGGGTCTGCACAGGGTTGGGGACCTGGGTCATAAAGCAGGCCACCGCTGCAGCAGCTGATAGCCACACAGGGTGGCAGGCCATTCCAGGAGGGCATCTGGAGTCCAGCAGCAGGGTGGGGCTCTTATCAAGTCTCGTGGATAACCTTGAACTTCTGGTCTTCCTATCTCTACTACTTCCCAAGTGTGAAGATACAGACAGGAATCTCCACTCCCGAGTTTATGTGGTGTTGTTAGGGATCAGATCCAGGGCTTCATGCATGCCAGGTTAACACTCTACCAACTGAACCACATCCCTGTTATTTTTTTTTTTTTAAAGCCCTGGCTCAGACTGGCTGAAAGCTTGCTATGTAACTATGTAGCCAAGGATGGCCTGATCCTCCTGTCTCCACCTTCCAAGTGCTAGAGGTACAGATAGGCAACATCATCATACCTGGTTTTTAAAAAATGACATTTGCTGGGTGGTAAAGGCATACGCCTTTAATCCCAGCACACAGGCAGGTAGAGCGCTGTGAGTTCAAGGCCAACCTGGTCTACAGAGTGAGTTCCAGGACAGCCAGAGGTACAACAGAGAAATCCTGTCTCGAAAAAAAAAAAAACAAAAAATTACATTTATTTATTCATTTGTGGGGTGAGGTGGGGGCTCATGCTAAAACTCAAGAGTGAAGGTCAGAGGACGTTTGTCAGTTGGTTTCCTCTTTACACCGTGTGGGTCCCCGGGATCGGATGCAGCTCATGAGGCTTGGCAGCAGGCACCTTTCCCTGCTGAGTCCTGTCACAAGCCATTTTTTTCTTTCAAAATTAAGGTTGACTAATTTTTATTTTTATGTATTTAGGTGTTTTGCCTGCATGCATATCCGTGTACCACATGTGGGCAGTGCCCCAGGAGGCCAGAGGGAGTGTTAGGTCCCCTGGAACTGGAGTTATAGATTGTGAGCTGCTAAATGGGTGTTGGGAATTGAACCCTGGTCCTCTGGAAGAACAGCAGGGTTCTTAACTCCTGATCTCTCTCCAGCTGCCTTAAATTTTTTTTTTTTTTTTAGATTGTAATTTAATTACAACATTTCTCCCTTCCCTTCTTCCCTCCAAAACCTCCCATGTACCCCCCCTTTTTTTTTTTTACTTTACTTTTGTGGCCTCTTTTCTCATTAATTGTTATTGCATGCATCTGTGTGTGTGTATATACATACGTATTTCTAAATAAAGCCTGTTGACTCCATAAAACGTAATCTGTATGTATTGGCACAGAACAACCAATCGGTGTGCTCCTTCCCAGGGAGGACCATCTCTCCCCCTACCACTTTCCTCAGTTGCCTGTAGTTCTTTGTGTAGGACTGAGGCCTCATGGGCTTTTCCCCATCCCCATCTAGTGTGGCACTGGGGTCATCCTTTTTCCGCTCAAGTTTGGGCGGCCGTGTTGGTGAGACTTCCCAGGTCTAGCTTCCGATGTTCCTAGGAGACGGAATCCCACAGCAGAGTCCCGGATCCTCTGGCTCTTACAGTCTTTCCAACCCCTCTTCTGGAACGTTCCTTGAGCCTTAGGTGAGGGAGTGTTTTGTGGATGTATCCACTGGGACTGCACAACCACATTTTGATTGGTTGTGGTTTTCTCTAGCGGTCTCCGTCTGTTGCAAAGAGAAGTTTCTTTGGTGGGGGTGAAGACTACACTTATCCACCATCCTCACCTTTAAAAAGAGACACGGGTCTTATGGTGCAGCTCAGGCTGGCCTAGGATTTGTGGAAATCCTCCTGCCTCTGCCTCTCGCCTGTAGGATTAGAAGTGTGTACCACGTGCTTGACTAAAAGATGGTTTGTTTTAATATAATTTTCGTGAAGTGAAATTTGTAAAATATTCTAAGAAAAGCCTATAAAACAGATATACAAATACAGTGGATGATCATGAAGCAGGTGTCCATGCCCTGGCCCTCAAGCCTTGAGAGTTGTCCTGCTGATTCCCTGCTCCCTTCCAGATAGAAGCCTCTCAGATGATGCCAGTAACTAGGTTTTTATGATAATGGATTTGTTGTTTCCTTTTGTACTTTTACCACCTATGGGGAAAGTTTTCAGTTATGGTTCCCTCAGGTAAATCCAGGAGCACAGACCACAGGACACTTCCCTGGATCTTCCAGCCTGTCCACAGGCACTAGGGACAGGGAAGGTGCATTCAAAGTCTTGAGGCTCCTCCTGTCCAGCCTGCTCAGCCCGTGTTTCATGTTCAAAGCATCTGCATGTACCCTGGGATCCCACAGTAGACAAAAGCAGTCCGGGTAGTCCTGGTAAAAGAAGGCTAGGGCTTCTTATCCAAGGGCTCCCACAGTGCGCCGGCACTTTGAAAGAGGCAAGGATCACTTTTAGCATTGGCAGGAGGAGCTGGCTTTGTGGAAGGAGTGCCATTATATTCACTCATGTATCATTTTGCAATATTAATGTGGGGGGGCGGTATTATGAGGGTCAAACCTGTATTCTAGGCAAATAATCTCCGCTTAGCTATGACCTTTCCCACACTTGTAAATCTTTCTCCTTTGATACAAGGTCTCACATAGCTCAGGCTAAATTTGAACTTTAACTATTAAAAATTATAGTGTGCATGTGTGTGTGTGTGTGTGTGTGTGTGTGTAAGTCAGAGAACAACTTTTGGAAGTCAGTTCTCTTCTTCCACCTTTCTGTAGGTTCTGGAGATGGAAACTCAGGTCATCTGGCTTATGCAGTAAGTGCTTTACCCACTGAGTCATCTTGCAGGCCCTATGCCGTACTTTAAATATAGAAAAAATTATTTTCTTATGTGAATAAGTTTTGCTCTTTGTATGTGTTGTGCCTGGTACATGTGGAGGTCAGAAGAGGGTCAGAAAAGGGCTTCAGATCCCCTGGAACTGGAGACGCTTATGAGCCTTCATGTGGGTGCTGGGAATCAAACTTAGGTCCTTTGAAAGAGCAGCCAGTTCTCGTAACCAATCTCTTAACTGAGCCATCTCTCCAGCCACCCCCATACTTAAATACAAAGCATCGTGGGGATGATTGAGAGGCTTCAGAGCTGAGGCCGAGCTAGTCTGCGGAAGAGAGAAGGAGTTTGACAGACAGTAAAGAGAACAGCACAGTCTGGAGACATGGAGGTGGGAAGGCTGAACCAAGCTGCGTTCCAGCCGGGAGTGGTGATGCGGATCTGAGATCCTAGCACCTGAGAGGTGAGGCAGGAGGATTGGGATTCGGTGGCCAGCCTGAGTGTCATGAGTTTGAGGTCAGTCAGAGCAATGCAGCAAGACCTTGTCAAGTCCCAGAAAAACCTCAGAGAGAGAAGAGCTCCAGTGTGACTTTGGGCTGCTGATAACTGGGTGTTTGGAGGTGAGTGGTTTCAGGACTTGGAGGAGACGGATATGTGGACGTTATGTAGAGACGGGGCAGAGCTTGGCACCACATGGGACAGAGAAGGAGCAGAGGTGGCAGAGCGGTTTCATAAAGCATCTTGTGTTTAGAGTTGGTGAGATGGCAAGTGCATATGTGCGCGCACACACACACACACAAAGTCTTGGCTACAGCTCAATGAGAAGTAAGCTCAGCACTAGGAGAGGGGTGAAAAGAACAGAGGAATCAGTCATGTGCCTGTGACAGAAACCCATTCAACCTGGCCCAGGCAGGAGAGGGGATCTATTGGCTAATGGAACTGAATACTGAAGTAAGCCTTCACTCTGCAGATGGCAGTGTGCTCCCAGGACTTGTTTTTGCATACGGCTCTGTGTGGATCCCATTCTCAGGAGCAAGAGACTGGCCAGCAGCAGGGCTATGATTATACCTGCCCTCAGCAACTCTATTCATTCAACTGCTCAGTTCTCACCAGGTTCCAGAACAGAACCTCACCGGGTCCCATGCCTGCTGCTGAATCAGCAGCAGGTCTCCTTGCGATGCTGCGATTGGTCACACCTGGGTTACATATCCATTTTACATAAGTAGGAGCAGGCCCCAGGCTCATCTCCAGAGACATGTGAAAGCTGGAGCTGAGGCTACTTTAGGAGAAATGGCCCATGCTGTCATTACCAGAGAGATGAGGAGTAGATGCTTGAACCAGAACTACAGGTGAAGGAGAGTTGGGGACACTGTGAAAGCCAGTTTTATGTCGACTTGACAGGAGCTAGAGTCATCAGAGAGGAGGAGCATCAATTGAGAAAATATCTCCGTAAGACCAGGCTGTAAGGCAATCCTGTTGGGCATTTTCTTAATTAGTGATCGCTGAGGGAGGGCTCAGTCCATTTTAGATGGTGCCGTACCTGGTGGTCCTGGGTTCTATAAGAAAGGCTGAACAAGCCATGGGGAACAAGCCAGTAGGCAGCACTCCTCCATGGCCTCTGTATCAGCTCCTGCCTCCAGGTTCCTGCCATTGAGATCCTGTCCTGACTTTCAGTGATGGTCTATAATGTGGAAGAGAAAGCCAAATAAACCCTTTCCTCCCCAAGTTGCTTTTGGTCATGGTGTTTCATTATAGCAATAGGAAATCTAAGACAGACCTGAAGGCTGCCACCTGTTGATTTAATGGAATTAGAAGGACTGGGAGGCCGCGGAAGGAGGCACGAGAGACTGGAGTCTGGGCTGGCAGCAAGGGCTAGGGTAGATTGGGGTCAAGGAGTAACTCCACTCCAACTTGGGATGGTGGAAAGGTCAAGGGGTGCCTTTGGATAAAAGCTCAACACGGGAGACAAAATACTGAGTGAGTCCTTGTCCTCTGAATGAACGCAGGAAAGGCCAAACACTTGGGTGACACCCCATCAAGATACAGCAGCTGATGGAAAGGGCAGACATTGTCTGGGGTTATTCATGGGACTGTGAGCCAGGATGAAAGAAAGGACGCCGTCAACTGGCCTTGGAAACAGAGAAAACTAGCAGTTTCTCTCAGGCCAAAGAAATTGATGCATTTTTGTGATAACGAAAAATTGACTTTTGTGGTAATCGGAGTGGAGGGTGTAGCTGAGTGACAGGGCACTTGCTTAGCATTTGGTGGGCCCTGGGTTCTTCCCAGGCACCAAAGAAAGACTTTACAATAGGCAAGACAACCTAAATTCCAACAGGGTGAGATTGCCCAGATAGGGTAATGCCCACGTAGTAAAATGCAGCCTACGTAAGAGGGGCTTTATTTGACATGGAAAGATGTTTACAGTGCAGCTCTCAGAGAAGTAGATTGCAGGCTGGGAGCTGGCTTAGTGGGTAAAGTGCTTGCCATGTGAGTGTGAGGACTTGAGTTCTAATCTCTAGGCCCCACATAAAGCTGGATGCAGTAAGTAGCACACGTCTGTAATCTCAGACTTCTACCTCTCAAGTGCTAAGATCGACATGCAGTGACATACCCTCCTGATTGCAATGCCATGACCAGTTAAGTGAAATCCTCTTTTTTGAGATAGAGTATCCCAGGGTAGACTAAGCTTTCTATGCAGTCAAGGATAACCTTTGATTCTCCTGCCTCTGCCTCCCAAGTGCTGGGATCACAGCTGTATACCCCAGGCGTGGTTTATTAAAGTGGTACTTTGGATCAAACCCAGGGCTTCATGCTTGCTAGGCAGGCACTCTATCGGCTGGGCTACAGCTCCTGCCCACGGATGAACATTATTAAGGTAATGTTTCCTCCAATATTGGGAAACATCTGAGAATAGGGCAGGATGTCTATTCTCTAGCAGCTTGCACACTAACAGGGAAGACAGCTAGTAAACAGGTACCAAGAAGATAGGAAGGGTGACAGGAGATTTGAGGGGTCAGAGCCAATCAGAGGGGACAAAGATGAGATGACAAGTCAGAGTAAACACGGGGCCTTTATGATGGGGAAAGTCTCTAGCGCTCAGTATAACCCAGAGGCAGCGTATATTCAACTCTTACTTCAGGACAGGCAGATTGTTTAGAGGTCTGTGGGCTTCAGAAAGCTGTGCACAGCAAGTCATTACCTCTCTTTGAGAAGCAAAAAGGAGGTCCATGTCTGTTATCCCAACATTTGGGAGCTGGAGGCAGAAGGATCGGGAGTTCAAAGTCAACCTCTGTTTCATGGTTGTGTTCAAAGCCACGACGGGCTAAAATGAGACCCTGTCTCAAAGGTCATTAAAAAAGCCTGAGCCTGGAGATGCATCCTTTTAATCCCAGCACTCAGAAAGTAGAGGCCAGCCTGGGCGTCACAGCAAGTTGCAGTTCAATCAACGGCTACACATAGCTCAGTCGTGGTGGCGCATTCCTTGAATATCGGAACTCAGGAACCAGAGGCAGGAGCATCTCTGTGAATTCTTGGACAGCCTGGTCTACATACTCATTCTAGGACAGGAAGGGCTACATAATGACACTTTGCCTCATTAAAATAAACAAAAAGATGTATTTACAATACTTTTCTTCAAAAAGCTTCAAAGGTCAAAATAAACTTTAGTGAAAACACTGCATATTTCTGTTCATAGTGTCATTACGAATAAAAATCACTGTTTAAAGGTGCAGAGAACAAACCCTAAGCATGCTAGGAACTCCGCTCGCTTGCGCGCGACGGGGGCGGAGCTATCGCTCAACCCCGCCCCTCCCGGGCAGCCCCAGCCTCTTCGTCCTCTTTGCCCCTCCCACTTCCGCGGGCACCCAACCGTGCGTCCCTTGCGTGCTGACGTCAGGCGCGTGCCCCTGTCCGGCAGCCGAGGAGGCCCCGCGCAGTGCTGCCAACGCCCCGGCGGAGAAGCTGAGGTGAGTGCGGGGCCCGAGTAGCCTCCCCGCGGGAGCGTCTTCCTCGCCGCCCGGTCCCCGTCGCGCGTCCCTCACTCTCCCTCGGTCCTCGAGGGCGCTCGCGGCCGGGGGCATCCCGGTGTCTGCGGGCCGCGAGCGCGAGGGAAAGATTGCCGGGTTCGCGTGCGCCCGCGGGCCGGGGTTCTGAGGGAAACGAGGCGGGGTCGCGGCGAGGCTTGGGGCCGGAATGGCGGCGCGGCGCGGCCCGGGATGGCGGTGGCTGAGGGGGCAGTCCGGCCGAACTGTCAGCGGCGGCGGGAGGGCCGGGCACACCCATCCCGCCCGCTCCCCTCCCCCTCCTGCCGCCCGCGAGCTCCGCGGGCGCCGGGACGCGGGGCGGGGTACATCGGGCCAGGACCCGGGTCAGGGCCCGGGAGTCGGAGGCTGCCGCTGCGTTGCCGGCCTCGACTTCCTGCTTCCCGGGCTCCGCCGCGGACGCGTTGCGGCGGGCGGGGGAGGGGAGCGGAACTGCGGCCGCAGGGCCGGGCCGGGGCCGGGGTGACGGACCGGGCTGCTCTGCGCCTGCGCCCCTCGGCGGTCCCCAGCCCCGCGCCGCGTCCTCTCCTGCCCCGCGGCTCCCGGGACTTCTCCATGGCCGGCCTCCTTGCCTTCCGGGACCTGCCTAAGCACCTCCCGAAACCGCTCCTGGCCTCTTGCTCGGTGCCCTGTTACTAGCAGGAAATTTTCTTTGTTGCTTTTTTCCTCCTTTTTCTTTTTTCTTTTTTTAAAACTCCTCTTTCCTCCCCTTTAAGTCGGGGAGAAATGCAGTGTGGAAGATTACGTCATCGCAGCATAAGGGGTGAGAGTTTTAACTCCTACAAGTCAGGGCTCACCAGATTACGACAGCATCTTTCAGCCTTAGTGGGTCACTCCGCCCAGCACATCGGTTCAGTGTAAGGTGGTGTTGATTTTGTTGAAATCCGGTTGCCTGTCTTGATGGCTGCCTGAGATGCACTTCCAATATGGGAAGGTTCAAAATCTCAAGCTTAGTTATTTTTGGCCAGGGAATACACATCATCTGCAAGCCACTTGGGTAGGCATGAACTTTAAAGGGCCCCTTGGCTGTATTTGGGTGTACTCGGGAGAACGCAACGTGTGGAGCAGTTCTTTGCCACATTAATTGTGACTTACCTGATGTAAAGAACCAAATTCAGTGCCTCGTAGTTAGAATGAGTTGAAAAGAGAATTTAGTTATACACTTGATTCGTCTTTGTTAGAATTACAACTTAAAGTTGCATGCTTTAGTTTTATCTCGAAAAACGGCTTTTGGATTTATTTTTTTATTTTGAGACAGGGTCTTCAAGTCCTGGATATCCTTGTTAGAGGGACCTTCCGGTTTCTGTCACCCAAGTGCTGCTGGCATTACATACATTAGCTATTTACATTACCACCCATGGTTTTAAAATAAACTTGAGTAATCGTTTTAGACTTTTTGGATAACTAGAATTGTGTCCTTTGATTATAAGATGCAGTAGTTGAAGAATATTGGCATTGCAAAGCAAATGAGATCCAATTGTGTAATGCATCCTTGTAAGGGTGGCTCGTGTTTGAACAAGAATTTTCCCGTTATTGCTCATTTGTATAGAAAACAGGTTTGCTTGCTAAGAAACAGTGGAGTGGTGGATTCAAATCGGCTTCCTAGTAGTTTGTAGGTATGAAACTTGAATCTTCCAAAATCCATTTGCTAGCCTTATTGTGACATCTAGGAATAAAAATTGGAGTACTGTATTTTTTTAGCCTTCTATATTTAAAAAGTATATGTGGGCCAATTTGTATTTATTTAAAAAGTTTATATTATACAGATTTGCATATATGTGTGTGTGTGTGTATGTATGTATGTATTTAATTAACTGAGCTAGTAAGATGATTTAGTGGATAAAAGCGCTTGTCAGACAGGCCTGACTACCTTGGTTGGATCCTCGGAACCCGTGGTGGAAGGAGAGAATCCACTAAGCTGGGTTTAGTGGTCCATGTCTTTAATCTCAGCACTTGGGAAGCAGAGGCAGGTAGACCTCTTGAGTTTGAGACCAGCCTCCTATACATGGAAAGTTCCAGGACAGCCAGGGCTGGAGATACCTTGTCTTGAGAAAACAAAACCAAAGGTGTCCTGGGATCTTCACACTCTTGTCAGCATGCTTGTGTACACACTTAACAAATACACACAATAATAATAAATAAAAATTTAAAAACACAGTTTGAATTTGTAAGTTTTAGGCTGAGACAAGGAAATAAGAGATTGATAATTAACTGATAATTAAATTTAATTGATAATTAAAAAGGAGCTTTTAAAAAACAAAACAATAATTTGTTCAAGACCCAAAGCTGCCTTATGTTAAATTTTTTTAAAATTTTCAGTATGTGACCAACACTCATGCTTAGTAAACATATTTCTCCTTCCAGTAATCTAAGCAAGTCCATCGAGACTAAATCTGAGGTTTACAAAGTTTACAAAACCTCAAGATTTGTTTTCTTAGGATTTTCTTTTGCATGTGAAATATTTTTAAAAATGTTTTTTATTCTTTTAGACTTTCATACATGTATACGAAGTATTTTACATTTTAATCATATTCACCCCTACTTCCCTCCTTTGCCCCCCAGTCCTCTTCCTAACATGTCTGCCTCCCAATTCTGTGTCTTTTTTTTTTGTAACCCACTGAGTAATTAATGCTGCCCCATTTGTCATCCTATGATCTATGAGAAAAGCATTTGGAGTTATTTTTATGATGTGTACTTTTTTTTTTTAAACCTAAAAGCTGTTAAATTTGGAAAACTGTATACTTTGTCTTTTTGGGGAAGGAGCACTGACAGGACTTAGAAGCACAGGCGAAACTGTTCTTTGATTTATAGGTATATAAATTAAATGGAGTTCTCTCATTTTAAGTTTGTTTTTTAAAGGATAAGGAACATTTAATTACTTTAGGCTACAAGATCTCTTATGAAGGGGAACAGTTCATACTGGCTGTATTTTTCTCCCATAAACAGCGCTCTATATTCCTCAATGTAAAAGGCCATTCTGTATTTCTATGATAGTGCCTTTTCAGTCTTTGTGACATGTTTGCTGTCAGTTTCCCCTGATAGAACATAACCAAGTTCTGTGAACAGGGCTTGGTATGGTCATCTTTATCCCTGGCACTTAGGGTACTTGCCATGTATATGGTAGGCTTTAATAAATATTGGTTGAATTAGTGAATTTGATTATGTCTGAGGGTTACCATTCTCATTTTCTGCACATCCTATAGGGCTTCATGTTTTGTTTCCTGAGATAACTGTATGTGCCTGGTCAGCTATATCCAAATCTGGACTTACTGAAACTATTGCCAGGCTCCTCTTGCTTGACCTTATCCATCTGTTTAGTGCAGTGTCTTCTGCAGCTGCACTATCTGGAAAATTCGCATCAATTAGAAAGCCATCTGGTAATTAATCTCTTACTCTCCTAAAACGAATCCAGAGTTAACGTCTGTTTTCTCATTTTCCTGTGTTTCTTTGTTTGCAAATAGTAGCTTATTTCTACTCCCTTCTTCCCTCCTGCAGTGTCAAGTTTCCTGGTCATGTGATGTTTTGACTCTTCTGAGTTTCTACTTTTAGTTGCTCATCTCTTCTGTCCAAAGTATTTTTACTCAAGCGTTTTTGTTAATGCCATTCAGCTCTGTCTGCCTGCCATTGTTGGTGTTGGAAGGTGTCAGAATTCCTCTTCACTAGTGTCAGAGTTCCTCTTCACTAGTCACCCTGGGACATTGTTCTCAGATTGTTTATTCCATGAATAGATTCCAGATGTTTTGTCAATTAAAGGTATCCTTTGCAGTTGAAAAAAATGAAGCTGATCAGAGTAGCATATCCTTATAATCTTAGCAATAGGGATACAGGAGGATCTGGAAGAAGTTTAAGGCCATCCTTGGTAACATGGAACTCTAGGCCAGTTTGAATTACACGAGACCATGTCTCAAAAAAAAAAAAAAAAAAAAACAAAACCGAAATTATTTTAAAAAATTAGAGTCTAGCTAAGTTACCAAGGTTGGCCTTGAACTTGCCATACTCTTTTCTCAGTTTCTTTCATTAGCTAGTGTTACAGACCTGAGCCGCCAGCCCCAGTTTATAGTTAGTATGTATGTGTGTTTAGATTTATTTATTTATTTTTTATGTGAATGAGTGTTTTGTCTGTATGTGCACCATGGCATTCTTGGTGCCCACAAAGGTCAGAAGAGGTGGTTGGATCCTCTGGAACTAGAGTTATGGCTGGTTGTGGCTACTGGGAACCCACCTGGGTCCTTTGCAAGAGCAACAAATGCTTTTAATGGGCCATTTCTCCAGCCTAATTTTTTTTTTAAAGAAATTTAAATTTGTACCTGACATAGTTGTTAGCTGCAGTGTTGGTGCACTGTCACAGGAAGAGAACCTCTGACTTGCCTGTGTTGCTCATTATTTTTAACACTTTCTGCTTTAACACGTTTTCTCGAGGTTCTTCATTTCCGTTTACCGCTTTAATTCAGCTGCTGTGTGTTCCTGAGGTACTGCTGTTTAGAGTGGTTAGAAGCATAGACTGGTGTCAGGTGGCCTGAAAATCCTTGATCTGTCATTTATTAGCCATGTGCAATCTTAGGTCATGCTTTGTGACTTCAGTTTATCCTTTGAAAAAATGAGACTAGCAAGCCTGGCAGGTAACCCAGGTTTGTAATCCCAGCACTTAGAAGGTAGGAGGAAGATCAGGAGTTTTAAGGTCATAGGCCTTGAATGTGGGAGTTAGAATGCCAGGCTGAGCTACATAAGACCCATCTACAATAAACATCAAAACAAAAAATAGAGCTAGTAACTGCACCTGCCTCACATTGAGGAAGATTGTATCAGTTAATATATTTAAGACTAGTCACCTGCAGGCAGAGCTGTGGAGGCATGTGCTCTCACTATTACTACCTCTTAGGCCCCACCCCCTGACCTTTAGAAGCTGTGTTTACTTCACACGTAAATGTTTTTATAACCATCCCTCTCATAGACTAATCTCATAAATCCTAAAAACTTCCAAGTGGAGATTGTTATTTCATTTACATTGTTATCTTTCTCACTGTCACAGGACCAAATACTCTCAAGGGAATTTGGTTTGGACCAAACTCTGGTTTGGTTCAGAGTAGTTATTAATGTAGCCCAACACAAAGTCATAAACATAACTTAAAACCTGAGGTTTTTGTATTTGTGCGATTTAAAATTTGTGTGTGTGTACATGAGTGTGCTCCTGCCACAGCTTGTGTGGAGTTTAGAGGAGAACTTTGTGGAGTCATTCTTATACCATTAATGTGGCTTCTGGCAGTTGAACACAATCATTAAGTTTGCATGGCAGGAACCATTATCCTCTGAGCCATCTAGCCAGCCTTTTTTAAGTTTTTTTTTGAGATAGGGTCTCATGAATCCCACGCAGGCCTTGAACTAGATTGTGTGTTTAGGGATGACTTTGAACTTCAGATTTTCCTGCTTCCATCTCCCAAGTGCTAGGATTATAGGCATGTACTACTATGTTAGATTTATGTGGTATTGGAGATCAGCGCCTCATGCATGTTAGGCAAGCACTCTGTCAGTGGAGCTTCATCCCTAGCACATAGTCCATTTTTGAAACATTTATCTGCTGGTCATGGTGGTACAAGCCTTGATTGATCCTAATATTTGGGAAGCCTGGTTTCAGTTTGAGGCCAGCCTGGTCTACATAGAGAGTTCCAGGACACTCAGAGCTACATAGTTAGACCTGGTTGAAAGAGGAGAGAGGGAGAGAGAGGCGGGAAAGGTGGGGGAGGGGAGAGAGGAAAAACCATTTATTTATTGTTTATGTATGTGCACATGCATGGAGGTCAGAAAACAAGTTGAGGATATTGGCTCTTTCCTGCCCCATATGGGTCTAGGCATTGAACTACGCTGTCCAGCTTTTGAGGCAAGCACCTTTACCTGCTGAGCCATTTTTAAGAGACACCTGAGTGTCTTCAGATTTTGGATAGTTAGGATCCTTGAACCAGACTTCCCCAGTTAGCAAGGATGACTGTAGTTATCCTCTGAAAATGATAGTTGAGTGACTCTACACTTGTTTAACTTGAAAGTTGTAGAGTAGGAATAGAGCTTTTCTCTTTTAGAACAATATCAGTTTGTATTTTTCTAGCAAAACTGCTTGTTTAAGATACTTTTTCTAAGACTCATGATCTTTTAATCAGGCTGTGGACAGATAATCTTTAACAGTGTACAAGAACTTTCAAATTCCCTTATGGACTGTCCACAGTCGAAGCCACTATAAAATATAATGAAGTTGTCACCTGATGTTCTGTACAGGGATGTTTACAGTGTTGGTTGGCATTCCATATTAATATGTTGTTGAAATGAATGACTTCACAACCTGACTCTGACTTTGAGATAATGAAATGAAAATGGCAGAATTATTAATCTGAAGATCCACAAAAAGAACCACTGTGGGGCTAGAGAGCTGCCTTGTTGGTTTAAGTACTGACTGATTTTTCACAGAATCAGAATTTGGTTCTCAGCACTAACCTTGGGTGGCTCAAAACTATCTTTAGCTCCAGGGCACCTACATATATGTATGCATACATCTCTCTCTCTTTCTCTCCCTCTCTCTCCCCCTTCTCTCTCTATCGCTCTCTCTCTCTCTCTCACACACACACACAAACGCACAGTCACAAATAAAAATAAAATACCTTCTTTTGAAGATCATCATTTCGGTGTCACTTCAAAGCCCAGATTACTTGACACACTATCAAAACTGGTTTTAGAAGATTGGAGAGATGGTCATTGGTAAAGAGCACTGGCTCCAGATTTGATTCCTAACCACTACATGGCAGGTCACAACCACCTGTAACTCTAGTTCTAGGGGATCCAGTGCCCTCTTTTGACCTTTGTGGGTGCTGCATACACATGGTGCCAGCAAAACACACATACACAGAATAATAAAATATAAAACAATTTTAGGGGTCAAGTTCCAATATATGTCTGATTAAAAGGAGTTTAGGAACTTTGTGGGTGCTGTACACACATGGTGCCAGCAAAACACACATACACAAAATAATAAATATATTTTATGTAACATATATAATATATATATATAATATAAAAAACATAAAACAATTTTAGGGGTCAGGTTCCAATATATGTCTGATTAATAGGGGTGTAGGAACTGGGAAGACAGCTCAGTGGGTAAAGCAAGTATGAAGAATGCAGTGGTCTTGGTATCTCACCTGTAATTCCAGCTTGAGAAGTCAGAGATGGGTTCCCCAGAGCAAGCTGGTTAGCAAGACAAGTTACATTGGTGAACTCTGTGTTTGGCTGAGAGTCCTGCCTTAGTGTGTAAAGGTGGACGACAGATGCAGGATGATTCCCAGATATCAACCTCAAGTGCCCACATACACATGAAGCATGCATGCACACATACATACAAACCACGCACAGGAAACTGAGGAAAGAAAAGGGACGTAAGTCTGTGTTGATGGTTTTATACCTTGGCTTTATCACCTTCATCATTCCCGTCACTCTTTGGGCAACACCACGATGTAGGTCAAGAGCACAGGATGTATGCATGGCTTTGATTGTTTTTTTTCCTGCTGCATCCAATTTCTTTTGGATTCTTTATGCAGATAGTAATAGATCAGGAAGCTAGAGGGCTATATTATAAACAGTTTATTTTGAGTTTTGACTTGATGCATATCTAAACCACACTGCCTGCTTTAATTTAGGAATGTAAGCACCATTTGAGTGCTTGCTTTGTGGCAGTCACAGTTCTGTGTACTGGTGATATAGTGGTGACTAAAAAAAGATGAAGACAGTTCTGTCCCAAAGTTTACACATGAGTGTGTGAATTGTAGATAAGTGTTTGAAAGACTTGCTAGCATGTGCTTTTACCTGCTGAGCCATCTCAGCCTAGGCAGGCAGCATGTCTGTCTGCCCTCTCTCCGCCCTTCCCCTTTCTTGCATTCCTCCTTCCCGTTCTCCCTCCCTCCTTTCTTCTTCCTTTTTTTTTTTTTTTAAAGGAGAGATAAGGGGTTTCATGTAGCCTAGGTTGACTTCAAATTCGCTGTGTAGCCAAGGATGAGCTTGAACTTTGCTGCCTCTACCTCCTGAGTGCAGGGTTTCAGGTTTTTGCCACCCTTTTGGTTTTCTCTGGGTGCTGGAGATTGAGCTCCAGCTTTGAGTGTGGTAGGCAAGCACATTACCATCTGAGCCATGTCCTTAACTCCTCAGGTTTCTTTGAATGTGCAGCCTTTACCTGATACTTCATCTAACTAGTGATTTGTTCTTTCTAGACTGCCTTCTGTATTTACTACTTTTTTGAACACCTTTGTCACTTGTTTATAATGTAAATTTTTAGCAATCTGATTCCTTAAAGCCAGTAAAGGTGATATATGTTGAGCATCCTAGTGCTGTATATGGTACAGTGTATACATTCAGTAAGTTACCAAAGGCAACTTACTGGAGACAGTTTCCATTTTACCTAGTGTACTATTTTGGTAGGCATTTAAAAATCTTGCTGACTCGTGTAGTTAATATAACAGAAGCCCATTACAGTAGAGGTTGTAGTTCCTAACTTATGTCTTGAATAGATCAGATCTTAGTTGCTTAGGCTTTATTTATTTGAGACCGTGTTTTTCTTCTTAATTAATTAATTAATTACTCAAGATTCAATCTCACTGTGTAGCCCAGGCTGGCCTCAAACAATAGAGATGTGCTTACCTCTACTGGAATTAAAATTGTGGGCCATTAATACCAAGCCTGAGTTACCACATTGATATTCTTCACAGTTTAAGAATGTATAGTATTTAATCCTGTGATGTAGTATTACTTATTTTTCTGTTGTGTTAACTGTCTTGACCTTACAGTATTCCATTGTATGTGTGTGTTTAACATAAGTCATTCAAGGTGGCTTGAATTCCTAATCCTTCTTTCTCCACCTCTTGAGTGCTGAGATTACAGGTGTGTGCCAGTGTGCTGGGTTTATAACCTTCTAGGGGTTGAGTTCAGAGCTTTGGGCATGCTAGCTAAATATTCTACCAATAGAACCACACCACCATCTCCTTTTCTCTTTAAAAAATAATTATTTAAAAAAATTTAATGTGTATGGGTGTTTTGCCTGCATGTATGTCTGAATCATGTGTGCGCCTAGTTCTGCAGAGGCCAAAAGATGGTGTTGGATCTCCTGGAACTTGAGTTACAGACTGTTGTGAGATGTGGGTGCGGGGCATCAAACCTGGGCCTTCTGGAAGAGCAACAGTGCTTTTAACTGCTGAGCCATCTCTCTAGTCCCTCATTGTTTCCTTCTTTCTTTTCCTTTTCTCTTTTTCCTGAGACAGGGTTTCTCTTGGATGTCCCGAGTGCTGGGAATAAAGGCGTGCATCACCACCACCACCTGGCCCCTCAGTGTTTCTTGATAAACTGTTCTTCCATTTGGAGAAATGATCTGAAATAGATCATTTCTATTGCAACAGCCTTGAAGTTACAGTCATTCTCCTGCTTCAGCTTACCAAGTGCTAGGATTACAGATATGTTTTGCTGTTATGTGTTTGTGTGTGCTGTTACTTTGTCATAACCTTGTAACCCTGTCCCTAATCTTCCCTTACAAATATACTCATCATGGATAGGATCCATCCATATGACCTCATTTTCCTTAATTACCTCTTTAAAGGCCATGACACTGAAGACTTTTTTATTTTTTTGAGACAAGGTCTCGCTATATATCTCTGGCTAGCCTGAATTCACTTTGTAGACCAGGCTGACTTGAATTAACAGAGATCTGTCTTCTGAATGCCAGGATTAAAGTGCCACTATACCCTGCACAGAAAATTCTAAAGTACTAGAGGTTAAGACTTCAACATATAAATTTTGATGCAGACCTAGTTTTCTGTATGGCAGGCAGTATAACTCATGTTTTTAAATAATTTCATGGCATTTCTTTGTATTATAACCTTACAATTTTCTATTCTTGGGTGTACAGTTAGTCTTGTCTTTTGCTCCTATAAGTAAGGCTGCTGTGAGCATCCTTGTTTTACAGACTCTTTGTATTTTTGGAAGTAGGCTTAACAATGGAATTGCCAGGTCAAAGAATGTACAAAATTTGGATTTTTGCCCTGGCATGGGAGTCTTCTTGTTGGTTTGGACACATATGTGCACACACGCACAAAAATTATTTTTATTTTACTATTAGGTGTATGGGTGTTTTTCTTGCATGTATGTCAGTGTACCACTCAGGTGCCTAGTGCCCCACGGAGGCCAGAGGGCATTGGATCCCCTTGGACTGGAGTTACAGATGGTTGTGAGCCCAACAGATGGTGTTGGGAATTGAACCAGGGTCCTCTGGAAGAGTAGCCAGTTCTTTTAACTGTTGAACCATCTCTCCAGCCTCTTATACACTTGGAAAATAAACTCTGGTCAGGTACAAACATGTTTAATTCCAGCACTCAAAGGCAGAGGCAAGCAGATATCTTGAGTTCCAGGTCAGCCAGGGTTTCATATTGAGAGCGTCTCTCAAAACAAAACAAACCCCAATACCACCACTGCCAACAATAGCAACAAAAACAAGCTCTGGCAGTTTTTATTTTACAAGGTTTTCCTGGTTTATTTTTCTCCCATCTGTTCTGGGGTGCTTCTCATATCAGAATCGCCAGGATCAACGGTAGCCAGTGTACTACACTGTAGTGTTTTCCACATACTGTGTCCATCAGTACTACCGCTCTTGTAGTGATGGGCACCAGTTCCAGTCAACACAGCACAGTATTCTGTTTCAGATTCCCTCACTATGGGCAGTTGTTGGTAAAAATGACAAATTCTGCTCTGCACTTTCTAGTGATTTTCAGAGTCTGCCTGGACCCAGCACATATTTTGCACTTTGCATAGCAAGTTGGAGCCTAGAGTTGACTGACTCACTCTAGATACTTTTGTTGTCTTTGTGGCCACCATCTTCCTCCTTAGATGCAGATGACCTTTAGTCAAAAGCAGCTGCCAATATGGCCAAGAAACTGAAATCTGGTCCTTGTTATTTTTTAAAGCAAATGTTTGTGTAGTAAGTCCTAATAGTTTAAGGGCCAATCTTATTGTAATCTCCCTCTTACCAAATAGTTTGTTAATGTTTACTTTGTTTTCAGGAGTGTATATTTGGCTTTTACTTCATGGTATGAAATATTAGTTCAGTTGGGAGTTTTGTTTTTTTAATTAAAGATTTATTTTTATTTTATATGTATGGGTGTTTTGCTTGCATGCATGTCTGTGCACTGTGTGTGCATTGCCCACAGAGGCCCCTGGAATTGTAGTTATAGATGATTTTTAGCCACCAGATAGGTGTTAGGAATCAAACCCAAATCCTCCAGAAGAATAGCCAGAGAGCTCTTTACCACTGAGCCATCTCTCCAGGCCCTTGTTTTGTTTTTTTGAGGCAGAGTCTTACTACTCTGCAGCCCAGGCTGTCCTAGAATTCACTATATTGCTCACATTGGTCTTCAGCCCACAGCAGGACTCCTGTCTTAACCTCACAAGTGCTGGTGAATTACAGGTGAGTGCCACCATGGCTGCTCTTACCTGATTTATTTCAAAAGGATAGTGGGCATGCATACTGGAGTGTTAAGTACGTTTAATTCTCACTGACTACATAGGATGCTGATACTGCTGTGTCCCTTCACAAACGAAGTTGCACAGTCGCACACATGTGGTTAATGAGTTTTATGCCATTTGGCTCAAAAGGCAGGCAGATCTCTGAGTTCAGGGTCTTCAGAGTTGAGTTCCAGGATAGTTAGAGCTACACAGAGAAACCTGTCTCAACACCCCCCCTCCAGAAAAAAAAAGAAACCCAAACAAAAAAGTAAAACAAAAACATCATGATGCGACGCTTACTGCTGGTCTGTCCTTGGGCATATTTGGGACTTGATAAATACCTATTTTGTGACTAATAATACTGTTGTGTCTTTGTAAAATAGAGGTAGGCTATAATCCTTTGTAACGCTTCTGGTCATTGGGCTACAGATTATAGATGCAGTTTAAGTTGTGTCTGAGATCAGAATGAGATTTCCCAAAGGATTGATTAAATTGACAAATAGCCCTGGCAGGTGCAAAGAAAGAAAGTGTAGAGTTCTCCTTGTTGGTTGTTACAGCTGTAGCATAGAGCTGTTTTGGTTTCTTCAGGTTTAAATTGGGGACACAGTAAGGTGCAGTTAGGTACTCGCTCTACGCTGAGTGCTATTCTAGTTGCTCTATATATATTAGCTCATTTCATTTTTTTCTCTTTGTAGCAATTCTGTGATTTAGATTAGATAAGGACATTAAAATATAAGAAGTAAAATGATTTCATGGAATGTATAAGACCCTATCTCAGGAAAATAAAAAGCCAGCAAATCTGACTCCTGAGTTCAGATCCTGGAACCCATGGAAGGTGAGAACTAACTCGTAAAAGTTGCCCTCTGACCTCCCTATGTGCACTGTGAAACATGCTCACCTGTGCTCATGCATACATTGTACACACATACATACAATTACAATAATAAAAATATGTATAAAAAGTTAATTTTGTTTGCATTTGAAAATCTCATGCTTCCCCAGTACTACTCCTTTAGATAACAAAAGTTTTAGAGGTATTAGCCACTTTTTTTCCTTGCTGTATTAGATACTGTGAGAGGGAGATAAAGAGGAGCCTAATTCTTCAGTGAGCATAACTTATATTAGAATTAAAGAAAGGGCTTGGGTCTAAGGTAGCTTGATTGTGTGATTTATTCAGTGGGTGAATACCTGCTATGTGGCTGGTCTTCTGAACATGGAGCAGAGTCCTTGCTCTTGAGGATTTAATAGAAAGTCCCTCATTTTTAGTACTTTTGTTTAATGGGAAGTGAATATGTGCCCACTATATAGTCCAAGGAGTCAGTTTGCTCCTTCCATCATGTGGGTCCTAGGGTTACAACTCAAGTTGTCAGACTTGGCAGCAAGCATGTTTACTAAACTATCTTGCTGGATCTGTCTCCTTTATTGCAGCAATATAAGTAAACAAGATAATTAAAAATTAACAGGCATATTATAGGGAAAATAAATAGGGTGCTTTAAAGTTTAAGAAGGGGGCATATTTCTTTTCTTTTGGTGTGATAAAACACCATGGCCAAGACAACTTACAGGAGAAAGGGATTATTTGGACTTCTGGTTCCAGAAGGTTAAATAAGAGCCCACTGGGAAGCATGGTGGCAGCAGGGTTGGCACCTGGAGCAACAAGCTCAGAGCTCATATTGTGAGCTACAAAGCAGGAAGCAGAGAATGAGGAAGCTAGGAAAACTCAAAGCTGCCCCCCTGCCCCACATGCTTCCTTCTAGCATCTCAGAGTATGGTGAAGGACAACAATGGCCTCAGTGATAGGCTCCAGATGCACATAAACATTAAAGGTTTCTAAGTGTGTCCTGGAAGAGAATCTTCTCTCCAACAGCCATAGAGCTCAAGCTGTGGAAAATTAAACCGAAGCCCTCGTTATAAGACTGGCTGAATTACAAAGACAATTCATGTCCCAGTTCACACCCTCTGTCCATTTGGAGAGATCTATCCACATCCTTCTTCCTCAGATGTCTTTTTCACCGATTTTCCAATCTTGCTTTTTCCAGTCCATGACCATTGGCAGTCCATTGGCAACGGCCAATGAATAATTGCACACCAGCCATTTTTCCTTTCAAACAAAAATGTATTACCACGTGTACTGCCAGAAGTTCTGCCCAGTGGGAAGATTTCCCTTTGCTGATGTCTTTCAGAGTTTCCCAGAAAGGGATTGAAGCTGTCTACCTGTATAAATGTGCAGAACTGTCAGTAAACCAGGCCCTAGTCTTCTATGTTGCTTCCCATCTCCCTTTTGCCTAGTGGGGATTGAGCCCAAGGCTATGCAAGTTAGGCCAATGTTCTACTTGTGAGTTCCTGTTGATCTTTCTAAATTACTACCTAGAAAGACATCAGTTATCATTGGTATCAGAAAGAAAGAATATGAGGTGACAAATGCTTACTATCTGTATCCAGTAGGCTTGTTGTCTCTAAGGAGCATGAACTTTGTTCCACACATTGGAGGAGATGGCTTCATAGGGTACAAAGTTTGGCACATATCAGGTTCTCAATAAAGTTTGTTGAATAAATGAAAAAAATTATACCTTATAGGGGAAGAATTTTAATCTCCATTCTTCTAATAAAGTTTTATTGTATTTTCATACATTATTGTATATTGCTTTCAAATTATTTTGAACTACCAAGTTTAAAATTATATAGCTTATTTAAATATTTAACAGTTGATTTGAAAAAATTGGTATGTTGGGGATTGAAATCAAGGCTTTGTGTCTTGTTAAGCACATGTCTACTACTGAGCTGTGCCTTAATCCTCTTTACTTATTTGTCCTCTCCACCCATCTCATGTAGCCTAGGCTGGCCTCAGATGTGCAGCTATGATAGATAGCCTTGAAATTCATCAGATACGTTTGCTTTGTTTCCGGAGTGCTAGGATTACAGGCATTTGTTACCATGCCCAGCTTTTTGTTTTGACTTTTTGAAGAAGTCTAATTTCTGTTTACTGATGGCTCTGAAAATTACAAAATTTGAAACAACTCTCTTTATGTGGCATACATATGCATGGATGCGCATGCATACACATGTAGATTCCCATTATATAGCCTATGTTGGCTTGGAACTCAAGATCCTTTTGCTGAGATGACAGGCATGTACTGCCATTTGTTTAAAGTCTGCAGAGTTGGAAAGAATGTCGCGATACATATTTACTAGCTTTCTGGCTTTGAGGCAAGTCTTTGTATTCAATTAGAATTTTCACCTTTCCTCTTTTTCCCCATATAACCTCAGGGCTATACAGAATAAACTCTCATGGAATTTGCTATGTTGTTCCTGCCTCTGCTTCCCATGTGTTGGGATTGTAGTGTCAGCTACCACAACACACTCAGTCCAGAATTCTTATTTCTAAAATGGTGGCTGAAATTAGTTCATTAAATGACCTTCCATATCTAACTTTCTCATTATGTCTTGGCTCTTTTGAGCAATTTTGGGAGAATTAATACAGTAAGTTGAAACACTTATTTCAGGGTTTAAAAGTTTACGATTTATTGCTTGTTTGGGGAAAAAGGTAGCTATGATGGAGGTACAAAAGAAATATTTTGGAACTGGGGATGTAGTTCAGTTGGCTAGCATGTACAGAGCTCTGGCTCCTATTCCTAGCTCTGAGGCCTGCCTGGGATACAGGAGACTGTCCAACTTGTTTTTGTAGTCATTACTAAGCAATGCTGTGTTCTTAGTAGAATATTTGCATCAGCTCATGTGTTGTGTGATATAGAACCACGCAGGGCAATGTGCTAGAGCGCCTGCATGCATGTAAATGTGGACTATTTCTGTAGTATGAACACTTTTTGTGTGTGTTATATGTACATGGGTGAGGAGGCCAGAGATTAATGTTAGGTGTCTTCCTCACTTTCCATCTTTCTTTCTTTCTTTTCTTTTCTTTTTTTTTTTTTTTAAAGACATAACCTCTCACAGACACTTGCTGATTCATCTAGACTAGCTGTTCAGCAAGCTTCAGGCTTCAGGGATAATTCTGTCTCCTACCCAGTGCTAGGACCAATGTGTGTAGATGTGCCTTGCTTTGTATGGTGCTGGGGATGGAATTCAGATGTGTATGTTTGCTAGCACTGACCAACTGAGCCATCTTCTAGCCCCTGCTTGCAGTTTCTTAGGAATTACACTTGGGAGATAGTTCAGTTACTGAAGTGCTTGTAGGGAGGATATAAGTTTGAGCCCCAAAACTCATGTTGTAAAAAGCTGGGCATGGTGCTGGGTGTGGTAATACACACCTTTAATCCCAGCACTTGGGAGGCTTAGGCTAGGGGATCTTTGTGAGTTCAAGGCCAGCCTATTCTACATAGCAAGTTCCAGGACAACCAGGACTCCCCCTGCCTCCAAAAAACAAAACAAAAACAAAGCAAAAAATCTGGGCGTGGTAGTGGTGTGCACTTGTAATCTCATCACTAGGAAGGCAGAGACAGGCAGATTCCTGGGGCTCACTGGCCAGCCTGGTGAGTTACAGGCTAATCATTGAGAGATCTGGTCTTTAAGATTGTCTTGTGGCCAGTGTAGGAGAGCCCGTTAATGCATGTATGTACCTCCTCACCCGCACAGTTGTGAGCAGAGGATCTAACCTAGGATCTTTCACATACTGGCCAAGTGCTGTTCACTAAACTACACGAAATGGCAAATGTTATTTTTTTAAAGCTGTATTTAGATAGCCTATCACAATTTATGCAAAGGTTATGTAAATTGCAGTCTCCAAGATGAGTGGAGCAGATAGGGGAGTCTTGACTTGACTTTATATGTTCTGTCTTATCTGGTAGCCAGGCTAGTCATTTGTTGGATTGGCAAGAAGACTTGTGAAGGAAGCCTGTAGTGTCTCTTGTATCCTAGACAAAAGGGAGTACTTTAGGGTCAAGTGTATTTTAAGTGAAAACAACTTTAGTAGTATTTTGGGTTAGTGTGAATGTAATGTATTTTTTTTCACATCTCCATGTCAGTTAAATTGTGATAACTTTCACAGCATGGTAAGCTGTCTCACAAGACTGCCCTTTCCTCCAGGACTAACTGCAAATGGGGAACCTAGACTACTCATCTCTGCCCCGTTGACTATGGATTTGGTATGGTTCAGTGTTTGGGTACAACAACTCATAGAACTCTGGAAACATTGTGTTTGCTCTTTAATTACAAAATACACGTTTAGCTGGGACCCACTCCTTCCATACAAGTCCTCTAGTTGTAAGCCCACCAGTAAGTGGTTTTAAAAATAACCTCCTAAAATATGGCTCACAGACTCCATAAGACTTTTTTTTAAAGATTTATGTGTATGAATGTTTGGCATGTATGTATGTATGTATGTATGTATGTATACAGACCACTTGTGTTCCTGGCGCCTGATGAAGTCAGAAAACGGCTTCAGATCCTCTGGAACTGGAGTTTTGGATGATTGTGAACCACCATGTGGGGATTGAATCCTCTGCAAGAGCAGCAGGTGCCCTTAACCATTGAACCATCTCTCCAGTCTCTTTGTGAGTTTTAACTCAGATTCTTAAAGGGTATTTGGAAACCTAGAAGAAAGAACTAGAAGATAAAAGCATTGGTGTTGAGGGCTGGAGAAATGACTCAATAGTTGAGATGAAATACTGCTGTTGCAGAGGACCCTCGTTCACATCCTAGCATTCATGTGAGGCTGCTTAGAACCACGTATAATAGCAATTCTAGAGTACCTGCTGTCCTCTTCTGGCCTTTGCATGCACCTGTGCATATCTTCCTTTTTTATGATTAAAAAAAAATGTTTGGCATGGTGGCATATGCTTTAAATTCTAGCACTAGGGGCTGGAGAGATGGCTCAGCGGTTAAGAGCATTGATGGCTCTTTCAGAGGACCTGGGTTCATTTCCCAGCACCCACAACTGTCTGTAACTCCTATTCCAGGGGACCCAATATCCTCACACAGACATACATGGAGGCAAAACACAGATGCACATAAAATTAAAAAAATAAAGTAAAATATTAAACATTCTAGCACTAAAGAGGCAGAGACAGGCAGAACTCTGTGTGTTCCAGGCCAGCTCAGTCTACATTACAAGTTTCAGGATAGTGCTGGCTACATAGACTG
The DNA here is from genome assembly GCA_026225945.1 of Cricetomys ansorgei. Taxonomy (NCBI): domain Eukaryota; kingdom Metazoa; phylum Chordata; class Mammalia; order Rodentia; family Nesomyidae; genus Cricetomys; species Cricetomys ansorgei. The sequence goes on from JAMJFZ010004114.1 coordinate 861,875, forward strand.
TGTCACAAACAAACAAATATTTATTTTTGAATTATGTGTAGTATATGCACATGAGTGTAGGCGCCAGATTTGTAGCATCTGGAGCAACAGGTCTAGGAACTGAACTGCCTGTAAGAACAAAACAGAGTTTTTAACGGCTGAGACATTTCTATGCTTTGCTGTTTTACATGTATCATCTATTCAGTCCGCTTTCCCTCTGGGGAAGATCTGTCTTATAAATATGTCTTTTTAATGTAGAAAAGGGAAAGATGAGCCATAGGAAGTTCAAACTTACATAGGTTGAGTGTGATGGAGTCAGTCTGACTCCAGAACCTAGGGTCTTGACAACCCATAACCAGTTTCCAGAAATTGATCAATTGTGAGGTTGGGAAATATGAAATAGGAAGGGAGAGTGGAGGCACTGCTCTTTTGCCCCCTCCCATTTAAATTCAGCAGTTTGCAGGGGAAAGAAATGGGAAGTGAACTCCCGTTTCTTGTTTCTTCTATTTCTCTCTTCTCTTTGCATTTCTAGCAGCTATCAAAGTGAAACATGCAGTCACCATTTCATTGTTTTTATTAATGTTCCTTTTTGGGAGAGAAAGTATGGTAATGTTTAAGAGCAAAGATTTGGGACTTAGGCTACTTGGGTTTAAGTTGCAGTTCCACTACTTACTTGCTGAGTAACCTTGACATAGTTTGATTTCATTGAGGCTTATCTTACCTGTGAAATATGTAGAAGACAGTGTATACCTTAGATAGAGGCTGGGTGGGTGAAGAGTGAATGTGTAATGTGTTTAGAACAATCGTGGCACCTGGTGAGCGCCAGGCAGTTACTATTATTGTTACAGTCTGAGAACACTTTTAGGTTGAACCAGTAACTGATTTAGTGATTAGTTTTTGTTCATTAATGCTGTGCTAGTATGCTGCTGCTGCCTTTTTTTGGGGCCTGTGTGTGTGTGTGTGTGTGTGTGTGTGTGTGTGAGAGAGAGAGAGAGAGACCGAGACCAACTGAGCTGTCCCTGATCTAAATGTTTCTTTTTTATATATATATATATATATATATATATATATATATATATATATATATATATATATATATATATATATATAAAAAAGGGAAAGAGAAAGAAAAAGAGATGAATGTTGAATAAAGAAAGAAATGTAGTAGTAAGGCTGCTGTCGGGGCTCAGCAAGGAGACAAGGAGGCATTTTCAGAGGTGCAAACTCTGGCAGATCTCAGCAGAGGGAACCACGCATTGGCTATACTCGATTGACAGGAACCTTGAGTGTCTGAGCTCAGATGGTTCGTTTGATTCAGAACTCCTCCGATATTCTACTGATAGCACATGCATATCATTAGCAATTAAATAACCCCCACAGAAATCCAACACCTGAAAACAATACAAACGCCCTAGACAGCCCCTCACCCAATAGTACATAAAACAATTATTTTATGTATAACTAAAAATATAAACTTCTGCAACAAAGAAATATAATCATGATAGTTGAAAATCAAAATTTTCATGGTGCTGAGTGCTGAGGATTGAACCTTGGTATTGTGCATGCTGGCAAGCACTCTACCACCAGGCTACATTTCTAGCTCCGGTGCAGATTGGTTTTTTTAAATTTTAAATTAAGGATGTATACTCCAACATCTAGTTTACGTAATGGTTGGGGTTGAACCCAGGACTAAGTTTATACCAGACAAGCACACTACAACCTGAGCTACATCCTCCAACCTGTTTATTTTTTTAAAGATTCATTTCATTTTAATTACGTGTATGTGTATGGATATGTGCATGTGAGTACAGGTGTCCAAGGAGGACAGAGGGCATCTGGATCTGGAGCTAGAGTTAACAGGTGGATGAGCAGCCTTACGTAAGTGCTGAGAACTGACCTTGGGTCCTCTGTCAGGGCAGTACTCAAAATCACTGGGCTGTTTTTCCAGCCCCCACTCCTTGTCATTCATTCATTCATTCATTCAAGTCAGTCTCACTGTGTAGTCCTTGAACTCAAAGAGATCTTATTGCCTCTGTCTCTTAATTCTAATGCTGGGATTAAAAGTGTGTGCTACCACATCTGGCCTATCTATCTATCTAATTATTTATATGAGTGTTCTATCTGCATACACACCTGCACATCAGAAGAGCATCTGATCCTATTATAGACGGTTGTGAGCCACCCTGTGGTTTGTGGGAATTGAACCCAGGACCTTTGAAAGAGCAGTCAGTGCTCTTAACCTTTGAGCCATCTCTCTAGCTCCTCTATTTTTACTTTAAAAAAATTAAAACATGTATTAATAGAAGCATATTTTTCATTTTTTTAAAATGTGGACAGATACCCGTGTATATGTGTATATGTGTGTATGTTTGCCAAAGGAGAACTTTGGTTATGTTCCTCAGGTACTGTCTACTTTTTTTTTTTAAAAAAGGCAGGATGTTTTATTTGTCTGTAACTCACCAAATAAGCTAGTATGGCTAGTAAGCCCCAGGGATCATCCTTTCTCTACTTCCCTAGCTCTGGACTATGCACAAGTGTGCTTGGCTTAAAGTTTTTTTCATTCGTTCTTTAATTGTGTGTGTGTGGGTGTGCATGTGTGTATTTGTGAGTTAAGGATTTCGTAGGATTTCATTGTGGAGGTCAGAGAACAACGTGAATTGGTTCTTTCTTTCTATGTGAGTCCTCAGTATTGAACTCAGGTCATCAGAATTGGTGGCAAGTATCTTGACCTGTTGAGCCATCTTGCTGGTCCCTAGCCTTTGTTCCTTTTCCTTAGATGTGTTCTGAGAAACAAACCCAGGTCCTTGTGCTTGCAAAGCAAGCATTTCATTGACAGAGCCTCTGACTTTTTGAGATAATCCCACCTATGTAGTCCTGACTAGTCTGGAATTTATTGTGTAGCCCAAGTTGACCTCACATTCAGTGTTTTTCCTACTTCTTCCCTGGAGCTAAGATTATAGTTGTTGCCACCATGTCCAGCTCATAGTTTTTATGAGTAATGTAGGAGTTTATATCTCCTGTGACTACTGATACAGTTTTATATTTGTGAGTTTTCCATCCATTCTTCAGCTTAGGTAATGAAGTGTTGTAGACACCTATATAGAGGTTTTAATGAGCATTTACAAATTATGATTAAATGTGGTAAAGGGAACTAGCTTTAGAAATATAGTTGCAGCAGCCAACCCTTGGGTTTATATTTGAATTAGTGATATATATATATATGTGTGTGTGTGTGTGTGTATATATATGTAGATATATATAGATATATAGATATATATAGATATAGATACATAGATATACGTACACACACATACACACATATATACATGTATACATATTACATTGATTGTGTGGATAGTCCTACATGTGCCATGCATGGCATGCATGTGGTCATTAGAGGACAATTTGTGAGAGTCTTTTTTCCTCCTACCACATGGGTCCCATAGATTGAACTCAGATCATCAAGCCTGGTGGCAAAGTGCCTTCACTGGTCAAGTCATTTTGCTGTCCCAAAGAACATTTTCATGTTTAATTAAAGATAACAGCTCAATGGGAGCAGATGCAGAGTCCCACAGCCAAACATTAGATGGAGAGAGAGTTGGAGATCTCCATTGGATCCCTCCCCACAGAGCTTGGGGAACCCCACAGAAGATGGGGAGAAAGGATTATAAGAACCAGAGGGGTTGAGAGATCATCTGGAAAACATGGCCCACAGTGTCAACTAAGCAGGTCTAATAGGGGCTCACAGAGACTGAGGCAGCAATCATAGAGCCTGCATAGGTTTGCAGTAGGTCCCCTGCATATATGTTCTGGTGTTTTTATGGGTCTCCTAACAGTTGGAGTGGGTGTGTCTCTTATCCTTTTGCCTTAACCTTTTGGGACCCTTTTCTTCCTACTGGGTTGCCTTGTCCTGCCTTGATATAAAAGTTTGTGTCTAGTCTTATTCTATCTTGTGCTGTGTTTGGCTGATATCTCTGGGAGTCCTGTTCCTTTCTAAAGGGAAGGGGAGGGGGAGTGGAATTGGGGAAGAAGGAAAATATGTGTGTGTGGGATTAGGAGGAATGTAGGGAGGGCAAACTGGGCCCAGAGAATGTATTGTATAAAAGAATAAAAAAAGAATTATTCTTTAAAGAATTAGTTTATTTACTTGTCAGCAGAAAAACAGATCATTCTGGCAAAAAGTCCCCCCCCCGCCACTACCATAAATTATTATCTGTGATGTTACTTTTGTTAGAGTTGTCTGAAAATAGTTAAATACTCTGATTTCTATAGGATATATACCAGACACCTCTTGAGTTACTTGATAACCCCTGTGCATATTTTTAAGGTATCTGACTGAAATACTGTGCTAGTGATAACATTTTGAAAATGTTCTCCTACCCTGAAGGTTTCATTTGTTTGTTTAATAGATATGGGCATTTAGAGGGGAAAAGGATGGCAGCTCTAACCAGCAAGAAATTGTAGCTCTCCCCTCCCCAAGGATCCCCTGCTCCCAACTCTATAAGCTCTGGGAGTATTTATTGGGTCTAACATTCCTTTGGGTCTGGGAGAGATCATCAGTTGGCAAAGTACAAACATGAGGACCTGAGTTCACTCTTTAGAAGCAACATAAAAATGTTGATGCTTAATGCTCAGTTTGTCTAGTCTACTTGGGAACACCAGGCCAATAAGAAACCTTATTTAAAACAAAAACCTGCAGAATGACACCTGAAACTGCCCTCTGACCGCCACACTTTGCACACAGTGCATGTGTACTTATAAACAGATACACAGTCAGAGACACACAAAGATTCCGTATCTTAATTTCACAGATACCAAAAAAATTGGGGCACTGAAGAGATGGCTCATTAGTTAAGAACACTTGTTATTTCAAAGGACCTGGGTTTCATTCTAGCACCCATGTGATAACTCATAACCATCTCTTTTGGCTGAGGTGGGCACCAGGCACGTACATAGTACCATACATAGACATGCACATGAGCGAAACATTCATACACATAAATTTTTTTGAGAGGAAAGTGTATCTCAAAGCTGATGAGGTATAATAACTTCTTGGTGTACTTGTAATTGATACTTTTCTTTTTAGACTGTAAGACTATATTGTAAGAGAAGCTTACTATATAGTGTATGTGTATGCGTATGTGCTTGCATGTGCTGTGGTGTACTTGTGGAGGTCAGAGGACAACCTTGAGTATCAGTCCTTGCCTTCTACTTTGTTTTTTAAGATTTTGCTGCTTAGTGTTACCATATAGGCTGTAAGCTTCTGCCTCCCATCTCCTGTGGGGCACTCTGGGATTACTGGCACTTTGACTACTGCACCTGACTTTTATATAGTTCTGGGGATCTAAGCTCAGGTTGTCAGACTTCTGTGGAAAGTACTGTGCCCTTTGAGCTATCTTCCCAGCCCATGTAATTATATTTTTAAATATTCACTATGGTTATAAAAGCTGGTATTTTCATTGTAAAAATGTAGGTTGAAACTCTTCAGGCGATGAGTAATAACTGAGATTTAACTGGTGCTCCAATGGCTGTGGAGACCAGAGATCACCCTGATCATTCTCATTTCCTTATGCTCACATATTCTGGGGGTGATGTGTGAGGGCTGTGCTGCTTGTTGCTTATATCCTGAGTTATGGCAGCGCTAAGGCCTGGTAAGGAACTATTCTTTACAGTGTTCTTTGTGTTGCAGTTGATCTTGTACATAGTGCATGAGTGTTCATATTAATGCAAACTTCCACAAACTATACTTCATATACCACATGGGACTCATTCTCATATCACCTCTTTTTTTTCATTGTTAAAAAAAGGTAATTAATAAAGAAATACACTGATCACTGGGCTGGAAAAATGGCTCCATGGTTAAGAGCACTCACTGGCTGCTCTTTCAGAGGGCCTATTCAATTCCTGCATCCACATGGTAGCTCACAACTATCTCTAACTCCTGTTACAGGGGTAGGTCTCTCTCTCACACACACCCCCCACACACACACTCTCTCTCTTACTTACTCACTCACTCACTCAACTCACTCTGTCTCTTTCTCTCTCACACACGCACACACACACATGCAAATAACCAATGTACATAAAAATAAATAGAATTCTAAACACATACACACACACACACACACACACACACTCTCTCTCTCTGATCACAATTCTACTTTGGACTTTAAAAAAATGATACTTAAGACAAACAACCAAGTCAAGAAACGTAGCAAATTGACCCTTGTTAACTGCAGCCCTGAGCAAGTTGCTATTTTTCTTTATAGGTTTTCAGCCATAGTAGTAATGCTATTTCTGTTCTCTGAGTAGCTGAACTTGTTGCTAGTTATGAGGAAAAAATATGTGAGTAAACAAAAATCAATAAAATAATGTCTTTAATTTCTTTATAGGTCGACATCAAATTTGAAATACTAAAAGTGGATACAAAACTATTTCCGCAATGCAGACAATTAAGTGTGTTGTGGTGGGCGACGGTGCTGTTGGTAAAACATGTCTCCTGATATCCTATACAACAAACAAATTTCCATCGGAATATGTACCAACTGTAAGTATCAAGGCTTTCTGGTAATGAAAAAGATTGTGATGTCTATTGAAAAATCTTTGCCTGCCTACACTGTGTGCGTATGTACATGTGTAGAGGTCAGAGAACACCTTGAGGTAGTCTCTTTCCATAATGTGGGCTCTGGGATTGACTTCAGCTTGTCCTGTTTGGCAGCAAGTGCCTTCACCATTTCAGTCACCATACCAGCCCTTTATTTGCTATTTTTATAAGGTTTTGACTTCTCATGGGTAATTTACTTACGCTTTAAAATTAAACAGCTAAGGATGGAGAGATGGCTCCACAGTTAAGAGCACTGGCTGTTCTTCCAGAGGCCTCACATTAAGTTCCCAACACCCACATGATGGTTCGCAGCCACCTGTAATCTAGTTCCAAGAGATCCAGCATCGTCTTCTGGCCTCTGGCACCAGGCAAGCATGTGGTACACAGACATGCATATAGACCAAACACCTATACACATAAAAATAATAATTAAAATACTAAATAAGTGAAAATAAAATAGCTAAAAAACGAGTCTAAAGTTTGAATGGGTAACAAGGGTCAGTAAGAAGTGCTGGAAGGTTCTGAAGTGTGGTATAGTCAGTTTGCAGAAGAGCACCCTACATTTGAGATGCAGTGACTTTTTTTTTTTGCTTCTGGGCCATTGACTAATAAAGCTTGGAGGTCTCTTGTGCAAATATGAGGTCTTAACTTCAGAGAAAGTAGTAATGTCTCCACTTACCTTGTGTAGCTGTTCTTTTAGCAGTGATGAGACTTAATTGAATACGGATTCCTAGGGCAGAGAGCAGCCTTTTTTTTTTTTTTTTGCTAAGAACATTGAAATGTGACTGAAGTTTTGGGGAAAGAGGAAAGTTAGGAGTAATTTAATGATAATTAGGGGAGACACTTGTTTGGAGTGATACTTGGGAAAGCATATTTGGAGCTACAGTTTGTATTCTGAGTTGCTTGATCAAACCAAGTTATACTTATGTTAAATGTACTTGCCCCTTCAGTGCTGGGAGGGGAGTAATTTTAGGGATTATAAGGGTACAAAGTATACTTGATGTAGGATTAGTATGTTTTGGTATTGATCAAAAAGAATCTTGAATCTTCAGGGTCATAGATAAGGGTTATCAGGCTATCAGGTCAGCATATTGATAGTTCTGTTTATTTGGAAGTGTTAGCTTCTGTGATAGCACACCTTATGGTGGAGTTAGGCTAAGGCTACATGAAGAAGATGAAAGGGATTATAGTAGGATGCTGCTGAGAGGGCTTACCAAGAGAGACAAGGAAGAGACAAGGAGGCATTCTTCATAGGTACAAATGTTTCCGACCTCATCAGAGGGAACCACCATCCTGGCCAACACCATATTGGACAGTGGAACCCCAAGCGTCTCAGCTCAGGTGTTTTATTGATTTAGAACTCCTTAGGTGTTCTACTGATACCACATGTAGATCATTAGCAGTTTAACATCCCCTACAGAAATCAACACCTCAAACAATACAAAATGCCAAGGCCTATGCATCCCTTTTTACATAGGTGCACAAAAACAATTATTTTAAGCACAACTAAAAATAAACTTCCACATTTCCCCTTTTCTGTATTAAAAAAAATTACTTTACCTTTACAACACAATTTAACACTACACTAGCAAAACTATTTATAAGAGGAACAATTATGAGGCTTCTAATGCATATGACCAAATGATACCAAACATCTATTAAGCTTTTCATGATGTCTTTGGACAACTGAAAAACTTACCAATTTCCAGTTACCTGGAATTCATTCACAATCTTTTGGGCTTCTCCAAAGGGCTTGGATCACTTTTCGGGCTCTGCCCTCTGCAGCACACACAGTTTGCCCTCAAGGTTCTGGCTGGCTCCACTCCGCTGCTGCTGCTGTTCTTGGTGGTCGTCCATGGTACTGGCATCTTAAAAACACTGGGGTCTTCTGTTGCAGCTGGGCTGCACTTTCACCGATAACCTCTCCTGGGCTCTCTTCATAGTGCCAAGCCTCAACTTAATCTGCATAACCCCTTCATTCTGGGCCTTCAACTAGTAGTACTGAGGCTGCACTTTTACCAATGACCTCTCCTGGCCTCTCATAGTGCCAAGCCTCAGTTGCTCTCCAAAGACCCCTTCATGCCTTCAAAACCAGCACCACCTGGGTTACTCTTACAGTACCAAGTTTGACTGCCAGCAGGAGATAAAACCTTGGCCAGTTCTGGAAGACAGCTTCTGTGTGCTGACCCTGAGGAAGAAACACGTTCCAGGTTTTAAGATAGAGTCTATTTTTTTTTTTTTTTTTAAAACAACTGGTAAGCTTGTCTGCAGGAAGAGTTCCCTTGTGGGGTGGAGTTACCATCATCACCAGTGCCTGGTCCTCTTGTAGTCAGATTTGCAGAAAAGAAAAAAAAAGAAAATCTTCAGTTTAACTAAGCTGCTTTTTGGCTCTAAGTCTCTGCTTCCACAGCAGCAGGGGGTCCTGGTCCAGGGGGAAGAATCTCCAATTGAAACATTCTGTATAGGTTTGGTGTTCTTTCTCACCACTACCTTTCTTCATAGACCTCAAACATAAGACTTGTTTGGGTTTCACACTCACACAAAAACAATTTATAGAACAGTGAGTTCTGGTTTCCATTTCTCGTGTCCTGGCTGCTACCAGCAGCTGGAGGGAGCCAGCTCTATAATCAGGAAAAGCCTTGGAAATCGGCTTCTTTTCTTCCCCAGCTGAATTCTTTATCTCTAAGGGCCTCCATTCTGTGCCTCTCACCTTGGAGCTTTTTTCCTCATTTATTAATTTCACAGCCTCTTCTCTTCGTAGAGGCTTATTTCCTCTCTCTCCTCTTCCTTCAGGAGCCTTCAGTTAATACTTCTATCCTCTGGTAGCTTCCCTGAGCGTACTTTACCAGACTCTGAGGTCTGGAGTTTCTTTCTCTTATTCCTTGTCTCCACTTTGAATTAGCTCACGGGATATCCTGCCCCACGTTGCAGGCTCCATTTGTAGTTGTCCTCCTACTGTGGTGTCTCATTAAAGAAGACACAGAAGCATTTTCATACATGGAAACTCTGCGAGACCTCTACAGAGGGAACCGTCACAGCAAGTGCTATATACTGGTTAGCGGAACCCTGAGTGTCTCAGCTCAGGTGTTTTATTGATTCAGAACTTAGGTGTTCTACTGATACCATGTGTAGATCATTAGCAATTAAACATTTCCCCACAGAAATCCAGCACCTGCAGACAATACAAAATGCCAGGGCCTATGCATCCCTTTTCCCAATGGTGCACAAAAACAATTATTTTAAATACAAAATAAACTTCCACAGCAAGGGGTGAGAATTTAAAGGTGTAGTTTGGTAATAAAATTACATGTGAGTTGGCCTTATTAATCAGAAGATGTTTTGAAGTTACAAGGGGCTTTATGAGATGTGATACGGGTCTTGTCTTGAGGTGAGACAGCCATTGGGAATTTTGTGTCTGAATTGTTACTTGTAAACATGATTTCCAAATCTTTCATGACTTTATTTGGTGTGATGTATTGAAGATACGCTTCTGGGTGTTACATATGTTGTGCATTGGGGGAAAGAATAGTAGTGGGGTAAATTTTTGAATGGGTCTGCTTAGGTAAATAGGCCGAAGTAAATTATCCATGGTGTCTGCATGCGCATGGAAATGGATTTGGTATACAGGGCATATTTATTCCTATCTGTGGACTGAGTTACCATTGAGAGGATCGAGATTAGAGCTGAAGAGTTGTACACATCATCTTATCTTCCTTGGGAGAGAAAATTCAGGTCCAGCTTGCAGATGAGACTTGGAAATGAAGCTTTTCTGATTTTTGTTTTTGTTTTATTTTGAGACTGGATTCTGTGCAGCCCTGGCTTTCCTGGAACTTGCAATGTAGACCAGGCTGATCTGGCCTTAGACTCACAGAGGGTCTAATAGTAGTTGCCTGCTGCTGCCCAGTGCTTTCTGATTCTGAAGTGTTTTTTCATTTTTCCGAGGCAAGGTTTCACCCTGTTGTTCATGTTGTTTTTCAGGACTCAAGCGATCCTTCTGCCTTAGCCTCTCACATGACTAACATAGGTACTATCCAACTCATCTGGGACATTTCTATTTTTTTTTCCTTTAATAAATAAATTGATTAATTTTAATTGCATGTGTATGATGTGCACATGAGCGCAGGTGCTCTCAGAGACTAGAGGTGTCAGATTCCCTTAAAGCTGGAGTTACAGGTGGTTGTGAACCTCCTGGGTGCTGGGAACTGAACTCAGTCCTCTAAAAAAGCAGTATGCACTCATAACTACTGGGTCATCTCTCCAGCCCAATTTTAGTTCTGAATTAGAAGGAACTGTCTATGAATACATAATTTCTTAGAAATCAGATTGAACACTGTTGAAGCAAAGCACTGTTTTAAAATTTTTAGACTTGAAGAGGATTATTTTTAAAAAAATATTATTTATTTTTGAGACAGTCTTATGTAGCCCAGAGTGGCCTCAAACTCACTAAGGTCAGAGTGACCTTGGTCTGTTTTTCTTTCTGCCTTACCGCCTAAGTGCAGGGATTATGGGGTGTTCCACCATACACTGTTTTTTTTCTTTTTTCTTAAGCTGACTTACTTTCATTTAGCAAAATGTTTTATTAAAAACCTTTTCAATACAACCAGTTGTTAGAAAGAATGAGTATTACCTTTCTTTTACTGCCTAACCCCGTTGCTGAGGAATGGAAGGGTCCTCTGTGATATCACTAATGCTTTTATGTTATCTCATATAGTAGACTGGGGTTAAACAAATATCCCAGGACACAACCTCTCATTTTTTCCCCAAGAACCATTCAGCTCATGCAAGGACATAACTGGCAGGATTGGTTACATAAAAAGATAGGGACTAAGGGAAGATGAGTTTCTTTCTTGGGAAGGGAAGAAGTGGCTAGGAATTGTATGATCTCATTCACTAACAATGTTGTATTTCTTTGTTTTTAGGTTTTTGACAACTATGCAGTCACAGTTATGATTGGTGGAGAGCCATATACTCTTGGACTTTTTGATACCGCAGGTGAAAACTATGTCTCATAATGTTTTTGATCTGTAACTGTAGCAGTTGCTACTGGGTATTTCTTTTTGGACAACATAAAATTAACATATTAGTAATCTACTTAATCTGCTGTTAATAGTTATCAGGGTTAAATATATGATGGTTACTGGGCATGGTAGAATGGGCATGGTGGCACATGCACTCAGGAGATAGAGGCAGTTGAATCCCTGAGTTTGAGGCCAGTCTAGTCAACATAGTGAATTCCAGAGCAGCCAGGGCTGTAGAGAAATCCTGTCTCAAAGGCCCCCCCCCCAACACACACACATACACAGACACACACACACACACACACACACACACACACACACACACACACACACACACACACACACACACACGGTTGACCCTAGATGGCTAATAGGAGTTTGGAGTACCCTGGGTGGGTGGTATGGTAGAAAAACATGTATGCTGATCATTTCTCTCCAGCCCCCTGTTCAGATCTCACAGTTGAGGACTAGATGTAGCTTAGTTGGTAGCATACTCCCCTTGTGTGCATGGGGCCCTGGGTTGGCTGTAATCACAGCAGTCCTGGGCAGAAGCTGGAGGATCAGAAGCTGAAGGTCATACATAGCAAATTCAAGGCTAGGGTGAGCTCCATAAGACCCTGAAATAAAATAATTTCAGTTTCCTAAATATGACCAAGGTTGTAAACTTGGTATTTTTATTATGATGGTTCTTTCATTTGAAGATTTATGTATATATATTATGTATATATATTTAAAATATGTATATACATTTATGTCTGTATAATATCTATTTAGAGATCTTTTTACTACACATGAACCACATGTAGCTAAGAGCTCTGCATTTTTTGTCAGCTATCCAAATTATTTTCAACTTGGTTCCAACACTGGGTACACATCTTAATTTTTCTCTATATATAGTCTTTTTTTTCTCTTTCTTTCGTTCTTTAAACAAAACAGGGTCTCACTGTGGTTTTACTGTTTTGGAACTCTTTATGTAGATCAGGCTGGCTTTGACCTCACAGAGATCTGCTTGCTTCTGCCTCTCAAGTACTGGGATTAAAGGTGTGTGCCACCATGCCTGGCCAGTTAGTTGCAAGAAATTTAAATCAGTCCTTCAAAAAGGTTTTTATTTTATTTTTTGAGACAGAATCCCTATGTAGTCTAAGCTAGTCTTGAATACAAAATCTCCCGGCCTCAGTCTACTCTAACTAACTGCTGGGATTACAGGTGTGCTCAGCTAAAAGGTTATTGAGTAAAAATATAAAATTTGCTTTGGTATTAGGTTTGATGAATTTTATTGACTCCCACCATAATCAATATATCACACCTGTCTGTCTGTCTTTATCCATCCATTCACACATATCTATATTCACCCGTCCATCTAATTTTTAATATCCTGAAATTCTGCTTGTGCTTTTACAGGTCTCCCCCCCCCCCCCCAAGACATTTCTCTGTTGTAACTCTGGGCGTCCTGGAACTCACTCTGTAGACCAGGCTAGCCTCAAACTCAGAGATCCAACTGTCTCTGCTTTCCAAGTGATGGGAGCAAAGGCATGTGCCACCACCATCCAGCTCTTTTTTTTGAAGTTATTTTAGGAACCTCCTTTCTTCAATAGCTGTGCCATTATGTTCCTACCAGTAATTCATGAGGGTTATATTTTCTTTGGAGAAATGTAAGTCCTCTGTCTTTTTTTATGAATTGAGTTATTTGTAATTTGGATATTAGATATTCTCTACATAGTAATCTTTCATCCAGATCATGCTTTGCAGGCAATTTCTCTCATTCTCTGGATTGCCTTAATTTTTTTCTCCCAGATTTTATATTTATGTGTGTGGGTGTTTTGCCTGCTTGTATGTCTCTGCACCACATTCATGCAATGCCTGTGGAGGCCAAAAGAGGGTGTCAAGTCCTCTGGAACTGGAGTTACAGATGGTTGTGTGTTGCCATGTGGGTGCTGGGCACCAAATCCTGGTCCTCCAAAAGGCAGCCAGTGCTCTTAACTACTGAACCATCTTCCCAGATCCTTGATTGTCTTTTTACTGTGCTGATACAGTCTTTTTGAGGGATGAGTTTGGAATTGAGTCTAAGTCCTTATACAGATGAGGCAAGCATCTGCCAAGAAACTACATTCTCCCAACACTCCCTTAAAAAAAAAAAAAAAAGACTTTTTTTTGGTGTATGGGTGTTTTGCTTGCATAGATATCTGTGTATCACATAGGTGCAGTATCTGTGGGGGTCAGAAGAAGGAATTAGATCCCTTGGAATTGGAGTTACTGACAGTTGTGAACCTCTTTGTGGGTAGTGGGAATTGAACCTGGGTCCTCTGGATTAGATGCGCAGCCAGTGTTCGTAACCACTGAGCCATATCTCCAGCTCTCTGATGTAGCTGCTAGCTACTGCGTGAGCTCTGCAAAAAAGATAAGGAGACACTCTCATAGATGCAAACCCTGCCAGACCTCAGCAGAGGGAACTCTCTGTCATGGCAAATGCCATACTGGACAACAGAACCCTGATCGGCTGATCTGAGGGTTTTTATTGATATAGACGCTCCTCAGGTGTTTTACTGATTCAAAAACTCAGCCCCCTCATCCAAAGGCCTATTTGTGTAATGGAGAAAACCTGTAGCTTAGTCTCATCCCACAATTCTCTAGCAGCCAAGCTATGTCACCTTTATGGTGGGGAGTTCCAGGCCCAAGAGGATCCCACCACTCTTTAATGGCTAAGCTATGTCACCTTTATGGTGGGGGAATTCAAGGCCTAAGAGAAGTTTTCTTTCCTTGTTGCCAGAGACTGTGGGAGAGGGACTACAAGAATTCCTCCATACCAGCTTTGCTCTTCCACAGTGGCTGTGCCAGAGAGCAGTTCAGATCATGAGGAATCAAACATCTTAATCACAGATTTACATAAAGGCCAACATCTGCAGATAATACAAATTGACAAGGTTTAGGCAACCCTTCACCAACAACATACAAAACAATTATTATAAACATAACTAGAAATAAATTCCAACACCCTGATACTGGATTTTGATCCATAAAAATGTTACATTTTCATGAAGTCTAATCCATCTACTTTTTCTTTGGTTCCTGTATTTTGGTGTTAATAATGCCCTCCTTGCTCCTCATTCATTGTCAGGCTCAATGCTGTGAATGTCTGCTCTAGGTTTTCTGAAATTTTTCAGGCTTAGGTCTTTGATTCATTTTGAGTTAATTTTTTTGTGTAATATTAGAGAAGGGCCCAATTTTCTTTTTCTTTTTTTTTTTTTTTAACCTGTGGGTTTCCCATTTTCCCAGCACTTTTTATTTACTATTGGATCCTTTTCAAAATTATTTTGTATGACTTATTTCTGTTTTTTTCTCTTCCCTTAATCTGTTTATTAGTTTCACATTGTTTTGCTCACTGTAGCCTTTTGGTAAGGATTTTTTAAAATTAGATTTATTCATTTTATTGTATATGAGGGTATGTTGCTTGCATGAATGTATGTAAGCCATGTGCTATTAAGTTTTAAAATCATGAAATAGGGTCTTGTAGCATTGAATATGTAGGTTGCTGTGGGTAGAATTGATATCCCGAAGGCATTTATCTATCTATCTATCTATCTATCTATCTATCTATCTATCTATCTATCTATCTATTTATATTAAGTCATCAGCATATACGTATAGGATGTCCTTACATTTTTTAGGGCTTCTTTACTTTGATCAGTTTTTGCCATTTACATTTTGTGAATCTTTCACCTTCCTGGTTAATTTATTTATTTTTGCATATTCATTGATTTTTGCCAAGTTTATTTTTCCTAGGCCTTTTCGGTTTCAGGTATTGGCTATAACATGCACGTGTGGACCAAGTGTTGGACTTAGTTTGGTAGTTATCATGATGGTTTCAGTAGAATTTTACTGAGATTAGTATTTTGTTAGGTGGTCTCACTGATTATTATGTAGCTAGAAGTAGATTTTTTTTTTTAAACCACACCTATAGCAATAGTTTGTTACTAAATTATTATTGAGGTACTACTAACTAAAAACTGGAAATAAAAGCAAATAATCTGTTTTAAGTTATTGACATGTATATAGAATTAGCACGGAGACTATTCCAAACAGTGTATTACTAATCAGTACCTTTGATTAGAAAAAATTGTGTTGTTACTAATGACTAGCATGTTAGAGCTCTGATTCTTCTCCCACCCCCTTTCTTTTTTGAAACAAGAGTCTCCATGTGTAGTTTTGGATGACTTGGGCTTTCTTTGTAGGCCAGGCTGGTCTCAAATGTGTGGTGATTCTCCTGCCTCTGCCTCCTGAGTGCTGGGTTTATGGGCGTGCACCACTCTCTTTTTTTTTTAAAAAAATTACATTTACCTATCTATATCTATCTGTCTGTTTTATCTATTTATGTGAATGCATGTGTGGAGGTCAAGAGGGTAAACCTTGGGAAGCTGGTTCTCTCCCATCTGTTTCCTGGAGTTGTAGCTTAGATTGTTAATAAGCATGGCAGCCACTAAGTGATCATGCCAGCTTCATGGTACCCAGCACATCTTTGACTTTATTTTTGATACGTGATCTAATGTAGAACAGACTGGCCTCACACGCAACCTTCCTGCCTCTGTCTCCCTAGTGCTGAGTTTATAGGCTTGTGCCAACCACGCCTAGTTTTAATGTGGTATGGGGATTAAACCCAGGGCTCTATGCATCAAAGGTAATTAATTACTCTACCTACTAAATGAGCTATAGTCTTAGCCCTTGACTTGTGAGTTTTTTGTTTTGTTTCTATTCATTTACTTAGACCTGTGACTTTTTTTTTTTTTTTTTTTTTTTTTGAGACAGTTTCTCTGTGGCCCTGGCTGTCTTGGAACTCACTTACTCTGTAGACCAGGCTGGCCTTCACCTGTCTCTGCCTCCCGAGTGCTGGGATTAAAGTTGTGTTCCACTATACAGCCTGGTAGTCCTGTGATTTTAATGCCTGTAGGGTAGGCTATCAAATTTGAAATTTCAGTGCTGATCTAACTTTTATTTATTTTTAGGGCAAGAGGATTATGATAGACTACGACCGCTGAGTTATCCACAAACAGATGTTTTTCTAGTATGTTTTTCAGTGGTCTCTCCGTCCTCATTTGAAAATGTGAAAGAAAAGGTGAGTCAGACTTCTTTCTCCTTGAAACCTACACAGAAGTTCTGTTGCCCTGTTACATCTTCAGAGGCTTGTGGATTAACAAAAGCATTTTAAAACCTTGCTTTTAGTGGGTGCCTGAGATAACTCACCACTGTCCAAAGACTCCTTTCTTGCTTGTCGGGACCCAAATTGATCTCAGAGATGACCCTTCTACTATTGAGAAACTTGCCAAGAACAAACAGAAACCTATCACTCCAGAGACTGCTGAAAAGCTGGCCCGAGATCTGAAGGCTGTCAAGTATGTGGAGTGCTCTGCCCTCACACAGGTAAGGGCTCTGGAACCCATGTCTTTGTGTATTTAATTTTTTTTTTTTTTTTGAGCATTAGGATACAGAGGCTCTTTTTATTCCTCCCTTTTCCCTTAAAAATTAAAAAAAAATGTGTCTGTGTGAATGTATAGTATACTATACATATGAGTGAATTCTGCAGACTGGTTTTATAACTGCTCCAAGGTATGGTTGAGAGAAGGGTTTTTATTGTAGTTGAGAGGGAGAGTACATCTAGAGGTATTTGGAAGAATCCAGAGCAGAGAGAGAAAATAGTAGACTAAACATGGCCAACAGACTGGACCTGGCCATGAGAGAAGAGAGGGAAAGAGGAAGAGAAAGATGACAGGGGGTGGGTAAAGAGGGGGCTGAGAGTGTATAGCTAAAATAGGGTTATAAGGGAATGATGTAACAGGTACTTGTGATACTGAGGGAGCCTGGAGGTCAGTATGTGTTTTGACGCGCTAATAGGCACTACAGGTACCCATTTTTCTTTCTGCCAGTGATAAGAAAATGGCTCCTTTGGTAGAGGGAAACTGACTTGTTGAGTAATGCTGGCTTTTGTCTGACTGCCAGAATTTAAACTGACATTCCAGACTTTTGTTTATGATTTAAGGGACGATGTAATCTCTTCTTTAACTGCTTCTTAGCTGAAATTAGGGCATTGTTAGGGCTCAGGAAGGCTGGAATGCCAGGTTTAAGGCCAGGAAAGAATTAGGCTGCTTTGGGGCTCAAGCTGGTTGGAAATTCTGGCGGAAGCATCTAGTTTATGTTAACTTTCACTAAGTCCAGGTCTTCCTGGTATCAAAGGACCCTCTGAGGCTGGCATGCTTGGAGCAGTTTGCATTGTGCAGTTGATTGGAAATCTGCTGCGACAGATACAGACTAGGGACAGAATGTAAAGATAAGGATCTTAGGGGGTAATCTTTATCTTAGGTATACACTTGAAACTTCCAGGTCCTGGTAGGTGGGGTGGGGTAGATTGAAGGAATTCAAGACCAGGGGGAGGAGAGAGTCCGCCCCTGGGGATAGGCAATAGGCAGGAAAACTTAAGCTGTGGATTGACTCTGTGACAGGTGGACTCTGTGACAGGTCATGATCCTTAAAACTTAAATGAATTTTTTAAAGTTTACAAAAAGAGATAAAAGTAATGAATTTTTTAAAGTTTACAAAAAGAGATAAAAGTTTTAGATAAATTATCATTACCACTGTTAGTAATCTGCACTGAAGACCTCGTTGTAACAAAAGCAGTTAACAAGTGTTTGTGAGCCAAAGATGTTTTTAGCACAATGAGAAACACTTCTAAGACTATATTTAGGAAAGGAAACAACTAAAAGAAGTTAAAAATTTTGAAACTGTGACTATGATAAAGTAGTGCTTTACCAGGGCTAGATTAGTAGTTTATCAGAATTCTATTGATTAATTTTAAAACTCTGAATTTTGAAGTCTTAATATAACAATAGCATAGTGAGAGGGAAAGAAATCTGAAATGCTTTTCATTTCTCACATAACTTAAAGCACTTCCTCAGACCATACAACCTGCATTTGCACACCTTAAATCACTTTCTTAGACCTTCACAACTTAAGTTCTCACATCCTGAGATGTTTGTAACTTTCATTTACATACCTTAAACTATTTTATTAGGCCTTTACAACCTGCATTTACACACTTTAAATCCCCTTTCTTAGACCCTCATGACTTTCTTAAGCTTTCACATCCTCAGTCCTTTACAACTTGGACTTAGTGGAGTTACAGTGAGCCTCCTGGAGTGGATGCTAGGAATGTAACTCCAGTTCTCTTTAAGAGCAAGAAGCACTATTAGCCACTGACCCATCTCTCCGGCCCCCTTTTCTTTCATGAATTAGTGATTTGCAATACAGCCCAGGCTGACTTTGTGCATGTTTTGTAGCCCAGACTAGTGTGGAACTTGTGCGGTTCTCCTGCCTCAGCCTCTTGAGTACTGGGGTTACAGGATTGTACCATCATGCCTGGCTTTGTAGAGGTGGTGTTCAGCAGTGATCAGCAGTTTCAAAGCTGCCCAGGAAAAACATGCCTGGCTTCAACATGTTCTTTCGTGAGAGGACTTTGTTTATGGAGAGCCTTGTTAGTCTGACATTGCTTACCTCCCATGTTACAGTTTTGCTGAGTGATTTGGAGTGGTCAAGATGTGTTAGTAAACCTCCAGGTGAGGTCCAGATAAGTGCAGACTTAAAAGCATTTTTTTCTTTAGATACTTAAATATTCCGTCCTTACTAGTTCTAACAAATGATAACATACAATTTCTTGGGTAATTCAACTGGGACAGAGATACATAATATTTGAGGCTTTTGAGTCAAAAGAGGTTATTGTGTGGTCTACTTTTGCCACAGTTCTCAGTCATGTGTTATATATTCTAGTCCTGTGTTTTTAAGGATATTTCCCTTAAGGACATTTCCCCTGGATTCTGAGTGAATCCTCTTGGAGTTCAGGGAGCAGTGACTTAGTTTTTAAGAAGTTTGTGCAGTTCAGTCTTCTGTAGCTTCTCAGCATTGTGTCTTAGTTCCTTTTTCTCTTTCTCTAGCAAAATACCCTGAAAAAAGCAACTTAAAGGAAAAGGGTTTATTCTGCCTCACAGTTATAAAGTACAGTCCATCGTGTGGGGCAGTGAAGGTACAGGAGGTTAAGCAGCTGTTCACATTGCATCCAGTCAAGAAACAGAACAAATGAATGCATGCTAGTGCTCAGCTCACTTTGTCCAGTCCCAAATCCTCTGCCCAGGAAATGAGGAAAGGTCTTCCCTCATCAGTTAATGTAATCAAGTTCATACCCTACAAGCATGCCCAAGAGGCCATTTCCCAGATGAGTCTGGATTCTATAAAGTTGATAGTTAATGTTTCTTACCAAGCATTGCCCCTTCCTGGTTTTGGTTGTGATTCTAGGAACAAAGGAAAGAATTTGGGAATAATTAGCATTGGACTCACTAGATTACATGCCTAATTAAAACAGAGGTTACTAATGTGTTAGATCCAATTATATTTATTGTGCTTTTTCAGTAATTGTTAATTTTTAATACTGTTGGGTTCTTGATCAAATGTATGTCAGTAATATGCACAAATTATGCATAGTTAGATTTTTATGAGGGATTTTGTGATTTAGGGCTGATGCATAATTTAAGGTCCCAGCTTTTTGCTTGGTTGTGTATTTAAACATAAGCTTTTGTGCTTAACCAGATTTCTTCAGGATAACTTTAAGGCCTGTTTTTTTTTAGTTCCATACACCCCACTTCTCCCACACCTCTAGCCTAGTTTAAAAGTTCACAAGAACTTCTTACGGCACAGACTGAGACAATAACAAAATAGTGTGCTAGTGCTATTCCTTGAAGTGTGGCAGGGTGTGTGTAGTAGGGAGGCAGGTAAAAGTGTGAAACCTGACAGCGTGTATCTGACACATGCTCTCTATTCCTTAGATATGAGCTGCTTTGGGGAAATAGAGGCAAGTAGGCCATATGGACCCAGTATTAGGTCTCTGGCAAAGCTTATTTTCAACATAGATGCTTCATGAAAGATTTCCACAGTGTGAGGAGATTATCCAGTTGCTTAGAAATAGAGCATGAGAAGTTATTATATAGGAGGAACATTTTTCTTTCCAGATTCTGAAGTTAGGAGAAGTCAGAGAAGTAAAAGATGGAAAATGGGGATTGTGGTTATGTCTAGAAGTTTCAAATTTCAGGTTCTGTTAGTTGATTTCCTCTATGACTAAACATTTTATATAATAAGAAAATAGTAAAGTCAAGGTTAGCCATGTTTCATAATATATTTGTTGATCTTTTCCTGAAGTAAATACACAAGAAAGGATCGTCTTTTTTTATTATTTAAAAAATTTAAAAAAAAAAAAAGATTTCTTTCTGTAGCCCAGTTTAAAGCCCAGGCTTTAAACTCAGGATTCTCCTGTCTGCCTCCTGAGTGCTGGGATTAAGTCACCTCACTTGGCTAGGAGTTCCCTCTTCAATGGGGTATAACGTACTTTTTAACCATCCTCTTCCCCTGTTTATAGTCCTTACAAAGTATTTCCCTCCCACCCTCTCATTTCTTCTTATATTTGTCTGTGAGCATTCATACAGGTGCATGGACAGATTGCAGAGGCACCTTATCCTTAGTATAGTATTTCTACTGGGAAAAGGATGTAAACAGCAGTTCTCAACCTGTAGGTCTCGATTCTTTCACAGGTTGCCTAAGACCATCCTGCATATCAGATATTTACATTATGATTCATAACAGTTGCAAAATTACAATTATGAAGTAGCAACAAAAGTAATTTTATGGTTGGGGAGTCACCACATGTATTAAAGGTTTGCAGCATTAGGAAGGTTGAGAACCACTAATGAAAAAGAAAATGTTTAAACCTCATTTCCTGATTACTTTTTCATTTATTTTGTATCAAATGGATTATGTGAGTATGGTTCCTCCGGGGGTATAGGATATAAGGAAGGCAATGTCTGTGGTAGTCGAGTAGCTGACACTACTGGGACTATGTTCTGGAATTTTGGGGACATTTTTACTTAAGATCAAACTGACTCTGGGTGGTAAACCTGTGGCCTCATGGGTAGGTGATTTGTCTGGGCTCAGAGTTCCATCCACTGCTGCAAGTCACAGTATTCTTGGAGTTTCTGGCAGAGCTGTAAGTGTATTTCTAGTCTAGTCCCTGTAGATGTGAGAGTGTTCTGTTTTCATTCCATGCTACATGCGCTGGATTCATGCAGACATCGTAAAGCATTGCACTGCTTGCTGACTCTCATTCTAAGACCCCATTCTTTGTTTCCTTATGACCTGGGTGGTGGTTCCTTGCTCTGAGTACTGCTGAGTACCTGAAGTGCATGCTGTTTCTAGGGTCCATTCTTTATAAACTCCTTACAGTTGCTGCTACTGTTGCACAGGGAATATTCCTGAGTGGCTGAGAAACTGACTTACTAAATCCTGATTAATCCCATCCAGATATGTCACTGAACCTAGAAACATGTAGCATGCCTGTTAGTCTCTGTTTGTGCCCTTCAGTTATTCAGGGGCTGAATTCACAAAAGCCTAATAGTTTTATTTCCAAAATATGTATGACATCATCATCAGTAGTAATGTTCGGGGAATCTCACCTTTCCCAACACATCTGTGTTTACATAGCTATTTTTTTCCTCTCAGGATTTTGCACCAAAATGTATTAGATTTCAGTATGTGATTCTTTTAGGAATTAACATACTGCATTTTTCATTTTTTTCTTGCTTGGCTAACTTTTTTTGAGATGAAATTTTTGTCCAGTTATCTACCCTCTCAATACTCTCTAGCTTAATGAGCATTCTAGTGTCTCCTTTCCTTAAGCACATTGCTTCTGTGAATTCAGCTCTTTTAATCCAGACTGCTATTGTATCTGCTAGTCTCTCTAATCCTCTAACCTGGCTGCTATTCTCTCTCCTCCCCTCTGTCTTGTAGAGAGGTCTGAAGAATGTGTTTGATGAGGCTATCCTAGCTGCCCTCGAGCCTCCGGAAACTCAACCCAAAAGGAAGTGCTGTATATTCTAAACTGTTTTCTCCTTCCCCTCTTTGCTGCTGCTTCCTGTCCCACTACTGTAGAAAGATCATTTAAAACAAAGGAATAAAACCATCCTGTTTGAAAGCCTCTGCGTCTTCTTACTCACCACCTTAGAGCAAACTCTGTATTCATTTTTGATCATGGATGCAATATTTTAGAATATTTTTTGTGATCAGTAGTAACATTAGACTTGTTTAACTTTCTGCTGCTTGAGTTGCCTGATGCTCAGAGCTTTTCATTTGAATTATTGCAAAAGGGAATGTGGTCTGGCATTAAGAATGATGTCCTCTTGGAGAAAATAAGAGTTTTAACACTTCTAGATGTTAGTTCTAGATGGAGAAATTATTGCTAAACATCATTTTACTCTTACTGATTGTTAATTGTAATTGCATGACAAACTATGAAAAAGGTTAACTTACTAGTAGAGTGTAATGGGGAAGGGAGGATTCTCCTATGGTTTTCCTGTGTGCAGTGAAACTTTGTGTTGCTGTTGCTTTGGCTGTTTGTGCTGTAGGTGGAGTTTGTCATTCTGGGATGGGGAAGGTATCCATGTATCCGCTACTGCTTTATGAGTTCATTGTTGTTACACATTATCTCCTAATCCTAGCATCCTTTAACAATTGACTTAAGGTTTGCTGATGTTGAAATGTAAAGCTATTGCCTTTATATTTTCCTGCTTTTGATTTTATTGTTGTGAGGGAAACATACAATTGTGGTTATCTTTACATTTTGAAATTAAAAATATACAATTGTTTGTATAAATGCCTGGTGAAGCTTTTATTCCTGTTGCACTGACTGGCTCTAACTTCACTTTTGTATCAGGTACCCACCTCTGCTTCCTTGAATCCCCTTGGCTCTGATTAGTGGAATAAAGGGAGTTCAAAGTGAATGTATTTGTAGCTGTCATACCCTTGCTGCCCACTCCCTGCCTTCCATATCACATGGATGCCTCTGCTCAGGTGTATTCTCTGTTTTACATGCTGCTGCTCCGTTTGAGTGCAGAGCTGCTTCCCTTGTTCCTACATAAACTGTTTTAGCAACTCATTACACAACTCATTGAATGAACAAATGATGTGTGCTTGTTTGCATCTTGTGACATACATTGGGTTGCAAAAAAAACTATCTCAGAGGATCGCTCATGAATATCTGCTCATCTGTGCCAGCATTGCTGAATCTCTCCTATGCCCTGACAAGACAAAACTGGGTGAAGGAAGATTATTAGATTGAGTTTAAGAGTTATTAATGTTTCTTTCGTTGTCCACTTTCTTTGGGGTTTGACTGTTGTTAAACATGAACTCCAGCTCTATTGTTATACTGAAAATCAGATTGCCCATTTCTTCTTTCTACCCCTTTTCAGAAAGGCCTAAAGAATGTGTTTGATGAAGCAATATTGGCTGCCCTGGAGCCTCCAGAACCGAAGAAGAGCCGCAGGTGTGTGCTGCTATGAACGCCTCTCCAGAGCCCTTTCTGCACAGCTGGTGTTGTCGTCATACTAAAAGCAATGTTTAAATCAAACTAAAGATTAAAAATTAAAATTTGTTTCTGCAATAATGACAAACGCCCTGCATCTGCCCACATGCACTCATGTGAGACAAGGCCCATTGTACGGCCCCCCTTGCCCTTCCAGTAATAGTTAATTTTGAATAATTGTGTATTGTCTGAAAAGTGATGAGTGCTACTTTTTGTTTCCTTGTTTAAAAAAACAAAAACAACAACAAAAAGAATCCCCATCAATGTTTTGTTTTGTTTTGTTTAAAAGCAAGGCATGCTTGTGATGACTTTGTAACAGACTAATTCGAATTGTCAAAGCTGCTCCCTGGTTCCATTTTGAAGAGTAATCTGGGGCATCTTAGTGTTTTGTTTTGTTTTTTTCTCCCAACCCTCTCTCCTATTGGGGTGTGTGTGGGGTTGTTTCTTAGTCTTGTTTTTTAAAAATTTGTTAACCAGTGGACAGCCCTTAGGGGAGGAGGACAGATTATTTCCACATTCCACTCCCTAAGTCTAGTTTAGCAAATATGTCCCCACCTGGTGCTCTTAGGAAGGAGTATAGAAATGCCTCATTTAATAACATACTCCTTCTTGAAAGTTGCCTTTTCTCTCCACCCTTGAGTGGATCCAATTTTTGATGAAACTCATGAAGGTGGGTGGAAGCTGTCTTGTCCCTCTTTCTAGAATGCACTCTATATGTGACTGTGACTTTCAAGGGTATTTGTTTGCCATTTGCTGATTTAGGAAGGGGGGGAATAATTTCATAACTTCTTTCATTGATAAGTGAAAAAAAGTATTGCACCTTTTGAAATACACCAAATGGATTGAGTTCCTAATTAAAAAAGGTTTTGCCCCTGCCAATCATTTTCGTATATGCTTAGCATAGATTTACAACTCACTGTGTGGTGTTCTAGATTCAGCTGAAGACTTGGCACACAAGGTGTTCCTTAAGGGATGGTCTAGAGGACAAACGGTTCCAGACGAATGCCATCTCCTCTCAGGTGATGAGGTTACAGGCCTGCTTCATTAAGAAGCTCTGAGCACGTGGGTGGGGAGCATACTTAACCAACATGGGGACCAGTCAGGGCTATCCCCTTTTTTTTCTTCATGCCTATGAGGAACCTTTGAACAACTGGCTGAAGCTCTCTCATTGAAGAAAAATGGCAAGAGTCTCATGACTCTTCATAAGTGTTAATAGAGATTTTATCAGATTATTTTGTTTGCAGGTTCCAATTTTTAAAACTGTTTAGGTAATCTTCTCCTTCCCCAGTCCTAATCTTGTGGATTCATTAGTGCTGAACCAATGCTTTCTTGTGTCTCAGTTCTTTGTATATGAATTCTTTTCAGATGTATTAAACAAACAAAACCCTTCACAAGCCAGCCTGAAGGTTGTTATTTTCCCTTCGCCTCTGTCTTTTCAGGTATTTAGAAGTAAGGATATGACTCTTACATGACATTAACATTTAACAAATCTGGGGATAAAATTCAAAACATTCATTCATTCATTCATTCATTCATTTATTTATTTATTATTTTTCTTTCTTTGTTTTTTTTTTGGCAAAGATCGAGTTGTTTCCCCCATATGTTTAGGTTTATGCTTTCTCTCCTAAGTTTGACAGCTAGCCCAGAAACTCCTCACCTTGTATGCTGAGTAGGTCAGAGCAGTTGTTAGTGCAGAAGTATTTGTGAAGATCTCATCTTACGTTGTTGAAGGCAGAGGTAGCGTACTCCTGTAGTGTAGTGGGAAGATAGGCCACTTGCCTCAACTTGCCTGAATTGGTGGCTTTCAAATTTGGTTTCTTAAGAAAGTACAGCTTGCATAGTGATATCTAAAAAGAGTTTTCCAGGTGTTTCTAAAATGCAGCCAACTTTGAGAACTCCTAGGTGGTCGTTCTTATATTACAAAATTGTGTTTTGTCAATATGATTCATTTTCTTTGGTAAGAATGATGTAGTTACCTTAATTGCATTGTACTGATTTATATGAGAGGCTTAGAACATTAATCCCGTTCAGTTCAAGTAGTCTCAGTTCTCTAGGGGGATTCAAGTTTGCCATGGCTGCATATTATGTTAGAACTAATTGGTTGGGAAGGGATTTGAAAGAGGCACACTGAAACTTTACTAGTTTTTGTTTTTAATTACATATTTATTGATTTTGTGAGTGTATGAGCACGCCACGTCAAGTGAATGGAGGTCAGAGACCAACCTGTATGAGTCTCTTCTCTTCTTTCATCAGTGGATCCCCATGATCCAACTCAAGTCTTCAGGCGTGGCAGTAAGTAAGTGTCTTAGCCTGTTGAGCTATGATCCATCTTGCTGCCTCTGGCTTTGCATGTTTTAGCCAGTGCATCATGCTTATTTTTTACTATTCTAGGGAGAGGTAACTAGATCTTGCTGTGATATTTTGGAGAGCAGAGATAAGTGCCCCAACCTACAGTACAGTAGCTGTGAGTCCTTCATTATGGGTCTATGCCTGTCTTAGAATGGTACTTAGCCCAAGATTTGGCTCTGAAAATAGTCATTGGATAAGCACATGGTTTTAAGAATGAGTACGTAAAAGCAGGTCATGTGATTTTTCTTGGCAGTTTTCCCACCTCTTTCTATTTTTTGAGACAGGGTTTTGTTATGTAGCCCCCGTTGGCCCGGAAGTTGCTGTATAGACCAGGCTATTCTTGAACTCCTAGAGACCCACCTGCTTTTGCATGAGTGCTCAGATTAAAGGTGCACCATCATTCCTGGCAGTGCTGGCAGATATATACATAATTGGAGAATAAAGGTGACAGGTAACTGAAGTTAAATTTAAATACTTTTCATTTTGGTTTCTTCATGTTAGAAGACACAGGTAGCAAATAGATGGAGGTAAGGAAGTAATTTTTTTTTTTTTTAAATACTGTTTTCTTTAACTCAATAAACTTGTTTATTATAGTCTTGGCTGGGTGAGTGATACTGCTCTGTAGTGTGGGTGGGTTAGACTCATGGTGTGTTCAACTCTAAAGGCAGTGTGAATTTGTGTGTGTGTGTATGTGTGTGTTTATCCATATACACTGGAGTGCGGATATCTGTTCAGGCCAGAATAGGCCATCAGATTCCCTGGAGCTAGAGGTACAAGTGGTGAACTACCTGACATGGGTCCTAGGAATTGAACTTTGCTTTTCTGCAAGAACAGTACTCTCTCTCAACCACTGAACCATCTCTCCAGCCCATGTTCAATCTTTTGACAATATGACTTCATTATCTGCAAATACGTTGGCCAAATCCATAGCAATCCTGGAATGCATAATAGCAGACTTAGCTTGTAGCAGAATTTGTATTAATATAGCACTGGTGTTCTAAGATGTGTTTTACTGGGGCTGGGGATGTAGCTCAGCTGTTAGAGTGCTTGCTCAGTATGCAGGAAAGTCCTCTTTTCTGTTTCCAGCATGGGAAGCAGAGGTAGGAAGATGAGATGTTCGAGGTCATCTTCACTTGCATATAGTGAGTTCCAGTGAACTCCAGTGAGTTAGCCTGCTACATGAGACAGTCTCAGAGAGAAACTCTATAGGGGTCCTGCTTAAGGATTGAAAATTAAGAATGGTGCCACATGCCTACTGTAATCTAAGCACCTGGAAGGTAGAAGCAAGGAGGATCAGAAGTTAAGAGTCATCCTTTGCAATATGAAATTTGAGGCCAGCCTGGACAACACCAGGTCTTGCCTTACCCCTACCCCCACTACTCCTTAGCACTGCCCCCCCCCCCCCCAACAAACAGAAACCAATATTGAAATTTGATCCTTGCTAGTCCTGGCTTTCCTCTTTAGATGGAAGTTATGTAACCGGGGAAGGTACCATCTTGGTAATGACAACTCTGTAATTGTTCAGGAATGACTGATCAGACTATCCCTGATTGACTATGAGGAAAGGGGCTTCCAATCGTACTCCTGTTTAGCTTTCCTTATTCTCTGTGATGCATTCTTCATGCCCACCCAGCTTTAGAGCATGGTGACATAATTATACAGAGAAGCTGAAAACCTCACCAAGCATGTCCTTTTCTTTCCACTGCTGTTTAAATACTTCTAGGTGTTGCTGTGAGTCTCTGCAAAGTGCTCCCACTTCTCTTTAAAGCCTCATTTTAGTAGCCATGGTCACAGTAATGTGCTATAAGCTACAAGGATAGTCACTGTTGTATTTATATTTTGCTGTTGGGTCATCTGCACACACCTCCAGCTTCAGGATATACTCTGCTGGGCTCTGTATTTCTCAGCCTAGAGCCTAGCTCTAGAAGGCAGTGACTACCTATGAGTGGACTTCTCATGGACAGAATCTTGGAGGTAAAAGGGGGATCATGTTAAAAAAGATTGAAATTTTTTCATTCTGTTGCTTGGAGGATGCCCAAAAGCTATAAGCTAATGCAAAAAGTGTCACATTCTCAAGGGTCATTTGGCAAATTTAATAAATAGTATATTTAAAAACACTTCATGGAAGCAGGTGTAGTGGCACACACCTTTAATCCTAGTACCCAGGAGACAGATATTTGTTTGAGGTAAGCCTGGACTACACAGTTTCAAGACAGCCAGGGCTATATAGGCTCTATTTAAAAACAAACCAAAACCCAAACACAATGCACTGGAATATCAGAAAATCAAGTAGGGTTAGGGTTAGAGTTAGGGTTAGGGTTCTAGTTGGAAGTTTCCCATATGATTTTGACAACTGCCTCTTCTTGAATAACCCTGTGGTCTCATCCCACTTTGAACTGTTCCCAAGAAGTCAAAAGCTTGCCTGTGTATATACCACGACATGTTTACTTCCCAGTATTTAGTGAGGATGTGTCCCATGCCCAGCACTGGAGACACTGGAGAATGGAGAATGTTAAGCAGTGTCTCTGTAAGCCAGCAGGGTAAAGACTTCCATCTTCGTACCCCATAGGTTGTTTTGTCCACTGTATTTGCTGTACATAGGCTGCAGTACCCATAGTCATCTGGAGGTCGTGATGGGTATGTGGGCCATTGTTAACTCCCATAGGTCTTTGAAGGACACTGTGTAACTGCACTAGTAATATAATATTCTTTTGCGTGTGTGTGTGTGTATGGGGGAGGGGGTCAAGGTTCTCATTGTGCAGCCCTGGCTAATCTGGAACTTGCTTTGTGAGTCACAGGCTGACCTTAACTCATAGAAACCCACCTGCTTCTGCCTCCCAAGTGCTGGGATTAAAGGCACACATACTACCATGTCTAGCTTTTCTTTTTATGTATTTGGTTGTTTTGCCTGCCTGTGTGTCTGCACTACATTCATGTAGTGCCTGGGGAGGCCAGAAGAGGATGTCATGTACCCTGGGACTGGAGGTAGGGGTGATTGATAGTGCACCACCACGTGGGTAATGGGAATAGAACCTGGGTCCCCTGGAGGTGTAGCCAGTGCTTTTAACTGCTGAGCAAGTTCCAGCCCTACTGAAGTAGGTTGTATCTTTATGTCAAGTTTAGGTAGGGGAATTTAAAACAAGCTAAGGACAACAGGGCGGGTGAACAGTTTTGTGATCCTTTCTCAGACTTGAGAGTAGTTCATGTAATCCCTCAGTCTGTGTCTTGCTGTCCTTGGGTAGTGTGGACATTAGAGCTAGCTATTGACAGAACTGTGAAACTGTTGTGATGGGACATACTTCCTATTAAAGGTCTATACATTAGAGTCCGGTTTTGCAGGAAGATCGAAATAGATGTCCTATATGGGAGGTTTAAAATAGTTGTGCAGATAAGTGAGGCAGGATATTAAAGAAAGCCCTGCAGTGTGGTGCATTCTTTTTCTGAAGTAGAAGGGACAGGTTTTGAAGGTAAAAGTGAGTGTAGTACTCTCTTACCTATTAGAGTACAAATCAGAAGCAGCCCTGCCTGCTCTGAGACATTCTGTCCAGCAGTGTTCTCTGAGCTCTGGTCCCTGGCCACTGGCTGCTCTCGGTAGGAATCACTGACCTTCAGGCAGATGAGCACCCCTTGGAGATAGTTCCTGAGTTCCTGGCCTATAAAGTAACTATCTTGTGTACTTATTGTTAGAGCTGCTACTTGTATTGGAGTATAGTACCAGGTACCAGGAGCCCCAATATGCTAGTCTTAGCCACTCACCCCCAGCACACCAACTAAAGGTATGAATAGTACCAAGACAGGAGAAAGGAGCTTTAGTTAGCAAGGTCATGTTGGCAAATACTGAAAAAGGGTGCAGGAATTCCAAGTACATTATGGGTTGAGGGGAGTGATTTAGTCTTTATAAGTATAGAGGAAGAATTGGGCAGGGTCTAGAGGTATGCATAATTAAGCCACCAGTCAAGGTGTGGTCTGATGGGTCAGTGAGTCAGGTTCTGCAGGGTGATTTGGTGAAGTTACTGCTTGAGGTGCTATTCAGATTTTCAGGCTCCTGCTGGGGGTGATCTCATTATAGTGTGATCTGTTTTGGGAGGCTCTGGTGGGCTGGAATCCAGGGTAACTGCAGGTTTTAGACAGCGACTAAATACTTTGCGTGCCTTTATGGGGGTGTGGAACAGGACTTTGTAAAAGCCGACAGTGAGGTTGCTTCAGTTACTCTTATCTTTGTACCTTTAGCCTCAAAGGAGAATGAGCTATGTGTCACAGGTAGGTTAGTCAGTGATTAATGTGTCTGCATGCAGAGCTAAGCATCATTTTGACCTGAAAACTCTGAAAGCAAGCAGACTTCTGTTTTAGTTATGGGCTCATGTGAAGTAAGTGCTTTTAGCATAAGCACTTTCTAGTACCTGGTAGTGTGCTGTATGAGTTTTCTTAGAAGTCAGTATATTTTCTCAGGAATTTTAAAGTTCACTCCCAGAGGGAATGCACTAGCAAATTCCAGATTGTGTGAATTAGTGTTAGAAATGTGAGTTAAAGCTAAAGTTCTCATAGGCTAAGTTGGGCTTCTGGGAATGCTTTGTCCCTTTGCTGAAGATCTCTGTCTCTGTTATGTGTCTCACCTCACCTCAGCAGTGTTACTGGTGCTCCCTATACCATCGGGTGGGCAATTGCAGGTGGATCAATCAACCCCCCCCCCCCGATTATTTAGAGTTGATTTTTATCTGTAAAGGATTAAGCAGGTCGTGACTGCTTTTATGGATTAGCTTGATGATCAGTTAATATTTGAGTAGGGTAGAGTCTTAGTTCCTGCGTCTTGACTTGTGGTTAGCTGTAAACTAGGTATACGGCCAGCCTCAGGGGTAGGAACTAGAGGGTGTTACTGAGGTACATCCTGAAACTGAAAACCTTCCCTTTTGCTTTCTGGTCATGAGCTTTGGAGCAGTTTTAGAAAGGTGGAAAGACTGTGCTAATACCACACTGTCTAAAATGTTGTTTAAAATGATTTGTAGAGAGACTTTTAACTCTGGCCCTAGTGGTTTATGAGCTTCTTGGATGGTTGAGATTAACTCCACCTAGTGGTAAATTTAGATTAAAACTCTGGCAATTGAATCCAGATCTGGACACCTTACAAGGGTTTTTATCAGTGACAGAAAGTAATAGAGCTGACTTTAGTACCTTGTTGGTTTGGGAAGAGTAGTGAAATGCTCAAGAGGTTAAGAGTTGGGCCTGGAGAGATGGCTCAGTGGTTAAGATCACTGGCTGCTCTTCTTAGAGGTTCTGGGTTCAATTCCCAGCACCCACATGACAGCTCCCAACTGTAACTCCAGTTCCAGGGGGTATGACATCCTCACAACAATGCACATAAAATTAAATTCTTTTTAAAAAGAAGAGGTTGAGAGTTATTCTAGAAATTCCATAGGCAATCAAAATGTAAAATCCATGGAACTTATAACTTAGGGGAATTGTGCAGGCCTTGATGCTTGCTGAACAGTCCTGGGACAGTGTAAGAACGCTCTTGATACTTCAATAGGTTGGAAATAAAGTTGAGTCTCCACCTGGGTGTGAAGACTCAATGAGATCATAGCATTTGCTATGCAGTGGTAGCAGCTTGCAGTTCTGCATTGCAAGGGGGTAGGACATGGTGTGTGAAGTTCTGACTGGTCCCACTGTGGCGTGTGTCAGAGATTTTCATGTTTTCTCTAGCCAGTTATGAATTTGTTTGTTCTTTATAAATTCCAGCCTGGGTGTCTCTTGTATCTCATGCTGACCTTGAACTTTCTATATAGTTAAGAAAGACCTTGTTCACCTCCTGCATGTGGTAGTTACAGTCAGGAATCACCACATGGTTTTGGGGTCTTGTGCATGGTAGGCAAGCACTCTGCCAACAGAGCTACAGCTGCCCAGCCCCCAGTATTTTTTGAGAAGAATGTTAAACAGAGCGAGGAAGTTTCACTTCCTTTAGGAAGAGCCTGAGATGAGAGGTGGTATTTCTCCCCAGATCTTTAATTTCGTAGGAGTACTGTGTGCACAGTATGTAGTTTCTGATGGGCTCTGGAGATACTGCTCTCTGAAATGGCTTCTGTCCTTTTGATGTCCCTGGATAATCGGTGCCTGAAGATCAGACAAGCTGTGCGGTTTTCCATGTCTTGGAACGATAAGGACTGTCTTTCTCAGGTTGGCTAGCACAGGGATCTTGCTGGAAGGAATAAGAATTGCTCAGGAGACACCTTTATATTAAAAATCATACATCTCCCAAATGGTTTTTGTGTAGAGACAATGTACTTTTTAAAAATTGCTGAAAGGCCTTCTTTGAGGTCGAAGCTGGGATGAGAGCCGTCACAGAATGAAAGCAAGCAGGGAGTTACTGAACACCCAGGAGAAATCATTAGCTGTGGATGTATGGAACGGGGATGAGATAAACCAGGAAAGGCTTCTGCGGAAAATGATGTTTCAGGGCTGGAGGTGTAGCTCAGTTGCAGTTGCTTGCCTAGCAGCTCCCAACGACGACATTTAGTTGTCCTTTTAATTGACATGCAGAAATAATGTGTGTGTGTGTGTGTGTGTGTGTGTGTGTTAGGTGCATAACTAAGAATTTCTGGGTGAGAGAATATGAATAAATTTTGGAGAGCCTGTGCATGTTGAGGGGTAGCCAAGAGCCTTGCTCCACCATAACATGAGAACAGGTGTGTATATAGTGGGAAGAGCTGGCTCTCAAGAGCCCACAACCAATGAGCACTTTAAGAGGGGAGCAGCACTTAACACTCGGAATCATAAAAGAAATGACACGTGTTTGCTGGTGGAAAAATAGCTATGCCAATTGAGTGTAGAGTATGCATCACGCTAGTTTATAGCCACCTGTTAAGTTGGTAATGCAGATGTGCCTTCATCAACGGGAGACGGACTCTGATTTGTAATTGCCTCATGTCTGCGGCCAGAGATAGAACACAGATCTTTCTGATTTGGAACCTGTGGGTTTGACTAGTACTCTGGAAGTAAAATCTGTGTGACTAATCACACGGCTGAAAATTGTAGCCTAAACATCTCACAGTGGCCAGGGCCAACAAAGCACTGGAAAAGGCTATCTACAGGGCAGATAAATTATGAAGCAGCATTTTGGAGAAGGAACTTTAGGACCAAGACTAGAGGAAGGCACCCTTTCCCTTGCGTGGCTTAGAGTATCTTGAAGCGCTGAGTGGAAAGCAGTTGCCTAAGCCTACCCAAGGCTCTGGGTTTGACTCTCAGCATTGGGGGAGGAGGGGGGGATTGAGTTTTAAATTTTTTAGTATCTTGGTGCCTTTGGATGTAGTGGTACAGACATGTAACCGTAGCATGTTGGAGGTAGGGTCAAGAGCAGGCTCGGCCTAGGTGAGTACCCAAGACTGGGAATGGAAGTCTGCTCCAAAACCTCCCTCCCTCTCTCCCTCCCTCCATTTGTTTACCCTCCTATTAGGGTGAAAGCTAGGCTATAGGCTGCATCTTTCCAAGCGGGTCCCAGGCATTTAGGGGGCTGCTTGACCCTGTCACATCCCTGAGGACAGAGGCAGGGATAGCTGGGGAGAGTGAAGTTAGACACCTTGGCATTATAGTGCAGTGCACATCACACACAAAGGCTTAGGGCTTGAGTTTGGCTCTGCCAGTACTGCCTTGATCTCTTGAGGCAAATAAATGTTCCTGTGTGGAATGGCAGCAAATCAACGTTTTCCTGCCTTGCTGAGAGTAGAGAATTGTTGCATGTAAAGCTGGCAAGGGGTGGGCAGCATCATTACATTCCTTGTCGTTTTCAAGCAGGGCCAGAAAAGTTGGTTAACTCCAGCCCCAGGGCTGCTCCACTAGTGAGGGGTCCTCTGTCCTTCCCAGGAGTAGGGTAAGGCCTCTCTCTTACCTCCAATCTAACCAGTTCTGAAGGTGTGGGAAATGCACCTGAAGCTTTAGACTTAGCCTGGATCCCTGATGCCAGCCATTTGGCTTTCAGGAAGCATCAGAGGACTGTCCTGGCCTGGTCTGATGGAAAGGGATTGAGGGCTTGTTTCTGAAGCCCCTTCCTCTCTGCTAACTAAGGGCGTAGGAGTACTAGAGTTAGATCCATCCCTCCACCCAAGGAGTGGACAGTGCCTGCGCATCCTCCCTGGCCTCCTGTGGGAATGACTTCACTGTCAGCAGCTGAGTTTGCACTCAATGCTTCTGCTGCTGTAAGAACCTCTTTGTCTTGAGTGCCCCTTTATTCCAAGACCCCCAGGGGCCCTGAGCTGGCTGTGCTTTCCATTGCAGCAGGGTTTTTGATGTTCCCTTCCACTTCTCCCTCTGTCTTGACAACAGTACTTGAAAAAGCTCTGGTAGTTGGAGACCAAGTTCTGTTTGGGGTGTGTGATTTGTGTGGTAGAACCCCATTACAGGAGTGGAAGCTGGTGTGAAGCAGCTCCTGCGGGTCATCAGTTTTGCTCCGCACTACTGCCTCCTTGCCCCAAGCAATTTGAGCCGTGTGCCCCTGAGAATGGGGCGTTGCCTAGAGATTTAAAAACCCGCGGTATAGGGTTAACTCTAGCTTCTAAGTCACCCCAACCCCTGTTTTAATAGCTTGGGCCGGACTGGAACTCACTTTGTAGAGAAGGCTGCTCTCGAACTCACAAGAGATCCAATTGTCACTGTCTTCAGATGCTGGGGTTTAAGGAGAACATCACCGCTCCCAGCAACCCTAAGAAGTTTTTGCTGGCTGTGAATATATAGTTAATTCCTTATGTAGCTGAGAGTGAGCTTGAACTTCGGATACTTCTACTTCCACCCCAAGCAGACATGTGCTACCATGCTTGGTTTATGCTGTGCCGGGAACCAGGCCTAGGCCTGGTTTGTGCTAGGCAAGCGCATGCACTCTACTAGCTGAGCTATATCCCTAGCCCCTGCTGTGTGTGAGTGAGTGCGCGCGTGTGTTTAAATAAATGAATATTTAAAATCATAGTTTTGGGGGGAAGGTTTTATATACCTACGAGAGACCTAGGATTACCTTTGGTCCCTCAGTTTCTGAGCGAACAGCTTGAATTCGAATGAATAAATAAATAAATACTTCCAGTAACAGCTTGAATTTGAATGAATGAATGAATGAATGAATGAATGAATAAATAAATAAATAAATAAATAAATGCTTTCAGTGGCGGGATTAACCAGGGTCATACACCTCTGGACTTGGTTACAGGCCAGCAGGTTCTCCTGAAGGAGGTTTTTGCTAGTGGAGAACTTGGTAGAATTTAAACATATCACAGGAAACAGAAACACTGGGGAGCTTCCCCTGAGGGTGTGGGTCATCTAGATCTCACTCAAGTCCTTGGAAGACTGGTGGTGAGGGGAGAATCAAGTTGGGACTGTTGCTATTAGGTGTCACTTCTCCAAACGAGCTGGGCTGGGTGCAGAGCTTGTGTTCCTAATGTCTTGCTCTGGCCTGGCTTAGCACCTTCAAATATCCCCACTGGTATATGTTGCTTCAAGAGTGTTCAGAACACATTTTCAGGAAAGTGAAAGATCAGGGGAAATAAACAGCCATCTGAGAGTGTTTAGAATTCGTAGTAATTCAAAGGTCATACGAAGCCAGGATTATAAACATCCCCTAATCCACCCCATTGCCTTTGGAGATTCAACAGCCTATCTAAAATCCTGTCCAAGGAATCAGCTGGCATTAGGCCCCCACGTCTGCCCTGGTTTTTCTTCTGGAGACCATGGGTATTCCAGAACATCATACCTCATAAAGAAACCCCTGATTCCTTGAGCTATTCCTTTTGAAGTCCCCTGCTCCCTCTTTCTAGTCCTAAACAGCAACTTCTCTGTCTCTGTCACCATAGACTTTCTCTCTCTGGAGGTTTTATGTACACAGGGTGATATAGTCGGTAGGGTTTTGTGCTTGGCTTCTTTCACTTAGCATGTTTTCAGGGGCCTTGTGTATTGGAGCATGTGTGACTCCTTCATCCCCTCCCTACACGAAATCAATGCAAGCTCTGCCACTAGGCCACAGCCTTCATGTCTGTCCTGTGACCGTCACATTTTGCCTAACGATCTGTGAGTCGCTGACACTATTATTTCTGCCTTATGCTTGTTATATCTCCAGTGAACACAAGAACACATTCCTGTATGACCTTTTAATTTTTAAATGGGTAAATCGGGACGACGTGTGCATGTATATCTGGGGCTGGAGAAGGCTGGTGTCAACTGCTTGCCTTGCCAGTAACTGGCCAGAGGGAACATGTAGCATGTAGGGATTGGGGAAAACTGAAGTTGCTTTGAGTTTGGAGCCTCCTGCCTCTTCGGAAGCAATTGTATTGCATGAGGGAGATGTTGGCAGTGCATTTTCTGCTGTCTCCTGCAGCCTGAAATGGCTTGTTTACCTAACTGGAGAAGGATATCTGCCTCTCTGCCT
This sequence comes from Cricetomys ansorgei, assembly GCA_026225945.1. Classification (NCBI taxonomy): domain Eukaryota; kingdom Metazoa; phylum Chordata; class Mammalia; order Rodentia; family Nesomyidae; genus Cricetomys; species Cricetomys ansorgei. The sequence continues at coordinate 898,657 of JAMJFZ010004114.1, forward strand.
ACCTTGCAGTGTTGTAAAGTGATGAAGGTCAAACACTCCTCAGTATCCCTTTCTGAGAGGCACCGTGAACTAAAGAAAATGTCCTTGAAGTAGCGCTGTAATGATGCAGAACATCCACTAGGTGGCAGAGAAACAACAAGAAAAGGCTGACAGTTATTACCCAGAACCCAACAAGGCTACACTGGTTGGTTTTCCTCAGTTCAACTGAGAGCAGACTCCAAAACTGCTGAGAAAAAACTTCCTGCCCACCTTGAAGTCTTGTCACCTTCAACCTGCAGCCTAATTTGCCTTCTGAGAAGCTCCACTCACTCCCCAAACCAAGGAGCCTGTTTCCAGTTCTCAGACAAATTGCTTGCCAATCCCCCAGTTCCCAATTTGCTTGATTCTTGTGAATTTGTTTGCCTTTCAGGTAACCTTCAGCCAGGATCATCTCTCCTTAATTTTCATGATAGGTTCTTGTTGTCGACTGCCTCTGGGGAGCTTATTGTCTGAGACAGCCTCTCTGTAGACAGACACAGGAATTGTGTGTAAGGAGAAATTGGTTTATTTCAGGGATGGTTGGAACGTGCAAGCAGAACTGAGAGCATGCTTCGGATCCCCCAGGTCAGGTAGCCTCTGTGTTCTCTTGTGGTTCAGAGCCAGAACTTGGAAATAAGGAGAATGCTTAGCATTTTCTTGAGCCACTCGGGATTTTTTACAGTTTGGTTTCTCTTCATGACCTTCTGCTCCCAAGGAAGGCAATTGTGTGCTTATTGGGGGGGGGGGAGGTTTCCCAAGTTTGCCAAGGCCTATAGATAGCGGATGAGGAAAGCAGGGAAGAACTAGGCCGCTAGACCTGCAGCTGGAAGGCGCCACGAGATGAGATGTCAGTGGTCCCATGAAGTAAGGTTGGTGAGGGGGACACAGCCTCCACTGCTGAGGCTCTGCTGCCAAGTGAGGTGAGGGTCTGGGCAGGCCTGGAGCTCAGATTGACAGAAGTAGACAGATCTTGACCCTTTTTGTGCCCCAGCAGGTCTGTTTCTGCAGAGTACCAGGAAGCAGCTGACTGTGGGCTCATACCGTGTGATGTTATATCTGCTGTCTTAGCAGGTGTTTGCGCCTCTCTGTGGCATTTTTTTTTTAATGGCTGTACCAGGAGGATCATTTCCAGGTTTTTGTGCATGTTGAGCTAACATGATATTGAACATAGTTCAGATGTTTGACAAGAAGAAAAGCAGGGAGGAGGGAGGGATCAGGAATGCAAAAGAAAGCAGTAGGGGAAAAGGCACATGGGGGCCGTGATGTCGTCTGTTTATAAAGCTGTCACAGCTGCGTTCATGTTCATCTTTGTGAGGGCTGGTACGGCCAGTGGAACAGGTGTTTATTTTGCAAATGAGAAAACTGGCTTAGAGTTGAGCTTTACAAGATTTCACAGGTTAAACCTGGGCCTGTAGGTTCTGCGCCCAGGGCTCCTTCTGCGCATGTGAGTGCGTGTGTGCGTGTGTGTGTGCGTGCGTGTGTGTGTGTGTGCACACACGTGCATGCACGTGCGTGCGTGTGTGCGTGTGTGTGTGTGTGATACTTCTTTATAGCCACTGAAGTTAGAAAGGGTCAGGCGCAACCTTCCAAGTCACACAGTGTGCCAGATTCATCCCTAGCTCCTCTCATGGCTGAGTTCCCTTCACAAAGTCACTCAACCTAGTGACAGGCTGTTGCCATTACTTGGTCAGATCAGGGCAGAAGTTGACTCATGGGAGACCAAGTTGGCCGCTGTGGCTTTGGCTTCTGGATTTGCCTGCCTTGTATGAATTTTCTCCTTCAGGTGTTAAAGGGAAGCCTCCCCTCCCACTGGAGTTGAGACACTGGAAGATAGGAGAGAGGGAGCATTGGTGGAAAGAAGAAAAAAACATCATCGGAGTTACTTCAGGAGTCACAGGCTTCAGAGAAGCGCTCCCTGTGATAAACATGGGAAAAATGAATCCATCTTGAGAATTTATTGTGAAATAGTGTCAGGTGTCTGCTATCCATGACTCTGGAAAAGCCTGCTGACCTCTCGGAGGTTATGTTTCTCCATACCTAAAAATCAGGCCTGTGTCGTAGGACAGTTGTACAGAGAGTAGTACAGAGACTGGTTGTCCTGCTTTAGTTGTGGCGTGAGTGATCACCGCCTGGTTAGCCATCCTCTCCTGTGTGTTGCCAAAGGCTGGACCCTTGATTACCTTGTGCTCCGCTGGGCTGGGAACCGGAGTCCAGCCCAGGCCTGGCTCTTGGGAAGCTAACCCCATGGGCTGTAGAATCTGATGAAACTGTACTTTCCCAGGAGAAGGGGGAGGATGTCTTTAAACTTGCTGGCTGCTGAGCCCTGGGACAAAAGGAAGACAAGCCCCAGGGCTGAGACAGTCATGTCTTTATTATCTCAGATGTCTCAGGCCTGTCCCCCCTGCCTGGAGATATATGGCCGGGAAGGCTAGCTCCATGGCCTCGGCGTGATTCCAGGTCCTAGGAATGTCTGGCTGTTTTATAGCAAACAGGATCACGCACAACAGCCCAGCATCCAGGCATCCCCACCCTAGCGAGCTCATTCTCCCTGCCAACTTGTAAAACAGTGGGACCTACAGCAGTGACACAGGGTCCATGGCTCGTGAGGTCCTAGCAGCTTGGCACAAGACAGCAGTCCTGGGTACTGGTGAACCCATCTGAGGCTATGGGTGTAAGGCCAGCAGTGAAAAGCTTCACTGAACCCAGGGACCATCTTTAAGGCCAGACCCTGCCAGCTCAGTTCTCACTTGTAAGCTTTGGCCGTCTTAATTCTAGCCTGCTTCTCTCCCTCTGACCCCTTGGGGAGCAGCTGCAGGGAACCACTGAGAAGCCTTGTTTATAGATGCACTTGGCACAGGATGAGGAGAGCAGCCATAGTCCTTGAGTTCCAGGGTCCAGCTGCACCCAGGTGCTGGGGAGCCTTCTATTCTGGGCCCCAAAGAAACAAGCCCACACTGTTGTCTTTGGCTGAAGCTTCGGGAACTTGGAGATGAGGAGGCCAGGAGACAGTGTGGGTCAGATGGCCATTCAGGGCATCGTTTATAATAGAGCCACGTGGGCTAGCCTTCCAGGGAGGCCTTATGCAGGGACCAGGGGTCACAGACCAGGTCAAGGCTCTCTGCTGGGGCCCTGGAAAGGGGCCCTGGGCTTTAGAGAGAGTGGTGGGTGGATTCTTTGGTTCTGGAGGAGAGGGTCTATAGTAACATGCACTGAGCCGTTGCATCACGGAGCTGTGACAGACTAGAGCCCATTTCCCTGCTTTCCCTTGTCGGCTCAGTCTGCCTTGCACCTGTGTCCTGCTTCAGCCGATCCTTTCCCCAGCTCCGCGCCTCAGTTCACCTGAGCTTTATTCAGTGCTCCCCTCCATGGAATTGAGGCACCCTATCCCACACGGAAGGACTGCACGGTTGGGGGCTCAGATACGAATGTATAAGCAATAAAGTGTGTCATGTCCTTGTGTGTGCCAGGCGGTGTGTCTGTGTGCTTCTATCTTCAATGTAAGCATCCTCCTGCAGTTTAAGGTTCACAGCTAGGAAGTTGTAGAAGCTCTTTCCCACTAGACAGCCCTGGTTGGGGAATGGCGGAGTAGCTGATGGCCAGAAGGGCTATACAGTTCCAAGCGTCCATTCAGAAACCACTGTTGATTTGTCGAGTTTTGAAGCAGCAGTGGCTGTATCTCCCAAGGTCCTGATCCTCCTGCTCCACCGGGTAAGCTCAATGGGACTCTGACTTTTGAGAGTGAAGTGGATGGGAGTCTCTTCTTGTTCCCCTCCTTATGCTGGTACCCTTCCCAAACTGGGGCCTGATGTGATTGGAAATGTTCATCTGAGTGATTTGGGGACCAGCAGTCACATGTTACCTTGAGCATATCCCAGATGCTCAGAGGAGACTATTAGGGTCCGTGTGTGGAGTGGCACCATCAGTGTCTGGCTATGCCCACTGGCCTGAGCAGGAGGGGAGAGTGCATGGCTTAGGGCAGAAGACAATGGGAGAGGGAACTACCCACTGCCAACCTGCATTATGGTTCTGTTCCCATAACAACGCCCAGCTGCTCCAGATGGGGAGGCTGAGACTCACAGGAGCTACCCTATCTGAGGTCACCTGGCAGGACGTGGCTAAAAGGGGTACACACCCAGATCTCTGCGGCTTCAACTCTCCCAGGCTCCTCGTACCACTCCATCCCTGCTTTTTTTTTTTTTTTAATTTTTTGGAAGGGTGGGTCTGGGGTCCCCTCTTCTTGCCCCCTTGGGATTTGAGTGACTGAACTGCCCCTGCTCTCAGCCCCTTTCCCCATCAGTCTGACTTCACAGCAGCCCCAAATCATCGTAGTTGCTTCTCTAGATCTAGGGCTGCTCCTTAGTGATCAGAAGGGTACTGCCCTCCCTGTCCAGTCCGTGATAACCATCAGCCATTCCTGAAGCATCAAATGTGGCTCCACCGCAGTCCAAGAAAGGCATGGGGGAAGGAGTCCATGCTGCAGGAGGCGTTGGAGGGTGGAAGGAGGAGGGATGAGGAGGATTTAGAGAGAAGGAAGACCCAGCAGGTCCTAGTGCCTCCTGAGCCTGCAGGAGAAGGGCTTTACAGTGCTACCCCCCCTGTCCCACCACACACTTCCCGACTCTTAAGGAAAGAGCCAGGAACCACCAGTCACTGGCTGGTAACTGTCATCTGCACCCTTTAGGGCCCTTCCCAGTTTGCAGACTCCACTGACTCAGACTTCCCATACCAGGAAGATGGAGAGTGGGTGTATGGACACAAACTTTATGAGACCCAGTCTTGCCCTGGCTCTGTGGCCTTCATCTGTCTCCGGGAGGGAGCCAGAGGTTACTGAATTAGGTTCTGCAGGTTGCTGGCTGAGGAGCTTTCAGGAGACAGCATGTCCTCACAACTCTGGTTAGGTGTTAGTTGAAGTCAGCTCTGCCGACGGGTCTGCTTGTTTCTATGTGCTTTATAAGGTTTGTTTTTCAGCTTCCCAGTGAAAGATCTCGTTTGAAAGCGACCTCCCTGTTTGCCTGAACTAGAGGGGAAATTGACTCCTCTCATCTGTTGTATCTTGGTCTGTGCTGAATGTTCTAGAGCCAGGTGTTGTGTAGCCCAAGAAGAGTAAAGGGTTTGGATGGTAGGTTGTCAGTCCCTGTGTCCTGAACAGTCCATCTGGCAGGCTTGGAACAGGGCCTAGAGTCTACCATACCATCTGAGTGGGGCCTGCCGAGGGCTGCTGTTTCCTGCTCCTGCTTCCTCAGCCTCTGCCTCTAGGAGAAAGCTGTTTGCAGGTTCCCTGTGGAGACGGGAACCTGCACAGCCCAGAGTTGATACTGCTGTGTTGTGGTAGGGAGGTGGACTAAAGGCTCTGTGGCCCTCTGGCTGGGAAGCGCCAGGAGCAAGCTGGGCACTGGCAGAGTTACTGGAGAGGCTGGTGGAACTGGGCAGGGCCTCGACTGACACGTTGGCACCTGACCAGAAATGCAAAGCTCTGGCCTTGTCCTTAAGCAAGTTTCTTCCCTTCTGTGGGCCTCAGTCCTCAGCTTTAGCATGCACATAAATCATACCCCTGAGCTGGCCTGTCTCACAGGAAATCCTTCTGTTCAGCTGTTTGCCTGTGTCCGTGACAGATGCTGGTCAGTGGTTTTCATGTGGCCCCCATCCGCAGTGGACGAGGTGTTCTGAAGATGGCAGTGTTGAGCCCTGGTGATCTGCCCGTGACTTGAGGGGACCTGGCCCGCTCAGAGGCTGTTACTTTCCCAGGTGGAAGCTTCTATGGAGGATACTGTTCTCCAAAGTCCATTTGCTGCCCTTGCCTCTCATAGGAGCCCTGTGAAGACTCAGTGGCTGAGGAGAGGGTGTTTGGGGTGGGTAAGGAACCAAATGAAAAGTAGAGGGCTCAGCTCTAAAATGAAGATGTCCCAGGCTTAGTAGGGCAGATGAAGGTAAAACTTGTCTGGAATCAGGAAGTGGGGTTTGAGAAGGGCCGTTTCCATCCGGGTCAGCTGAGCTGAGCTGTCTAAGCCAATGGAATAACCACCCCCGACCTAAGCCAGTCTGTGGCTGTCTTCCGGGGCACCACCACTTGTTTCTCCTCTTGTACCAGCGCTGCCCTCTCCTTTGTCTTGGGGATTCACCTTTAACCTCACCAGATCATGGAGGATGCTGGTGGGGCTAGATTTTGGCTGCAATCCAGGATCCAGTCTGTTCTCTCACTAGACTGGTGACAACTTTTCAAAGGCAAGAACCTGGTCTGACCTGCCCATTGGCTCCCAAGTCCAGCATGGAGCCTGCATCCTTGGGCCAGACCAGAGGGTCCAGCTCCCGGTGGCCTCAGTTGTTGGGTTGGCCAACATGGCACAGGCCTTCTCCCTCACAGGTGGCTTGAGTAGAGGAGTGCACTGAATCAGAATGCATGGCTCCTTGTGTCCAGCTTCCTCTTTCCTGCTGGCCCAAAGCTTGGGAACAGTGGCTGTCTTTCTGGGGCAGCCAGGGAATCTGGCCAGAGCATGCTCTGTCAGGCACTGTCAACCCTTCAGCAAGACCGGGTCCTGCTTTTAACCTAGAGAAGGCCCCGGGTTACTGATGTTGTTCTTGGCGGACCACCGGGCCCCTCAGCAAACAGGGAGGCGAGTGTGCACCCGGCCTGGGCCTGTTTGTGTTGGCCCTGCCAGGCGGGGGATTAGCTCAGCTGGGCTGCTAATTGCCTCCGAAGTGCCGGACCGGGATGCTGACAAGGGCTGGGCCTTTAGTCCCCTCCTCCCTAAGCAGGCACCATGCCAGCCTTGGGGTCCTGGCCCAGGAGGGCCCCATCTCTCCTCCCCTGTCAACGCCTGCTTGGCCTAGACCCTTGAGATATGGGTAGGGGGTCATCAGTATCAACTCAAGAAGAAATGAACTCATCGTGTGGACAGGGCCGGGCCATGTTCACCCTTCTCTCCTGCCTTCTCAGACACCTCACTCTGGATCAGTGCTGAAGCTTGGTGCTTTCTCCTCCGAGCTAAAATGCTGCTGGGTTCCTTACGGCACCCACCACCCATAGGGCCTCGGTACCCTCTCACGCCCCTTTCTTCCTCCTGTGTGTCCTCCCGTTCTCTGCCATCTCCCGACTCGGTTTCTAGTCCATCTTAGCACCCTCAGCCACCCACTTCCCCTCGTCCTGTCTGCCTCCACGGTGTTCTCCTGTGTTGAGCAGACCCATCTCTGGTGTCTCCATACTTCCTGTAGAGGGCTTGTTCTCAAGGTACTTTTACACTCTGTCCCAGAGACCATCAGGCCTGAGCTCCCAGGACCTCTACCCAGAATGCAACCTAGCCTGGGGGCTGTCCACCTTTCGGGGCCTACCACACAGCTACCCTGCAGCTCTGGCACCTCCACCTCCAACCATACTCCTTTGCCCTGCCTCTTGACTACTGTGGAGCAGAATGGCTGACATCGGTCCCTAAGCTGCTCACTGGCCTCAGCTGGCCAGCTGGTGCCTGATTGTCCAATCCCAGGATTCTCCCCTCTACTGTCTCTCCTCTGGGAGATCGGCATATTTCTGATCTCTGGAATGAGGCCAGGGGTAGGTGCTTGCCTCAGCCCCTCACCTGTTCCACACCTCGGTCTTTACCCTCTCCAGCCTTCATCTCTGTCTACCTTAACTTCTTATGCTCCCGAGAAACAGATACTGGTCATACTCCTAACTTAGGAGTTCTCCTTTGTTTAGCTGTGTATTCTGCTATCTTCTTCACTGTCTCCAAGAAATGAGTTCTGTTATGTAGCCCTATATTGTGTATATGGCGGGAAGCTCCATATTACAGATAGGGAAACAAACTCCAAGGAGGACAATGGATCGATTGCCTAAGGCTGTCCTTAGTGAAAAACTCTGCATTACGGTTCCAGTGGGCCCAGTCAGCATTCGCGGCCGGGATCTCATCACAGTTCTAGGAAATGGCTCCCCTCTGCCCCACCGTCGAAGGTCCTTACATCCCCGGTCCTGCTTCCTGCCTTTGACTGTGATTTGCCCTTTTCTGTCTGTCCCTGCCCCGACCTCATCCTGCCTGCTTATCACAAATGCAATTGCCCCTGCCACCCAGAAAGCACATCCCTTCAGCCCCTGCTGTCAGCAGGTGTTTGGAAAGCCAGACGCACAGCCCGACTGTCCTCAGGCTGCTATGCGTGTGTTTTATCGATGTGAGTGGGGACAGACTGGTGAAGGATGAGGACTTCAGCAGCTAGGATTGGAGGACTGGGTCCTGGGTCTCCACATTGCAAGAATCCTCAGCTGAGGTGTGTGTGTGTGTGTGTGTGTGGTGTGTGTGTGTGGTGTGTGTGTGTGTGTGTGTCTGTGTGTCTGTGTGTGTGTGTGGTGTGTGTGTGTGGTGTGTGTGTGGTGTGTGTGTGTGTGTGTGTGGTGTGTGTGGTGTGTGTGTGAGGTGTGTGGTGTGTGTGTGTGGTGTGTGGTGTGTGTGTGTGTGTGTGGTGTGTGTGTGTGTGTGTGTGTGGTGTGTGTGGTGTGTGGTGTGTGTGGTGTGTGTGTGGTGTGTGTGGTGTGTGTGGTGTGTGTGTGTGGTGTGTGTGGTGTGTGTGGTGTGTGTGTGTGTGGTGTGTGTGTGTGTGGTGTGTGTGTGTTATTAGAGGTCCGTGTCATCTCATTGTCCTGTAAACCTCCCCCCATCCCCTAATATGACTGGTTCTATCTTGAATTCCTGTCTAGACACAGGTCTTGGCTTCGTTTATCTCAGGATGGGAATGAGGTTCTGCTCCATTGTCTCCTGTGCCCCACATCAACGCTGCTTTATCAAGTCCCTGTCCCCACACAGACACTTGAAAGGAATGATCAGTTCAATCAGGGCAAAGCTTATATAGCTGGTTATGGCTTAGTGAAGTGTCGACCAGGCTGCTGTTGATGGTTGATTTCAGACAGCATATAGATAGGTCCTTCAGACCTAGTCCTTCAGAAGCAAAAAGGCAAGGGTGGGTTGTTCCCATACTTAGAATTTACTCTATAAATACTTACTTAGGAAACAGTACCCGCTTTACCCATGTCCTTCTCAAAGTCTCTGTCTTCTCTCTATTCTACAAAAAAAGTCACAGCTACAATTGCCAGGTAAAGAAATAACCATTTTATCGTGCATCTCAGACTATGCCATGGGGATGTCACAATGCCAAGGAGCCTTGTATAAAAATTGGAGGGTGGGGTAGGGCAGCCGAGTAGGGTAGCAGCACCCAGAGCTGGGGTTCATTCAGCCCTGGCCTTGGGGGAATACCACTTTTGCCTTGAGTCAAGAGCAGTAGAGAGTGGTTCAGGTAGGATGTGAACCTTCTGGCCAGTTTTCTGGGTCCTATGTGACCCAAGTGTGGTGAGCTGTCAGGCCTGTGCCAGCTCTTTTTATTTGAGACAGTTCCAAGCTGGGCAAGTCTAACAAAGCTCTTTTCCTGTGGCTGTGGGTTCCTTTGGACTTGTCAGTGGTTCTAGCCTGTGGTCTGATTCACCTAGTCACAGCCTGCAGAACCCTGGGTGGGTCAGCTTAGGAGAGCTAGATACCTTCCTTCTCAGGACGATGCCCATTAAACCAGCAAGCAGTCCGGACCCCACTGCCCCTGGATGCTTGGCTCAGCATTTTCTGATGGAGCAGCTCCACTACTTCCTCAGTCTGGGCCTGGCTCTGTGGAGGGGGGTCACCTCTTCCCTAGTCTACCAGAGGAGCAGTGGGCCTGGCTGGTTAGCTGTGGGGACCCTCGGTCAGCTCAGCTTTCATCCACATCAGAGACAGCCTGCCCAAGATTATCCCTGCATTTGAATGTGGTTCCAGCCATCTCACTTGGTTTTGGCTGGCTCTTCAGATGGACAGTGCACAGGAAGCTTGGATGGGGGCCAAGGGTGTTGACCCTCTTCGTGAGGGAGCCAACGCCAGGAGGCACAAACCACAGGCCCAGAGGAGAGTTTGTGCAGGCCTGAGCCCATATTCAGAATCCTGGATTTTGCATTCACACAACCCAATAGCAAAGAGCTTGGGATTTCAGTCTCAAAGGGAATCCCAGGGCTGAAGATGTCAAACCCGGAGTCCCGGACACGGGAACAACTTGGGGACCAGGCCAGAAAGTTCCTCTGAGGATTGGTCACTCAACTGAGAAGCAGTTGGGTCAGTGTGTGTCCTGTTCGCAGAACACTTGGTAGGTTCTTTACAGTTTGGTTAGGGTGCTGGTTCAGGCACCAGCTACTGATGTTGTCCCTTGGGAAATCTTTTGTCCTTACTGTCCTTACTCAAGGCCTTGGGGCCCTGAGGTCCTGGGGATGGAGGTGCCTCAGATTCTGAGACCTCACTAGCCAGCTTTCCAGCTGTTCCCCTTCTGACCTCAGCCTCTTCTCCCTCTGCAGCCATTTGGCTCCAGCCCAGCTTGTGGTCTCTGGCTCATACGGCCTCCCTGTGCCTTTTATTCTAGCAGAGCCTCTGTCCCATTGCTCAGGCTCAAGGAGACCTGCAACATCTCTGTACAGGGACTGAGGAGCCTGGCTCTGCCTCTGCCAAGGTCTTGTGGGGCTGACAGGCATGACTACCTGCTATAAAGAGGGCGTGTGCCTCTGTGTTTGTTCCCAGGACAGATATGATCACCAAGAGAGATACCCCAGAACAGGGCCTAGGGCATAGTGTTTGCCCAATAAATTTTGTTAAGTGAGTGAGATATCATGGGGCGGGATCTCTTCGCACAGCCCTTTCCTGCCTCTCTCCGTGACATTTCCATTCTCGGCTTCACAGAGGACAGCACTGTGATGGTGACTCACACGGGGGTGTGTGACTTTTGAGGCCCAAGCTAGGATCTGGCTCAGGATGACAGCCTAACCCTGCCTAGGAGCAGGGGCAGTTTCCCCTTCCAAGGAGGAGACTGAGGCAGGCTGGCCTCGGGTGGGCATACGTGCCCCTTCCTCACCTGTGTGCCTGCCTGAATCTGGCTGCTCATAGGAGGTTCTGAGAGAAGGCCCTTGCCTTTGACCTGATATCTATCTGTCCATTCCCTTTCTGGGGACTCTGAGAGCCAGGCTTACCAGGCTCAGGTTACCAGCGGTCCCTATGTAGGCGTGAGGGGGAACCTGCTGTCCCTGCCACAGGGCCGTCTGTTTTCCTGGATGGTGAGGTTCACGGTCACCCCTTATTACCCACTTTTTAGTCTTCATGTAGAAAAATGGACACCGGCAACGGCTGAGTAGTTAGTCAGCAGTGGTCAACGTGGACAGTCAGAGGCATAAACAAAATCCCTTTGGTCAGTGGCAGCCATAGGCTCAGGGTTGGGGAGGCCCTGGTTGGTGCCCTTGGGGTTACCTGCCTATTTTTGGCAATAAATAACTTGAGGACCCAAAAACCAAACCAAAACAAAAAAATACAACCAGTATCTCTTGGGGTAGGTGGTGGGAGACTGTTTAAATTATCGGCCTTCCCCGGGCCAACGCAAGGTGGTGCTGGGCACGGGTGGGCACGGTCACCGGCACGTGTGCATCTCCACGAGCCTCTGGCACTGGCGGCACTTGACGAAGCAGCACCAGTGGAACCTGCAGCCGCAGCGCTCCGCCAGCTCCACCTGCGCCGTGTGGAAGCCTCGGCCGCAGCACAGCAGCTCGCAGCCGTCTATGGCCTTGGACGTCTTGTTGCACGTGCGGCCCCGGGTGCCCAGCACACCACTGCGTATGTCCTGCTCACAGAAGTCTGGGCTGGGCTCCAGGTACACCAGGTCCTCATCCGTATGTGGCTTGAACTGTGCATTCCGTGGCACCAGCGCCCGGGAGGAGCCCACGCGGCGTGGCTCCACCTCCGTGGCACCGTCGAACTTCTCCTTTAGTGCGTGGCCCACCTGGCGGAAGGGCGGTACAGCCCGCCAGCACGTCTTTACCTCGCAGGAGCCCGACACCCCGTGGCACTTGCATTCCACCCGCATGTGTGTCAAGATGGCCTGTCCGGGAAGAAGAGAGAGGGGCGATCAGGCACGGTAATGGAGGTGGAGGAAGGGCAGGTGGACAGGAGGCTTCCATACCAGGGCCCCAAGGCTGATGCAGAATCGTGGGGTTCACTGTTGTGCCTCCTTTATGTAAACACCTGCCAGATGCTGTGCTGAGCTGGCAAGTGGTGTTGGGGACAGACTATTGAGGTGCCATCCCTGTACTGGGGGCACTTGGAGTTGCTGGAGGGCTCAGTAAAGGGCAGTGTTCTAGGAAGCGTTTGAGTGACAGGTGACCCGGTCTCCACCAGGACCTTGGAATTAGACATCAGGAAGACAGATGGTGTCACAGGTAAGCCCATGATGATGTGTGGGTGGACGGGAGGGTTCAACTCCCAGAACTTCTGCTTGTCACAGAGGCTGAGACAAGACTGTATCCACACAGATACGTATGGACGAGGCCACTTACACTGCTGTATAACACCTGCCCCCCCCCCACTACCCATCCCTGGATTACAGAGGTGCCTGGTGAGATGAGCCTCTCTGGAGTGGCTGTGGGGTATTTTAGGGACTCCGGCCATGCAATCCCCATTCCCTTCCCGGTCCCAGTGCCGATGGGGTTGGTGTCACTCTACCTTCCTGCCGGCCTCGTTGTTGTGAAGGTTCATGAGTGCCCGGCTGGAGGAGGCTCCCTTGCTTCTCTCCCGAACGTCCACAAAGGACTGCGAGAAGGCTACGCCATAGGCGATGTTGTCCGAGCATCCTGACCACTGGAAGCCTGGGGTACGGAGGGCACAGGGAGGGCTGGGGTGAGTTTGGGCCTGGGGCTAGACCTCTGCCCTCCCCTTTGAGCAGCCATGCTTACCCTGTGGACTGACCCCGTGCACTGTTCGGTCACAGCCACACTTTTCCAGCTCTCCACTGCTGCACGCCCTGGTCACTGCAAAGGCCACCCCTGCTGAAGAGATGGCGTACACAAAGGCCGCCTCCCGAGTCCCTGTGGGAGGCAGAGGGAGGGAAGGGCTAGGTTCTAGGGCACAGCATCTGTTCTTTCTTTACAGAAAGGGAGAGGTGCATGACGGTGCCGACTGCTATATGCCAAGGAGAGACAAGGCAGGTAGAAAAAGCCTGCGTGCCAAGCACACAGTAGGTCCTTGTTCTGATCACACCAGTAGCTGAACCTCCTTCACATGTGAGGACTGGTGCATCCTCCCAGCCCCGTGAGGTCACTCCATTTTACAGAGGCTTGGCAGCTTGTCACACAGCACACGGCTGAGCCAGCAGACAGCCCGGCTTCAGGACGTGATCGCTCAGCTCCCGAAGTACGCTGTTCTCACAGCCTTCCTCCAGAAGGCAAGTGATAGTCGTGTCATTTTGTGACAGTCTGGGGAAGTGAGGTGGCCACAGCGCTGTGCAGGGGCCACAGTCACATTGCCCTCCAACTGCTGAACTATTCTTTGGGCTTTAGGTTCCCGCTTTGTGACTCTGCCTGCTCTCTTCCTCTGAGGCTGGGCCTGCAGCTCACGATGTCTCCTGCTTAAGACTTGAAGAGCAAACTATAGTCTCTGGCAATACTAGCACTGAGCCCTCCCGCTAACTGGTGGTGGTGCGGGGATTGCACACAAGCTCTGTGCTCCCTGCTAGCATGATTCATCCCCAGTGTCCAGAGAGCAGCTGGCAGGTTCCCGGAAGGGAAGGGTTTCTCGTCCCAGTCCCACAGCCAGGAGGTAACAGAAGCAGGACTCTGTAGCACAGGTCTGCCCGCCTCTGCAGTGGTTGCATCTCCTGCCCATGGCTGCTCAGCAATTCTATTTTGGTGACAACCCTCCTCCCCTGCCTGAATGGATGTTTTTATCCTCCTAGGAACTGCGCCTGGTGGTGGTAGGGGGGCGTAGCTGTTGTGGAGTCTCTTTCTGGGGGTGAGCTGGGGCGGTGTATGAGAGGAGGGCTCGTGCTGGCTGGGTGTGTGACCAGACAGTGGGCCTTGCTCCTGTCCGAGACCCTGTGAGGGCCTCTGTGTGCCGTGACTGTCCTTCTGTCTCTTGATGCAGGGTCTGTGTCCACAAGAGTGGTGGGGGCAGGCTTTGGCCCCGTGGTTGGCAATTACCTCTGCGACACCCAGGCCTGTGCTCCCAGCTGCCCTGGGGAGCAGTCACCATGGTCAGAGGAGAACAATCCCCTCCACTGTGCCCGTCTGTGGACAGAGGCAGCCCAGCCTGGGCGCTGGAGCAGGAGGCAGCTCAGCCCCCAACACTCAGGACACCCTGTTCTCGGTGCAATCCTTGAGCAGGGAGTACCACCCACCATCCTTTCCACTGCCCACTCTCTGCTTGGCCATTTTGGGCCTGCGTTGAGGGGCTTGGCTGGAGCGATGGAGCCTCGACGGTCTGGGATGGAATCTTCTCCAAGCTAATTGAGGTTAATAGCAGGCTCATGTTGGTTGGTTTTGTGCTGTGGCGGCCCAAAGAGAGACAACTTCAGTTTCTGGTATTTCTGGTATTTCCAGGCCTGAACCAGCACAAATCTTTGCCCCAAAGACCAAGGGGGAAGGGAAGTCCCAGGAGATGGGGCTGATGGGACTGGTGGGTGGCTCTGCCCTGTGCCCTGGGAGGCCCCTTTGCTTCTCTAGCTGTTCAGGTAGTCCTTGCCCAACCTTGGCTCTCCTTCACCTCTGCCTCCTAGTGCCAGTGGTTCTCGGGGTACGAGACTCCCTGTGGGGTTGCTCAGGAGATCACTGCCTCATTCTCTAAACATCTGTCTTCTTGGGCTGAGGTCACCACAATATCTTCATTTTCTGAGTGACTGAAAAGAGAGGCTCTCCGAGACCACATTAACCAAAGCTATAGTAGGCTCTACAGAGAGCCTACTGTGTGCAGGCGTTATCTGAGTGCTTAGTATGTTAACTGAGGTGCTTTTCACAATACAATACGAATAGATGCTTGTCCTCACTTTACACAGGGAAGCGCAGCACTGAGCGGCGAAGCTCCCATCCAACGCCACCCAGCGAGGATGTGGAGAAGCCAGAATCTGAGCTCAGACTTTTCGTACTGACTCTGGGTTCCAGCCATTCGGCTTCCGTAGTGTGGCTCCTCTGGCTTCCCAGGTACCCAGGCTGGAGCCTTGGTCTCTGAAGGAGGACCCAGCAGGTTCTACTTTCCTCAGAGGCTGCTCAGCAACAGAAGGGCATTGTGGTGGGTCTGGGCGCACTGTGGTGGGGTGTCCCGGGGCGGTGGTAGATACCTCACCTGGTCACGCAATAGTTGCCGGAGGGAGACATCTTTGCCTGCTCCTGTCCTGGGCCAGAGAAAGGCAGAACTCTCAAGTGCTCACCCTGCCAGCAACCCTTCCCCCACCCACAGCTCCCTTCTGGTTTTCTTCCCATAGTACCCCAAGTCTTGGCTCCACATATCTAAGTCCTCTGTGTCCGTTAGATTTGGCTTCAATGCCATCTTTTCTGAGGGGAGAAAGCTGCATGGGGTTGCAGGTTGGAAGCGATCATGGAGGTCCAATAGCAAGTATTTCTGAGGACAATTGTGTGCAGGGGTCTTCCCATGTGCCGACCAGGACCCAGACAATCTTAGATTACTCCGTTGAAGACATAAGGCTTGCCTGGGCTCTGCAGCAGCAAATGGCAGAATGGGGGCTGGAGTGGAGCCTATCCGGCACAAGGCCCGGTGATATCTCTACAGATGGTGGGAGAGAAGCCGATCCGGCAGAAAGGAGCGGAGCTGGGGAAGAACTGGCTGAGGTTGAGCCGAGTTGGTGAGAAGGCCCTGGGAGTGGTGACCTTTGGGCACCAGGTGGGTGATCCAATGGAGGCCCAGGCAATGGGCACAGCTCCATCGTTGCCCTGCCCTCCAGGATCTCAGCAGGTGGGCCCTGGGTCTATCCCCACTTTCTAGGAAGGATACTGAGTTATAGAGAGGGCACGGACCTTGCCCAAGCTCTCATAGCTGGCAGGGCCAGGATCTGGGTCATCACTCCCCTTGGCTCCCTCAGACGTCTCAGCTGTGACTTGGGGATGACATAAGCTCAGAGCTGTTGTGAGGACAATCTGGGCTAGATAGCACAGGATAGGTCACTGAGTGACACTCCTTCCCTCGCTGGCTATAGTCGGGACCCAAAGAGGGATCTGTTCTGTCCCCTTCCCTGCCTGAGATCACTGCCCCAACCAGGTAACTCATGTACGCAGACACCTGCTGAGGCCCTTCCTGAGAGCAAGAGGCCTGCCAGACTGGTCATGGCTGAAGATGACAGCTCCCTGTGAGGCTGACTTGCTCTCAGCTCAGGCCCTATGTGACCTGCTTACTGCACAACTCGATGAAGCTCAGCAACAGCCCTGAGAGTTATGCATGAGGCAGGTAAGGACTTGGGGGAATGAAGTCACCTCCCCTAGGTTTGCCTATCTCTGCTGCCCTTTAATTCACGGGCCTCAAGAGCCAGTTGTGCTCTCAGTGATGAATCCTTTCCCCCCGACTCAATGGAGACTGACCAGGTACAAGTGTGCCAAGAGGAATTTTACTAGTGATGAAAACCAGATACAAGCCGGGTGGTGGTGGCGCATGCCTTTAATCCCAGCACTTGGGAGGCAGAGGCAGGTGGATCACTGAGTTTGAGGCCAGCCTGGTCTACAGAGTGAGTTCCAGGACAGTCAGAGTTACAATAGAGAAACTCTGTTTCAAGGAAAAAAAAAAAAAAAAAAAGAAAACCAGATACAAAATGGAGGAAGGTAGGTATATGGGAAGAGCTCAGACTTATCCCCCAGATGTGGCTGATATCTGCCTGTTGTGATTGGGTTAGTCCTAGGGTACCTTGACTTAGCTTCAAGAAGTCAGGGTGCTTGGCCAGACTACACAGCCAGCTTGGCCTGGGAGGGTTTTGTGTCCCTCAGAACTCGCTAACAGGGCTAGTCCCTTCTTCAGCTCCTGCCCACAGGTGAGAAAGGCAGACACCATTCCTCAGGACCCTGAGGTCCCTCCGGGCTCCAGGCTGGCGCTCACCGATCACGCCTCCCTTTCCCCGTCCTTTCAAGTCCTTGTCCTGACCTGCTATCCATCACTAGCTGACACCCACTCACTGTCCTCCATGTCAGATTTGGAGGCATGCCAGGAGACAGGTACTTGAGCCATCACTGTTGCCTAGGGCTGCAGTGATGGAGAAGGGGGGTGCTCAGGGAGCGGTCCCATTTCAGTGTGGAGGATAAAGAACATTGTGAGCACAGGTAGTCTCCATAAAAAAATCAGTGTATCTCCACTGCATGGTTGTGAGTTGGCTATATTAAAATGTATACAGTGACTCTGATAAGGAATATCTAGGAATCATGCCCTGCAACATTTTCTTTACAAAATATGAAATTATCTCAAAACAAACAAAATATATCCCCTGAAAAGAACATAGAGCCTGGTCCAGGCCTGTATGAACACTTGGGAGGCAGAGGCAGAAGCAGAAGGATTGCCAAGTTTAAGGCTAGCCTGGGCTACATAGAAAGTTCAAGGACAGCATGCCTATGTTACCCAGTAAGATTAACTTCAAAGAAACAACAAACAGCACAGAGGCAGAGATCCCAGAGGGAAGGGCTGGGGGCAGGAGGAAGGAGGGGATGGGTGGGGCTGCTTATCTGGTGGAGAAGGGGTTGGGTGTTTGGGGGGAGGGAGGGCACAGCATGTGCAAAGGCACAGGGGTGTGACAGCTAGCATAGGAAATCCTCCTGATCTATCTGTCCTTCTAGAGCAGTGGTTCTCAACCTGTGGGTTGTGACCCCTTGGGGGTCGAATGATCCTTTCTCAGGAGTCACCTAAGACCCATCTGCATATCAGATATTTGCATTACGACCCATCACGGTAGCAAAATTGTAATGACGAAGCAGCGGTATAAATAACGCTATTGTCGGGGGTCACCACAAGTCTCAGCATTAGGAAGGTTGAGAACCACTGCTCTAGTGGATACTCTGAACATCCACTGTGTGTGAGGGGCTCCCTGAGAGGAGGAGGGCTGCCTCTGGGACCTCACCAGTGCAGCTCTGGACCCTGGGCAGCAGCGCTATCCACCCCCTGTGAGACTTCACCACCAGACCGCTCACTGGGTATCTGTCTCTTTCTCAGAACAGCACAGTTCAGCAATGCCAAGTGTGCTCGTGCCTGCCGGCCCTTGCCAGCTCCCAGGAGAAAGACTTCCAAATTTCAATCACAGTTGGTTTCCAACAGCATCCAAACGGTCTGCCACAAGCCCAGCAGCCGGGGCTGTCCAGACCCACAGGTGCCAAGACAAAGGTTGGCCCGCGCAACCCCTTCCAGCAGCTTGAGCATGTCGAAGAGCCCCATCATCTTTGGTTCAGAAGTGTCGGCCTCGTACTCGGGAGGTAGGAAGGCTTCCGGCATTCCCTTGAGGGCAGGGGCTTAACCTCAGTGCCCCAAGGAACCTTCCAGGTCCACAGAACCTCTGCTGGACCCTGGCTCACCTGCATTTGGCTTAACAGCTTCTCATGTTACCAGTCTCAGCTGGGGCCCCACCCCTTGGGAAAACCTTTCCAGAGTACCCAGCTTTGGCCCCAGGAGACCTCCAACTTCCTGCCTGTTTCGCCTGTATCTATTGTTCGGGACAGTGTAGACCCCAGCTAGGCACACGTTCGGATCCTGCCACTCTCTAGTTCTGTGACCCGAGGCAAATGATTGCTTTATGCCTCTAGCCCTGCACTTGCTACATGGAAGCCTGACTCAGAGAGCTGATGAGTTAGTGTAGTGTTTCTTACAGTCCTTAAAATAGTGCCTGGCAGTACTGCGGGTGTGTGAGCTGATTCTGTTGTACTGCGGCGGACTGCGAGCCCCAGTGGACAGGAGCTGGCCACGCTAGAGGTGTTCTGTAGGCCTGTCACATACCTAAGTCCAAGGCCGGGTGCAAAGGTGAGCAGAACACCCCACATTGAAGCCTGACTCTGCTCCTCATCCTTTGAGGAGCCTGGGGCAAGTCTGTCCTGTGTCATCTCTGAGCCTCAGTTTCTCCCTCTGGAAAATAAGGACCATTCCAGCTTATACTCCTGGACTGGCTACACTCTAGAGTCCTCCTGGGTCACCCCCTACCCACGACCCTCCATTGCATTTCTTATTCTGTTGCTCAGGCCCTGTGCTACTTCTGCCCCTGAACCGTCTTAGATACGCCTAGCCCTAGAAATGTCATTCTCCAGACGCCTGGGGCTGCACACAGACAAGCCAAACCCCCAAACCCCTCCCTCACCTTGTGTCACCACCTTCCCGAAGACAGGCAGGGAGTCCAGTGTGGAGCAGTTCCAGCGTCGATTCCGGAACTGGTACTGACACTCCTCGATGGCCAGCTGCGCGCCCCGGCGCACCGAGTCCATCACCTCCAGGTTCCGCTTACACATCTGCACCTGCCTCTGGATCAGGCCTTTGAGCTTCTCGCACGTCTCCTCTTCGGAGATACTGCCCACTGACGACAGCTTGGCCAGGTACCTGGGGACAGGGCGTGGATGTGACGCACAGCTGCTCTGATGTCCAGGAGTTTGGGGGCTGCCTCATCTCCTGGTCTGGGGACAAGCCTGCCGCCCCCAGCTCTTGCACTAGTGGTCAGTATGTGAAGCCTGACGTGGGGCCTGAAGCAATGGGCAGGAACTTGTCCTGTTTACTGAATGAGGGAATGGCGGAAGTGGAGAGCACACAGAAAGTCTCAGATATGGGAAAGCTTTACCATCGCGGTAAGAGCTAAACTTTAAGGAACTTAGGCCTGGGTGAAGCACTTTACATTATTTCATCGAATCCTCTCAGCAACTTAGTGAGTCTCCATTTTTAACATTGATTGGTTGGTTGATTGTGTGCACGTGCATGCAATGGCACATGCATGGAGGTCAGAGAACAACGTTCAGGAGTCAGCTCTAGCCTTCTACCATGTGGGACCCAGGGATCCAACACCGGCATTTACCTTGTTGACCTGAGCTCCATTCTCTGTCTCTGTCTCTGTCTCTCTCTGTCTCTCTCTGTCTCTGTCTCTCTCTCTGTGTACATGAAAGCACCTGTGTGTGTGCATACACTTGTGTGCACATCCCTGTGAACGTTAGAAGTCGACCTTGGGTGTTCCTAAAGAGCTACACATCTTTTTTATTTTTATTTTTCCTCCTTTTTTTTTTTTTTGGAGACGAGGTCTCATGTGCTCCAGGCTGGCCTTGAACTCACTACATAGCCAAGGACAACCTTGAACATCTGATCTTCCTGCCTCTACCTTCCCTGGGATTAAGGCTACACACCGCCACGCCTGCTTTTCACGGCGCAGGGGCCTCGTGGATGCTAGGCAAATGCTCTACTGAGTCACATCTCCAACTGGAGTCTTCATTTAAGATTGAAGAAGATTGAGGCAAAGGCAGGCTGTTGCCTTGTGTCCGAGGCTCACAGCTGCTGAGAGGGAGAGCGGTGACTTTGAGATTGACAGTTTGGGCAGAAGCTGCTAGGAAGTGGGTTTGCTCAGACAAAGCATGCTGGCTGAGGGGCAGCTGGGTCCCTCTGTCAGAGATGTGCAAGTTGCTCCAAGTTTTGCTAGTCGGGCTCATGGGTCAGATTAGTGTTAGATCTAGTATCTGCCTTGGGAACATCATGGAGCTATGGAAAGCGCAGGTACCTGGGCCCCACCTCAGAGAGCTTAGTGTCCGATGTGTGCCTGAGCTTTGGACACGTCTCAAAGTGCACCTGGGAGGTTGCTAGCCTAAAGAGTAGTCTTGAATAAATATGTATTTGTGACGTTTTCCACTGAGTCCTGGAAGGCTCAGCCTAGGACATCTCTGTCCACACTGTGGTCTTGGGTCCCCAGAGAAGAGTCCTTTCCCCCCAACCCCCTGGCTATAAGGTGGACTCTAGCTTTCCTTATCCATGTTGGAGTCACAGCCTCTATTCCAGAGGGCTGTTGTGAGGACAGAACATGGCAAGGTGTGCTAATGCACCTAACTCAGCCAGGTGCAATGTAGGAGCTGTCCCTGGCAACATCGGTGGGCAAAAGAGATGGGTAGTCTCAAAGCCAGACAGATCCACCTACTCTGGCATCTATTCCTGATCTTCTATGGCTCCTTTTGGCCCTTCCCACCTCTCTAACAAGAGAGGCTTTTTACAAGTGTTCTGGGGATCAAACTCAGGTTCTCAGGCTTGCACAGCAAGGACCTTGGCCACTGAGCCATCCCCCCAGGTCCCGTGCTATGCGCAGCACAGCAGCAGTCAGGCCGATCTGCGCAGGAGTCTCTTGCAGAGGAGAAAGGGTGGGAGTTTGGTAAGGGGCAGGAGAAGGGAACATCTATCTGGAAGTGACTTCAGGCCTGGGAGCTCCAAGAGGGGTCTCCTACAGAACCACGCCGAGTGTCAGTCTTGGCCTGCAGGGGGCGCCAAGAGCTCGGCTACTGGCGATGGGCCAGGACTGTTCCGAGGCCACCGTGTCCTTCCTTGAAGGGTCAAGGAGTTGAGCCTACAATTGGATACTTTCCAGTCCCCACTCAGGCTAGGACTCTCAGAAAAGGGTAGAGACCCCATTCCCTCTAAGGCGTGAGGGTACATATCTTGCCTAACCTTATCTAGACCTCTTTCCCGCTCCCTGTAAGCTAAGCAGGTCAGGTCTAGCTGGATTGGGCCCCACCTGGCTTCTGGTGAAGGGAGGCATTCAGAAGCTGAAATCTCCGGTCAGAAGGAACAGGCAGGGAGGTCTGTGACCTGGGACAAGTCACCTTCCACTTGGAGCTGGCTATGGGTACAGTGAGCTAGCTGGTGCGTCCGTGTGGCTTTTCCCACTCTCAGAGTTCGGGTTCTCCTTCTGCTGGCAGAGGAGGGCCTGCTGGTCTCATGCCACCAAACGGGAGAGATGGACTCGAGGAACTGAGCATTCCTCCCTCGGGCTCTGAATGTAATAGGGAGACAGGCCGAAATGACAGCGGCAGGGACACTGCCCGGCTGCCATAGCTGTGAGTCACTGGGACGGCATCCAGGAAGATGACGAGAAACTGCCTCCAGCAGCACCAGTGCCCACCTCCCAGTCCTGCCTTTACTGGACACAACAGCTGCCCCTCCCATGTATGGGAAGCCCTGCCATTTCTCCTCCTGTTCCCCGAGACCCTAGGGGTTTGTCTGGCAGGTGCCAGAGCTGGCATAGGCCTGAGGGGGTTGGCACCCCAGTCCTCAGTGGCCTTGGCCCGTCCTCATTCCTCTTGCTTGTCCTGGAGCCTGGCTAGTACCTGACCTCATTTCCCAGATGAACAAACAAAGCAAACTGAGGCCGGCAGAGGTGAAGGGACTTGTGAGTCCCATAGCTGCCTAGCGACCAACAGCTCTGAGCTCTCAACTCTCCTGTCTCTGGTTGTGGATTTGCCCCACGGGCCAGCTGGGGAGCTGACTCTTCTGGCTGCATCTTTTCTGGCCTCACACAGGGCATGGCATGCAGAAGGTATTTTATCCAGTAATGTTTGCAGCATAGCCAGGTGGCTTGGTCCTGATGCCCTCCCATCCCCATGGCAGGGTACAGAAGGGAAGGAAGAGCCAGGATGAGAGAGGAAGATGGGATGGCCTCTGTGGTCCCCCCCCTTCAGCACTCTACAGTGGCTCAACCTTTCCCCCAGAGACACGTGTGCCATTCACTGACCCGGGAGCTGGGTCAGGCTCAAATATCGACTGCACAGCCGTTTCTGGGAGAGGCAGAGCCAGAGCCGGACGGGTGTCGGCTGCCCCTGGGCCGGCTGTCTGAGGCCGACCATCTCTGCTTTTCCCAGCCTGTTGTACATTGCCCTGTTTAGGCTTCTTCCTGTTGTTGCTGAACACAGGCTTAGCAATTTGCCACCTGCTGCCCCGGCCACCCAGGATTCCAGCCACTGCCGTGCCATCGATCAGGTTACCCCACCAGCCCAGGCTGCCCCTGCTGCCTCCGCTGACCAGCTCGTGCCCAGTTTCTCGAATGGGACCTGTGGGTCCTGCAGGCCCCTCCCAGGAGGCCCTCCCCTCCGTGCCTGCAGCCCGTGAGGAGGCTGGAGGGCCCTGGCCCTGCCAGGGAGATCAGATCCTCTCAACCACCTGCTGTTTTCATTAGAAACTAAAATTAGCTGGGCTTGTCCCAAGCTTTTCCAGGTTTGCTTGCTTTTTTAAACAAAATATACAAAATTGGAGAGGCTAATCCACACCTCTGTGGCTCTTCCCCGGGCGCTCCTGGGACTCGAGAGGAGAGGGGCCCGGGAGAGAGCGGCCGGCCAGTGGTGGGGAGCCAAGCAGGTCAGTGGCACTGGTTCTGGCCCTACAGTGTCCAGGTGGGGGCTGGGACACCAGCCCAGGCCTCTCTGCCCCCTCCTTTGGCCTCCCTGCCTGCCCAGGCTACATTTAGAGCCTCCTCAGGAGTAGCTGTGTCCTCCATACCAGAGAGGAAGAAGGCCAAGTTGGCAGGAGGGGGCACTCGAAGGGAGCGGGGCATAAGCAGGAGTGGCTTTCTGCTAGTGGATACAGCTAGTGTAAGCAAGGGGCCACAGACGCCATGGGGCAGTGTTCTCAGGGAGAGGGGAAGACTGTGCATCTCCCAGGACCCTTACCACACCTCCAACCATTCAAACCGCCACTGTTTCTTTAACCAGTTTGAGTGATGGCTGTACTGACCTCCACTGTAACCCTGTCCACGGAGACCCTTGTCCCTCCTCTGGGCTGGTACTGCGGTAGGACAGGTTGTTGGGAATTGGAGGAGTGGGGGCAAACGACCTGGGTCAGACTCCTCATTTCAGCTATGTGCCCTTCCAAGGGAATGGTGGATCACTTTGGTATGATTTGAACTGTAGATTTTGGAGAGGACCTCCAGGTACATTTGCAGTCTGTGTCACTTAAGGCAAGCTAGTGAACATCTTGGAGCCTTGGCCTCAACGTGCTCATCTGTAAAATGGGGACACCAGCGGTTCTTACTGTAGGAGATAGAAATGAACCAAACACATCCCAGGCCACAGCATTAGGGAGCTTCTAACCTGCCCTGTGGCTCTTCCCAACCTCCTTGCACTACACCCTCTGCTGCACCCAGCTGGGCCTTGTGGAACTGTCTGTCTGTCTTTGGGCCTTCTCAGCCCTCACAGAGCCAGGCCCTGGCCTCATTTCAGCTCTGTGCCCTTCCAGGGGAATGGTAGATCACTTTGGTTGGATTTTCACTGTAGATTTTGGAGAAAACCTCCAGGTGTATTTGCAGAGAGTCAGCGAACAGGTCCTCGGTGCCTCTAGCTCATCTGCTTGACACTACCAGGATCAGGGGCTGGTCAGGAGGGAATGTCTCCACAGAGTGGGCTTATGCTGGGGACCCAGCGTAAGCCCAAGTGTGCGGGAACATGGCCCCCTACAGCACCTGTCACCTGTGTCATCTCTCAGGAGTCACATGCTTCTGTACAGCCATGTCACCACAGAGCAGTGTCCCCTCTCCTTACTCCTCCTCTCTAGAAGAAGGCACTAAGGCATCAAGGCTTTTACTCAAGCTAGTCACTTGGGGGGTCTGGACTTGAAAATGGGGGGCATTCTGGCTCCCGGGCCCGGGGACCAGTTGCTTAGACTCCAAAGATGGCCCGGGGCTCTGAGGACAGGACCATGCAATGTCAACAGACACTGATCTGTGCAAGGTGGCCTGATTGTTCCTGGAATGATCCTTCCAGAGACTTGTATCTGCAGCCTGGGTAGCGGAGTGCTGTTAGGAGTGAAGGGTGCTGACGGAGTGGATGTCCCCACGGCTGTGCTGTGCAGGGCTGTCTGTGTCTGTGGTCTCTGTAGCCACTGAAGTCACCAGAAGGAGGTACCACCACTGGCTGGAACCCTAGAGGGCAGCTGGTGGGGAATGGCCAGCACCCTGTGAGACTCTCAGTGTTCTGTGGGGGTGGTGGGCTGCCTCTGCCAGCCTCCTTCCCAGCCTGACAGGACTGAATGCCAAGGCCAACTCTCCCAGGTCCCATGTTTGTTTTCTCAGTTGGAGAGAAATGCTAACACTCTGTCCATCTCCTAGGATCCTTAACTGCTCTTACCCCCTATTCTCAGAGGACTCAGTATATAGCCTTCCTTTCTGATACTTTATCTATCTATCTATCTATCTATCTATCTATCTATCTATCTATCTATCTATCTAATCTATGCAGTCTAGGGGATTGAAGCTAGGGCCTCATGCATTCTGGGCAAGCATTCTACTGCTATACTGTATCCCCTCCTGCCTTTAAAGATAGTGCCATGTAGCCCAGGCTGGCCTTGAACACACTAGGTAGCTGAGGTTGGCCTCTGCTGCTTCTATCTCCTGAATGAGCACTTTGCTTCTGAGATCCTCAGGCCCTTTCTTCTAATTGGGGGGGGGGGGCGGGGAGAGTGGTTCCCTCTCTCGATTTCCATTTTCTGTCTTCTAGAGGAACAAGTAGCTGACTTGGGATTAAGAAGGAGCCACTAAGACGTGAGTCTGGAAGATTACTCCACACGGTGCAAGGATGTAAAAACTGTTCTTCTCTCCCTGAGCCAGGTGTCTTCCTGGAGTGAGTGGGTGTCAAGTTTAAGGTGCTTCTGACCTCACCGTGTCTCTATTTTGGCAGCAGAGACCCTCCCAGTTCTCCTGTCTAGATCACTAGAGATCCCCATGTGTCCCCTGGTCAATGACATATTGAAACATCTTTCCCAGATGGCCGAGGGAGCCTGGAGATGGGGAGCGAGGAGAGCTGAGAAAATCCCCCAAGGAGAATCCAGCACAGACTCTCCTGGCTGCAGCTCAGGCCCTCGTTGGTCTAACCCAGTCTTACTGGAGTGGGCCTATCTTTGAACCTCTCTCTACTCCTACCTGGGAGGCAGGTGGGCAAACCTGGGCTCCCTTGCCCCAGTTGCTCATTGCCTACTGTGGAGTGCCAGGCTGCAGCTCTCCTTTCATCTACGCTGGGCAAGTTTTGAGAGGAAGGCAAGAGATCCTGGGGGCCCTGAGTCTAGTACAGACAGCGGTGATGCCCGTAGGTGCCTGCTATGTTTTTAAAGGCCAAGCCCACCATTCCCTTGTATGGTAGATCGGGATCCCCAAGACCTTCCCCAATAGTGATGTCTATGATTCATCCTTAAAGCTGGGGGGGGGGGGGTGTCAGGGCAGTGAGGCGCCCATGACTCAGGAGGAATGCTCTGCTGTCTCCAGCTTTGGGAAACAAACTCCTGGGATCTTATCTTGGGATTGTGGGGCTGGTGCTGGGAAATAAGAGTCCTTGCAGGTCAGCGGCTCCTCTGTATGGGGATCAACAGTCCCCTGCTGAGAGCAGGCCCCCTCCAAGGTTGCCTGTGAGCTGTCAGGATGGGAGGAACCTCCCTAGGACAAGAAGGGCAGGATGTGGTGGTGGTGGTGGTGGTGTCGTTACCTTCTACCCCTACCCCGTGAAGATCAGGTCCTTTCCAGGAGCTGTAGGGGTTCTCACTTG
Organism: Cricetomys ansorgei; assembly: GCA_026225945.1. NCBI lineage: Eukaryota > Metazoa > Chordata > Mammalia > Rodentia > Nesomyidae > Cricetomys > Cricetomys ansorgei. Next base: position 924,977 of record JAMJFZ010004114.1, read on the forward strand.
GAGGGGAACCTCTAAAACAGAGCTTGGTTTCCACTTTGCCAGAAAATAGGGGAGGCAGAGAGGGGCTGCAGGAGAAGGGAGGCTGGTGGGGTCACAACAGGGAGTGAGCTTCCCCTCGGGCAGGCTGAATCACTGAAGATGGAGCTCAGGGCTCAGAGATAAAACCTGGCAACTCTTGTGGAAATCTGGGAAGCAACTGTGGGTTGTGTCTTAGCTCCGCCTCCCAGCTGCTTGCAGAGCAAACTGGGAGCACCTCTTGCAGGCTAGCTGGGAGCGGAGGGGTGACCAGAGGGGCCAAAGGCAGATGCTGTCATCCTTGTCGGCGGCTCCCTGATCAATCTGTGCCTGGTTGGCTCAGCTTGAGCCCTTCCTTCCCCGGGGAGGAATGAGAGGCATAGGCTTGGTGCGAAGGCTCAGGGCCCTAGTTGGGCGAGTTTCAACAGGTTTGGGGAGCACTGTCTTGTCAGATGCTTGCTGAGTTGCTCAATGGCTAATCCAGGGTGGAGGGAAGGAAGTCAAACCATAGCAGACAGCTGGGTCCCGGCTGCTCAAGCAAACCCCTCAGGCAGAGCCTGGTCCTGCCTCCCCTCTGTGTGGAGCAGTGGGAACCATTCAGGCTGGCTGGGAGGCTCTGTTCTAGAGAGGAGAGAGGGCTCAGCCTGCAGCTCTGCACCACTGAAGGGCCTACACTATCACCTAAGCCTAAGGAGAATGGAGACAGACCTTCCTACTCTAGTACCTTTGAAGGTGGGCCACCATTTGACAATGTCCAACCCTCAGTGACTAGCCCCTCCTTCACTGATCCATTGGTGTCTGAGCACCCATGACCTGGCAGGTACGCGCTAGGCACTAAGGGGACACTCAGAGGTGTGTGTGCCACAGCCTTGGCCTCCAGAGCATTGGAAGCCACGGAACTCATGTGTAGTAGACGGTACAGTTGCATAGATCAGAACTTGAGACTTGGTCTTGGTTCAGGCCCTGCTTCCTCCAGACCTCCGAGTGTGGCTGGAAGCCACACACCTCTGCTCTGGGAGCGGAGGGAAGAACTTAGGATAATATGTGTCAAGGGCTTTGCACCCCCACCCTCAATGGGACATTTGGTGACATCAGCTGGCACGGGGTGAACTGCGTGCTATTGGCTTCTAGTGAATGGAGGCCTCATATACTGCTAAGGACAGACCTATCAAAAAATATCCATAATGCCAAGGTGGGGAGAAGTCCCAGTGTAAACTGTAAAGTGCTTAGTGTGTCTTACTGACTGTGACTCACTACCCAGAACTGCGGGAGAGACTCCAAGGATATGGGCTTTTACTATTTAAAGGGGGAGGGAGGGGAACCAATGACACATTCCTGGGGGAGACAGGCTACTTCTTTACCTGGGGCTGGCTCTCTCCGTGCCTGGACTGGCGAGTCATGCCTCATTCTGCCTGTAGCCTGGGGAATTACACATCCCCACTGGGCAAACGGGCATGTGTAAGCTTGGCTCGAGGATGCGCACCTGTGGGAACTTGGAGCCTGTAAGGTACTTGACGCCTCCCTTTATTCCCTCAGTGGCACCGGAGTGTTTCCAGTAACAACGCTCTGGCCAGCAGGAGACCCATATGTCAGGCTGGATCTCCTGGCTCTGGAAGGCTAATGAGGAACAGGAAGGGGGCAGCCTGGGCTCCTATCTATGTAAAACTATAGGATTTGGACAGCACTCCTTGGGACAAATGGCGCTTGGGAGCAGCCAATTCTTTTCATCATCCCTACAGACAAAGACACAGCTCTGCAGCTCAGCGACAGCAGCACCACCAGTCTCTAGCAACTGCCGGGGCTCCCAACTCTACCAGCACGCCTGGCCTTGCATGTCACACGCATGGACACACTCCTCCCGAACACCTCTGTGAACCATCCGCACCCACGGGCACCACTTTACAGATGAGCATTTGTAGTACAGCAGGGGTTTCTTGTTTTACTCACTCGGGTTCCGCTGATAAGGTCCCTGCTCAGCACACCACTCTCTGCTCTTCCCCAGAAAACATGCAGCAGTGAAACTTCAGCTTTTCTGACCCTAAACTCTTCCTAGTTCTTCCATTTGGAGTTCAGAACAAGCTGCTGAGGCCAGTAGCCCAGAGAGAGGGAATAGCCCACTCAAGGCCACCCAGCATGTGGTGTAGAACTGTGTGACTGAGCCCAAGTGTCCCTGATCCCCTCACCCCCACCCCAGGTGTAGCCTTGGTGCTGGGGCATGACTCAGACATAACTAAATAAATGGCAGGGACGTCCCTTGAGGGATAAGTACAGGCCTTTGGATTATGTGTCTCCCACCCGTTCTTCAGTGGTTGGGGCTACCATGAGCTGCCAACTTGCTCGGACATCAGACACCTGTCTATTCAACATCCAGCTTCTCTGGGTTTGCCCAGGACCAGGCTGATGAGCTCTCCAAGCTCCAGGCTCTGTCTTGCCCAGTGCCTGCTGGCAGAAGGACACCTGGCTTCTCCACCAGGCTAGGGACCCGAGACATCAGACAGCACAGACTCTGCAACCAGCTCTCAACCCATCCTGGACCGAAGGCTAGGTACACCCAGGCCTTGTGCCCTCAGCACAAGCTGCCAGCAATGCCTCTGAGGCCAGACCTGCAACTTGGCTCATTCCCCTTTTATATTTATTTATCTGCGTGTTCGCAGACATGTGTGGTGGTCAGAGGGCATCTTGCAGGAGTTGGTTCTTTCCTGCCGTGTGGGTCCTAGAATGGAACTCAGGTTGGCAGGCTTGGCAGCAAGTGTCTTTACCCGCTGAGCCATCTCAGTGGCCCTTGGCTCACCCTTGAAAAGTCACGGTGACACCATCATGCCTGAATGGACAGCTGCCAACTCAAAGCTCTTGTTTGTGGAGGCTGACTTGGGTCGGATAGCTCTGCCATTTACTAGTTAAGTAGTTCTGGGTTAACCTCTGCGGCCTCAATTGTCTCATCTGTAAAATGGAATTCCAATGTAGTGAGGATTCAAACGGAGCATCGGGCGATTATTAAGTCATTATCCTCCGGCCTCCAGGCTGAGTCCCCCCCGACCCCCACCCCGTGACAGCCACAGCTGGTACTCTGCTCTGCTACGGAGCATGCACACTGTCCCGCCCATTCCTGCTGTGGCTTCTCCTGTGTTCCTTTACCTAGACCTGAGTTACTGGGAGGCTAGGCTGTGGCACCTGTTTCCCTAGGGGCTGGTCCAGTTTCTGGCTGAGGATGAAGGTGCTTAGGTACAAGGCAGTGATCTCAGGTTGGGTGTGTGTGCCTGAGGTCTTTCCCCCTTCAGCGCCTCTCTGGTTTGGTAGGGTCCTGGGAAGTTCCTTCCTCCTCTCTCTTTGAACTGAGTCGAGAGACCCCTGGCTCAAAGCCCTGGTGGAACAGGAGTGAGCTGGGTTGTCTAGAGCCAGGCTGCATGGCAACAGGGGCCATCACAGTAGCTGAGAACAGGTTTGCCAACCTCCCCAACCTCAGGCCTCCCCTCCTAAACCCCCTCCCCTCCACGGTGCGGGCTCAAGGCTCAAGAACTTAGCTCTGGAATTCCCCATGCTTTGCAAGACCTAAAGCTGGGGCTGCCTCTTTAGCTGGGACTGGGGCGTGGTGGACATGGCTGGAGGCGGGTGGCAATTCTACCTGGGTGTATTGGGTCAACTTCAGGACAGCCTCAGGCAAGAGGTAGATTATCATTGTCTGGAAACTAAAGCATCTGGGTTCTGTCATCAGCTCTCTGAGTTTGGTGAGTAGCTCCCTTCCCTGAGCCTCAGTTTCCTCATCTGTAAAGGGAGCTAAAGAAGTAGGAGCTCCTGAGGGCCTTTCTGTGGCAGCTGTCTCTGTGCTTGCTGCAGGCCTGGCTCATACACTTTGGTTCCCACTTGTTTCTTCTTCTTCTTCTTCTTTTTTTTTTTTTTGTAGCGCTTGGGGCTTGGCAGGTCAGACCCTCTTCTAGTTTCCCGTGATGCTCAGGCCTGTTTCATAGCTGCCCATCTCTAAGTCTATCTATTAAAGAGGCAGCTTCAGAGACCCTAGACTCCTTCAAGTCCAAAGCAGTTCCCTTCCTTAGGTCTGCAACCCAGGGCGGGATGGGGACCGGCTGTGCCCCAGTTTCTGTCCACTCTGCCACTGCCCCTGAAGTGTTAATCAAATTAAGACTCCAAGAAAAACAAAAGCTCTGCCGCCACTTTGGGCCTCAGAGTCGCTAGCTCTCCGAACAGCTGGGAGAATTCCACATCACCTCCGTCTCCCAAGCTCTGGGTGGCTCTGACCCCAACGAACACACTCCTTTCCAGTCTACAGGGCCCTGGCTGGCCACAATGACCTCATAGTAACAGCCATTGGACACCCAGGGCAATTTCATGGGAGATATTTGTTCTTTGGTCTTGATGCAGAGAGAATTTTTCCTTTCCCACTGTCTCCATGGAAACCCCAGCTACACTGTTGGCTATCCCCCCTTCCCACCTCATGCTTTTCAGATCAATACTGGAGCTTGGCTCCCCACTGGCTGCCCACAGTGGAAGGCGGCAGAGCTCTGGGCAGGAGAAATTGGGGCCAGGGTTAAGCCTGGGCCATGGGGAAGTGTCACCGAGGAAGGATGAAGGAGCCTAAGGTCTAGTTCCTGGTTCTCTTAGTCACTAGCTCATCTCCTCCTTCCCAGGGATCCTCCCGAGCGCGAACTCAGTCAAGGAGAAACCCACAGGTCACCGGCAGTTACCACCCCCTTCCTTCTTAGGCAAGACCCTTGGAGGTGAATGTGGGTATCACCTTCTTTATTAAAGATTGGGAGAAGCTTCTTTCTGCCCCAGGGAACAGCGAGGTCCGGCCAGAGCCAGCCTGCGGGCTCTCAGAGGCTCGGCGTCCGGGTCCTCTCCTACGCCTAGCTCCCGCCCCCCAAGCAGAAACAGGTCCCTGCACGCCTGTAGCCCAGCCCGCAGCGCCGCGCGGGGAGCTCGCGCCCAGACTCCTCGGGATTAACCTGCTATTATGCCCGGGATGCCTTCCCTGCAGTGGGCTTCCTCTGCGACCTGTCAGCCCGGCGGCTTGAGCCCCGCACCGCTCCGGGGCCACCGCCCCGCGCTCGCACCCCCTCGAGCGCTCAAGCACCCAGGGCGGCCTCCGGGTGCAGACACGCTGCCAGTCCTGCTGCCCGGGCTAGGAAGCCGGACCCGGGCAGCAGAGTTCCCGGGACCTCCAGAGGGAAGCCCGGACAGTGGCGGCGGCCGGCAGAACGAACCGGCGGGAGCGCGAGCCTAGGGTCCCGCGGCCGAGACACCTGCCGGGAGCCCCCTGCGCCCGCTGCTCCAGGACCCGCCCGCCCGCCCGGTCCCCGGCCCGACTTACAGCCAGTTGCTCGCGGCGGCCGAGAACACGGCGAAGACGAGGAGTCGCAGCGACCGCAGGCACGAGCGGGGGCTCATGGTGCCACGGGCGCCTGGCCCCCGGCAGCGGCCGCGAAGCTCCCGTCGGGGCGGCAGGTGGGCGCCGCGCGGACGGGCTGGGGCGCCGGGCCGGGGCGCGCGGCGGGGCTCAGCCTCCGAGCAGCCGGCCGCGCCGCCCGCTGCTGCGCCCGCTGCCCGGCGGACCCGACTGTCAGCGCCGCCCCAGAGCCGGGATGCGGCGGCGGCGGCGGAGGCGGGCGGGCGGCCGGCGGGGCGGGCCGGGGGCGGGCTGAGGATGGGGTTACCTGGGCGGGTCCAGCGGCCCGGGACACAACCCCCCCCCGGGAGGGCGGGTCTGAGCCCGCGGGACTGGGCTTCTCCTGGGGGGCCTCCCCGGCCCGGCGCCCGGGCGCGCTCGGAGCCCCAGCCCGCTGCAGGCACGCCTGGCCGCACGCCGCCCAGTTGGGCCGAGCTAGAGGCGCGGCGACCCAGCTGCTGGGTCCCCGCCCGGGGCCTTAGGGACGGGCGGGCACAGCTCCCCCAGCCCGTCGCTGCGGGCACTGCAGCGCCTCCCTGGCCGCGCCCCGCGGCCCCCCGCCGGCGCCTGGGAGCCGGGATCCCCGGCCGACCCCGGCGGAGCCACCCGAGCGCGGCTGCCACTCGCGCGCACCCAGGCGCTGGCGCTCCGGGCGCACCAGGCTGCGGTGCCGCCCGACTGTCCCCGCCGGACCCCTCCTGGCCCTCAGGGCCCCGCGTTCCACGGCCCGGCCCCTCCCTGGCGCTCACCTCCCTCCAGCCTTCCCGGAGCTGGACAGGGGCCTCTCTGCTTCGGGCAGCTTGGGACAGTGGCCTGAGACTCCGGGAATCCGAAACCTCGCTTCTGGATCGTCCTGGGTTCTGGCGCGCTCGAGACAGCAAGGTCTTGAGTGAGCCCCTCGCCTTTCTGAGTGGACCTTTCACCTAGGAACTGGAAGGCTGCGAGGTCTCCTTTTAGCACAGGAACCAATCCTGGCTTTGTGCTTGGGTTTCTGTGCGCGCTTCTTTTACTTCTCTCATACCAGGCAGATTCAGCCCTTACTTAACTTAGTGTCTGGCACAGAGTGGGTGGGTGCCACGTTTGGGGAATAGATGGACAGATGGAATGGAGTTATTGCTTAAAAACCTGTGCCTGGCTGATGTAGAAGCTCAATTCCGTATTAATAGTTACCTGTCATGGCTGGGCCACACCCTCTCCAGGTAATAGATATAGTCCAGGCTCTTCTGCCCCTGCCTGGGGCTACATCTCATGAGCTAGGGGAATCCCCTGTCTACAGGGGACCAAAAAGCTCAGAGACCCTGCTCCACCTCACCAAAAGAAAGGGGTAAAGGACCAGGCCTCTGCCATTGCAGATCAACCTTTTTCTCTGTGTGAGTTTGACTCCCCCACCCCCGCACCCCACCCCCGCCACGTTTGACTCCAGGAGTTGTCTGGGTTAACACAGGAGGGGCTTGATAAGCATTTGGCACTGAGACTGGGCAGAAGGTGGTAGGGATCCTTAGAGCCAGGCAAAAGTACAGATGCGAGTTCATGTACCACATGTCTAAATATTTGCAGGTTATAAATCAAGCTAACAAAATGAGGAATAAAATATGTTCTAGTCTGCTCGCACAAACACGCTTTCATAATAACACGCAAAGCTGCTCTGAGTGTAGGCTTCTTACACTGCATGGGTCCTGCAGCTGCGAGGTGCAGAGAGAGAGGCCCTGGTGCCTGGCTCTGGGTCCCACCCTTTCCCACCTCTGCCTCTGTCCTGCCCTCCAGGGACTCTTGCTCACACATGCAAACATCTCAGCTTGCAAACACAAACTCTGTCTCCCTTTCCCTCTCCACTCCAGCCCTCCACCCACCTGAAAGCTGACCCTTGGCCATCCCTCAGCCCTAAGGCTAGACACCAGTGTACAGCCTGTTCCCTCAGGTTGGATCTGCAAGGCAGATTCACCCATCCTGGAAGCTGGCCAGAGTCACCTGTGCAAGGAAGCCTAGGGACCTGAATATCCAGAGTGAGACCCGGGGAGGGGATACAGGCTCCAGGTGAGCACACCCCCCTTAGCCCCATGATCTTCTGTCTGTGTGTTAAGAGGTGAACTAGAGCCAAACAGTGGTTGTTCAGGGAAGAGACACTCTTAGGAAAAGGGTGGTACGGAATCACTAAGGTACTTTGAGCCAACCTGGAGACCCAATATAGCAGTGGAAAAATAGTAAATAAATAATCTAAACCGCGTTAGGGAGTTGATTTAGGATGCTTTAGGGTTATAATTTTCTTCCAGATCAGGACATGTACATTATAGGCTTTTCTGCTGATGTTCTACAACTCATCTTTAAAAACATTTACATTTATTTATTTAAGTTTTAAATGAATGTACCTCTGTGTGGGTATGTACAAATAAGGTAGGTACCCAAAGAGGCCAGAGGGATCCGATCTCCCTGGGACTGGAATTATGGGCGGGTTGCAACCGCCCACTCTCGGTGCTGGGAACTGAACTCAGGTCCTCTGCTAGAGCAGCGTACGTTCATAACTGTCGATTATGAACTCTCTGGCCCATTATTTATCAGCAGTGTGTATGTGTATGGGCGTGTGTGCCATGGTGCACTCCTGTAGGTCAGAGGACAGCTTGTAACAGTTCCCTCTTTCCACCGTTAGGTTCCGGGATCAAACTCAGGTCGCCTGGCTCGGTAACGAGTGCCTTTACCAAGGAGCCATCTTGCTGGCCTACAAATCATCACATCTAAAAAAACGGAGATAGGGGACCTAACCAGAAGGTTTGCTGCAAGGTCAGGCATAAACCAGTACCATACCAGGCAGCCTCAGACGTGTTGTTCTGAGGTCCTGAGTCCTTGGTGCCAGGCACAGTTCTGAAGTCTCTGCCTATGTTTTCTGTCTAAGCCTTGCAAAACTCAGAAGTGACTACGGTTATACCCCTCCACAGAGGAGGGGGGAGGGAAGGTGGTGGTCCTGGAGGTCAGGACTCTCAGTGACATTCTCTGCCCCCTCCTCCTCTTCCCGAGTGTTGGGCGAGGCACCCCACCCGGAGCAGTGGGTTGAGTGAGCCCTGTGAGCTGGAAAGAGCTTCCTCAAGAGAGGGTGCTGGGGCCAAGGTAGAGGGAGGCTCGCCCTGATCTGTGATAAGGGAGGGGAGGGCCTCCTCTGAGTCAGTGGGAAATCTTACTGGGAAAATCTCTTTGAGGAAGTGTGCTCTCCCAACTCTCAAGACCCGTTCAACCGTGAAGATACAAACACAAACTAGTTAAAAAGTTCAATCTCGCTTCAGTATCAGCGGCAGCCATGGTCCCAACGGCTTTGCCTCCATGAACTTTTTGTTTGTTTAGTGGTGCTGGGGTGGGAGCCCAGGGTCCTCACACGTTCTGAACAAGTGCCTTACCGCAGAGCTACAGCCCGAGGCCCCGATAGCTCTTTGTGTATGTGTGTATGCACATGTATGTGCGTGCATATGTATGTGTATACGTGTGGGGACTGGAGGACGACTTCAGTGTTCTTCCTCAGGAATATAATCTGTGTTATTTTTTGAGACAAGGGCTCTTATTGTCCCAAAGGTTGCTAATTAGTCTAGATTGCCAGGCTAAAGAGCCCCAGGTATCCGCCTGACCCTGGCTTCCCAGTGCTGAGAAGTGTGTGCCACCATGCTTGGCTTTTTTTTTTTTAAAGAGTTCTGGGGATGGGCCTCAGGACCACATGCTTGGAAAGCAAGCACTTTATTGACTGAGACCACCCCCTGCCCTCACAATAGCTCTTGAATATCAGAGCCAGCCACCGTCAAGGATTTTGCTTCTGTTAACCTTTTGTTTGCTTGGTGGAGCTGGAGAATGAACCCAGGGCCTTGCACACACCTGGAAAGTATTCTGCCACGGAGCTGCAGCCTAGCCCACCACTGATTCTTTCATTCTGGGCCCACCCTGGAAGTAGATACTGTTAGTCGTGTGTATAGGGGATGAAGCCTCAATCTAAGGCACTTTAAGACAGACCAATAACCCAGGGCCTAGTACTACCAGTTCTGTTTGGATGTGAAAAGATGGGTTTGTCACATGACACAGCCAGAGTGCAAAACAGCTTTGGCATCCACATGTGAAAGTCAGTGTCTCAGTCAAGAAAGGGAAGGCCAGAGTGTATGTGTGGGATAGCTGTAGGCGCTTTCTGGAAGTCACCACTAGTTCTCGAGGCCTGGGATGTTGCTACCACTCTGTAACCCCTCTCCTATACCCAGAGCTTTGAGTGCTCTACAGATAACAGATCATGATCATTTCCTTACTCCCCACAAGGCCCATTTAAATGTACCATTTACTTATTTTTAATAAGATTGAACAGAGATCTTTGCGTATGCCAGATGAGCATTCTAGCTCAGCGTGATAACTTTGACCCTTTTGCATTTAAATTATTTTATTTTATTTTTAACTAGGTGTATGTGTGTGTGTGTGTTTCTGTGTGTGGGTATGGTACCTGAATGCTGGAGCCTGTGGAGAACAGAGGTGTCAGATTCCCTGGAGCTGGAGTTATAAGCAGTTGTGAGCCATCTGGCACAGGTGCTGGGAACCAAACTTGGGTCCTCTGGAAGAGCAATCTGCTTTGCCGTCTCTACAGTCTGTCCTTTTGTATTTAACTTTTGAAACAGAGTCTCATTAAGTTGTCCGGGTTGGACCTGAACTCGCCATCTTTTGGTCCCCTGAGATTACAGACCCGTGCACAAGTCTAAGCGGAATGGCCCGTTTTTAGACTGAGTTCGCTTTACCTTATTTACCTTATTACGTTCACTGAGGAAGAGAAGCCAGATTTTATTTTAATTCTATTAACGTTTTCAGTACTGGGGATAAATCTGGGATCTTCAAAGAGATAGACCAGTGCTTTACCACTGATCCCAGCCTTTGGCCAGGTCCTGTGTTCCTGTGCAGGTCAGAGGTCAGGTATTATCTTCTTCAGTTACTCTCCATCTTATTTTTTGAGACGGAGTCTCTCATTAGCTAGGAGCTCCCAGATTTAGCTAGGCGGGCTGGCCAATGAACTCTCCCTGTTTCTGCCTCCCGGTGCTGAGATTACAAGCACGAGATACCGCCCTGGCTTTGATGTGGGTACTGGGGTGGGGGTGGGGTCCAAACTCAGGTTCTCAGACTTTCCAGGCAGGCTCTTTGCCCACTGAGCCTGGTCAGCCAGGTTTTGTCAGAAGGAATCACACGCCTCCTGTGTGCGCGCGCATCATCTCCCGCTCCCGGCTCCAAACCCTGAGGTTGGATCCGTCTTCAGGCCAGTCCTGGAGGCACCTGACAATGGAGCCAGCGTCTGTAAGGCTGGCTCCTGGGGGTTTTAGCCTACTTTCAAGCATTTTTGAAGCGGAGAAAACGAAGGCTTCAGCTCGGGGCAAGAACACTCTCGTGTCTGTGCATGCATTTCAAGGCAGTGGGAGGCGGGGCACTTTTCCTGTTTCTGTGGCCTCACTGCCCAGGGTGGAGCTGGGTGGATCTGCACAGCAGTGCCGTCCAGCATTAGCCAGCCTGGGTCTCCAACCAGGAAGGTAGACCTGGTCAGTTCAGCTAATCATTCACATTGTCCAGCCCTGGGCAAGTCTCCGCTCCACTCCCTGCCTGGCGTTTGTTCCCCAAAGGCCTTTTCTAAGCCTTGAGGCGCTGTAAACCTGAGCAACAGGTTCTTGGGAAGACTTGCATTCGGTCTTGGCCTTTCTGAGCTCTGGTTTTCTCATCTGTCCATAAGATCCTAAGAACTGTAATAGGGTCCAGTGAGGTGGTCTGAATGAAACCTCCAGAGCACTGGGCCAGGCTTTGGGGGTGGTGGCGAGGAAAGCCTCCATGGATGTCAGCTCTTTGTCCTGCTCCATGGTCATACATAGTTCTGCAGAGGGGTTGGCTCAGCTTCCTCAGGACTTTTAAACACTTTTCGTATTTTCTGGTAGCATCTAAGAAAGAGAGGCTTTGCAAAGGGTGCTAGGGTCTAAATGTCTCATGAAAAAATAGGGACATTTGTCAACCTGAGACCCAACGTTTTGGGAGAAGTGGCATGTTCTTACACAGCAACCAATTCTTTTTTCTTAAGTGCTGATAGGTCAAACCCAGGGCCCTGCACACGCTGGCTCTACCAGAGTTCCGTCCCCAGTCCAGGAGCCCGGTTTTGGAGGGCTCACTGCCTTCCCTGCAGCCCCTGACAGGGCTCTCAGGATTATTTTTCCCTTGCATGTCAGTGTCCAGGGAAGACACTGGGCCAGCTCTGCCTTCAGCCTTCAGAAGAAACTGCCAATAACTTCCTGTCACTAACCAGGGAACCAAGGCTCAGAAGTGAGGGGAGTTACCCAACATCACATTCTTGGCAGGTGGTACCCCAAGACGTCCAGGAAGGCCCTAGATGACGTTTCTTTCCACTCTCCATCTGGCACAGGGTCACATAACCAGGAAGAATCTAGGGTTACGCCCCCTTGAGGACTGGAGGATGGATTTCGGCCTGTGATAGAAGTCTCCATGGTTCTCTTCTGTCCCTGTCAGACTATAGGAGGAAGTGAGGTTCCACAGGGCTCAGGGGTCAATGGGCACGACTAGAGTTCTTAAAAGTAAAGTTTTCCTCTTGTGTGTATATAAGATGGCCATGGCTCTAAGCTTCTTATTGTGAAAATGTTCAAATACACGCAGTAGGAGAGAGCGCTAGTAAACCAAGCCCACGTGCGGGTCATCCGGATTCAGCAGTGATCAGAACTTCCTTCTGTTTGATTCCCCTATTTTTTTGTAGCTTCTCTTTTGAGATGAGGTCTGCATCTGTAGCTTAGATTGTCCTAGAACTCACCATGTAGCCCAGGCTAGTCTCCAGCTCACAGAGATTCTTCCGCCTCAGTCTCTCAAGTGCTGGGGTTACAGGTGTGTGTCGCCATACCAGGCTGCCACCTCTAGTTTTATTTCTCTCTCCTTTTTAAGGTTTATTTTGTTTTAATTCCTCTCTCTCTCCCTCTACCACCTCTCTTTCTCTCTCCCTCTCCCTCTCCCTCTCCCTCCCTCTCTCTCTCTCTCTCTCTGTTTGCATCTGTATGCTGGTGTCTGTGGAGGCCAGAGACACTGGATCCTGCTAGAACTGGAGTTCCAGGTGGTTTGAGCCACTGGACATGAATGCTAAGAGCTGAACTTGGGTTCTCTGCAGCTGCTGAGCCAACTCTTGAGGCTCTCATCTAGGCCCCCCACCCCCTTGAGAGAGGGTCTCTCTTGTAACTCTGGCTGTCCTGGAACTCACTCTGTAGACCAGCCTGGCCTCAAACTCCCAGAGATCCGCCTGCCTCTGCCTCCCGAGTGCCGGGAATAAAGGTGTGTACCAGCACCGTCCATCTATTCTCTAGTTTTTGAAACCTTGGCTGGACCCACACGCACATCATTAAAATGCTGCAGGTAACTCTGATGGGTCATTTCACAGTACCTGCCAAAGCTCTGGCCGTCCTACCTGTCCATCTTCAGAACCAGAGGTTTCCAGAAAACAGCTGGCTCTGGCAGCTTAGCCCCAACTGTGCTGGGCTTCTCTCAATTCAGTGACATCATGGTGATAGTTTGAAATTGTGACAGGAATATTTATACCATAAAAATGGGCCAACGCCACCATTCCAGAATCCCATGTGTGCCGATGGAAACATAAGCCACTACACTCACCAAATGCCCTAAATAGCTGTAAAAACACCTTTCAACAGACGCCTGTGTTTTCAGGACTCAGAGAAGATGCACCAATGACATTGACATTTGCTCGGTATGTGTCCTTCCCCACCTGGCTTTGGACATGATCTCCCTTCATAACCTAGCCTGGCTTTGAACTCGGATCCTCCCCACCCCTACCCCCATGAGCTTGCTATGGACCTTGGTTTTTCCCTAATCAAGAAAAGGATCCCTCTCTCCAACCACCAAGGGCCGTTTTATGCCCTTGATGGCTGCAGATCGCTCATTCATCCGAGGGTCTCCATTCTACGTGCCTGCTGTGATGCTGGCTGGCATGTCGCTCTTCCCTGTGTCCCCTGTGCGTTCCAGATATTGTACGGTTTCAGCTTCGCTTTCTTCTTTAGATTTGTAGCTAGAGCTGGGATTAACAACAATTAATAACTATTTAGAGAAAGGGCCTCATAGAGTCCAGGCTGACACGGACAGCCTTGGGAGCCTCAGCCCGGAGTTTCTGAGAAAGGTCTAACTTACAGAGGAGCCATTCTGCCAAGTTCACATGGTGAGTGAGCTAAGGATTGCCACAGATGTGCCAGGTTGCTCTTAGCTGATGTTCGGTTCCCTCCCCACGCCGTTATCCCGAGACAGGGTCTCATTGAACCTATATGGAGCTCGTGGATTCTGCCAGACTGGCTGGCCAAGGGTCCAAGCGTCCCTCTGTCTCAGCCTCTCAGCACTGAGGTTTGGGTGTGGGCTGCTTTATGCGGGCGCTAGAGATGAAGCTATGCCCTCATGCTTGCACGCAGGCACTTGACTGAATGAGTCACCTGCCACCCCACCCCACCCCCAGCCCCGCATTTCTTGGCTTCTTTTTCTTAGGCTGTTAAAGAAAACGAATTACTAAGGTGTTTCACGGAGGACTCAGTTTTCTCAATCATTTGGAGTGGAATGCGTGGTGCTGTCCGCCACGCTTATGGCCGGAAGCCGACTTTCTAGACAAGGAAGTAGCGATGGAAGCAGCTTCCAGTAGCACCCTCATATGTAGAAGCACACGCAAAGGCCCTGTGGTCAGTCGGCTTGGAGGCTTGCTGTAGCCTGATTCTCGAGGGCTGAGTGGTTGGCAGTTACAGACCCTGGCTCCTGTCCCTCCTCTAGGCCTTCCCATGTGTTGTCTCCTCTCCTGGGAAAGATGTTTAACTTGCCAGTGATGGCTGGGTTTGCCTTTTCTTGTGTTTGGCCATGAGCATGTAACATTCCTGCCTCAGCTTCTTGATGGCTGGGATTAACATTTGTCTGTCTGTCTGTCTGTCTGTGTCTCTTTCCTTCTCTGTGTGCGTATACACGTACCAATGGTACAGATGGATCAAACTCAGGTCGGCAGGTTTGGCGGCAAGCGGCTTGACCCTCTAAACCAGGAATAGACATAGGCCTGGGGAGCAATGGCTCCTCTTTCATCCCTGCCTTTTGAAAAAACCTCAGAAGAAATAAACGGTCTTTTGAATTGCTAGTCTGAGGGTCTGACAGCTCACAAGATCACACGTCGGAGTTTAAATTCTTGACTTAAAGTCTTTAATTCCTCAAGAGTTAAATGTCCATAGCCTCTGCATCAGGAGGATGGACTACATGGCCTTCTCTGGCCCTGGGGGAAGGGAGTGCTCCCCTCTTGGGATGAGATGGCTGTTTGTCCTGTGTCTGGAGGAGCCCAGTCAGGACCGAGGAGCCTGTTGGAATGGTAGAGCTCTCATCCTGGTTGTAACCTCTAAGCTGCTCTTGGCTTTTGAGATAGAAGGTGGGCTGGCTTAGAGTACTTCTTCCTCGAGCTGGTCCGGAGGACTTCCTGGAGGAGGTAACATTTCTGAACTGAGGGAACAGAACTCAGCAGGTCTGTTGGTGAGGTGGCATGATGGGTCTGGGGACAGAAGGCGTTGAGGCTGGTGGTAAGCAAATGATGAGGAGGGGGTCCTGTGATGGCGATGGAAAGGGGCATCAGGGGCCAGGATGGGAGTCAAGAGGAGGAGGAAGCCGTACCCCATCAACACAAGGAAAGCACTAGAGGAGGTCTGTAGGCCTCAGTGTGTGTGTGTGTGTGAATGCAGGAATGGCCAGATAGAGGTGGGGCCAGCATCCTCAGCCTCCAGCCAGGACCCGTGTACACACAGATGCCCAGCCGGGAGTCCCCACAGAAGCAGACACCCCGGCACTGGGGTGTCAGAAACCAGTTGGGGCAGGAGTGGCTGCTGCTAAATCAAGGCCAGAGGCAGTCGAGGGGCCAGGCTGGGTTTGGTGGCTCTGCCTAGACTGAAGTGGGGGCAGGGGCCGAAGGGGGCTCTCACAGAGGGATCCCAGGCTAGCGGGAGCTCCATTGGTTTGGGGGAAGTTTATTTTGGAAGCTACGATGATGCAAATTAAGTGGGGAGGAAAAAATAGATGGGGCGGCTGCGAGGGTCTGTCTGTGGCTGGCGGGCCTGCGGCGGGTTGGGTAAATAGGTGGGGGCAGGGCAGTGTCTCTGCAGGTTGTAGTTCACTGCCCCTGATGGGCTTTCTCCTTTCTCGGTACTATGGTCATCCTCCGCGTCTCAGAAGTACCTGGTGTCTGCACCTTGGCTTCCAGGCCCATACTACCAGCCCCGGGTGGAGTAGATGCTGGGGACAGTCCCTGCTGCTGTGGGGATGTGAGCCTTAGACCAAACCTGTTTAATCCACACGCCTTCTTTCCCACACTTGTGAGACAGGTTAGGAAAGTGTCACTCTGGCAGAGGGCTGGGTGCTTAGGGTTAGGGTTAGGGTTAGGGTTAGGGTTAGGCTTATCTTCAGCAGGTCTCAAGTGTTCATTTTTAGGCTGGGCTAACCTAGAGTCTAGTACTAGGGAGCCAATCTTGGCACCCCCAGAGCTCAAAGTGGATTTGGCATGGTAGAATCACCTTGGACTAGAACCCCAGTTGAGGAATAACCTAGAGAGGCCCGTGGGCATGTAGATAGTGGATTTTGTCTTGATGGTTAATTGGGGTGGAATGTGAATGTGGGTCTCAGCATAGTATAGGTTGGACCTTGACTGTTTAAGAGCTAAGAGAGCTGGCTGTTTAGTGAGCAGGCAGCCTGGCTGCTTTTGTCCCTCTGCTCCCGACTGATGCTTCAAGTTCCTGCCTTGACTTCCCTGGAATAGTGGACTGTAAGCCAAATAAGTCTTTCTTCTCCTATGTTGCTTTTGGTCACAGCAACAGGATGAAATTAGGACAGAGACCAAGAGCCTGGCTTTCGTCAGAGGCGAAGCGGCAGAGTAATGGCTTCCTCCCTACCCTGTTCTCCTGGCCATCCCTCAGGCATGGTGGCTCATGGCAGAGGCAGGGCAAACCCCAAGCTTGCCTGACCTTATGCTAGGATAGCCTCTGGGATTTTGGCCGGCACCTTGTGCCAGGCTGGCTGTCCCAGAGACTGTTAGTGTGCCTTCCTGTTGTGGTTTGACTTTGCAGAAATACTCTGGCCTTGAACTCATCGCCGGTCCCAGGTGAAGCTGGAAGTTTGTTCAGCCGTTTTGGGCTCCTGGTGGTTGGGAGCTTGGGCCTTAAGCAAAGTTGCAGGTGACCGCAGGTTTCCAGAGCAACTCTGGGATGGATGGGCCTATTTACATGTGGTGGCCCTATTGCCACTCCTCCCCCCCCCCCCGGCCCCCTCCATGCTACGGCTTTCTCTGATGGAGGAGGCTGGGCCTCTTTATCCTTACACCCACTCATCCTGGCCCCTCAGAGCCCAGTCCCTATGAGACAGAAGGAGGCAGTGCCACTGAATGGTTAGTTCTGCAACTGACTCCTTCAGCTGCCCTCCCAGATGTCACTTCTCCTGAGATGTCTCCCTCGATGGATCTGTCCTGCCTTCTTGTCCCAGTGCTGGCACAGTCTGCTTGTGAACTCTCTGTCACCCCCATGGTGGGCTCTCCTCAGAGGCTGTGTATGTTCTCAAATATATCCTCAGTGCTCACAGCAGAGTCAGACACACAGTAGGTAGTCAATAAAAAGACGCTGAATCGGAGCAGGAAGCTGGTATGTCCCCTTTCACGGTGGTTTCCAAACTTCAGAGAGCCCTGGAATGCCCTGGGGCAGTTGTTAAGGGTACTCCCAGGTGTTTAGGGGTCTCAGACTCTGACCTGGCAGGTCTGGGGGAAGGCTAGGGACCTGCAGCCAGACTGGAACTGTCTTCTAGGAAGCAGGGCTGGCTATGGGGATCCCAGATCATGGCGGGGCGGGGCCAGGGGAGGGCTGTCAGTGTGACTTAGGGATTGTCACTGGTGGCAGAAGGGGTCTGAGAAGCCTTCGCTTGGGGCATGAGATGGTGACTCCTGTGTTCCCTTCCCAGCCAGGAAGCTGTCTCTCTCCGATAGCATTTGGAACAGGGCTGCCCTTCGGCAGTTCTCTGTGTAAGACCTGCTCTCTCTGCTGGGCTGCCTGTGCTAGACCCGACTCCAGTCCCTGCTGGCCTCATCCTGGACCCATTCTTCCAGGTGGGCTTCACTAAGCAGGGTGGAGATTGCAGGATCAGAAGTAACCTTGGGACAGTGCTGGAGATGGAGACAGAGCTTTGCCATGCAGGATGGGGGAGTGGCGCACATTGAATCTTCCCTGAGTGAAGTAAGAGAGGACAGGCCATAACTAGGGCCTTCGTGGTGCTCTTGTCTTGATTCTGGGGGCCCAGCCTTGGCTTTGCTTCTCCTTGCTTACCCTTGGGATTCCAGACTGCACCTTAGAAAGCAAGCCAGGCCAGGGCTGGGAGAAGACAGGTATGCCATTTCCTTAGTTCGGAGTCAGTTCATTCAGCAGTTGTGATAAAATTGCTGAAGCTTATGTCTAAGGAACAGAAGTTCAGGCGCCCGAGATGTTCACAACGCGAAGGTTTGCAGCACAAGGGAACCAAGGCCTCATCCTCCTGTGGTGGAAAGAACACTCTTTGGGCCCTTGACGAACACTCAGGGTCTGTCTGTAAGTATGGGGCTGTCTGGGTAAACCCCTCCCAAAGGTCCTACCTTCTAGCATGTGCCTGGGAGCAGAGTCTCCGGTGTGGCTGTCTGGGTGTGTGTGTAGCAGCTGAACCTTTCGCCAGAGCCCGATGCAGGCTTGTTTTCTTGGGGACCTGCTACTGTGGCCAGGCCTTCTTTCCTCAGTTTCCACATTTGGTCCTCCTGTGTCTAGGGCTGAGGGCACATTTTCCTGTAGAGTGGGGATGTGACACACTCGAGGCCACGGGACTCGGTTCCCAGCAGACAGCAAGTGAGGCGCATGCGCAATCGGAGGCCAGTGCTAGGGTGACACATACAGCTAAGTGAGAAGGGGTGTGTCCCCACGAGAGTAGGGGTGTGTCCCCACGAGAGTAGGGGTGGGTCATCACCCACCACGCCAGGACATCGCAGTATCAGCGGACTGAAAACGTGTTAAGAGTCTTAGCCACCATCTGGCCTCTAGAGCCTCATCAAATAAACAGGAGGCAGTTGTCAAAGGGCCACTGGCTGCACCAGGATAGCGTCAGCATAAACCCTCAGGCTCTTATCCAAGCAGGTGACTGTCCCCCAGAGAGGGATGCAGTCCTGGGTAAAGAATGCTTATCTTAATGCTATCTCTGGAACATTGAGGTCCAGAGAGGTGAAGCAACTTACCTGAGGTCACACAGCTGCCAGAGAAAGTAGGATTTGGTTGCATGTTTCTCTGAGCCCGGAGCCCAAGGCTTTGTCCTAGGCTTGGATGTCTGCTGGTGTCTTGGCCAACGTATGGCTGAGAAGCTGGAGAGATGAGTTTTGACTATGGCTGTGCTTGGCTTCCATCCAGGCCCAAATGTGAGAGTGCAGCCATGGGGATCTGGGTAGACAGAAGTGGCTTTGGAAGGGTTGGAAACCCAGCCTGGCAGATGCCAGCCCACGCAGGAAGCACCTTTGCTTGTGTGGCCAGGCTGCGAGCAGAGGGCGGCTGTGTATGGCAGCTATGCCTCTGCCGGAGATGGTTTCTAAGGGCAGAGGGTAAACAGTCACCTTGGTGACTTGGGCGTGCCCCAGGGGTGATGGGTCTTTTCTGGAATATTCCAGGAAGCAAGGAAGGAAACCGGAGGCCTCAGGTTCCAAGAGTGGATAGAGCCAGGAGCTGAGGCCTAGGAGGGGCCTGTTGTCACAGAACCTGCCCACCCTTGGGAGAGCTGGGACCGTCTCCTCCCGGGAAGAGGGTCCAAGCGAAGGGCTGTGGTGGGGGTTTGCTGTGGTCCATGTATCTCTTGGTATCCTGAGCAAGAGAGCACTAAGCCATGTGTGTGTGTGTGTGTGTGTGTGTGTGTGTGTGTGTGAGAGAGAGAGAGAGAGAGAGAGCAACCTCTTATGCCATTCCTCAGGTGCCACCCATGTTTGTTTGTTTGTTTATTTATTTATTTTTATGAAATAGCCTCTCACTGGCTTGAAATTTGCTAGGTTGGCTGGTCAGCGAGCCTCAGGGATTTCCCTGCTTCATCTCCCCAGCTCTGAGATTACAGGGCCTCACGTAGCCCAGCCTGGTCTGGAACTAACTAACTTTCCAGGGCTAAGGATAACCTTGAATTCCTGACCCTCCTGCCTCCACCTCCTGAGTGCTGGGATTGCTGGTTGGTGCCATGGTTTGTATGGTGCTGGGGAATTGAGCCCAGGGATTTGTCTGTGCTAGGCAAGTATTCTACCAACTGAGTTACATCCCCAGCCCACACCTGGCTCTTTAATGTGGGTTCTGGGGATTGAACTCAGGTCCTCAAGCTTGCAAAGCAAACACTTTACCCACTTAGCCATCTCCCCAGCCCTGGTGCTGACCTTCTTATCAATCATCGCTCCTGCCTGACCACACAGGTGGATTACCTGCCTTCTGCTTCAGCTGTGAGTCTGATACCTGGTGATCACTGCCTGTGTCTCCAAGACCTCAGGGCACTCCCAGGAAGACTCACAGCAGCCGCCTTCACCGGCTTGTGTTCCTAGAAAGCTAAATGGGCCCCTTCTATGTTTTGTCTGAGCTTGGTAAGGGTGAAGCAGAATACAACAGGCATCAAGGACAGGGTATGAGCGAAGGCTTTCAGACATGGCTGGCTCCTGATGAAAGACCAGTAGAACAGTTTCAGCTGTCTGCTGGCTCTTCTCTCTCACTTCGTTCTCATCTGGGCATGCTCCATGAGGTGGGCTTCTCCAGCCCATGTCCCGACAACTGTCACTCTCCTACTAACGTGTGTCCTGTCTTCATCTAGGCCACCTCTAGGACCAAGGGGCCTAGGGAGGGAGCTGCCACTCTCCTTGGGCAGAGCAAAAATGTTTTCGTGGGGCTGAAAAGATGGCTCTGTGATTAAGAGCACTTGTTGCTCTTGTAGAGAACGTGGGTTTTTTTCCCAGCACCCACATAGTGTCTCACAACTGTCTGTAACTCCAGTTCTAGGGGATCCAACGCCGTCTTCTGGCCTCCACGCATACTGCACATACACGGTACACAGACATACACGCAGGCAAAATACTCATATGCATAAAATAAAAATAAATAAGCTGGGCAGATGTGGCACATGTCTTTAATCCCAGCACTCAGGAGGCAGAGGCAGGAGGATGGATCTCTGTGAGTTCGAGACCAACCTGGTCTACAGAGTGAGTTCCAGGACAGCCAGAGTTACAACAGAGAAACCCTGTCTCGAAAAACAAAACAATTTTCTTTAAAAAAAAAAAAAAAAGAACATTTTCCTGACTGGGAAGACAGTTGCTCTAAGGTAGGCTTGTAGAGGGGCAGCGTGGGGTGAGATCAGTGAATGGGAGATCTGATTTGACAGTCAGGAGAGGAAGGGTCCACGTGGCTTTTGAGCAGAGACCAGAAGCCTAAGGAGGAGACACAGGCTCAGGGCAGGAGGGCCCCAAGTTGGGGGGGGGGCAGAACCTCATCAGGCTGGGCACAGGGGCCAGGAGAGAGGACAGGAGTGTAAGGCGGCTGGCAGCTCAGCCCATGTGGGCCTCACTGTGGAGGAGGCAGTAGAAGTTTTGAAGTTTCCTTGATGGCACCAGGGAGCCACAGAGGAGGATGGAGCAGCTAGGGGTAGAGGTGGGGGTGGGGAGGCAGGAACCAGGAGAGCAGGTGGTGGCCATGGTGGCAGCCAGGCGTGATTTGAGTGAGGGAGGTGACTGAAGAGAGAGGTGGGTGATTTGAAGTACATTTTGAAGATAGAGTTAATAGGACCTGGTGACTGGTTGGTTGACGAAGAGAGAAATGTTTTAAGGGAAGCTTCCAGATTTCCGATTTGCAGGTCGAACTACAGACTAGGGAAGATAGACCTTGCACCACCATTTTAATTTTTCAGTCTTGGTGCTGAGCCTGCGCATGCGCATTGAGCTGACCCTTCCTCAATTGATTGCCGTCACAGGGGAAAGCCAAACCCCAGGGCCCGATTATTAACTACAGCCAAGTGCCATGGCAGAGGAAAGAGGAGCCATCTGCTTGCCGCTGAGGCTGAGGGCTTCCCAGAAGAGGAAAAAGATGAACGTTGGTGGGCAATGAAGTGGGCGGCCTCTGCTCCTGGACCCGGCGGCGGCGCAGAGGACAGAAGGGGAATACGGGGCCTGGAGGGTGCACGTGCTTCTCCGGATGTCTTGTAGACGAGGTTCAAGAAAAAGGCAGATGAGGAGGCTGAAGAGGGGCGGGAGAGAGAGCTCGTGATGGAGATTTCCTAAGGAAAGTGCCAGATGATTGCACTATAGATGAGTAGGAGCAATGAGCACCCTTTGTTCCTAGAATCGAAGAGGATGGCACATAGTAGGCACACGAAAATGTATTTTCAGTGAGTGAATGCATATGCAGTTTTGAAGGGCCCCGAGTGGAAGAAATAACTGTGACCATCAAGTGTTCTGAGGGTCTGGAAATAGTACTCGCTGCTGGGCGTGTAGATTCATCATGATACTCCTTTAGAGTAACGTAAGAAGTGAGCAAATCCGTCGTCGTCGATGGGGTCTGGAGTTGAGTGGTGGGATGTGTAGCTTTAATCGCCGGTAGCTCCTGGAACAAATCCTTAGTACCGAGTTGGGAAGGTCTCGAGCAGGGTGCAGCAAATGGTAAAGTGTGCCTGGGAACAGCAGGTGAGGCGGAAGCGGAAGCATGGTTTTCCCAGGCTGTTTTCTCTGCATTAGAAGCATGTTAAGCTATGAGGCTACCTTGTACATGCTAAGCCAGCATTCTATTGGCCAGCTATGTCTAGTCATCTGCCTGTCTGTCTGTCTGTCTATCTATCAACCTTGTATGTGTGTGAGAGTATGTGTCTGTCTCTGTGTCTCTGTGTCTCTGTGTCTCTGTGTCTGTTTGTCTATGTGTCTCTGTGTGAGTGTGTCTGTTTGTCTGGGTCTCTGTGTGTCTGTGTTGTGGGGACTTGAGCACTGGCGCACATGTAGAGGTCAGAGGACGACTTTTCGGAGTCGGTGGGTTCCGGGGATCAAACTCAACCGATCAGGTTCGGTGGCCCATCCCCTTGCCCACTGCGCCATCTTGCTGGCCTGCTATCCCAATTTTTCTTAAAAGAATATTTTTGTGTTTGAGAAAGGGTCTGAGTTCCCTGTGCTGGCCTTGAACATACGCTATAGCTTGAACTCACTTAGCAAGCCTGGATAAAGACTCCTTGTCTCAGCTCACACAGCTCACGAGTGTCTCGATTCTAGGTTGAACCTCTAGTCCACCTGTCCCTAAAACATGCTGTTTGTCTCTGCAGCTCTTGGTGTCTTCATCGCCTTCATGAAGCCTCTGAGAAATGAGTGGCAGGTTTAGAGTGGCCAGGGGAGCCGGTTCCCTGTCCTCAGGCAATTGAGTCTTGAGAGTTCCTGAAAGTCCACAGTCACGGATGGGGTGGGGGTGGGGAGCTGGTGAGAAAGAAGCCTGTGGGGAGGGGAGGGTGATTGAGGGAGAGAGCAGGGTGAGGCACCCTGAGGGGAGAGTGTGTGGGGCTGGGTGGTATATGCACATGTGTGCCCATGTGTGCAGAGCATGCATCTACGTGTGTGTGTGCGCGCGCGCACGCCTCTGTGCCCAGGGCCAGGGCTGTGTCTCCGCAGTGAGGTCTGCAGGCGCAGTCCTGGTTCCTTAGCAACTAGGAGGCGCTGCTCTCCTGGACACCCTTGCTGTTGGTTGCCTGCAGAGCCCACTGATAGGGTGACTGCCAGGCCGAGTTGCCCCGAGGAGAGCCACATGCTGCTTTTAGAACTTCTGTGCCAACCTGGGGTTGGAGTGACTCCAAGAGAGTCACATAAGTTTCCCTGCTGGGGACGCTGGGCCAGGAACTCCTGGGTGTGGCAACCTCAGGGGTGAATCCCTGAGCACCTGTGGGAGGCAGTTGGCAGTACACTACTTGGGAACTTTCACCCTAAGCCTCCCCTTTCCACAGTCCAGCTTCTCTCCAGCATCTGCCCCCCTGCACTTGCTGTATCCCATTGCTGGACTCCCAGTGTATGGAGTCCCAGTGCCCCTGGACTGGGCACAGCAGCCTCCTCGGTAATTAAACTTTCCTGAATGCCTCGTTAGTCCCCAGAAGGCAAGACTGGGTGGAAATGCTCCACCAGCTGTATTACCTGGAGTTACTCAGTCTTGCTATGCCTCTGATCACCTGGGGATCCCACAGAGATAAAGGATCTGGGATCCATCTCCCTGGAGATGGGTCCTTGTCAGGACTCAGTGAGGCAGTGCACACAGAGGGCATCCACAGGGCAAGTCCCCAGCCCACAGAGGGTAGCGGGGTTCCTAGCGACCCCAGGCTTCCTGGAGAACAACAGGACGGCTGGCACAGACCAGATGGTCAGCCACAGCTATGGCAAAGAAGTGTTCTTTCCCCAAATCCCTGAAGGGCCTTGCACTGGCTGCAGTGACAGGGGGCGAGGTCAAAGAATAGCAAGGGGGGTTAATATTTATTGTTGATTTGACAGGATGAGTCACCTAGGAGACAAGCCTCTGGGAGGGAGTTTTTAGATGGGGAAACAGGTAAGAAGAACCACCCTTAATATGAGTGGCATGTTCCATGGATTAGGGTACCAGATTGAATAAAAAGAAGGTAAGCTGAGCAGCAGAATGCATCTCTCTCTGCCTCCTGACTGGATGCAAACCATCTGGATGTGACCAGCTGCCTTGTAATCCAGTTGCCATTATGGACTGTGTACTTCCAAACTGTGAGCCAAAATAAATAAATAAATAAATAAATAAATAAATAAATAAATAAATCTTTTTCTTCTCCTCCTCTTCTTCTGTCCATTAAGTTGCTTTGTCAAACAATTTGTTACAGCAAAGAGAAAAGTAACTGATACAACATCTTAGTGACTAGATAGGCCTGGCTTCAACCCTGCCTCTGCCTCACCCACCTCTGATGCTGCAAGCTTATTCTCTTAACTTGCACCTTTGTCTATGAAATAGGATTAGCAGGCGACCTCTGTGAGTCTGCAAGGATTTACAAAAAAATATATATATATATATCACATAACCGGGGCATTCACTGTCCCCAGGACAGAACACGATGAGGGGCACAGAGGAGGCGTGACAGTGGTTGGTTTAGGGTTGGACACTGGCTTCATAGGATTGAATACAGGCCCTTGAAGGTAATAGAGAAATGCTCTGCGTTGCCCTTCCCTCCAGCTGGAACCCGAGGACCTCTTCTGGAAATTCCAAGGCAAAGATGCTTCTCTGACATGGCTAATTTTGCCTTGAGAACTCCCAGCAAATGTCTTGGTACAATAAAGACAGCCCCTCTTGAAAATGGCAGTCCAAAAGAGGGACCCCGCCCCCCATACTGTTAAGCTGAGCTGCTGGATCAAGCTTTTCCTGAAGGGCTTTTTAACCATGCAAGCCAGTAAATCATCCTTATTGTTTAAGGCTGTCTAAATAGGCTTTCCTGTTCCCTGGAACCAAAATCGTCGTGACGGGTATAGCCCACAGATTTCTCCACATTGGGTTAGTTGTCACTTCCTTTCTGTGGGTGGGGTGACATCGGCTCAGGCCACATTTCCTCCATGAGCACATGGACTGTGAGAACCAGCTGACGCTGCTGCCTGTCGGAAACCAGACCACCCAGGAGCCTCGAGATTATGGAAACGTAAAGAAAACCAGAGCAGGGAAAATTCAAGTGCATGCTTCCAGAATAACCAGAAAGAAAGAAAGAAAGAAAGAAACAAAGCCAACCTGATGGCAATTCTCATAGCAAAAATAACTAACCCGGAACTTATGGAGGGGGTCTTTGGATGGAGTGGGGTGTGTCCCCATGGGAACCACCAGAGTGTCCTTCTTCAAGGAGTGCATTGGCCTTGGCTCCCAGCACCCACTCCAGCAGCCAGACTCCTCATTTCCTGGAAGTATCTCAGGGGTCTCTTTGCTGAAGCTGGACTCAGGTGGGATCCACGCTTCCCTATCCCGCTTGTGAGCAGTCTGTGCCTGCCGCTTCTCACATCATGTCTTTGGCTCTAAGCTCCAGCTGCTGAGGGTCCCAAGAGCTCCCAGCAGCCTCCCCGTGCAGCTGAACATAGCAAAGGCCATTTCTGCTGCTTCCATACTGAGTTCACAGTGAAACACCTGCCGAGGTGCTGGGACAAGGGGACGGGCTGTCACTCAGGGAAGCCTTGTCAAGTGTAGATTGGCCATTCCCACGAGGTTCTGGCTATGTGCCCGACAAGCGAATTCATGGGAAGGCCAACTGCAAGGATGATGAGGGCCTCCCCCTTCCCCCCTTTCTCCTCATGGTGCTTCAGGCTCTGTCTGCAGGCTGGATTGTGCTCACCCCCCCAATATACATTCTAACATGATGAATAAAATATGAAACTATTTCAAGCAATTCCTGAATTCACATTAATTAATATATATACATAATAATAATATATATCTATGTGTGTGTGTATATATATATATATATATATATATATATATATATATATAATACTTCAATAGATAATCAGGCAGTTTCTCATGTCACCAGTAGTGAACCAACCTTTTGGGCAGATGTTCACAGAGTAGCAGTAAGCTGTAGCGGGCAAGCTGGGCAGAGGTGCCTTACAGCATCAGGTGGATCTGCCAGGATCCACATTCCCCCTCTCTTAGTTAGGGTTGCTATTGCTGCGATGGAACACCACGACCAAGAGCAATCTGGGGAGGAAAGGGTTTATTTGCCTTACGCTTCTATATCATAGTCCATCACTGAAGGAAGTCGGGGCAGGAACTTAAGCAGGGTTAGAACCTGGAGGCAGGAGCTGATGCAGAGGCCATGGAGGGGTGTTGCTGGTTTGCCACCTCTCACCCCCCTCCACCGAACCCCTTAACCCCCCCCCACTGTAGGTTGCTCAGCCTGCTTTCTTATAGAACACAGGACCACCAGCCCAGGGGTGGGACCACCCACAATGGGCTTGGCCCTCCCCCACTGATCACTAATTAAGAAAATGCTCTACAGCCAGATCTTATGGAGGCATTTTCTCAATTGAGTTTCTTTCCTTTCAGATAACTTTAACTTCTGTCAAGTTGGCATAAACTTGACAGGACACCCTCCAGGACCTGCTCTGATAGCACACATGTGTGTGTGCCTGTGCGTGTGCGTGTGCGTGTGCGTGTGCGTGTTTGTGTGTGTGTATGTGTGTGACAGAGAGGGGCGTAGCCCAATATACCCAGTTATTTCCATCTTCCAATCAGCACACTGGATTTCCCAGAGCTCTGTGATTGGCTTAGGGCTGAAAAAATGGACCATCGGAGCCAATGAGAGGCCAGAGAATGCCTGGCTGTCCCAACCCTGGCCCCGCCTCACAGACTTTTCAGACAACACCCTTGCATGGTGTAGAGAGCGACTCAAATCAGCTTCTAGTGTGGTTTCCTTCGATACTGGCCTTGAACCCTGTGGAAATTCTTACAGACTGCCGTGGCTGAGTCCCAAATGAGGCCTTGGGAGGCCTCTAGCGAGACCCCATTCTTGAGAGGCTCTCATGGTGAAGAGTAGACCCTTCTAGAACAGGAGCTGTGTCTTGGTATGAAGGGAGGGAGAGGTGAAGGACTCTCTAGGGACGAGAAGGAAGATACAGCCCTGCCCGGTGGGTTGAGGAGGGCTTCCTGGAGGAGGTGACTATGAGAAGGGCCCTGAGGGATATGTAGGGGTCTGCCAGGAGGAAGGCAGGCAGCGGATGTGACGTGTGCAGTGAGTCCGGTACCCCAGGGACTAGATGAGGCTGGAGCTTGGGACTTGTCTGTTTGCAGGTGACAGGTAGATAAGGCTGGCCCAGGAGTGAGTGGAGACAGCGGGACCACAGCCTGCTTACTGAAGGAGCGCCTGCGGTCGGATGGAAGCGGAACCCTGTGCATCCTTCTGGATCTGGATTCTCTTTTCCACTTCTGAGAAGGACAAGCATCTACTCACAGCTCTCCAATTTTAAAGGGCCCAGTGACCTTTGTAGTCACACGGGTCAAGGGCAGAAGGGTTTGGGGCGGTGATGGCCAGCAGATCTGCCACACCATATACTGATCTGGGGCCCCTAGGCAGGGAGCACTATTATTGAGTTAAAAACAACAACAAAATTAGGCGTTATGCTGAAAGCCTACAGTCTCAACACTTAAGAGGCTAAGGTGAAAGGATCTTGAGTTCGAGGCTAGCCTAGGGTAGCCTGTCTCTGGGAGATCCTGTCTCAAAAAAAAAAAAAAAAGAAAGAAAGGAAGAAAGAAGGAAAGAAAAGGAACCCAGCAATGTCTAGAGATACAGGTGAGGAATAGAGTTGTTACATAGCTAGACGGAGTCCTGGGTTTGGCCCCAACACTGCCAAGAAAAAGGCAAAAACAAAACAAAACAAAACACCTCCAAAAACCAGACAAACTGCTGTATGTAATTTTCTTTACCGAGCTCCTCTCATGATCAGCTCCATGAAACTAGCCTTCAATCAACACTCCTGTCTCTGCTCAGCGCTCCCCTTCTTCCCATTGGCAGTTTGGCCAGGTAGCCTCGGAGCCTGGGGTTCTTGTGGCCTGGTATTGGTATGTCTGTCTGGCCCTGCAGGGATGGCCCAAGGCTGGGCCCAGATGAAGGCCCCACCGAAAGGAGGCTCTGAGCTCTGGGCAGTTCAGAGCTGTGGGAACCCAAGCATAGCACTGCGGAGGAGGCCCTGGTTTATAGGGGTCCCCAGGATCCTGGGCTCCAGAGGGAGCCTGCTGCCTGAGATGCTTTAGTGGGTGCTCAGTCCTTGGTTTAGCTTTCGAGGCTCTTTCCAATCAAGACCCAGTCTGCCCCCACTTCCTCCTTGTCCAACCATGTCTTTCCCTCCCCCCACCATAGCTTCTAGCCATGAGCCACCAAGCAACTGTGTCACACGTCCAGTCCACCGCTGCCTGTAGGACAACCTTTCCTGAGTGACAGGCTAGGCGACAAGAGAATGCCCGGTGTGGGATCAACCACAGCCCACTCTGAAGAGCTCCATACCCTCTGGCCTTCCCCTGTGAGAGTGCAGTTCCTTCCCCAACCTAGAGGACTCTGGGAAAGTCTAGATGGGTGCCAGGGATGCCTGGAGCCCACTGCAGAGGCTGAAGGCCGGGTTTGGATTGCCCAGTGTCCCACCCGATGGGGTGTGGGGAGCTACTGAGAAGCTGGAGAACTGGGCTCTCCTGGTTCTGTTTCCACCTGCCGACTACTCCGTGGGTTCTGCAGCCTCCAGGAAACACTGCTTGAGCACAGAGAGGCCCAGTGTGGAGCTCTGGGGGGCTCACACCTCCAGCCAGGTCCTGGGTAAAGGTACCAGCTGCCCCTGAGGCTGCAGCTGCCTCTGGCTGGGAGAAGGAGGGTGCAGGTGTGTGGCTGGGAGTGCCCCATCCTGGCCCCAGGGGCCCTGAGATCAACTGGTTCTGTCTCTGGACACTGTCCAGTGATCAACTGGGTCTGTGTGGAATGCTGCTCAGAGGGGCTCTCTAGTCTTGGGAGAGCACAGACAGGAGGGCTGTCCACTGGGTGGGCACCGTGGGCAGATACAGCTCCATTAAATGGTCCCCAAGGGCCACACCTGACGCTGATGCTGGAGGAGTCAGAGGGAGAAGCAGGCTGGGGCCTTGCCTGCCCCATCCTCACATAAAGGGGCTGCGGCCTTGGGGGAGGGGGAGCAGAGGAGCACTGGCTTTGACCTTGAGGCTCCATGCTGGCCAGACAAGGCTCCTCTAGCTCCTCCATCCTCACTCTCCTGTCCTTGGTGTAGGTGAGAAGGATCCTCCCAGCTTCCGAGACTGTTGTGAAGATTAAATAAAAGATCATGCCAAATGTCTAAGCGGAGGGAACCCAAACTTCTGCTTTTATTGTCGCAAAGAACAAGAGCCCTGTTGAGAGCCTGGCAGCTTCATCCCCCGAAGAGTCAGCTTTAGCCAGGCAGAATAGTGCAAGTCTGCAGGCCCAGCTACTCTGTGGCTGAGGCAGAAGAAGCCCGTGGGAACAGGAGTTCAAGGCCTGGCCTGGTAACACGTGGATAGACCACCTCAAGGGAAACAAAACAAAATAAGACATCTGGCCTTGGCTGCAGCTCTGAGCCTAGAGCCTGGGCGGGGACCTGGCTTACTTGCTGGGTGTCACTTGCTCCTCTGTGGAAAGGAGACAGCAGAACATGACAATCATCTGTCTCGGTGTGCAGGCTTGGCATCCAGCAGGAGCCTAATAGATTTCCTTCTCTTCACTGGCTGCCAGAGCTGGGTGTGGGTAAAGCAGGTCTAATAGGAGCTGAGGAGCCCACATCCCAGTTTGGGGGTCCAGGCTCTGGCCCAAGCAGGCCCTGAATGGCTGTCTTCTGTGAGATGCTGACCTCAGGGTTGCCTCTTATCTGTGAAGTGAAGATTGATGATCCCAGCTCTCACTCTGAGATCCCACACTGTGAAGGGAAACTCCCCTGAAAAACCCTGTGAAAGCTGCTGTTTGCCTGCAGGGGGCTAGGAGGAGACTGTGCCTGGACGGGGGAAAACCCTTTGAGACACCTTTTGGTTATGGGAGGCCAGATACTGCCCTAAACAGTGTACCCAGAGGTAAAGGTCTCAAAGTGAAGGTCAGGCCACAGCTTGGTATGTGGAGGAGAGGCCTGGGGTGCTGATGTTTGGCAGCTGTGTGGGGAGGCTTGGGGGCAGGACAGAGGAGATGAGCAGGGACTCCTTACAAGGGGCTCGGGGTACAGGAAGGGCCAGAGCATTCCTGATGGTAAGAGACATGAAGGGAGGCAGAAGGGAGTGGTGGATGCTGGGATTCCAGGCAGAGAGCAGCACAGGCATATACAGAGTCCCCAGGGAAGACGCCAGCAGCGTTTTCGGAAAGGGAACACCAGAGAGTTTGGTCCTGTGTCACGGGATCACCTTCCTCCCAGACTCAAGTGCCCTGTGACTCAGTCTTCTTTTAGAAGTTGAGAGTTTTCTGAGATGACTCGGAAGGCCAGGACTTGGGAGGGGGCTTCGCAGTCTGAGAGCTTCTGTGTGCAGTCCCCAAATCTTCATGGTGGAGGCCAAGGTCCAGACACCACATCAACTCGCTTTTTTTTATAGATGGGGAAACTGAAGCCTAGAGAGGGGAGCAAACTTGTGTAGGCTGCGTGGCCAAGACCGAGTCCTATATCTGTGAGACCGAGGGGAACTTCTAGTTTCGCAAACCTGTCTCCAGATTCTCCCCCCACCCTTCCATGGCCTTCCTCCCCAGACACCGTCTGTCCCACCTGGGCCCTGGTGTCTTCACAGTCCTCAGACGGATGGGCTCTTAGCTGTCCACCTTTCTGGTTTCCTGCTAACTCTGGGGAATCTCACTTCTATCCCTGTCAGGCTGGGGACGCCCTTTCTCTTCACCACTGCCTTGGTACCCATGACGTCCTGTGAAGCCATAATGCCTCACTGTCCGTCAGCAACTCATCGTCCTGGTGACTCTAGGGGCCTCATGGGTTCCCATCTTGGATCCGGCTGTTCTTTCTCTCCGGATCTTTAGCCTAGGACTGTTGTGGAACTTTATTTTTAGTTATTAGAAAATATTGTTTTGTGGACTGTCGGGAAAAGGGCAGCCCAGGCCTTGGTATTCTGTATTGTCTGCAGGTGTTGGATTTATGTGGGGGATGTTTGATTGGTCATGATCTGCACCTGCTATCAGTAGAACGCCTGAGGAGTTCTGAATCAATAAAAACACCTGAGCTGGGATGCTCAGGGTTCCACTGTCTAGCATGGTGCTTGCCATGGCAGTGGTTCCCTCTGCTGAGGTCTGGCAGGGATTACGGCTAAAGAAATAGTTTCTTGTCTTATTGGGGAGCTGCCACAGTAGGTGTCCAGCTACGTAGGGATGCCTGTTCTGAGCCCTGGTGCTGAGCCTGGCTCCTCAGTCTTTCCTCTCCCCTCTATCTCTGTGTGCCCAACAAACTCCATAGACTTCAGCCTCATCAGCTCAGGAACCCTGCGTTGTGGCTGCTTCTCTGCGCTGTGGTCCACAGGTGCCCCGTTTCCTGATTGTAGGCTACTGCACCCCCATCAAGTGCTTCCCCAGCTGTGGGTAGTCCCCTTCCAGGCCACCACCATCCTCATCCTCACCCCTCTCTTGGCCTCAGAGGTTTCCCCAACCCTAGAGAAGTGACTGCTAAGACTCTGGACCCCTGGGGGGGGGCTCTCCAACCTCCCAACTCTATCTCCCCATGTGAATGACCCCTTCATACTTCTGGTGCCTGGGGTAGAGCTCCTCCATATCGGGTACATGGGCCCCTGCCCTTGGTGAGGTCCTTCCTGGATCTGCAGAGACTCCTTCTCTCACCCATCTCTTCCCTTGCTGGCTCACTGCTCTTAGCCTATCAACATTTTTATTATTTTTGAAGCAGAGCTGGTATCAACTAAACTGCAGGTTACAGTGGCGGCTCTACTTGAATTTCTTCTCTGAGACCTGTTCACCCTTCTGTCCTGCTGTAGAGGTCTGAACAAGAACACCCCCGATAGGCTCATATATTTGAATACTTGGGCCTCAGTTGGTGGAACTGTTTGGGAAGGATTATGAGGTGTGGAGGAGGTGTGTCACGGGGGGGGTAGGTTTTGAGGTTTCAGAAGCCCACACCACTCTCAGCGTCTCTCTCTACTTCATGGTTGTGTCAAGGTATAAGCTTTCATCTACTGCTCCAGCCTGTGTGCCTGCCGCCATGCTGCCGGCCATGATGGTCACGGACCCACCCTCTGAAGCTATAAGCCCCAATAAATTCTTTCTTCTATGAGTTGCTTTGGTCATGGTGCCTTATCACAGGGAGAGAAAAGCAATGAAGACAGAAGTACAGGAGACTGGCTATGGCTGTGGCAGACCTGACCATGCTGGATTTTGGAGGCCTGTGGAAGACAGTGGGACTGTGGACTAGGAAACCAGCTGAATGCTGTAAGGAAGGAGGGCTTACTGGGCAGTCCTAGTAGGATCTTGGAAATCGATTAGCGCTGGGGGCAAGGTGGATTGTGGAGGTTCCAGAGGGGAACAATATTAGCAACTGGGATAGAGACCGTTTTATGATATTTTGGCAGAATATGGCTGTTTTTTTTATTTTTTTTTGCCCTTAGAGAAACTGCCTTTCTGAGTCTAAATTAAAGAGTTCTGAGCTATTTTCACTGGTAGAGGAGATTTCAAGACAGCCTACTAGTGACCATGCCTTGCGGTTATTAGTGGACATTCTTACGCAGGTCCACAGTGAAAAAGAGTACGCGAGTCGAAAAGAAACACAAAACATACGATTTAAGGAGAAAAGAGCACCAGGAAATTTAATTTTGGAGCCAAGGTTTGTGCTGAAAGAGATAAGGAGAAATGGAATACAGGGAGGGATACCCCCAGGAGAGACCCCACCCAGCTAATCCTGAGACTTGTGAAATGAAAAGGCCTGAGGAATTTTCTAGTTCCCAGTTCTAAAAGGCACCAGTAAATTGAATCTTATGCAAATGTAAGGCGGGTCCAGGCTCCAGCCCAAGCAGGCGGCAGAACTTGTCAGTGTCACCGGCCATGTAGTTCTGGCTTTAGAGTTCTGAAGGATTCGTGGGAAAAAGGACCGGGAAATCCTCCTCCACAGTTACAGAATGTGTGCCAGAGGAACCCTGCATGGAGGCCTGGAGAGATAATTGCATGAAACTGTGAAGGTGGAGCCTGAAGACTTTGAGAAGTTGGAGATGCCAGAGCCATGGGATACCTGCCAAGGAGAGCTGCAGGCGGGGTGTGGAACCAGCCCAAGTGAGAAGAGCTTATTGCAGTCAGCAAAACTGTGAGGGCAGAGCCATCTAAGCCCTTTGACACCAGATGTGGAACCTCAGGATTTGGAGTCTGCCCCGCTGGGTCTCAGTCCCGCTTTGGTTCAGGATTTCTTCCCTGGGATGCTACTCCTCCCTTTGGGAATCTAATACATATTCTGTTCTACTGTTTGTAAGGAAGTATGTCATTTGCTTTTTGATTTTTTACGAATTTTAGAATAAAAATTTGACTTTGGACTTTGAAACTGTGTTGAACCTGGAAGACGGCGGGGTACTTTTGAAGTGGTGCTGAATGCATTCTGCATTATGATACAGCCAGGAGCCTATGGGGTCAGGGAGTGGAATGAAGAGGTTTGAATGAGAATCACTTCCATAGGCTCATATGTTTGAATACTTGGTCTTCAGTTGGTAGAACTGATTGGGAAGGATTATGAGGTGTGGTCTTGTCGGAGAGAGTATGTCACTGGGGGTGGGCTTTGAGGTTTTAAAAGCCCACACCATTCCCGGTGCCTCTCTGTTTTTTGCCTCGTTGGGTCTCACGATGTAAGCCCTCAGCTACTGCTCCAGCCTGCCTTCCTGCTGCCGTGCTCCTTGGCATGATGGTCATGGCCCCACCCTCTGAAACAATAAGCCCTCAACCAACTCTCTCTTCTATAAGTTGCTTTGGTTATGGTGTCTTATCACAGCAATAGAAAATAACTAAGATGCCCGCTCAAACAGCTGCCTCTGGGTGCTGTGCTGAGCTGCCCTCTGTTCCCTCTTGCAGTTCTCATCCCAGGTCTGTTGGTCTCTGTGCACGGCTGGCGAGGTGTGGTCATTTGCTGTCACTGCAGGGACTCTGCTTCCCTCTGCACCCACCTCCTTTGAGCAGTCTCAGCACCTATGGGTACCCCTGTTGTAGCCTTTGTCTCTGCCTCGTTGTCTTTAGTTGTCTCAGGAAGAAGGGTCTCAGAGCTTCAGCGAGAGTCTATGTAAGTTCCTGGGCTGCAGGGGCGGCGGCCTCCCTGATGTGGGTCCCTAGAAGGGTGCTGGTGAACAGCTCCGTGCCAGGCTTTTCTAAATATTCCCTTGCCTGTCAGGGCACACTAACCACAGCCCATGGGATCTGAGGTCCAGGATTTTGGAGTGGAGTTGAGGGGGACAGAGGGTTGGAGCCTCAACTGATCAGACTTTCATGCTTGTGCCCTGTTCTGAGCCAAGACTGGTCCCGAAGTGACCCATAGGGCTGACTGGACACTGGCCTAGAACGTGTCTCCTATTTGTTTGGCACAGATGGAGTTTTTTAGAAAACTCCAGCCATGCAAGCTGGGGGTGTGTGGACAGGAGGCAGCCGGTGTTGTCTGGATTCAGAGTCTGTGGGGCTTGGGAGTGAGGTGGGTGGCAGGAAGGACTGGATGAACCTCCGAGGTCACTCCAGCAAATACCTGGCTCGGACCTGGGACAGTGACCTACTGTATAGTGTGTTCCACATAAAACTCCTTGTTCTCTCTCTCTCTCTCTCTGCATGTATGCACGTACACATGTGTTTCAAGAGGATTGCAGTTTCTATTCATGGTCACTACAAACTTGGGAAACGCCTGTCACCATGGTTCTCAATGTCGTCATCCACAAAATCAGAATTTAAGTAGCCAAGTCTCCCGGGGCTTGAGGACAGATCTTTACAAGGATAGTTGTGACCAAACCTTGATGGTGACCAGAGTTTTGTGCCCTCTTGCGGCATCAGGGCAGAGAATGGATATCCAGTCTCCATCTAGAGCTGCAGGGGGGCACTCGTGCACTTGCTGTCTGTGCAGACATGGAGAAGGACTCAGACCTACCAGCATTGTGAAGGGGCGGTGAACTGTGCCCAGCACCTTCCGCTTGACTACGGGGTCGATGGGAGCCGGCGGCTCAGAGGCTGTGTGATTGGGGATTAGGGTCAAGGCAAGAAGCGATTAGCTATGAGAAAGTAGGCATGGGACAAGAATCGCCATTACTAGAGTAGAGGATCAGAAAGGGAAGATCGGCTGCCCGATGCCGCCCAGCGAGAACTTACAGCAACAGGGAAGAGGAAGGAGAGAAGAAAGGAAGTAGGAAAAAAGGGAGGGGTGGAGAAAAGGAAGGAAACAAGGAAAGAAATGAAACCTATCACCTCTCTTGACTGCATCTTCTCTGTACCAGGAGCTTGATGTGGATGTGCATGGACGGAACCCTCCCTGCCTGAAGGGGAGCGGGCAGACTCGCTCAGGACCAGCTCGCTTCCCCATTTATAGGAGCTCAGCGGGCAGCTTGCTTGTCCAGACCACACACTTGGTTAGTGGGAAGCCAGCATTTGAACCCAGGCCTGGCGCCAAAGCCAGTGTTCTCAGCCACACCGCTGCCTCCGCACCAGCCTATGTGTGTGGTTTGTGGAAGTAGCACCAACTTGAATGCCCCTTGGGAGCCTCGAGAGCCCATCAGGACAGATGGTCCAGCCCGTTGCTGGGGGCCTGGTGTCAGGCCTCTTCAGCCTTGCCAGCCAGGTGTGAACGCCTCCCTCAGCTGGGGGTGAGGTATGACTGTCGGGAGATGTGTGCCCCGCAGACCTCAGGTTCCCCAGATGTAGGTGCTACCGGATTCGGGAGGGGCTGTGCAACTCCACTTTCCCCGCTCCTCAAGGGGGTGCTGAGTAGAGATTTTCTAGGGGAACCGTTTGGGCCCCTCCTCTCCCCCCAAGGTGTTAGCCACCCGGGGACATGGGGCTCGCTGTCATGGCAACCCTGTGTTGCGAAATGACGTAATCGGAGTTCCAAACTTGTGAAATCAAATACAACATCCGCAAACACAGCCTAGGGGTCGGCATGGCAACCATGGGGCACAGGGACAGGCAGGCAAGGCGCTCAGTGTGCAGCAGCCAGTCTGGCTGAGCCACCTGGGTGGGCACCCTGCAAGACCCTCTGAGGCAGGCCTACCCCCTCCTCTCAGTCATTTTGTCGCTTCTTGCAGGATCATGTGCCCCGAGGGGCAAAGAGGTCAGCTCTGGCTCTGTTCTGCCCCCCACCAGCTGTGCCTTCGCCCTGTGAACCTGCCTGCCCTCACCTGTCAAATGGACTTGGCCAGCAGCCCAGCTGGGCAGGCCCCGGGAGGGGTGGCTGGGGGATCGTCTGCCCCTGCGTCTGCTGTCTTCTCCACCGCCCCGTTCTCTGTCCTCTACAAACAGGCCCAGGAGTGACAGGGGCCTGAAACCCGGACACTGGCTGATCCTCAGGCCCTGCTGGCTTTTCCCTGTGATCTCTTGGCCGGGGTGGGAGTGGGTGATCGAGTTGGAAGGGGGGTTCTCCCTCAAGTGGCCTACCGCCACCTGCATCAGTGACACCTGGAAGCCAGGTTGAAAATGCATGGGTCACCTCCACCTCAGTGGAACCCTAGGGATAACCTCCAAGCAGCCATGGACTAGATGGTAGCCTCTTGAGAGACTCATCTTCTTGGCTCTAATTGGCTTTCAAGACTCAAGTGCCTTGCTCTGATTGGTTGACACGATTTAAGTGCCTGACTCTGATTGGCTACCTGCTAGGCCTTCGGTTTTGCCGTTATGCTCCCTCCAGACCTGTTGAGCCTTCTCTGCCTTCCCTCAGTCAGCAGAGGCTCTGAGCGAGATTCTCACCTGCCCCAGTGAAGAGCTGGGGAAGCCCTGTGTTAGGGGTGGGTCTTAGCAGCAGAGACCCTACCCCATAGGCACCCAGCTCTGTCACTCAGTTGCTTCCCTGGAGTAATGAAGTGCTGTATCTCCTGAACTGCTTTGGGGTCAGGCAAGAATGGCAAGGACACACCTTAGGGACAGGTAAACTCCAGACACTGGGCTGGATGTCATGCAAAGTATCTACAGCTTCCGCCATAGTGCTTGGCGCGAGGTCCTCCCAGCACCGAGGCCAGGCACTGCCGTGGCGTCCTAGAAAAGGCCTCCAAAGAGACGTCTGTGCTGCAGAAGTCTAGCCCAAACCTCCGCTTTCAGCAGAGGGAACTGGGGTCTCACTTGCTGCTCCGAGAGCGGCGTGGGCAATTCTCCACTGCAAGCTGAGGAATCCTAGACTCGGGTGAGGACTCACAGGAGTGCACTCAGCAAGTAACCCTAATGGAATCTGAAGCTCCCAGGCTACGGGCGAGGTCACCCCAGCTTTTGATCCAATGCACCCCACCATCTGTCTCTGCCTGTTCGCTGGACCCCAGGCACCCATCCCACTAGCTCCTTGGAGTTGCCAAGGCACTGCGTGAGGTCACCACATTCTCTGGGACCACTCCACGCTGCAGTGGGATGCTAACCTGCCCAGTTCCTTATGCATCCTTATGCATCCAGCCCAGCCCCGCCCCTCTCCAGTGAGCCATCCGGGACTGGCCCAATGATTCTGCTCCACGTCCTGATGGAGCTTCCCTGCAGTGCTGGAGGACACAGTCTAGGTTCAGCATGGAGTGAACCTGTGAACAGGCCTTGAATGAGGCCCACACACTGTGAGAGAGCTCACAGACTCTGTATCCCGGAGGCCCAAAGTCTCAAAGTGAATTAGCAGCATGAGCCAGGCTTCAGTCCCAAGTGTCCTGAGCACAGGGCTGGCAGGGTAAGGGTAAGGGAGGCTTGGGGCAAGGCTCTGGCTGGGCCAGGGTTTAGAGGTATAGGATTGTTCTGTGCCACCACCCTCTTTGGGGATGCTGTCTTCTGGGTGATGTGGACTGTACTCTGCCACTTGTCCCTGGGCATTTCTTGCACGAGACAGGTGAGTTCTCACAGTCTCGGCTGTGCACCCTGCAGGGCCTGAAACTTGTGAACACTTAGCATTGGAGGAGTCTGAGGACTTGCAGACAGGCAGGCTGGATCATGGTGTGGCCCTTGGGCCGCTCCCAGGGCTCAGGGCACAGCAAGTGGTTGCTGAGGCCCTTCCCCATCTCAGGTGTGCTGCTGTGGTCCTCAGGCTTGAGTGGAGAACAGACCACTGCTTCCTCCCTCACTGGGGCCAGCTGGGGTTCAGCTTCCCAAAGAGCTTTGGTCTTCTCTTAAGTCCCGCCTGGCAGAGGCTGTGGTACTCCAATGCTCTGGTACCCAGCACAGGCCCTGTACCCAGTAGCCCGTTGCGTGTGGCTGCTATGAGACAATGACCTGTGTCACCTTGGGCACTTCCACATCACTTGGGCCTCAGACTCTCAGTGGCAAAATGGGAATTCTTTCTCTCTCTTTAAGTGATGGCCTATGGTCCTTAAAGGTGAATGTTTACTGAGTGTTTACTATATGCAGGCCTTGTTCAAACACTTCCTGTGTGCCAGCTGGATTGATCCTCAAAACCACTCTGTGTGACTGGTGCTATCTCAAGCACCATTTGCCGGCTAAGGAAAACTGAGGCTCAGAGACGTCAAATGGGTCATCCAAAGTCCTGTAGCTGGTGGATGGTGTGCCAGGGTTTGAACCCAGACCTCTGGCTACGTGGTCCATGTTCCTAACTGCTAGGGTCTGAAGGCTTTTCCTTGGCTTTTTTAGACACAGTCTCACTATGTAGCTTAGGCTGGTTTTAAATGATGTCAATCCTCCTGCCTCAGCCTGCCATAGTCGGAGCCCGCTGTGCAGCTTTCTCCACCATGAGAGACTGTGTCCTTTCAAACTATGAGCAAAGAAAGTCCATTCTTAAATCCTTCTTAGGTTTTTTTTAAATCAGATATTATGTCATAGGAATTAGAAATTGGTCCCAAGAGTCGGGTGATTCCTGTGACGAAACTAACCACGTCAGTCTGAATGAAGCCTTTGGAACCGGCTCGCAGGAGGCCAGTGAAAGCGTTTGGAGCTTTATGTGAGCCTTATGTGAGCGTGGATCTTGATTGCCAGCTGCACAGAATTTAGAGTCACCGTGGAAACATACGTCCGGGTGCGCCTGTGGAGCGTTTCCACTAGGGTTTGCCCGAGGAGGGAAGACCCACTCTGGATGTTGGTGGCACCATCCCATGGCCTGGGATCCCGGGCTGAAGAGGAAGGAGGGAGTAAACCAAACACAGCTGTCGTGCTCTGGGTTTATGACAACTTGACACAAGCTGGAGTCACTCTGGAGTCGCTTTTGCCGCATGCTCCCAGCATGATAGGCAGTGGGCAAGCCGGTGGCATATTTTCTTGATTGATAATTGATGCCGGAGGGCCCAGCTCACAGTAGGCATGGCTACCCATGGGCTGGTGTCCTGGGTTCTATAAGAAAGCAGGCTGAGCAAGCCATAGAGAGCAAACCAGTAAGCATCACCACCTCCATGGCCTCTGCATCAGCTCCTGCCTCCAGGTTCCTGTCCTGTTTAAGTTCCTGTCCTGCCCCCCTCAGTGATGAGCTGTGCTGTAGAGCTCTAAGTTGAAACAAACCCTTTCCTCCAAAAACCCAAGTTGTATTTGGCCACAGTGCTTTATTGCAGCAACAGGAATCTTAACTAAGACACGTGCTTTCCCAGCCACGCTGGACTTAAACAAACGCTTCCTTCCCTAAGCTGCTTTTATCAGATACTTTATCACAGCCAGAGAAAAGTAACTAATACAGGTTAGAATGCCGTAAGCTTAATGGCTGTTCTTTTGGGAGCTTCAAAGAACAGAATGGGGATAGAAACACAGACAGTAGAAACACACCTCAGGATGATGATCCTGAGGTCTCATAAGACAGAGAGAGAGAGAGAGAGAGAGAGAGAGAGAGAGGGAGGGAACTGACTATTGGCAAGTGGACCAGAGGCCACGTGTGTTACACTTTAGCAAAGCATCTGGTGTTCTGTCTACAGCCTAAAAACCCCAGTAAGGACGAATTTAAAAGTAAAGGGATAATTTGTTAGAGGAAAGGGGAAGATCGTGAAACAGTCAGGCTGCGGCATGGTTATTGCTCACTCCCTTTAGTCAGGTTTCCAGTGAGAATTCTGAGCAGAAAGTGGAGCAGAAAGATGTGAAAAATGAACAGCTTGTCAAGGAAAGGAGAAAGTGAATTTGAAGCTGTGGACAAAGCAGGGAAACTCCTCAGGAGGTCTCAGATGTGAAGGCACACAGAGGCCACTGCGGCTCAGTCCAAGGGAGGCAGGCTGCATCTTGAACTAAGTGCCGTCCACATGGTTCTACTCTTGAGGCAAGCAGAATACAAGAGTGATGAGGTCCTGAAGGCTTGCTTTGAGGTTCCAGGAAAAGCCTGTGGGGCCAGGCAACCTGTGGCGGGGTTGGGTTTCCTACCAGGAGACTCTGAGATGCAGATATGTGAAACTGTGAAGATGAAGCCTACTGCTGTTGAAGATACCATGATCATGAGCTGTCTCTGAGGAAAACTGTAAGCAGTGAGGGGAGACAGCCCAGGGAGAGGGCATGTTTGCTGAAAGCAGCAGAACTGGAGGGGTGAACTAACCAAGCTCATTGGAGCCCAGATGATGCCATTGTGAGCCCTAGAAGCCAGACATGTAGGTCCATGGTTTGGCGTTTTCCTGCTGGGTTTTGGCTTTGCTTTTATTGTATCTTTTCTTGCTGCATTACCATTCCTTGCCTTTGAAGTGGGGACACTTACTGTGTGTTACCATATACTCAGCAGGTGTAGCTTGTTTTTTCTTTTATAGGCACTCACAGCTTAGAGTTTGCCTGGAACCTAAGAAGAGACTTTGGACTTTGGAACTCTGTGAGACTGTGGGGACTTTTGAAGTAGGATCAGTGCATTTCGTGTGATGAGCTGGGCCTGAGTCCATGGGGACCACCAGATGTAAAATGTCCTCTATGGGCTTGTATGTTTGAACATTTGTTTCTCAGCTTGTGATGCCTTTTGGGAAGGTTGAGGAACATTTCGGACAATGGATCTAGCTGGTATCTGCACTTGTGGTTCTCCATGG
This sequence comes from Cricetomys ansorgei, assembly GCA_026225945.1. Classification (NCBI taxonomy): domain Eukaryota; kingdom Metazoa; phylum Chordata; class Mammalia; order Rodentia; family Nesomyidae; genus Cricetomys; species Cricetomys ansorgei. The sequence continues at coordinate 966,035 of JAMJFZ010004114.1, forward strand.
CTTTAGAATGTCTACATCTTTTTTACTGTTGACTGATATTTCATTGTCTGACTGAACCACTTTTTGTCTAGTTGCTTTTGAAGAGGTACCTTGTTCGTTTCCAGTCTAAGGAAGCGCCAAGCCTTAAGGACGCTGTGACCATTTGCGCACATTTTCCTCGGGACACAGTTTTCAGCCCATTCGGTTACATACCCAGAAGTGCGATGTCCAGACCTGATGGTAGACAATGTTTTCCTTTGAATGGATCTGTCTAGCTGTCTTCTAAGGTGTGTCTGCTGTTCCGGGTTGCTCTGGCTGGGAACCAGGCTGCGCTGCACCCTCACCAGTACAAATTGATGTCAAATCTCTGGATTTCAACCATTCTCCGGGTCTAGGAGGGCCGAGGGAGGTGGCACATCTTCTTATATACGTATTTACCATCTGTATCTTTGGAGTCCCTCCTGCAACCCCCACCCCCTCTTCTCTGTCCCTTCCTCTTCTTGAGGCAAGGTCTTGCTATATAGCACAGGCTGGCTTTGAACTCTGGACAAACCTGCTGTCTGTGCCTTCTGAGGGCTGGGATTACAGGCATACGTGACCATATTAGGTTTTCCTTCCCAATCTCTTTAACGCTGTCACACAGCAGAAGTTTTTTATAAAAATAAAAATACAGTTTTTTTTTGTTTGTTTTTTTTTTTTTTGGCTTTTTTGAGACAGAGCCTCATGTAGCCCAGGCTAACCTTAAACTCAGTACGTAGCCAAAGATGACCCTCGTCTTCTGACTCTCCTGCGCCTCTGCCTCTCAGCTCTTAGAATCACAGGCATGCATGGCCACACCCAGCTAGAAGAGTTCAGTTTTAATGACGGACTATAGATGTCCTCATTAGAAGATTTCAATGCTGTGTCTAAAAGCTCATCACTGAGCCCAAGGTAATTTAGATTTTTCTCTGATATCATCATCTAGAGTTTTACAGTTTTATGTTTTGCATTTAGATCCATGAGCTAATGTTTGTAAAAGATAACATAAGGCCTATGGGTAGGTCCATTTTTTCTTTTATAACATGGGTGACCAGTCTTTCCAGCACTATTTGTTGAAGAAGCTGCTCTTCCCCCGTCAAATGGCCTCTGACCCTTTGTCAAAAATAAGCTAATGGGGTAAGTTTTGAGGCGTTTGCTCCTGTTCAAGGATCTGTTTGTTCTCATTCTAATATCATACTGCCTTGACAACAGTTTTTTTAATTAAAAAATTTTACATATATATGTGTGTGTGTGTATATATATATATATATATATAGTGCGTGTATGTGTGCATGTACATGTGTGTCTGTGTACACACAGGAGGCTCCTGAGTCCCAGGCTAGCCTGAGCTACATAGGGAGACCTTATCACAAACAATCCCTCCCTCTCCCTTACACACACATGCGAAGGATGGTCTTACATTTTTCCTGGTCTTAGGCGCCACTGGGGTGATGCTGGCTATAAGCTCCAGTAAGCCGAGGATGGCTCCCCTGTCTCTGACTCACTGAGGTCTTTGCTTTGTGCATGAGTGGCTGTTGGATTTTATGGAGTGCATTTTGCTCATTAGGGATTTGAGAGGTGATCGGTGAATACACCGGGACACACAAGGGCCTCTGGCACATGGTCTGTGTCTATCAGAATGGAGGAGCCGGGCCGGAGAGATGGCTGAGTGGGTGAGAGAACTGGCTGCTCTTGTGGAGGACCCAGGCTCCTTTCCCAGCAGCACCCACATGGCCTCTCGTCATTGGCCCTATCTTCAATTCCAGGGGGATCTGATGCCCTCTTCTGGCCCCTGCTGGCAACTGCAAGCACGTGGTGCACAGACATATATATATAGGCAAAACAATAACACACATAACATAATAAATAAATAAATCGTTAAAAAAAAAAAAAAAAAAAAGAATGGAGGAGAAACGCCCCAGGCCACACACAGGCTTCGGAGCCGGACTGCCGGGGCGCATGCCTGAACTCCATCACCCAGCAGCTGTATAAACTCTAGTAAATGACTTACTTTTTCTGTGTCTCATTTTCTCTGACTATAAAATAGAGATGATGATGGAATCTCCTGCCTGGAACTGCCTACGGATCAAATGAATGAACTGCTAATAAAACACTGTTGTAGAGGCACTTGTGGTACGGCAAGTATCACATAGGGACCAGAGGTCACCAATGATATGATTCCCATCATTATGTCCTTATTTTTTGTTATTTTTATTTTTTGTGTATATCCTTGGCTGGCCTGGAACTCATTGTGTAGGCCAGACTAGCCTCAAACTCACAGAAATCTACCTGCATTTGCCTCCCAAGTGCTAGGCTTAAAGTCGTGAGCCACCCACCATCCCTGGCTTTTATGGTATTTTAAGAAAAAATATTTAATTTCATTATTAGTTTTAAATTATGTTATGGTGTGTGTGTGTGTGTGTGTGTGTCTGTCCAGGTTTGGGTGGGTGCATACGAGTGCAGGTGCCATCAGAGTCCAGAAGATATTGTCTGAGCCCTTGGAACTGGAGTTAAAATTGTTGTGGTCTGCCTGGCATGAGCACTAGGGTCCTCTCCAATGAAAAAGCAGTATGTGCTTTTAGCTGCAGCGCGATCTCTCCAGCCGCCTTGTTAATATTATTTCCATTACTACCCAGCACCACGATCTCCCGATTCCTTTACCTATCTACCTATCTATCTATCTACCATCTAGATATATCTATAAGTAGGGTCTCATGTAGCTCAGGGTGACCTTGAACTCAATAATAAACCAAAGATTAACTTGAATTTCTTTCTGATCCTCCTGCCTCCACCTCCCTGTGCCACCAGGCTGGATTATGAAGGGCCGGGGTTAGACGCAGGGCCTTGTGCTTTCTGGGTGAGCACTCGAGCCACTGGGCTACGTCCTCAGCAGGATTCATTTTTAGTTTCAGTAGAATGAATACGTCAGAGAATCAGTTGAGAACAGTGGATTGGGTGGGTTTGAGTCCCAACTTGCAACTGGCTGGATATGGTGTTGGGCAAGAGAGATGCTTTGAAGGAGTTTTGTGATCGTGGTTTCTCTAAAAACACAGAATGGCTTTTGGAATATGTTTTCGGCCCCATCCCAGGTGTAGTGGATGACAGTGAATTTGGTTTAGATTACTCGTTACCGGTGGCTATGATTTGGTTACGTGCAACTGTTTTGCCATGTGCAGCTTGTCCTTAGGACTGCATGATGCTTAGACTTCTGGCAACTTTGCTCAGCGTATATACTGGTTGAAACCCAGAGATCCGGGGTTAGTTAGTTGGTTGGTGGTTGTTGCTTCAAGAGACTTTGGTCGGAGGAATTAGGTCTGGGGACATTGCCCTGAGACATTAGTCCAGTTGACTATCAGCTCCTGCTCTCCAAGATTCAGACAGCTAATAAGATCTGGGAATATTTTTTTCCTTCCTTTCTTTTTCTCTTTCTAGGCCACCAACAAGGACAGTCAAGATCTCCTTCTTTCTTTCTATCCTTCTTTTTCCTTTCCTGAGCTAGAGGGTAAAAAAGCACGGTAGCAACCTGTAACAATACCCCGGTTTTAAGTTTTCTGCACTAGCCCCGCTTACTGGGTCACATGCATTCTCTCTGTGAAGTTTGTAGAGTCATACCTGCTCAGCACCTGAGTGCAACCATCTTCTATTCTGCCAGGCTTTCTGCTCTCATCTCCAGCTGACGGCACAGTGGCTGTGTGGATGAGGTACATGGACTCAGGAGGCCCCGTGCAGGGTGCATGTTCTGGTGGGTCATTCAACTATGGGGTACCCTAGCAGCTGCCCAGGCCTAGTGGAGCTCTCTCCATCACTGGAGATTTGCAAACAGAAGTTGGGGGTTTGGTGGGGTTTTCTAGAAGTTTCTTGGTAACTAAGAGTTGGGGAAGTTAGGCTGGGTAAGAGGTTAGAATATAGAGACCTGGGGCGGGGGGTGACTTAGGAAATTCCCCTGGGGTCAGCCATGATACCCTCCCCCAGCTTTAGAGAGAGCCCCTCTACTCCCTCTGTTCCTATCTGTTTATATTTTGAGGCACCAGAGACTCTTTTGGGGCTGCATGTAATGGCTAATCATCATTGTCAACTGGGCCGCATTTAGAATCACCTAGGAGATGGAAGGCCCACCCCTGGGTGTGTCCCCGAGAGCCGTTCCAGAGGATTAACTGAGGGGGAAAGACTTGCTCAGAGTGTGGGTGGCACCATCCTATGGCCTGGGGACCAGATGGAAGAAAAGTGTGTGGTGGGGGGGAAGCCAGCAGAGTGATGGGGTGGGCATTTGCCTGTCTCTGCTTCCTCCACCATCCCGCCAGGATAAACCAAACCCTTTGACACCAGGCGCAGAGCAGATCCTTCTAGATTCAGGGTGTTTGTGGCAGCTTTTTAGTCATAGCAGAAAGAAAAATGACTGACAAGGGGCAAGGGCCCACTACCAGGGAACATTAAAAAGCATTGCCTTTTTTGCTAAAGGGGAAACTGAGGCTCAAAGAGAAGATGTTTCTTACTGAAGTCATGATGAGACTCAGAGGGATAAACTGGTCCTGGAGCCAAGGACTGCAGCCTCCAAGCCTGGGGCTCACTCTATCCCAGCCTTGTGCCCTCCTCCCTTGGCTGCTACACCCAGCCTCTGCCATCAGAGGCTTCTCCTCAGCTCCTTTCTCATTTTGGAACTTGGGCACTGAGCCCATCTTCCCGCTACCTCGGGTCTGGCTTGTCTGGGCTGTGGGGAGCTGAGTTGTCTCCAGTGATAAGAGGAATCTGTGCCATCCATTAAGGTTTTACTCGTTCATTTATTCATCCAGTCAAGGAGTATTTGATCAGATTCTACTTCACACGGGACATAAGCTAAGTTTAGGCGATGTGGAGCTGTGTGAAGGAGATGAGTTTCTGGTCTCATGCATCTCACGGTCTGGGGGAAAGATGAACAAATAGTTCCATGAGAGTCTTGGCTCAGTCAGGAGAGACCAACTGTTGAAACAATACTGCAATTTCAAGGTCTTGTTGCAATGTGGGATTTCTTTAGCTGTTATCATAGGCGATGACATAGGGACCCTGGCTGTTACCCTCATGTGGCTTTGCCCTCCTGTGGGCCCTCTGTACCCTCTCCATTCAGCTAGAAGACAGGAAAGGAGAGTGGGCGTGCGGGGTCCCATGGGAATTCAGGGCCAGGCTTGAGCCCTCCATCCATTAGCCAGAACTCCGAGGCTGGACCCTGCAGATTCCAAAGAAGCCTGGGAAATGTAGTCCAGTCGTATACTCAGTAAGAAAAGGCAATGCGTTGGTCAAACTATGGAAGGGTGTGTCTCTGTTGCGATCCCTCCTGTGTTAGTGGTCAGCTGGGGATGTCATGCAGCATCTCTGAGAGCACAGCGGTAAGGAAGGTGACATTAGACCTAAGACTGAGGACGGCTGGGATTTGGCCGGGGAAGGGAACAGTTTCTTGCACAGGGCAGGGCTGCATATAGCTAGAGCTGAGCATGGGAGTGAAAGGGCCGTGAGCTGAGGCTAGACCAACAGCAGAACCCAGGTGTGGAGAGCTGTGGAAAAACTACCCAGAACACGGAAGCCGAGGAAGGGGTGGTGATTAGAGAGATCCGCTTCTGAGGGTACATGGACCACAGGCTGCAGGTGGGAAGTCAGTGTCATGTCCCCCAAAGCCCGTGTGTAGAAGGTTTGGTTCCCAGCAAGGTATGATTGGGAGGTTGTGGTACCCTTAAGAAGTGGGGCTTTGTGGGAGCTCTTTAGGTCTTTGGGTGTGGCTTTGAAGGGACAGAGGGACCCACTCCATTTTTTTTTTTCTCTTTTCTCATTACCCAGGAGGTGAGTGGTTCTGTTTCACTGCACACTCCTGCCATGATGTGCTGCCCCAAAGCCACTGAGCCAAACAATTATAACCTGAACTCAGGAGCATGGCCTTGCTCCAAAGGAAGCTGGGAAATATCGTTCAGATGTAGGGACAGGAAGAACTTCCAGAGCCTTCTTTTTTTTTTTTTTTTTTTAAGTAGTTTGTCTCAGGAATTGTGTGATAGGGATAGAAAACCGAGCAGCACAGAGGCTGTTGGAGAGCTAAGGCTCTGTGGGATAAAGCTGGACCACCATGATGCTTGTGGTTTGGGAAGGAGGAGACGCTGAATAGAAGGAACACAGGCAGGGCCCGACCCATCAGATGACGGGATGCGGATGAAGCAAGGATGCGGATGAGGACACTGGCTGGTTTACTCAGAAGGGCACACGTGGCCAGTGATCTATTTGTAAATAATATTTGATGGAGAAGCAGCTGCACTCATTCACTGATGTTTTATCCCTGGCTGGTTTTCCATGGTGACCATGAATTGGGCAAACTAGGCATTTATTCTCCTGCCCATTACAAGTAGATGTCTGACCCCCAAGCCAATCAATTGTTTACTTTAGTAAAGACTTAAAAATCAATGGGCTGACTGGAGGAGTATCTCAGAAGGTAAAGTGATTGCCACCCCAGCATAAGGCCCAAATTTGAGCCCCAGCACCCATGAAATAAGCCGATATGGTGTGTTCTAGTTTGGTTTCTGTTGTTGTGATAAACCCATGTCCAAAAGCAACTTGGAGAGGAAAGGGTTAGTTCATAGATCACATAGCTCATAGATCATGAGCTCATAGATCACAGTCTCATAGATCCATGAGCTCAGGAGCACATAGATCACAGTCTAACACTGAGGCAAGTCAAGGCAGAAAGCATGGAGGGATGCCGCTTACTAGCCTGCTCTCCATGTCTTATTTAGATACTTCTGTCATACAGCCCACAACTACCTGCCTAGGGATGGTATCGCCCACAGTGGGCTGGGCCTTCCTACAGCAATCAGCAATTAAGAAATGCCTCACAGACATGGCCACAGGCCAATATGATGAAGCAGTTCTCAGCTGAGGTTCTTTCTTCCCCGGTGACTCTAGGTCTGGGTCAGGTTAATGGCTGAAGCTAATTATGACATGATGGCACGTGCTTGTAATCTCAGCTTTGGGGGGATAAAAACAAGGGGCCTGCTGGCCAATCAGCCCAGCCTAATCAACGACTCCCACGTATCCTGTCTTAAAAAAACAAGGTGGGACCATGTGTAGTGGCACACTCATTTAATCCCAGCACTCAGGAGGCAGAGGCAGGTGGATCTCTGTGAGTTCAAGATCTACATAGTGAATTTTAGGCCAGCCAGGACTACATAGAGAGTCCCTGTCTCAAAAAAGTAAAACAAACATTTCCACAAAACAAAACACGGCGTCTCCAGAGTAACGACACCAGAGGTTGATCTCGGGTCTCCACCTGCACACGCACACGCCAGCAGATGCACCACACACACCAGTGGAGTCGTGACAGGGCACTGCTGCTTTCATTCAGTTTTTATTGTGATCTCTTGACTGTCCTTCAAGGATACCCAGCCTGCTGCCCGCCTGTGCCCAGGGAACCACTGGGCAAGGTTTATCTGGTAACTATGGGCATCAGCCTTAGGACCAGGTGGCTGCTTGCCCTCAGGGGGACACAGAGACCGTCAGGGGATCCATCACACATCTAGCTGCTGCTGCTACTGCTGTTGCTGGGCTGGCCCCAGCTGAACTAGCCTCGGGGTTGGGCTGTGGGCTGACAGGTCTTCCAGGGGCCGTCACATAGGCATGAAGCTGTTCTCAGACATGGTGTCTTTACTCTGAATGACAGTTCCTGGATCTCGGCTTTGCCACATCCCCTCTGTGCAGGGGACAGGTAAGACTTCTGTGAATCCTGGTTGAGCATCTCTCAGAGTGTTGTGTGGCCTCAGTTCCTTCTGCCCCGAAGACCCAGGGAGACATTTGTCCACATCCTCACCCCTACACCGCCTCATGGATCCCAAGCTGGGTCCCAGATTCAAGCAGGACAGTGTGGGAATGCGGCTGCAGCCATAACGAGTTTATTCCTGAGGTCAGCAGTGTAAATAGTAGAAAAATGTATTTCCTGTTCCAAGCCAAATAAGCAAGTGGCAGCCAGTTGGCCAGGGGCCACTGACGGGATTTCAGCCTTGCATGTGCCCTGCACAGCTCATCTTTTTGCTGATGGTGGACATCTTTGGAAGCTCATGGTGTCCACCCAGGTGGGTCCTGCTGGGATCATGGTGGGAAGAGGTGGTGGGGCTACCAGGGGTTGGAGCCAGGGCTGGCTGGATCACTGGCAAGCACCCTGGCTCCTGGTATGGTCCACTGGTGCATGGCTGGTGATCGGGAGAGACTGACAACAGGGAATGGATGGGTGGGACACCGGCATCTTAGTGCAAAGGACTAGAATCACATCAGCCACTGATGGGCGGGGCTACTGTCTGTTTCGTGGGGTTTGTTGAACAAATTGGAAGCGTGGGCGTGGGGATAATCTGGAGGATGGCTGCCTCTCCCTTGTGCAAACTGCAATGCCCGAGCGGTGTTCTTCGAGGTAGGTGGATGCTTCATCTGTAGTATGTGGGTCTGTATTCTGTACCTCTCTTCTTCTTCTCATACTCTGTCTCCTTTTCCTTTTTTTTTTTTTGAAACAGGGTCTCACGTGTCCCAAGCTGGCCTCAACGTCACTAAGTAGCCAAGAAGCTTGAACTCAGGGATTCAGGGGTGCTAGACAGGCTTTCTAACAACTGAGCTGTGTCCCCAGCCCTCACTCCGCCTCCCCTTCACCCCTCACTCCTTTTGCTGGGGTAGCAGGCTGCTAAGCGGGAGGGGTACTCCCTGCCTTCACAGCTGTCATGCCCCTCTGGGCCCCTCCCGCCCCACTGGGCCACCTTGCCTTCATCTTTCCAACCATAGCTTAGTAGTCTCCTTCCCGGAAGAAATCCACCCACACTTTCCCTTCTTCCTCTGCCCCCCTCTCCCAGTCCCCGCGTGGCCTTGGGAAGAGCCTCCCTCACCTGGCTGGTCCTTGTTTACCCCGGTCTGCATGCTTGAGGGTAGGGCGTGTTCTGGTTCTCCGTGTGTCTCTGGAGTCTGACTAAATGTAGGAGCTCAATAAGTCACTGTCACAGGAGTGATGGAGGGGCACATGATCCGCAGAGTTTATGCTCTTGATGACAACTTCCTCCCATTTAAAAACCCCTTTGAATAAAGTCCAGGGACAGATCTTTTTGTCCTGTATGTGGTTCACCAAGCTGTTTTATCAAGAGCGCTCACCCTCCCTAGGGCAGGAGAACCCTTACTCCTCTCCTTTCACATTTAGGGGGCCTGGGTGCAATGGCGCACGCCTTTAATCCCAGCGCTGGGAGGCAGAAGCAGGTGGATCTCTGTGAGTTCAAGGCCAGACGGGTCTACAGAGTGAGTTCCAGGACTGTAGTTGTACCCCTACTCTGTGGGCTCACCAAGAGGGGACGCAGAGGCATATTTCATAACTGCAAACCCTGCCAGACCTCGGCAGAGGGAACCACCATCCTGGCCAGTGCCATACTTAATCAACGGTGAAACCGCTAGCGTCTGAGCTCAGGTGTTTTATTGATTCAGAACTCCTCAGGTGCAGATCATAAGCAATCAAACGTCCCCACCCCCCATAGAAATCCAACAGCTGCAGATAATACAAAATGCCAAGGCCTATGCATCCCTTTTTCTAACAGTGCACAAAAACAATTATTTTAAACACAACTAAAAATAAACTTCCACAACACAAGACAGCCAGGGCTACCCAGAGAGGCCCTGTCTCATAAAAACCATAAAAACAAAAACAAAAATAAAAGCACAGAGACAATGACCAGCTCAGCTCACATATCAAGTCTGGGGATGCTGGTGGAAGTGACAGAACACTGAGAAGACTCAGTGTGGGGGCCAGTGATTCAGGAAACCTGGGCGGAGAAGGGGGTGAACACTCTGAACAGAATCTCAGGGAACTCCTCCAGTGACTCTTGACTATGGCGACAGGTCCTTGCTCCTGTCTGAACATGTGTCCCCTCTGGGTCTGGGGGCCCCCTTCCTGCTTTTGAGCAGAGGTAGACGCTTACCATTTGAGCCAAAGGACTAAAGATGCTCTGAATGGTTTATAGGCCAGACCAGGTCCATGGTCAAGGCTGCCTTCTATCTCCTGGGTGGGCAGGATGTAGCTTCCCATAGCTGGCAGCCTCTTCTAGAATTCTGCCTGGATCTTGCCGTGGCCTCCCGCAGTCTGCTTGGTGGGACTGGACAGCATTCTTCTCCACAGCCATCTCCCTGGCTCCCACACAGCATTCTCTGGGGCCCCAGAACCCGTAGACCTTGGGGCCCAGCCTCTTTGATGAGGTGAAAGGTGTCCACTGGTGGGTGCATGGGAGCCCATCTGACATTGTCACGGGGCTTTTAAATGAGACGAACACCACTAGGCACTTTTCCTTGATGCAAAGACGCGATCCATGATCCTCTATGCACCCGAGATCGGTGATGCCCTAAAGCTGTGCTCGGCTCATCTGCTCGCTGTCTCCTGCCTTCCCCTCTTCCCCTCTCCTATTACGGGTGTGTCAACCCACGTGATGGCGAGGACTAAGACGCTGCTCTGGCTGGAGCTCCGGAGGGAGACCTGGGCACTGACATCACACACGGGGACCATGGATACTGCTGGCTGTGGTTCTCCCTCCCTCTGCCAGTCCAGGCTGGTCATGGGCTTTGATAAGGGAGCAATAGCCCAGAACAGTACACGGGGGCATTCTGTGTGACCCATTCCCAGCTCTTCTGGTGGCACTATGGTACAGCCAAGCTGTGCAACTCCAAGACATGGGATGTCTCATTGAAACTGGAGCTGTGGAGAGCTCAGAGTCATGTCCACTGCTCAAGAGATGGATCTCCTCCCATCCCCCACCCTGGGCTCCCTGCCACACTGGGGCAGCCCACACTTCCAGGCCATGGGGGAGCATCATTCCAAGCCATGACCAGGGAGCGACACAGACATGATCTCCCCGTCTGGCATCTCCTGACCCTGGAGGAATCTGCCTGGAGGACAGGCGCCAGCAGCTGCTAGGCTATGTTCTCAGCTGGAGCTCGGCGCAGCTGGTTGGCATGGGGCTGCAGACTGGGCCGGGGTTTGGAGCCTTCAGACACCCAGCTTCCACAAGCAGCCAGGAATCCAAGACATGGATCCCACAGAGTATGAAAAGTCTGTGGGCTCCCAGTCACTCAATCCATCTGGGGTTGCGTGGTGCTTCCTGGTGTCTGGGGACAGAGATGAAGAGCAAGTGCCTGAGCTGCCTGGGAGAGTCCACACGGGATCAGGAGGAGAGGTCGGCACAGAAAGACTATGGAGACCTGCCCTTCAGCATGGGCTGACTGTGGCTTCTGCATAGTCTGATTTAATCCTCTAGAAGAAGGTTCGAGTAACTTTCCCTCTCTGGAAGAAACTGAGGCCTGGTGATGTCTTGTCTGAGGTCCTTCAGGGAGCAGGGACCTGTCACACATGCAAGCCAGTCTCTGGCCAAGATTTCCCTCCATGCAGACACGCTCAGTTCCCCACCCAACTATCTGTGCTCCCCCAGGCTGGTGATGAATTGGAAATCCTATTAAGGTTAAATTAATGGGCTTTTCTTGTGGGGCAGTGGGCTGGAACAGAGGCCGAGGCTGTGTCTGTGTGCCTTGGCGGGCAGAGAGCGTGGATTGCTTGCTGGGCCAGGCTTTCCAGGGCTCTTTGCCTCTGTGAAGCAGAGCCTCATCCTTGCTGAGTGGCCTTTTATCTGGGAAGGGGCAGAGGTGCTTTGAACCTTGGAATTAAAATCTGCTGGGGCTTGGGAGAAAGCTTGAGCTCAGAGACCATACTCCCCTCAACACACACACATACCAGCCATGGCATTAGACCATGGGAAGGCCTGGAGCCTGGTGGTTGGCTCAGGCTTGTGACCCCTCCCCTAGGGCAGGGGGCATGTGCCCCACAGGGGAGCTTTGTGTTTTCTGAGGCTGTGGGAAGGCCTAGTGATGATGCAGAAGTTCTAGGGACACCTCTCCCTGCACCCTACCGAGACAGCAGGTTCCAGCATTGTAGAATCTAGTCCTCCTGCATTTATGGGGTGCCACTCTGGCTGGCTTCATGTAGTTTCTGGAGACTCAGCTGTGAAGCACGGGGACCTCAGTATAGTCAGTAGAAGGCCAATGTTATGGCTGCCTGTGGTAAGGAGGAAACTGGTAAGGGAAACTGTCAGTCTTGTGATCTGTACCAGCCTCCCAGTTTGGGGATGGTAGGCATGAGTCTCCACACCCAGCTATGGGGCTTCATTTTACTGCCCCATTTCATGGTTGAGATGTGAGGAAGGGATCCACACAGCGAGGGAGATGTCTGGGACCAACCATGGGTCTCTCAATGCTTGGTTCAAGGCTCTGTAAATGTATGGAGGGTTACTGAGCCTCAGTCCCCGCCAGGCTGTTGTTAAGCATTTTGATTTTGATTTTTTGGGGACAGGGTCTATATAATCCAAGATAGCCTAAAACTTCTTATGTAGCCAAGCCTGGCCTTAAAACTCCCATCCTTCTGCACGCCCCGCCCCCCTCAATCCCCAAAGTGGTGGGATTACAGGGATAGACCACCATGCCCTGCAGTGACTAAGCCCTTTGCACAAATTGACTACGAGATTATATATTAAACAATTCTATGGCATTTAATCAGTTACTTTATTTATTACTGTATTTATTGTGTGAGTGTGCACACGTGTGTACCACAGCGTGTGTATGACACTCAGAGGACAGTTTGAGGGAGACAGCTCTCTCCTTTCACCATGCGGATTTGGGGGATTGAATGTGGGTCACTAGGCTTAGTGGCAAGTATCTTTACCTACAGCAGTACCCTACAATCTTTTACCTTTAGGGAAGGAGAAAGGAAAGATAGAAGTCTTCACTGCTTTTACAAGCAACCTTAATTACAGAAAGAAAGGTAGAAATCTTCACTGCCTCTTTTTAGGCTGTCCTAAGTTTGAATCTCTCCAACCTTTGTTCTCTTAGGAATTATCTCACTAACTAACGACAGCAACCCAACCAGGGAACCACCAACCAACGTCCACCCAGACTCTCAGGGCTTCAGAACTTTTATGCCTTAAGTCAAAAGTTCCCATAAACCTATGGGACACACAATCCCAAAGACAAGCTACAGGTGCCAGAACGACTGCACCCAACCAAATGATAGCCACCTGCATCAAGCATTCCAATTCCAACTGGTAAACAACTACACCACAGCTGGGACGGGAACGCGAACCTCTAGTAACTCGTCAGTTAAACCAAAAAGCTTTCCTTAACATAAAAATTCCAAGTGCTCCTCTACATTTACCTGCTGAGCCATCTTGCCGGCCCCGAGGTGGTACATTCTTTGTATACACACCTGGAGAGGACTCTTGTGGACCCATCACACAGATGCGGAGGATAGAGTACCTTGGCAGAAGCTACTGATGGTGATTGGAGGGCTGGGATGGAGCCCAGGCTGCCTGAGGACAGGGTAACTCCTGTGCCATGCCAGGCACCTATGATCCCCGGCACAGACAACGGTTCAAGGTTCCTGGGGAGCACAGAGCTCGGCCCTGCAATACGCATCCCGCCGGGGTCCTGAGGCCTTATATAAGTTCATTTCTCCAAGCAGAACAGATTGCTGGAGGGAGAAAAGAGAAGGAGGAAGGTGTCTTACCACAGGACACATGCCCAGCACTAGCCCCTTGCTGGGTTGCAGGGGAGGCTGGAGGTGAGATTAAAAGCCACCTCTGGGCCACCTCCCACCCTTCCTGCCTCTCTGAGCTGCCTCCAGGGCTCTTCCTGGCTCCTGCTTCCCTGTGTACTTGTGGGAGTGTCAACAGCAGGGAAGGACAAGAGGCCTGAGGTGCTGCTTCCGTCTCTGGCTCTGATCTGGTCCGGCTCACACACTATGCCTGTGCCGGTCGAGATGCCCGCCTTCTGGTTTGAGTAGCTGAGAGAGGAAGCAGCAGAGAAGACAGGAGAGCGGGAGCTGGAGGCTCTGCTGAGACGGGGTGAAGGTAAAGGCAGCCTGGACCCTGCTGAAGGCAGGAGGGGACACCACGCTGACCTGCAGGGAGGCCTTGAGGCCAGGAGGAAGGCAGACACTGGAGAATGGGTGTCCTGGCAGGGGAACCCGCTCCCTGAGCTTTTCTGTAGGACATAGGCGTGGACAGGAAACAGCCAGGTTGGCTGACAGGAAGCATGTGGGAAGCTCGTTGAGCAGGGCTGTTCACAGGGCAGGGAGTGGAGCAGACCGAGGCTGAGGGGTGAACTGAAGGCAGGCCGGAGGGAGGCACAGACCAGGGCCAGTAGCATGAGCTTCCAGGTCGGGGGCTCTGGTTCCCTGGTCCCATTTCCCTGGCTGTAAGGGCAGGGAGGGGGGGCCTAAAGACCCCCTGTGCCTGCGGAGATCTAATGCCAGGCTGACTAGAAGGTTCTGGGAGCCAAGTGGATGCACAGCCTTGGAGCCAGTGGCTTCTCTGGTTTCTTTTTATTGTTGCTGTTGCTGTGTATGTGGAGTATACATGTGTGTGGGTGCATGTGCCCATGTGTGCAGATGTGGAGGTCAGAGGTCGGACATGGGACCCATGCCCAGCACTACCCCCTTGCTGGGCTGCAGGGGAGGCTAGACATGGGAGATCTTTCTCATTGCTTCTCCATTTGCCTCAGTCTTTGAGACAGGCTCTCTAGCTGAACCTGGAGTTGGTCGATTTGGCAAGGCGGGCCAGGCATCATGACTCTGGGATTTCTCTGTCTTCCCAGATCTGAGGTCACAGGTGCGTACATTGCCACGCCCAGATTTTTAGTGGGTTGGTTGGAACCCACTTCATCTCCTTCATCTGCTGCAGAGTCACCTTTCTTGTCCTGTGTCGCTGACATGTTTCAGACTGCTCCTTTCTCTCGTGGGCTGCTACAACCCCACCTGCATCTAGATGCTGCCTGCATGGAGAAGCTTCCCCCAGCCTGACCTCTGCATGGAGCCTGGTGGGTCTTTCTAAAACACAAGCTAATGCTGTCAACCTGTCTAAACCTTCCCACGACTCCCTAGCGCCCACAGGGAGAGGTTTTGTGGACTTTCCCTGCCCACCCCTCCTACCCCAAGTACCCTCTACCTTGCCTCAGACCTTTACTTTGGCCACACAGCTCTGCTTTGCCCTGCACACCCACCATTCCTTTATGGTGTCCTGTGCACTTCAAGACAAGGGTCTACTCTCTTTTCACTCAGGAACCTCCATTCTGCCGCTGTACCTCCGTTCTCTCCGGGATGACACTCAGAAGTCTTTGGTGGTACAGTTGGGGCCCTCCCCATTTAGACGGTGAGCCCAGGGTGGGGACGGGTCAATTGTCTGGCCAGAAGCTTTGTGCTACCTCTGCTATGAGGGGGGTCTGAGTGAATGGTGATGAACAGCCTTCAGGTGCCTACTGAAGATGTCCACCAGATTTGGGGATACTCCTAGGGCACCGGAAAGGGCAAGGCAGGCACTTGGCCTTCCTGGGAAAGGTTATTTTGGTCGTGGCAAATAAGCCCTTTTGGAAAATGTGACCAGTTTCTGATCTTGGAGTCTCCATTCCCGACGCCCTCCGGCCAGCGAGTGACGGGGCCTCTGTTAATAAAGAGTAATTATGAGTGGGATTAGAGAGCTTATCGGGAACAGGTGGGGCCCCTTGTCTAACCACTCCCTGCCAGTGGCAGGGATGACCTCACGCTGTCTCTCTCCAGGGACGTGCTTCGGGGCCCAGCCAGGCTGCTCCCTTGGGGAGGGGCGAGAGCCCTTCCAACAGTGACTTCCTGCCATCCCAGGTGAAGTCCCGAGGATCCATGGGACAGTTGTACCCCAACACACCTCACGACCTTGTGTGGCGCTCTCAAACCCTAATTTAAAAAAGCAGGGAGGCAGAGGGAGGCTTGAGGGAGGTCTCCGACAGGCCTGGGGGACTCAGCTGTGTCTGTTTCACAGAGCACCCATGTAGATGTCTACCCTAGGTTTCAATAGAGATGTGCAGAGGTGAGACTCAGGGAGGTGAGGGTCCAGGAGGCCCTCTGGGGAAGCTAGGAGAGGAGAAAGAGCACAGAGGATGGAAGTCATACGCCTGGACCGGGTCCATGCATCTTGTTTTTATGTGTGTGGGGAGATAGGGAGCCTCTCTGTAGCCCAGGGCTAGCCTCAACCTGGAGGCGATTGTCCTGCTTAAGCCTCCCGAATGCTGGAATTGGGGGCAGGGGGGGTGATGTCTCGGTGTGTCTCTGTGTCAATCTTGGGAGAGGTGGACAGAAAGAACAAAGCAGTAGGAATACACAGATTTTGTCATTTCGAGCCAGAGGCCAAATAATACACGTTAACTATGGAATTGGTAGTGACGTAATCACAGGGAGAAAGGAAAACAGTAAGAAACCCCAAATCACTCTTTCTGTGGCAGCTCCCGGGCAGCTGTGTCAGGGCGAAGCTGAATACCTCTTCCCTGGCCACCAGCGGCCACAAACCCATGGGAGCAGACGAACATAAGCTTCCACTTTCTCTGGGCAGCACATGGCCACAGAAGGAGCTGCCGATGCGCTGGGTGCAGAGTGGAAGGTTGCGTGGTCCGAGTCAGTGGTGGAAACAAGAAGCAAGGTTTCCCCTCGCGTCTTGACCACTGGAGAAAGGGAGCCCAGGTCTGTTCAGGATGCATTGTGGATGCCAATCCGAGTGTTCTCAATTTGATTGTTGTTTAAAAGAAAAAAAAAAAAAAAGGTAGAGAAGGCCTACTCCTGGACTGACAGATACTACCGTGCCTCAGCGGTTGGAGTGCCAAAGAACTCGCAGATTCGGAAAGTTTTTCAGTCTCTCTAAAGAAGATGGTGTCCTCCAGTATGCTGTGAGAAAGCTCTTAAACAAGATAAGCCTGGGACCAAAGCATCCAAGATCTGGAGTCTTGTTACCAATGTGTCTTATAACACAAACACTGATGTATTGCTCTGAAGAAATAATGCACAAAAAATAAAAAGGGACTGAGCAGTGGTGATACACGCCTTTAATCCCAGCACTCGGGAGGCAGAGGCAGGCGGATCTCTGTGAGTTCGAGGCCAGCCTGGTCTACAGAGTGAGTTCGAGAACAGCTAGGGATACACAGAGAAACCGTGTCTTGAAAAACAAAACAAAAAAGGAGTGACAAGCAAATGGTTAGATCTTGGAAGAAGAAGAAAAAACACAAAATAATCAACTGGAGTGATGGAAAGAGAGAGGAAACAGGGTAACACCGTTGCCCCTAATAAGTCATTTACAACATAGCAAGAAATTAACAAGACCTGGTACATTTCTCCACCATCTCCACATCCAAAAGGAAATCAAGGGCTGGGGGTGTGGCTCAGCGGTAGGGTGCTCAGACACAAAGCCCTGACTTCCATTCCCAGCAGCATGGAAGCCGAACAGTGATGCGCATCTGTAACCCCAGCATTTGGAAGGTACGGGTAGGAGCATCAGGAGTTCAGGGTCATCCTCTGCTCCATGGAGAGTTAGAGGCCAGCCAGGACTGCATGAGAGCCTATCACAAACCAAACCACCCAAAAAGGGACTCAACAGAGATGTCAGAAAACTGAGGTGGTCACGTGATCCCTGTCAACCTCTACAGGAAACCGCCAAATCGGAGCTCAGAGGAAAGCTCATGGCTTCAGGCTGGACCTTTGTACTCCAGACTGGACTTCAAGGTTCTGGGCGATTCTCCTGTCCCCCCCATAGGAACACTGGGATCACGGATGTACACCACTGCGTCTGGCTTATGTGGGCTCTGCGCATTAAACGTGTTTGCCAGGCTTGTGTGTCTCATGCAATTCACCTGATGAACTGTTTCAGCCCTTATTAAGTTTTAAGACAAGGTTTCACTCTAGCCCTGGCTGGCCTTGAACTTGTGATCCTCCTGCCTCTGCTTCCCAAGTCCTGGAATTATAGCTGTGTGTCACTAAGTCCAGCGATAAAATTTACTTAGAAAAGACGAAATGATAAGATTTGTCATATAGAAAAAAAATAAACCACTGAAGAGATTCAAGCTTATAAAATAGAAAATGGTTATGGAGAAGCAATTTATTCCAGAATAAAGAGAATTTGGAAGGTTAGGGAGATGGCTCAGACATGTTTGCTACTCTCTGTCTTCCTGGGATAAATCTGAGTGAAAGCCTGGTGACGTGCAAGGAGAGGCTCTAGCTGGGGTGATGGCCAGGACGGCCAGGGTGGGAGACGGTAGCTTTCAAAATTGTTTTTCCTTTTCTGTGCGTGTGCGTATGTGTGCGCGCACATGTGTCCACGCAGTGCGTGTACACGAGTGTGTGAGTGTGTAAAAGCCAGAGGTCCATGGTAGGCATCTTCCACCTTCACTCTCCTCTTAAGTTTTTCTCCACGCAGGGCTCACTGGTGGGCTCGGCTGTCTGTCCGGCAAGCCCCAGGGATCCTCTGTCTCCAGTCCTTCAGCCTTGAGGTTACAGGTGCATACAGCTGCACTTGGCTTTGCATGGGTGCCATGTGTCCTTCTGCTTGTGTGGCAAGCACGTCACTGACTGAATCATCTCCCTGCTCCCCGAAACCTGTCTTTCCGTACTTGTTGAATTTTGTATCATGTTTGTGTGGTGCTCTTAAAAACTTGGATTAAGAAACTATTCATATATTTTTATTCATGTGTGTGTATGTGTGTATGTGTGTGTGTGTGTGTGTGTGTGTGTGTGTGTGTGTTTGAGACAGGGTCTCACTCTAGCCCAGGTTGGCTTTACAATTAAGGCTGTCCTTGAAGTCCTGACATTCCTGCCTTGACCTCCCTAGGATTACAGGAATGTGCCTTCACACCCAGCTTCTAAGTTAATTAATTTAAAGATGAGAAGAAGGTCTAGGGAGGCAACTCAGTGGTTAAAGTGCTTGATGTGCAGAAATGAAGTTCGGATCCCCAGCGCCCATGTAATGCTGGAGGGGCCATGGTGGCACGCCCTTTGGGATCCCCAGAGCGGGCCAGGTAGGCAGACTAGCCTTGTCGGTGAGCTCTGGGCTCAGCTGAGAGACCTTGCCTCGATGATTTACGTGGAGAGCCCCCGAGGAAGGCACGGTGGGAATAAACGCAGAGTTTTCCAAATTTGGCAATCTCTGAAAAACACAAATTGAAATGTTTTTGACTCACTGGCTTGGTGAAACCGATTCCTAATCCTCGGCATTTAGACGCGACACTGAGGATGATGGGAGTCCCCAGGGGCTTTGCTGACGGAACCATCTTCCCAACCCCAAACCTCACTTTTAAATGGTTTGTATAGCTGGGCATGTTGGTGCAGACCTACAATCCCAGCATCCCAGAGGCTGAGGCAGGAGATAGAAAGTTCCAGGCTGTCCTGGGCTGTACTGTAAGACAAAACAACAATAACAACACCATGGACCCCTGTAAGAATCCTGCGGGCCACATTCCACCCATGTGTAATGAGACTAGCATGTATTTTGATTAAACATGTACCAAGTTTGAGTTCCAGAAACTTCTACGTGAATAGCATCTCTTGGTCCCCACTAGACCATGCAGGAGTTAAGACCACTAAGCCCGGCCTCAAACTGCAGGTGAAGACAGGGCTCATTGTATAACTTCCTGTTACTCGGCTAGACAGGGTCGGGCTGAACTTGAACCTGGGACTGTCTAAATTCTTCACTGGTGCTTAGGTCTGTCACACGCATGTATGTGTAGGCCATTGTGTGTAGCAGTACACCTACTGTGGCGGTTCAGCAAGGATGACAAGGAGGCATGCTCATTGGTACAAACCCTTCCAGACCTCAGCAGAGGGAACCACCATCCTGGCAGGTGCTACACTTGACAGTGGAACCCTGAGTATCTGAGCTCAGGTGTTTTTATTGATCCAGAACTCCTCAGGCGTTCTACTGATAGCACGTGCAGATCATAAGCAATCAACACTTTCCCCCCCCCCCACCATATAAATCCTACACCTGCAGACAGTAAAATGTCAAGGCCTTACCTAAAAGTGTACAAAA
The DNA here is from genome assembly GCA_026225945.1 of Cricetomys ansorgei. NCBI lineage: Eukaryota > Metazoa > Chordata > Mammalia > Rodentia > Nesomyidae > Cricetomys > Cricetomys ansorgei. The sequence goes on from JAMJFZ010004114.1 coordinate 985,909, forward strand.
CAATTATGTGGTACATAACTAAAACTTCCACAACAATGGTGACACGTGGAAGCAAACGTGTGCTGGCTTGACACGCATTGGCAAAACTTCACGCACCCTTGCCCGCTCACAAGGATCCACGCTCTGATGCCTCTACTCCCTGCGCCTGCTTGGCTCCCGGGGCCGGAGTTAATGACTGGGCACTGAAAGCCCACGCAGCTGGCTGGGCAGAGATAAAAGACAGAGAGGTGTGCGGGCCACCGAGCAGAGGGTCCAGTTACTCACTAGTACAGCTTCCTCCCAAGTGATGGATGGCTGGTACTGCCTTCTGGGTCAGCTCCCAAGGCCCGCTCTCCCTCAGTAAAAACATCCCTTGGTGTCACTTGGCAGCCAGGGAGGAGACTACCAGGGACAAGGGCCTCTGTGGTGCCACCTGGCTGCCTCGGTGTGTTGGCTGCCTGGGAGCTGGCTGGAGTTCTTATTCCCAGACGACCCCTCCACCCCCACTGCCGAGTCCTGCTTCATGGTACTTCACACAGACTGGTCCATGGGAATGGACAGAAGGCTGGCAGCCCAAGTTACAGGAAGCAGAGGACCTGAGCTCAGGATAGGGCCCTTGGGAATAGAGAAGGATCTGCAATTTGTCTTCTTGCCCTAAGTCCTTGTGTGGGTGCCTGGTATCGGATCCTCTTGGTTTGATCTCAGACTTACCTTGTGACGTGTGACCCCTGGGGACCTCTGTCATCCCCACCATGTAAGATGGCCCCTTTTGTAGATCTTGAGTACTTCTAGAACCTTCTCCTCTAGGCTTGAGTGGCTCATGCTTCTGAGTCCCTCTGCTCCCCTGGTTTTCCTTCATCATCTTCTGTCCTGTCTGCTGCCTGGCCCAGCTAGGACTTGAGTTCTGGAGCTGGGATCCCTGGGGTTCAGGACACCAGCACCCTCACATACTAGCCAGGAGATCCCGGGCAGTTTCACCTCGAAAGCACTGTTTCCTTGTCTCTGCCATCTTCCTTGAGGGCTGCATGGGGTGGTACAGCTACACTCCACAGCAGGCCTGGAAATGCAGGTCACTGGGGCTGTACCAACTCTGCCCATGCTAGCTTGGTCATACCCCATTCCCTAACTCCTGAGGGGGTCTCTCGCCGCATAACCCCTGGGTGTGCAGGGGATCACTGGATAGACTCTAGTGGAGCCTTGGCTCCCCACCTCCTATCCCATGACACTGGGAGCAGAAAGCACACAGCTATCTGTGTGTCACCTGCCAAGGGAGCAAGGGATATCTGTCTCCCTGCTCCCTCTCCCTCTCCCTTCCACCACCTCCTTCTCCCCTCCTCCCCCCACCCGTTCCCCTCTTTCTGCAGGCATGTGTTTTGAGACAGGGTCTCAAGTAGCCCAGGCTGACCTTAACTTATTATGAAATCAAGGATGTCTTTGAACTCCTGTTCTTCCTGCCTCTGCCTTTCAGCTGCTGGGATAACAGGCTTGCCCAGGACCGTATTATCCGCTTATCCACTCCTCTCCATCCCTGACCACTGCCTGGCCCAGGCCATTGTTCCTTCCTGCCTGGATGCTGTGGTCACTTCTTAACAGACCCTTGCTACCAGGGTTCTCATCGGTCTGATCCGGGTTCACAGACCAGCTCTACTTGTCTCCAACACTCGGCCACTTTCACGTTCCCAGTTCCAGGTTTAACATTCAGGTCGATTTCTGTGGTTCCTGACAATCTGTGGAGCTCAGGCAGCCAGGGCCAACCCCTTTCCAGCAGCCTCTCTCTCCTTCTGAGCAGGTGAGCCGGCAGCCTCGCCTCCTGCTGCAGGACCTTTGTATACCCCCATCTATGAGATTTTCCCCACCTAGCCGAACCCATACCCCTATGGCCTGGAAGCTGTTGAAGGTCCCTCTGCCCTGGCTGTCTAGGACTCCCATGGGAGAAGTCACACGATGCAGAGGTTTATTTTTAGCTATCTTTAAAATGGTTGTTTTGTGCACTGTTGGGTGAAGGGCTGCTTAGGCCTTGGCACTTGTATTGTCTGCTGGTGTTGGCTTTGTGTAAAAGATGTTTGATTGTTCATGATCTGCATGTGCTATCAGTAGAACACCCGAAGAGCTTGGGTAACAATAAAAACCCCTGAGACGAGATGCTCAGGGTTTCCACTGTCCAATATGGCGCTTGCCATGGTAGCTTCCCTCTGCTGAGGTCTGGCGGGGTTTGCACCTATGAAAACGCCTGTGTCTTGCTCGCTGAGCCACCACAGCACCGTGCTGCTGTAGTCGCACGAGCACTTCCTAGCCGTGTGGCCTGGGCAAGTCTTCGGACCTTTCTGAGCCTGGGCTATGCCATCGTAGCCCAGGCTGGTAATACTGTACAAGGACAGCGTGAGCTGAAGCCATGATGTGTGGCCAGACATAGCTAGTTCAGTAGGGGTGCGGAAGATGGTGACTGTCTGTACCCGAATTCTCCTGTTGGGGTTGTCTTCTGGCTCAGACATGAGTGTGTTTTCTTCTTCCTGGAGACTTGGGAGCCAGGGAGGATTACTCAAGGTGTACAGAAGGGTAAACTGAGGCTGGGGTAGCTGCTATGTCCTCTCCTACTCTCTCAGGGTGGAGAGTGGCCTCCAAGCCCAGTGTTCCTCGGTAGAGGACAGCCCCTGGTTCCTTGTCCCTTGGGACTCAATTTCTCAAAAGTTAAAAAAGGAATTAGTGGCATCAGGCACTGTGCCAAGCATTTTGCATATGAATTAGCAAGAGTCTTTGGATTTTACATCCCCCTGGAGAGTGTTCAATCCACACCACAAGATCCCGGGCCGGTGACAACACAGTCCCCAGTGTACAGTGAGCACACTGAGACCCAGAGAGGTTAATCCACTTGTCCAGGACACACAGACTCGTGGCGGTACAGTATGATTGGCACTGGGCTTTCTCTTCCAGCTCTATCCTCACCCTCCTCCATTATCCCTACGGCTCTGGCTTGTGGATCCCACTGCAGCTGGGTATGAACCACTCAGTGCCAAGAGGCTTATGCCACATCTGTGCCCATTCAAGCCATTAAGTGGTTGTTTTCAATTTGGTCGAATTGAATGACTAGTCCCAGAGCTCAGGAGATTATTGGGGTGACATCACTAGGGTCCTTCGAACTCCCCCAGTCCACCTCTTCTTCTCTCTCTGAATCTGTGTTCTAGCCTTTTGTGTTTGTGCCATACTGTTTGGGGGTGACTTTGGGGTACACATCGAAACATTCCATACAGGAAAATAAACACACGTGGACTCTGGGTGGATGCTCTCCGGATGAGACACCTGGTGTGCTTGCATTTCCCCCGGTATGAGGAGACACATTCTACAGTGCTCTGTGTCAAGCCATCGTGGGGAAGCGGTGAGCATGGAGGTACAGGAGACATGCCCTCAGCTGCTGTGACACTGTGTCCTTGTTCACCCCTGTCTCCTATCCCCTGACACATAGCCAGAGTGAACCAAATGCACAGTGCACACATATGTGGAATGTTGTAGTGGTTAGACACTGCGTGGGCTCACCAAGAGAGACAAAGAGGCCTTCCCATTGATGCAAACTCTGCCAGACCTCAGCGGAGGGAACCACCGTCAAAGTAAGCACCATACTGGACAGTGAAACCTTGAGCGTCTGCGCTCAGGTGTTTTTATTGATCCAGAACTCCTCAGGTGTTCTACTGATAACACACACAGATCATTAGCAATCAAACATCCTCCACAGAAATCCAACACCTGCCGACAATACAAAATGCCAAGACCTGGGCAGCCCCTCACCCAACAGTGTACAAAACAATTATCTTATACATAACTAAAGACAAACTTCTGCAGCAGAATGTCACATTCTGCTGGCCACCCCCAGGCCAGGCCGCTGCCTTCCATTCCTGTGCACACTCAGGCACACCCTGCTTGGCTCACAGTCACTGGTGTGCCTACAAATGTCCTCCTCCAGCTTCTTGCTCACATGCGCACACACCTAGACACTACACAGACGCCCGGTGTATCTTGCACACACATTCTCAACAGGTCTGCACGCACCTCTGCTCACTCTCAGCTCACAGTGCACACATTCAATCAATCACACACACACACACACACACAACATGGTGCACACTCACACATGCACACATTGTCTCAGAGTTACTGGTATGTCCTGGTGCACAAACACAGATACCCTTTTCCCAGAGAGCAGACACGTATGAGGACACCACGCACGCACACTAGAATCCAACTCTCTCCACTTCATTTGTGTACACCCGACACCCTGGATACCTGGGCACCCTGCCCTCCCCCACCCCTTGTCCTCTGCAGGCACCCCTCCTACCAAAGCCACAGCCAGGGAAACCGCTGGGATGGGCCGGGCCGGTGGGTGTGGTGCTGGGTGGCGGAGGAATTCCAGGCAGGCCCCTTCTGCTCCTGGCCAGCACTAAGTGCCTTCACACAGAAAAGAGCCGTCCGGAGAGGCTTTTCCGGCTAGAGATTAATGTCACTGAAAAATGCGGGTCCTGGGCGATTAATGCAGCCTTCTTTGCCACACATTATCCAAGTGCACTAAAGCGAGAGGCAGCTCATTTTTGGCATGTTTTTAACCTGCTTGGCTCAGAGTGAAAGGAGGAAAAAAAAAAAAAAAAAGACGTGCTAGGGGCCTGGGAACCTGAGGGTGAGGGCTTCTTGGGCATTGGCCGCCCCAGAGGCCAGGTAGGGGAAGACTAGGTCAGCAGATTCGAGGAGTCCCGGTCAAGTCGCTGCAAGACTTGGGGTGGTGGTGGCGGCGGCAAGGGTGGGTGAGCCTCACCCAGTCTCAGAGCCCAGAGGCTGTAGCTTCTGGGTGTGCTGTGGCTTGGGCTGTGCAGATCTGGGAGCTGTCAGACTATACAACCCTGGCTCCTGGAGTGGCTGTGGGCATCCAAGTCCACCTTCTGGGACCTCCTCTCTCGCCCCTGTCAAGCGCCAGCCATTCATTCTTTCCTTATAGGTGTGTGGAGGGGTTGAAGTGACATCCTGTGGATCTTCAGGGCATGGGACACAGGGTCAAGAGGGGTGGCCGCTGCGGTATGAGCACAAGCAGGTCCTGTCATGTGACCCTGACCAACTACGATCTATCTAGAGCCTTAGCACCTTCACCTGGAAGGGGCAGCGGATGCCTTCCTTCAGCTTGCTGGTGGAGCCTCGGGTGTCTGGTATGGTGCCTGTTGCCATAGGGACTCAGGGATTGGCAGCAATGGTGGACAGAGGGGCGAAGCCTGCAGCAGCAGCTGCTCTGTTGTCTGGTGGCACCTGTGGGGAGGCTGGCTGAGTTCCCACGGCCAGGCCCTGCTGGCAGCTGGGTGGCAAGACAGGGTGACAGGAGAGGAATACACAGGGTGTTTGCCCCCATCAGAACTAGAGAAAGGAGAGGAAGAGGGATGGGGTCCCAGAGACAGCTAGGGGGACAGTGCTGGGACCCGTCACCTGTACGGAGGATCACGGGCCCAGCTCTGAGGCAGGGCAGCGTCTGTCCTCCTCATCCATTTCACTTGGAGACCATGGAGGTTTAATCTTATCTGCCTGGGGAACTGAAGCACAGAGGAGGCAAACTGCCCTGTTCAGGTCACAGCAAGGCAGGGGCAGAGTTCCGTTTCGTTTGGTGTAGGCGGTCTCGCGATGGGTCCCGTGGTCAGGCGGGGACAGTCAGAATTTGAGAGGAACCTGAAGCTACTGAAGAATGTGCCCCTCACGTCGAACAGATCAGGTTATTTCTCACATACAGATGGCCCACCACTGGCTCTGACACCCATGGGCCCGTTGTTCCCTCCAGCAGCAGATGCTCTGTGGTCACTGTAGTCCCAGGGGTCTAGACACCCCTTCCTGGGTTTCATCCCTCTGAACCTGGCTGAAGGGTGGGTTTAGCTCTCGCTGTCCTGATGCATGGTAGAGTAATAGCTATCCCCATGTGAGGTGCTGGCATCCAGACAGTGAAGGCAAGCCATGCCCCGCCCCTTGTGACAGGCCAGCCACAGAGCTCTTCCTGGGTCTGCTGGAGAGAAGCTGGGAGGGTTGGGCTGGCATCTGCACTCCAGCGGGACATAGGGCAAGCTGGACCTTTCGGACCCAGGGTTATGATGTCACAGCAGATGAGGTGACCAGAGTCACTGCTGGCTGGCTGGCTGGCTGGGCATCTCGGCCACACCCACAAGGTGGAGTCTAGTAAGCTTGACTCTGTAGAGTCTCACCTGTGTTGCTCTGAGGGACCCGGGGTTGGCAACTTGGGGAGGGGCGTATCTGGTGGAGTCCTGTGTTCAGACCAGACCTCCAGGATGGTATGGCTGCCGCTCCACAGACAGGAGGACTCAGGGCTTGAGAAGGACTGCCCAGAGACCAGTGTAGGTTGTGGTGGCTCAGGGCCACTGGAGTGAAGTGGTAACTACGACAGACAGTGGGCAGGTACACTGACTGTCTCCTTTCTCAGGACCCAGCAGGGTGAATTTTGTACATGCGGGGGGGGGGTGGGGGGGGAGATTTGCTGCCGTGCTCTGCCACAGTGCTCGGGAATGAACCGCCCTCCCTACCTTGGGAGGGGAGTGGGGCAGACTCCACATGTCGAGAATAGAGTGTGCGTGACCTTTGGGACACCTGAGACAGGTCAGCAAAGGCCCTGGAGTTCCTTTCTCCACCTTCTCCGTCCCTTACCTGGGAGAAACCTGTTGTGTAACTCACACAGTCACTCGAGAGGCCTTCTGCCAACCCCTCCAGCGGTGGGGAAGATCTTGGGAGCAGATCTCTCTGTCCCAGCCAGGACTTCCATGACTGCAGCTGTGGCCGCCGCCCCGTCTGCAGTCTACGGGGGAAGAGCCAGCCCAGAGCTGCTCAGCCTGTGGTCTCAGGGAGGACCAGAGAGATAATGACAGGTGTTCATTGTCGTTGTGAATTGGGAAGCTAGGGATCGTTTGTTACACAGCCACGGATAACCACTGCACTTGTGAGCGGGAAACCGCTCACATGTCCATCAACAGTGGACAGAGGTGAAATACTAGACAGCAGTGGGAAAGAATGAATGGAACCTGCAAGCAACAGCATGGCCCAAACCTACAGATTAGTCGGGTGAAGGAAGGGCACAGCTTGAGCCCTCTAAAGCAGTCCGTAGTGTAGAAGCCAGGCTGGAGGTCAGCCTTGGACAGTGGCCCAGATAAACAGAAGAAGGTTGTAGGAACTGCTTACATGATTATATAATTTGTGAAGACTCGCACGTGACATGTTATGACTGTATTTTGTACATTAGACAGTAGTAGCAAGCAGGAAGACACTGTGTGGCACTTGGGCCGACTCCCAGCTGGCTGGGGCGCATTCCCTGGCGAGGCTCCTACTGCCCAGAAGAACTCTGACGGGGTCAGAGGTGGGAAGGGAAAGATGGGAACGGCCATGTAGGGCACACCCCCTCTGTGTGGTGCTTTGCTTTCACTCTCCCCTCCCCTGGCTTCCCACAAGATGGGCAGGAGGAGACAAAGGCCCAGCACCTGCCTGGAGTTAGGGTCAGCTGAGGGCTTTTCCGGGGCAGCAGCAGGGGCGTGGGGAGCCTGGCCTGGCTTTGTGCTTCAGAGGTTTGCCCTAATCCCAGGCCTGCCTTGCGCAGTCTAATCCCCACATGGGGGTGAGTGTTTCCAGGAGACCCTGTCCTCCTGTGGACCCCGGTCCTGGGGCTGGAATGGGGGGGGGGACTATGGGATAGGGGATCAGAGGAGGCCAGGAGAACCAGGGGAGCCAGGAGTCGGGGGGGGGGAAGGGCGTTCTGGGGCCTGGGGCCCCAGGAAGGCCAGGGGGTTGGAGGGGCTGGGGAGTCAAGGGGGGGACAGAGGGGCTGGGGAGCCTGGGGACCCTGGGGGGACAGAGGGGCTGGCAAGCCTGGGGCCAGGGGCGTGGGGGCCTCGGGGAGGGAGGGGAGCCAGGGGAGTCAGGGGTCAGGGGGTCAGGGGGCCTGCAGGGGAGGGCAGGGTTTCCAAGGGTCCGGCTCCCCCGCCAAGCACTTTGTTTTCCTCATCTGAAAATTATTCATGAAAAGATTAAAAAATTAATTACATTTATTTATCTCTGTGTGTGTGTGTGTTCCTTGGCATGCATGTGGAGGTCAGAGGGCACTCTGTGGGAATTCATTCTCTCCTCCCACAGTGTGGATCCCGGGACAGAGCTCGGGATCGGGCTTGGAGGCAGGTGTCCTCTGCTAAGTCATCTTGCCAGCCTCACTGTTCACAAGCTTCCACCTCCTGGTGATTTTTTTCTCCCCACTTCTCCCAAGCTAACCTCTGCCTCAGGACCTTTGCACAGACTCTCTCTGCTTTATGCATTTCTCCTCTGATCCTTGCCTAGCCAAACACACTGAGGGGCGGGGGGTGGGGGGTGGGGAAGGGCTGGCCCGAATGTCAGCTCCCCAAGGCCGCTTTCCTAGAGACCCTGTGGCCCACTTTGTCACATTTTCCTGTGCCTTGGTCTTAATGTATTGCTTTCCCCCGTCTCCCACTGGAATGGGAGACACTAATGAACCAGGTCCTCATGTGCTGAGCGCCCTTAGAGTGACTCAGGGTTTGAATGGGATCTCCGTGAGTGAACGGATGAGGGATGAATGGAGGAAACTAATACTTACACAACCCAGGAAGCCAGGGCCGTAGCCCTGCTCGACACGGAAACTACAGGGGTAAAGTATTCATGCCATCGAGGCCGCCCTCAGGGAGGTGACAGGGAGTGTTCTTGGGCTGGTCTTGGATTCGGATCTTCAGCCTACGGGAGTATTTCACTCTTGGACGCGCGTTCCTTTGCTTAGACATTGCCTCCTCGCGAACGCTGTCCTCCTCACCTCCAGCTCGAGCCTGTGTGATTTTCGTTGCTGCAACACGTGTGCAGAAGGCGTGGGAGGAATGTCAGAGGCTGTGTTCCAACCTGCCCGTTGTACGACTGCGGATACCGGGGCCTAGAGAGCAGGACTGACGTCCCCTGAGCTACCCCGAGTGCCCGCCGGTGCTCACTGACCCAACGACACAAACTCGGGCACTGTAGACCAAGACAGTGCGGCTCACTTGCTGATCACTACGGGTTTGCACGCCGCACAGAGGTAGCAGCTTGCCCAAGGCCACAGAGAAAGGCTGGGATTGGAACTTGACTCTTTTGTAATCTGCATGGACTTTTCTGGAACTCATGCCAGAGGGTCGGATGGCTTGTTTTCCTTCCCAGGAGTCTCTGGGCTGGTCCATTAGGATATAGACCCAGAGGCTACAGCTGGTACTAAACTTGCCCACTGTGTGTGTGTGTGGTGTGTGTGTGGTGTGTGTGTGTGTGTGTGTGTTTGTATGTGTGTGTGTTATCACACCTGGTTACCCTGGAGAAGGCTCCCACTGCAGGTTGTGGGGTACAGGGTGCCTAAACCACCATCCCTGACTGGCAGGCTGCCACTCACCTATTCTTCCTGGTCTGCACAGGCAGGGAGGGCCTCCTGTGGCAGGGCTTGCTGCTCTGGCACCAGGTGAGGCTGTCTTCTCTCTGTCCCTTCTACTGGACTCCTCCTACAGCAGCTGGGGGCCAGATGCTGACTAATTCTATACAAATGGGTGAAGATGCATAAGAATGCTGTTCTGTAAGAAAGCAAATATTTAAAGACTTGAGGCTCAGCCGCCACCACCCTCCTACCTCTGCCACCTACCTGCCAGTTGCTGGCACAGCCTTTGGGAGGAGTCTCAGGGTTGTATACCTGGAGGTCCCTTGGGAGACTTGTGACCCTTGAGGAGGGGTGGAGCAGTGGCAGATCAGTCTCCTGAAGCAGGACACAGAGGGGACTGAGCAGATACCATGAGCAGGGGCTGACCAGAGTGAAGGGGGCTTCGTGAGCATAGGGTGAGGTGCCCAGAGAGACTGTCCTGGGCTTGTGCCCAACAGAGGATGGGGACAGAAAGCCACAGGGAGCACCAGGTGCCAGGAGTTCTGTAAAGAAGGCTCCCTAAACTCCCAAGTCAACCCCAGAAGTGGGCATCCTCCCCTCCGATGCATACTCGGGGAAACTGAGGTTCACAGGGAGGAGACTTATCACAGCCGCACCACCCAGGACAGTTAGTACTGGAATGAACCTGTGCATCTGGACTATTGTCACAGTTTCATGTGTGTGTGTGCTTGTGTGCCTGTGTGTATGTATACATGTACGTTCATATATGTGCACCTATGTGTGCAGGACACGTGGAGGCCTGTCGTGGAAGTTTATTTTTAGTTATGTATAAAATAACCATTTTGTGCACTGTTGGGAAAAGGGCTGCCCCAGGTCCTGGCATTTTGTATTGTCTGCAGGTGTTGGATTTATGTGGGGGATGTTTGATTGCTAATGATCTGCATGTGCCATCAGTACAACGCCTGAGGAGCTTTGGATCAATAAAAGCTCCTGAGCTCAATTGCTAAGGGGTTCCACTGTCCAGTATGGCACCTGCCATGGTGGTGGTTCCCTCTGCTGAAGTCTGAAGGGGTTTGCACCAATGAATATGCCTCCTTGTCATCCTTGGTGAGCCGCCGCAGCAGCCTGACAGCTACAGAGGCCAGAGGCCACGTCCACTGTCTTCCTCTATTGCTCTCCACTTTATTTTGTTTTGCATTATTTATTGAGCCTGTCTCTCTGTGTGCGCATGTGCCACACACAGAAAATGACTTGTAAGAGTGGGTTCTCTCCTTCCACTTTGTGGGTCCTGGTGATCAAACTCAGGTGGTCAGGCTTGGCAGCAAGTGCCTTTAGTTCCGTGGCTCACTCCCAACACCTTTTTGAGCTGGGTCTCTCACTGAGCCTGGAGCTTACCAATTTGGTTTATCTGTCTGGACAGCAAGCCCCAGATGTCTTCCTGCTTCTTCCGTCACAAGGCTGGGATTTTAGGCACATTCCACTGTGCATGGCTTTCTACTTGGGGGCTGGGGATTCACTCATCAGTTACTCTTCCACTCACCCACCCACCCACCCATCCATCCATCCATCCATTCATCCATTCATCTACCATCCATCTACCCATCCATTCATCCATCCATCCATCCATCCATCCATTCATCTACCATCCACCCACCCATCCATCCATCCATCCATCCATCCATTCATCCATCCATCCATCCATTCATCCATCCATCCATCCATCCATCCATTCATTCATCTACCATCCACCCACCCACCCATCCATTCATCCATCCATCCATCCATCCATCCATTCATCTACCATCCACCCACCCATCCATCCATCATCCATCGTCATCAATCCATCCATCCATTTATCCTTCCATCTTCCCTCCTTACCATCCATCTACCTATCTTCTACCCTTCCATCATCCATTCACCCTGACATCCATCCATCCACCCATCCACCCATCTATTCATCCATCCTCCAATTTATCCATTTACCCTCCCACACATCCATCACATCCATTGATCCTCTCAACAATCCATCCATCCTGCCATCCATCCACCCATCTATCCACTCTCTCATTCATTCATCCATCATCCATTCATTCACTATCTCTACCACCACCACCACCATCACTACACCACCACCACCACCACTATCACCACAATCATCACCACTATCACCATCGGCTTGACCTAGACAGGATCAACAACTCTTTTAATCCCCAAGGCTCCAGTCCTAGAATCTAGAAAAATGTCAGACATGTGACAGAGAATGCTAGGGCTGCATGTGGCGGCCGAAGGTCGTGGTACCCTTACAGAAGGAGCACAGGTTTGGAATGGGACTGACCCGGGACCTGGGTCTTGACTCTGCTTCTCTGTGCCATGTGACTCCAACCTTGGCCCAGTGTTCTGTGGATGAGAGAAGCATGCACCTTTCTAAGGGAGGAGAGAAGAATGAAGGGAAGGGCAGTGTGCCAGAATGTGCTGAGTACTTCTGGGTCTGTGCTGGGCTCAGGTGGTCCCTGAACTATAGTCAAAGCTACACCACGTGTGTTTTAGGCCTAGAAGAGCTAGTTCCAAGCCAGAGTCTGGTTGAGAATAGAACCCAGTGCCTTGGGCATACTACACAAACATTCTGCCACTAAGCCCCACTCCACCCCTAAGCGAAGGGAGCCTAGAGAGTCAGCTCACAGAGCAGTGCCCGACAGCCACTGAGCTGTGTGCTCTTGGGGACACCCAGTCTACAGAGGCTGGCTTCCTCTCCATTCGGAGCTATTATAGTACCCAGGCCACAGTGAGGGGTAGATGGCAGGTTGGCAGAAGGCAATGGGGAGGGTCACGAGACAGCAAATCTGGGTCCAGGTGTGCATGCTGTTCATTCTACCTACCTCTGTGGTTGGACATCTCTGGCTGCCACTTTGGTACTCCCTGTGCCTTTTTACCACAACGCGTGGGTGGCAGTGGGGTATGTGTGTGTGTGCAGAGGGAAAACGGGCTGTAGCTGGGGATTGTCATGCTGGAGGCTGTAATTCCAGAGTGACCGGGCTGGGGTCCTATGCCACCTCCCTAGCTCGGCAGAGCCTGGGAATAGGGGCACAAAATACTTACCAGGCAGTTAGTGTCTATGAGAGCTTTGCCCTTCAGGGCTCACTGGGGATCATGGAACCATGATGGATGGATCAGAGAGTATCACCTGGGTTGGCCACCCAGGCCAAGGGCTGCCAAGGCCCCTCCCCCAGCCTCTCCCCAGAGGCCCATGCACTGCCTGGGCCTGCCTTCCCCTCCTCCTTCATAGCTTGCATTCCTCTGTAGCTTCCCCCCAAGGCTGCAAACTGGATCAGCCTGGCCCTGGCTCACAGTCATCCTTGCAGCCCTCCCAGCTCTCAGCACCGGGTTCTGGGGTGTCCTCGGATCCCCAGCCCTATACAGTTTCAGCCAGATTCTTTCCCAGAATCTCTCCAGATACTCCAGAATCTCTCTTGTACTCAGGCAAAGAGGTGTGCCATTTGGGTGAATGAAAGTCCAGGGCTGGGACCACAGGCACGAGAGGGCTTGAGAGCACTTGCGGTCGAGCGACACATTCTAGGGGCCACCCAGGAAGACCACCATCCAGCTGACAGACTTCGCCAAGCCTCAGTTTCCTCAACTTCCAAACCCAGCCATAAACAACTACCTCTAAAGTCAAGCTGGGTCAGTGAGAGTCTAATGGCCAGAGGTAAGGTCAGCACAGAGAGACTGAACAGGTCCCATTACCTAGGTCTCACCAAGGGAAAGGGATGCTGGGAAGGGCCTTCCAGGCAACAGGATGGGTGTGCAAAGGCAGCTGTGTGCCGTACTGCGTGAACACTGCTGGAGATAAGATCGCAACGGATTTAAAAGACTAGCAAAAATGAAAGTTTTTAAATATACAATTTTGCAGAAAATGACCTGGCGTAGAGAAAAAGCAAAAGCAGTCGGCACACAGATTGATTTTGCTTAGTGCATTGATTTTGATTGGCGCACTGGTTGGGTGCAAGACAGCCTTTAAAATCTCGAGAAGTCTCTGTTTTCTTTACCTACTGGCGGGAACTCGCAACCTTCCCCATCTCATTGGCCTAGGACACGAAGCCTCATCCAATGAACATTTTGGGACTTGAGACTTTCCGCCACCCCCTTTCCAAGGGTGACATCAGTCACCCAGGGCTGGCTGCAGCTGGCTGAGGCCGATTGTGACGTTGTCAGGCATTTGCAAGCCGGATGTTTGAGGTTCTGCACACACCGCCTTAAAAGCGCAATGCGGTACGCTTACAGCTCAGCTCGTCACACCCAGCAAGGTGACAAACAGCTCATCTGCTCTCTGTTCCTTCTATCATCTGTCCGCTTGGGGCAGCTTACTCCGTCCTGTCTGAAGGGTGGACAAGCCCCAGGTGACGGCAGGATGCTTTCAGTACTTCCCACTGTCCTACTCAGGGGTCTAGCATCCTTGGCTTGAGCTGAATTAAGGTAGTGAGGGTCTTGACACCATGGACACCATCAGATGCTGCGAGCCAGTCACACCCACGTCCTGAGCTCCTTGTTAGTGCTGCCAGCATAGCATCAGCAAACACTTAGCAAGCCCCCAGGTGAGCCAGGTGCCCTGTGGTCAGACTACACGGCTATGTGTAACTGTCTCATCCTCCTGTCACTACAACCCCATTTTGCAGCCTTGGAGACTGAGGTTCAAGGGAGTTTAATGTATTTGTTGAAAGTCTATAATGCAAAGCATATCCAGGAAGGATTCCTTGAGTGGATGTACCTGAGGGAAAGGATGTTGGGTGCCCTAAGCCTGGTTCTTTTAGTCTTCTCCCCACGAGCGGGGCTGGAGTTGACCTTCAAGAAGATAGCAATGAAGAGACTCAGAGGTGGCTTGCAGTATACTCCCAGCTCTGCCTCTGCTCCTCAGGACCAGGACTCAGACACTGGGGAGACCTGAGAGGCGTCACAGGCCTGCCCGCAGTGGTCCTCAGGGGAGCAGAGCTGAGCTCCAGCCTTGGCAGGAAGCCATGGCCACCCGCTGCTCAGCTGCTGGCCGCTCCGCTCTGTCAGTGGGCACGTCCTTTTTGGCATCTTCTCCCCAGAGGCCACGGCCATCGCTTTGTCCCACACGTGGCCCCCACCGTTCCTCACCCCAGGCCCACACTCGGGAAGCACCATCCCCTTGCACGCAATCCCTGTCTCCTGTCTGCCTTCTCCACTGGTAGCTCTCCCTGGTCCTGCCTCTGGAATTCTGTCTCTGCACATAACGGGTTAAACCATACCTCTCACGAGGTTCCCAAGGGCAGGGATGGGGACCCAGTTTTTGGCACCCCCACCCAGTACTTGGTCTGGGCTCTGGTATTGAGCTTGTGCCTAGAAGGAGTTTGCTGAGTGGATACATGTCAGCGATAAATCCACACCCCGTTCTCCAAGCTCCATCGGTTCCCATGGGGCAAAGCACCTGGGGTTCTGGGCATCACCTCTTGGGATCCCTGGTTCCTCCATACCTGCCGTTGCCTGCCCAGGAAGGAGGATTCCAGCACCCAGCTGTCTCAACCCCTCCCTGAGCTGATCAAGCAAGGGGAGGTGAGAGCTTGGGATTTTCTGGGCCTTGGCTGGAAGGGTTCAAGTCAGGACAGGAGCAGGTGGAAGGAGAGCTTCCCACTCTACTCGCCTGATCCTCTCTCATTCATTCATTCATTCATTCACGTATCTACTCTCTCACCCACCCACTCACTCAGCTGCCCAGTTCTTTACCTGCAGCTCCTTGTGGCACCTTCTGAGGTACGAACTATTTTTTTTTTCCTTCATGGTACATCAGGGTAAACTGAGGCTCTGCCAGGTGTGCCACAGCTATAAGAGGCAACGGGATCCTCTGGAGGATCTAGTCTGAACTCTGAATGCTTGAAGATGGGTGGTGGAGGGAGGGGGGGGACATAGAGGAAGAAGTAGACAGTCAACTGGGAGGGAGGTCACCACTGGAGAGAGAGGCATGCTGGGAATGTGCATCCTGCCACACAGTGCATTCATACTGACTCCCACCAGCTTGCTCACTGGCCCTGGCCCAGTGTCATTGTTCCGTGAGATGTCTTTAGTTTCACGAGCTGGCCATAGGTCCCAACACACAGTGCCTCCAGGCTCATACCTGCACCCCACCCCTCCACTCTTCCCTCAGGGCCAGACAGAACATGGTAGACGCTACCACCCTCTGGCTGGCACGCCCACCTGGGATTTCTCTGACTTGCACATTCTTGCACTCTTGTCACACCCCCTGGGGCACATGGGAACCTAGAGTGCATGCCATGCTATTGAACAAGCTCCTGTCCCCACTGGCTCTCCATCCTGCACATCTGGCCACCACCCCCACACCACTCCAGGCACCCTGAAAGATCCTGGCTGCTGGGCAGGTGTTCCTAGCTGCCCAGGCTTGCCCTGAGGGTGGGGATGCAAGCTTGGCTTGGGCACAAGGCCAGGAAGTCTTAGGTGGGCCTCTAGAGCCTGGGTGTCCACACCTGTGGGGACATGCCTGGGGCTGGTACAGGCCTGGTTGCCTCCCCTTCCACCCTTAGCATATGGGAGAGCAGCCAGTGACAGGCTAGGGGACAGCAGCCCAAGTTTCTGGAGTGTTGGGAGGCTGAGGGGTGGCCAGTCAACTCTGACTGCAAATCCCAGGTCCCCAGCTGGTTTCCCTGTCAGCTGTCATACTTAGCCTGGCCCCTGCAAGGGGCAGAGGGCAGCTTTCCAGGTGGCTTGGTGGAAGACTAACAAGGTATTCTGATGTCTAGAGTGGATTGCATGGATTCCCCTCATGTGGCCCATTTACCCGTCCCCACCTGCTGTGCTGTAAAACAGCTGGATGGCGCTGTAACTGGCACACTCTGGTATCCAGCTGTTTAAAACAGCACCGCTCAGTGGCTCCCATTATAGTCATAGTTCAACCATACAGCAACTGCAGAGCATCTAAACCACCGCTGAGTGGGAACCCATCTCCGTTAGCTGTCACTGGCCCTCTCTCCACAGAAGACCCTGCTGGGACACGTGAATGGGCATCGGGGAACGCGATCTAACTTCTGGCTTCTTCTCTTGGTGCTGTATTTGCAAGATCCATCCCCTCTGAACATCAGTCCTTCCTCTCTCTCATGGTTGAGTTCTGTTCTGTGGCATGGACCCAATGTCTGCTTTGTTTTGTTTGTTCAACTCACAATGGCCGATGGGCTGCTTTTCTGCTGGTATGGATTTGTTTAGCATGTCCCCACACCATGAGGGAGGGAGACAATCAGCACCGAGATGGAGGCCAGGTCCTGGAGGCTACTGGGGGAGACAGCCAGCCTTGGGGGTCAGCCACCTGTCATCAGAGGACACTTCCTTCTTATCCTGTCTCACGCTGTATAGAGTGACAGTCCTCACAGGCAACACAATGCCAAGGCCTTTGTACAGAAAGTGTCAGCAGACCCTGAAATGAACGACTGGAAACCAGTAAAATGGATGTTATGTTGGGGCTGAGTTTGAACCCAGACCCTCATGGCCTAGAGGATAGGATATGATGCCCTGATCCCCACATGCCACGACCTGGGATCTCAGACACCACACTGAGTACAATCTAACCTAACTCCTGTGTGCTCAGCTATGCTGGGGAGAGTGGGGAGGGGGCGCTGTGATGGCGGGGGAGCTGTGGTGGCGGGTGCGCTGTGGTGGCGGGTGCTCGCTGAGATTTCTACCCACACCGGATTCAGCTCCAAAATCTTGTCTAAGCCAGACACCCTTCCTAGAGGCTGGAAGTCAAAATGGAGGAAGGAGTAGGTCAAGGTGGGGGGCACAGAAGACTTGGCCGGTGATGGGGGGAGGGAGGACCTTCAGGTCTTGTCCAGGCAGGAACGATCAAGCTGGACTTCCCGGAGAAGCAGCACCTATTCTGAATCCACATGGCTCCTGAGAGAGGGTACTGCCAGCTCCTGGCTTCTAGGGGAGGGTGCTCCTGGCTCCTGAGGGAGAGTGCTCCTGGCTTCTGGGGGAGGGTGCTCCTGGCTCCTGAGGGAGAGTACTCCTGGCTCCTGAGGGAGGGTGCTCCTGGCTCCTGAGGGAGAGTGCTCCTGGCTCCTGAGGGAGAGTGCTCCTGGCTCCTGGGGGAGAGTACTCCTGGCTCCTGAGGGAGAGTGCTCCTGGCTCCTGAGGGAGAGTGCTCCTGGCTCCTGAGGGAGAGTGCTCCTGGCTTCTGGGGGAGGGTGCTCCTGGCTCCTGAGGGAGAGTACTCCTGGCTCCTGAGGGAGAGTGCTCCTGGCTCCTGAGGGAGAGTGCTCCTGGCTCCTGAAGGAGAGTGCTCCTGACTCTTGAGGGGGAGTGCTCCTGGCTCCTGAGGGAGAGTGCTCCTGACTCCTGGGAAAGGGTGCTCCTGGCTCCTGAGGGAGGGTTCTCTCTTGCAAGAGACAGCATGGGAAAGACAGAGAGGGAGAGAGACAACAGTTGCTTTGTCTAGAGTGTCAAGAGCCCAGGTTGTGGCAGATGAGGCTTAAGACAGAGGGATCAGACCAGGAAGGTTCCAGAACACCAGACAGAAGGAACTCAGATCTTCTAGGGGCAGCAGGGGACGTGAGCATTTTAGAAGAGACAAAGCACTTTAAAGTTACTCTGAGTGGAGGAGAAGGGGAGTCCAGGGAGGAAGGAGCTGGGTAAGAAGCTGGGAGGTGTCTCCATGGGGGCGGGGGTAGGTCAGAGGTGGCCACAGCAGCAGAGAAAGGGACCAGCAGGGTGGGGTGTGGACAGGGACTGACTGAGGTTGTGAGAAAAGCCCAGAGGTGAGTCAGAGGGATCAGAACGAGCCCAGAACCCTCAAGCCTGGGAAGATGCAGAATTTGCAAACTATGTTAGCCAAGGGTGTGGTCTTCAGGATCACCAGCCATCTACAAGGCGCCTCCTCAAGTCCTACCGAGCACAACACCGTGGACTTGCATGCACAGAAGTTCTAGAGAGGTCAAGCTGACCTATGGCAGCAAAACTGATCCTCGTTGCTCTGGGTGGGGACCAGTGCCAGCGGGGCATGAGGGACACTTCAGGAGTGGGGAAAGGTTCTCTTGTTTGCTCATGGGAAGACCTGAGTCTCCATCTTGGCTAAAAGATCCAGGCATTAGACTGTGGAGAGAGCACCTCACAGAGAAAGGAAGAGAAGCCAGAAGCTGAAAGGGATCAAATGGAGACTGGAGGAGAGGCTGGGTTCTGGGTAGGCGTGGCCTCTGTGCCCTTGGGGTTCTGGGTAGGCGTGGCCTCTGTGCCCTTGGGGTCCTGGGTGGGTGTAGCCTCTGTGCCCTTGGCCTCCATGGTCCAGAAAGAAGCCTCCCTCCCTGTGACTCTCTTGAGTGTTCCTGAGGGGTACCCACCTGTCTGCTCAGATTACTGCCTGGAGACAGTGGAGGGGTGCTGGTGGGAAGGGTGCAGGCGTTCCCTCTGCAAATCCTTAGTTAATGAATCCTAGGAATCCGCAGCCTGGGAACAGCCCCTTCTTTGGGGTTTGGTGAGAAGGGTGGGGGATTAGGGCCTGGCAGCAGGGGTGTCTCCTCCAGGGGGGCTCAGTTTTCACCCCAGGAGAAATTTGAACTGGCATTGGCCCCCCACTCTCTCTTCCCCTTTGCAACAATCCCCTGTTCTTACAAAAGGCACTCTCTGCCTAATCCCTGGCTGTCCTGGCTGGCTCCTGGGGTGCAGGGGTGCTGGGACCCATACCAATTTCCCTCCCGTCTGTCCCCTACCCTGGTGTACAGCACGCCCCCTCCTCAGCTTTGCTGGATAAGGTGGCTGGACCTTGGGAGAAGGCAGACCTTGGTAAGGTTCCCGTTCCAAGCCTGGCCAGCACCACACAACCTCTCACACCAGCTTTTACCCGCACACTCTGGTGGATTCTTCGTTTGGCTGGTGTGGACAACATGGGTGGCCACTATCCCTCACTTAGTTCTGAAGGTCAACGGGCCAGACAGACTGAAGGGTGGCATACCTTGTGTGTCCCTGGGTCAGACAGTTTGAACCCAAACTACAGCACTCCCTGGCTGCCGGTCTTTTGGCAATTTCTTTAGGAAAGGGTTTTCCCTAGAAGGGAGGCTGTGTGGCGCCATTAGAGCATAGTGTTTCCAATAAGTGCCCGGTTACTGTGACTGCTCTGTAATCCCTACCTCCTCTCTGCCCCCAGCGATGCTCATGGCTCAGCCAAGACCCCAGTCCTTGGTTGCTTGACCTCTAATGGGTCTCTGTGGGCTCCTCTGAGGCTTAGATGGCCGTGGTGGCCTCTGGAAGTTCCCGGGGACTTGCATAGATGAGTATGAGCATGTTGGCAGTCGCAGTCTCTGAAGCAGGTGCACGTTCAGTCCCAGCTGAGGCCCCAGGGCTGATGAGACGGGACTCTGGGATGACACCAAGGGGTCAGGTAGTCTGACAGGCTCTGAGGCTTTTCAGATGGCCAGGGTGGCCAGGGTGGACAGGTGGGCGTGGGGGCGATGCTACAAGAGACTTGACAGGGATCGAGTGGCTAGGAGCAAGCAGGAGGGTAAAGCAGGGACCAGGGTTAGTCACTCACTTCCCTCTCCTACAGAACTGAAAGACTAAGAAATTCCCAGACCCGCTATGGGAGGGCCTCAGCCACAGCCTTGTGGCTCACCTTCAGGCTCCCACTGGGGAGACAGAGTCAACGACAGACTGCAGAAAACTTCATGAAGGAGTTGCCCTCCTGTGTGAACTTCAGGAACATCACTCTCTCTGGACCGCAGCATCCTGACCTTCAAGGCGTGGGCAGTGTTTCGTTACTGGATTAATTCCAGCTTCTTACTATCTCTTTGCTCTGGACTTCTGCTCTGGAGCACAGAGCCTAGGAGAGAGCCACAGCCTCTGGGCCTCAATTCCCTCTCTGATCAGAGAAGGCAGCCTTCACTCAGCCGGGGTGCTAGGACCATAGGGCAAGAGGAAGGGAAGGAGGGAGGGCAGTGGCCAGTGGGGTGGGCGTGGCCCTGGCTCAGGGCACACAAAGGGGCATGTGTCCTTGGTGGGCAGCAAAGGGTGGGCTGGGCGTAGTGCTCAGGATGGGGATTTGGTCTCAGAGATGGCTTTATTATGTTTCCTTTTTAATTACAATGCCCAGGCTCTCACAAGGACAGCTTTTGTCAAGCAGCTTAGGGGAGGGAGGGAGGGAGGGAGGGTGGGCTGGCCACCGGAGGGGCACGATGCTGCTGGCAGTGTTAGCACCCCCAGGGAGGGAGGTGTGAGAGATGGGAGACAGGGCAGCTGGTGGAGTGGGGGATGCAGAGCTGAGTTTGACCCAACGGACACCTTCCTGCTCCATTTCTCCGTCACACTCTTGATTCTGAGACCTGCAGCACTGTACGGTCCGGCAGCTCCTGCACCTCGGGGTGGCCGGAGGGAGCCGAGCAGAGCATCCACGCTCCCTCAACCGCTTCCAGTTTCTGGGTTCTTCACCTCATTCATTCACTCGTTCCTTGATTCGTCCATTCACAAACACCCACTGAGCAGGTTCTGTGGCAGACAGCGCTGCAGGATCTCTGTGTGGTAGCCAGGGTAGACATGGGTCCTGGGGGGGGTCCTAGTTCTGGGGACAGAGGGCTCATCTGCTCAGGCAGTGAGCGACCTCATGCTCCAAGAAGGAAGGCCATGCAGCTAGCTTTTCCCTCAGAATTAGGCTCGGCACAGTGGGCTCTCGGGAAACACGTGTGTGAATGTATGTGTCCGTGTGCTGTATGCGTGTGATGTGTTAATATGTATGTCTGTATGTGTACTGTGTTTGTGTATGGTGGATATGTATGTGTGAGTGTGATATGTGTGTGTGATGTATGTGTATGTTGTGTCGTGTTATATTGCATATGTCTGTGTGCTGTGTGTGTATACGCTATGTGGCTGTGTGTGCTCCTGTGTGACCGCCCTGCCTGTGTGCATCTTCCCAGGTACATTGTCACCTGTCCTGGGTGCTTTTGTTTTCCTGCTTTGAAGAAGCAACGTGAGGTTCCTTAGACTAGAACGAAGCAGCCGGTCCCGCCAAGGCCGCAGCTGCAAACCACGCGTCAGAGTTTTAAAAACCGGGACAAGTGTGGCTGTGTATCCTTGCAATTCCAGCAGCCCAGAAGCTGAGGCAGGAGGCTCATGAGTTTGAGGACAGCCTGGGTGACAGAATTAGGTTCTACTGCAGGAAGCAAAGATAAGAAGAACCACCCCAAACTGAATTGGTGAATTCAATAAAGCTGAGGCGCAGCTGGCCCCAGCTCTGGCTTCCCAGATCTGTAGCCCTCTAACAGTGTGGTCCCCCCAGGCTGTTCTGTGCCTCACACTCACTGCTGCTGTAGACCTGGTAGGCAGTGCTTGTGACAGCCAGTGTATTTCCTCCTTAACAGGAACCCCGCACAATGACACCCTCAAAGGCCCACCCACCTAGAACACCAGCACTCCTGTCATATATAACGTCTCCAGGCTGGCCCTTCATACCACACTCATGAAGCTGGAAGTGAGACTTAGGCCTTGGGCCTTCTGCAGGGCTTCTCTGAGTAGCAGGGACTGGGTACTTGATCGTCTTAGGTGCCTGGGGGCCTTAGGTACTGGACAGAGCTTAGCCAAGGCCTTTGGACAGGGATCTCGGTTCTGCCTGGTGGGGAGGAGCGAGGCTCCTGGGTCCCACCTCCCATGCTCATCCTGTAGCCTAGGGGAGCACTCTGCTCTCCTCACAGACCTGCTTGGACTACTCTAAATGAAATAGCATAGCCATCTTCCTGGCCCTTGGTACCCACTGGCACAAAGCTCTGGGATCAGGCAGCCAGGGCCAGAGCATGCCGGCCCTTGGAATGGAGATTTCTCTGGGAGGGACCTTCAACCGATTTGCTGCTGTGTCCTGCCTTTGGATAAGCCTGAGCACTGTGCCCGCTTTACAGATGGGCAAGCTCAGAAAGGGCGAATGGCCCTCCTGAGGCCACATAGCAGTTCTGTGGCAATGCAAGCTCCCTGGCTCTTCAGTTAGGAGCTGCCCCCTCCAGCATCGCTGTTGTCAAGCCACCTGCTGTCCCTGCCCAGCCCCTGAGACCACTCCCATAACTGCGGTCCCCAGCCTCTGGAAAAGGCTGTGCCCTCCAGCGGAGGCTGATTTAAGGCTGGACCAAGTGCTGACAGTTGAGGGGAGTAGGGGCGATGTGAGGGGAAGCGCTTGCCACCCTGCCAAGAGCCCCATCTGGATGGCCAGGCTGCAACCTGATCTGAAGGCCTGAGAGCTGGGCTATTTTAGGGGTGGCACAGAGGCCCAGGCACCTTGGCAGGGGGCAAGGGTGCTTCTTGACCCTGCTACAGCTTGGGACATGGGCTCTGGCCTGTGAGCCATTCCAGGGGGCTGAGGTGGGGTAGGTGGGGACCTTTCTTCAGTAGACAGGCTTGGAGAATGGGGCCAAGGCTTCATGGGAAGTTCTGGTTCCAGAGACCGGAGGCTCCAAAGCCTCAGGTATGGACAGAGGGACCACATACTGGGGTCTTTGCTGCAGCTCTGCCATCATCTTGCTGTGTGACCTTGGGGAAATCACTTGTCCTTTCTTGGCTACAGCTCCCTTATTTGCTTCATTTGGAAGCCTCAGGGCTTACCCACCTCTGAGCTTCCAGTGTTTTGGCAAAAACAGAAAAACAAATCTTTAGAGCAAAGTTGTAGGGACAGAGGTCACGCTTCAAGCTTCAAGAGGAAGAGGAGAAATCCCAGTTTTGAGGACTCTGTGAGTTGGCAGGGCTGGGCTTGCTACTGCCCACAGGGCAGCCCCGCTGGCACAGTTGTCCGGAACCCAGCTTGTGGAGTAGGCAGGCTTGGGATGGAGGCGATGTCAACAGGGGCCAGGAGGGTCTGCAGCAGGCACGGCGGGTACAGGTGGACCCCAAGACCTGGCTCTGTGTACACTGAACCCAGCCCAGGGGCTCTCTGCTCTCTCTCCCACCCTCTGCTGTTGGGCTACTGTGGGCAGGCAATGCCTTCCAGAGGCACAGTGCAAAAGGGTGAGTGTATACAGGAGCCCATAAAGACAGCAGGGTCTGTCCCTCCTGCACCCTGCCAGAGAGTGCTGGTGCTTCCCCGCCATGGCCCAGGCCCTGGGGAATGTCTTCTTGGCTCCCCTTGGTCCCTGCTAAATTGTAAGACTAGGTCAAAGCCTGGGTGTCATCATGGGATCGGAGCAGGAGGGGAGCACATCCACACTACCCGTGTCCCATGCTATAGGAACGAAGCTGAATCCTTTGGGAGCCCTGCTGCTCTATCTGTCAAGTGGATAACAACAGACAAATAGAAGATAATGCTTTGACATCTCAATGGCCCTGAGAGTCTACAGGGCAGAGATGGGGACAGGGCTCCTGAGAGGCAGGAGCAGCCTTTCAGACAGGGCTTGGGCTGGAGACCCTCAGCAGCTTCCGAGGCAGCAGGTTTCCATGCCTCTACCCACAATCCCCAAGGTTTAAAGAGGAGACCCTCAGTCACTGGTGGGATGCTGGATCCACGGCCCACAGGAGGACTCTTCAAGTGTGATCCCACTCCAGAGCAGGGGGTGGGGGATGGTGGGGGGGCAAAATTGTTAGGGGAGACCCGGCCCTCAGGTGATGCAGGTAGATACAGTCAGGGCAGTAGACGGTGTTGCAGGTACTGTGAGCCCCAGGATGTCTTGGGGGTTGCATATTTTAGGGTCTGTAGGTAGATGGCCAAGGCAGGAGGATTGTCATGAGTTCAAGGTCAGTCTGGGCTATATAATGTGTCATGATTTTGAAGAAGAGAAGGGAGAAGAGGAAGAGGAGGGAAAGGAGAGAAAGGAGTTGGAAAGAGAGTAAAGACGAGGAGGAAGAGGAGGAAAAAGAGGAGGAAGAGGAGGAGGAGAGGGTATAGGAGGGGCAGAGGAGAAGGAGGAGGAAGTGGAGGAGAGAGAAGAGAAGAAGAGGAGGAGGGGGAAAGCAGAATATAAAAATTCATTTGTGTCTGGGTCTGGGGATGTAGTTCAGTTGGTAGAGTACTTCCTGAGCATGCACTAAGTCCTAGGTTAAATCCCCAGCACTTATATAAAACTGGGCATGGCGATGCATGTCTGTGATCCCAGTGCTGGGAAAGTACAAGCCGGAAGATCAGAAACTCCAGGTTGAGTTGGACAGACAGCTCAACAGTTTGGGTGTGACCGGCTCTTACAGAGGCTCTGAGTTCAATCCCCAGCATCCATGCAGGTGGCTCACAATCACCTGTAACTCCACTTTCAGGGGATCTGATACATCTGGCCTCTGCAGACACCTGGACTTACGTGCACATGCACGCACAGACGCATACACATAAATAAAAATAAATAAAAAGAATCTCTAAGGAAAAAAAAAAATCAAGGCTAGCCTAGGTTCCATGGGACTGTGTCTCAAAGCAAAACAAAATGAAAATCAGACATCTATCCCCACAATTGGAGTGAGAACCTGGCACCGTGCTCAGAACTTGCATATAAACGTTGTTGAACTGCATGGACAGGCTTCCCAACCCTGTGATCAACTCATGGACCGTGAGCAAGTTCACCCACCTCACTGAGGCTCGGCTTCCACATCTGGAAGATGGGGACAGTGGTTCTCGCCTCCTGCTGTGCTGTGGCATGCAAGTCATCGGGGCTCTGCAAGGGGCTTGACTGGTACTTGGCACTGGTGATGTCCCAGGAGAAGGCGGGTCCACTGGGATGCTGTTAGGACCTTGGCGCTGGGAATGAGCCATTTGACAGGCTTCTCGAAGGAGCCGTGGAAAGCAGCCGTGGCTTTGGGCACCTGGGGAGACTTGGGGAGATTCAGCAAGTGTGGCTGAGCCCTGAAGGTGGGACAGAGAGTAGCCACGTGGGAAGGCCTAGGCTTGTGGGGTTTGTTTAAAACTGGGGTATAAGAATGAAGGAGGGAAGAAAAGAACAAAAATAAAGTCAGAGAGCATGCCCTAAACTCTGTCAGGGAGGACTCAGGAGTGACCCCACTTTACAGACATGGAACTGAGGCCCACTGAGCCTCTCAACCAGGTGTACTTTATCAGCCAGGGCACACGTGGCAGCCTGGAGGCACACGGCAGGAACTCGCTGAGCCTCTTCAAGGTACCTCCATATAGGCCGTGGGGATGGGCAGGGAAGAGAAGGAGCTAAGTAGCTCTACCCAGACGGTGCTAGTTTGAAGTCTGTTGAGGTTCCTTACAAGCAAAAGATGGACCAAAAAATTATATGATTTAAAAAAAAAAACCCTAAAAATAGTAATTTGAGAAGGAAAGAAATGCATGCTGGAAGCAAGCCTTATTCGGCACGGCCGGCACACAGCAGAGTGGGGCTGGGGTCTCTTGGCTGCACACAGAGCTTTGCTGCTTCTCCATGGTGGCAGGGCAGGGCCTCCGGCTCAGGGTAGCAGCCGGCCCAGCAGCCCCTCCTCGGTCTTTATTGGCTCCTTAATGGGCTCTCAGAGACCTGGCACCTGCCTCTTTTTCTGTTCTAATAAAAGGCGGATGCCCTGGGGTTGTGGGGGTCGACTTGGCGTTTGGGGGGGAGGGTCTGGCTCGTGGCCACACTGGGCGACACATTCCTGAGACCTGACTCATAGGGAAACGTCTTCGTGTCTCCTCAGTGCTTTGGGGCCCTGCAGCTGTGGCCACATTCCTCTTCTGTCAGGGTCCCTCCAGCCAGAGCCAGGGCTCAGGGCCCCCTGGGCCTATCCTGAGCAGTGGAGACTGAGGCCAGAGGGGTACAGGTGTCTCAGTGGCACACTGCAGAGCATGGAACTGAGAGTCCAGGGAGGTGGCTTCCAGCCAAGTGGACTTTACCTTCCGGGCACACATGGCAGTCTGGAGGCAGATGGTAGCAACTCACAGTGTGTGCCCCTTGCTATGCTTTTGGCATTTAGAAAGGAGAGGCCGGGGGCGTGATTGAAACTTCTAAGTGACCAGAGGATGGTCTCAACATGGAGAACTACCAGTAGGGTAGGAGGTGGGGGCATCCTGGGCCCCAGGTCATGTTCTCCCCCTGTGCCTCTCGCTATAGTAGGCCGGGTATAGGAAGCTGCAGGTTCCAGCCTGGTCCAGAATCAGGCAGGTCCAGATGCTCAGAGAACCTTCAGCTCCCAGCTGGAAGACACGCCAGGATCCAGCTGCATTTCTGTTGGAACACAAAGGAGCTTCAAGCAGGAGGCCAAAAGCTGGAAATCAGAGGACACACCCATGGTGCCAGGAGAGAGCATCAGACTGGAATCCACAGGTCCAGTCTGACCACTGTGGGAAGCCCGGCTAGGTGGTATCCTTCTGTGGGCCTCTGCTCAGTCCTTTGCTCAGTGTTATTTGGAATCCTTTGTGGGGGTCCCCAGGGCTGACAGATTGGGATTCTGGGCTGCGATCTGTGCTGTGGGTTCTGGGAACCAACATAGGGGTGGCCAGCTCCCCCAAACCCAGCTTTTCTCCTGATTTTGTGAAGAGGTCTTCTTGACACCCGACATGTCCTTTTGAGTATTGCCTGTAGCTCTATCCGCCAAGCAAGGAACATTCCTCCATATCATCTGGCTAGTCTCTATTCGGCCATCAAAGGACAGCTCTGTGCCCTGGTGGGTGGATTTCAAGCTGGAGTCGTTTGGCTGTCAGGCATTGGCAGGAGGTCGTCCATTGGGGTGGTGAGGGACAGCGGGAAGGGACAACTCTTACTAGTTCATAGATCAGGGTCTCAACTTCAGCTTCCTCTTCTGTGCCTCAGTTTCCCTGTGTGATGAGGAAAAGCCTTACCTGTCTGGCAGTCAGGACTGCTTTGAGGCCCAGCATGGTTCTGGGTAAGGAGAGAAAGTCTCATGCCTGGCCAAGCTGGCTGGGCTGCGTTATTTATGGGTTTTGGCCAGGAGGGGGCCCTGGGCCTCGGGCTGTGTCTGACCTAAATTCTTACACTTACAGGAAATTAGAGCCCTTGGAAGCAGGTGCGCTGGTGGCCGAGGGTGGTGTGGCCAAGGTAAGGGAGAGGAAGTGGGGGCTGGCCCAACTCAGAGCTGGAGGCAGAGCTGGGGCGGGCGCCTCCTTCCCCAGAAACAAGGACTATACCCATAAGCTGGGCTTTGCCTTTGGTAACCCTCACTGCAGGACTGTGCAGTAAGATTGCATCCTCCATTTTGCACATGGGGAAGCGGAGACTCGAGATGCACTCAACTGCCTGTGAGCATGTAACAGATGTAGACTCCAGGAAGGGCTGAGTAATTTCACCTGATAGTCTCTTACCCGTATCAGCCTCCACTGGCCAATGAGTTCACCTGAGATATTCCAGAAGGCTCCGGGGGTTGGGGACAGCTTCTTATTGGGATCCATAGTAGGTAGGGACTTCGGAGGGAGATCTATGGCTGGTATCTGCTGTGAGGAACTGTGGGGTCTCCGGGTGCAGGCCTGGGAGGGTCAGACATCAGCAGGCAGAGTGACAGATGTGACCTAAGGCTTGGTTCTGCCGGCACCCTGTTGCCACCTGTCTGCAGTGAGATTGGAGAGGCTATGTGGCTGACACAGGAGGGACTTCTGGGCTGAATATTTGGAAGTTTGTTTGGAGAGACAGAAAAAGAATTCACTAGTGGAGAACTCTTCTCAGGATGTAAAATTGCAAATACTTAACACACTATAGGATTTTAGGAGAACAAATTCCAGAACGTTACTCGGACCGTGAAATTACCATCTTTTTATTTATTGTTACAATCACTTAAAACATTTTTGTTACCTTTATTCATTGATGTGTGTGTGAGTGTGTGTGTGTGTGTGTGTGTGTGTGTGTGTGTACGCGCGTGCCCTGGTGCAGGCATGGTTGTGCCATGACACACATGTGGAGGTCAGAAGATGACTTTGGGGAGTTTGTTCTCCCTTTCCACCTTGTGGAGGCAGATCTCTCTATTTTCTGCTCTACTTGTACTCCTGGCTAGTTGTCTCATGAACTTTCTGCATGATTTTCTGTCTCCACCTCCTAGCCCGCCATAGGACTGAGGGATTACAGATGCACACCACTGCATCTGACATTTTATGTAGGTTCTAGAGTCAAGCTTTCGAGGCTAGTGTGTCTACCTGGTGTTCTGTTGCTTTATGAAAGAACGCATTTAATTGGGCACTGGCTTACAAGTTTCAAGGGTTTAGTCCATTATTGTCATGGCAGGGAGTGTGGCAGAAGGTAGACAGACATGGTGCTGGAGAGGTAGCTGAGAGTTCTACATCTGGATCCTCAGGTAGCAAGAAGAGAGAGCCACTGGGCTTGGCTTGGGATTTTGAAATCTCAGAGCCCACCTCTCAGTGACAGACTTCCTCCAGCAAGTCCACACCTCCTTCAAGGCCACACCTCCACCAAGGCCACACCTCCTAATCCCTCTCAAGTAGCGCCACAACCTAAAGACGAAGCATTCAAATAAATGAGTCTATTGAGGCCATTCCTATTCAAAACACCACACCTGGTGAGCCCTCTCTTTGCCTCATATTACTTGGTTTATTGAAATGGGCTCTCAATATGTCTCAGGCTGGCCTTGAACTTATTATGTAGCCGAGGGTGACCTTGAACTTCTGATGTTTCTGCCTCCACCTCCAGAGTGCTAGACAGGCATGTGCTACCTGGTTTGTGCCATACTGGGGAAGGACCCTGGAGCTTTGTCCCTGACAGGCAAGTGCTTTATCAACTGTGTCTCCTCCTTGAGAGGAGCCTGCAGTGTGAGGCCTGGGATGAAAGAATTTATGGGGATAACTGGGGCAAGCACGTGTGTCTCAGGATGTAACAATCTCACGGGGTTATATTTCCCTAAAGGGCGAGAGGAAGAGACTCAGCATCGTAGCAGAATGGCTCAGTGCCTGTTGAATGGCTGAAAGAGAGCATCCTGTATGCGAGTTAGAATGCACAGAACACATCTGTGTTGTCTTTGAGTGTGTACATCCTCCGTGGGAACACGCGGGCATTCTCTGCATCCGTGAGCAGTGTGTGTCCTCCTCTGGCATTCTGGTTTTGGAGGACCATTCCCTTCCTGTACCTCTGCCCCACCGCCACCCCACCCAGAGGCAGATGGGCAGAGCACGGTGTGGCATTTAGTGCAGGCCTTGTGGGGACAAGCCGAGTGTGTGGAATTCACAGCTCCTTCCCTTGCCCTGCCCCCTTCCTCTCTGCCATGACATGCTGGCAATCCAATCCAAGAGAAGCTCTGGGTGCTCCGTAGGGGCTGGTGGGTGTGAATGTGCACACATCTCTTGGGGCTCTTCCTCTTGCTTGTACACAGGGGGAAGCTGAGGCCTGGGAGCAGAGAGGAGGGTCTGAATAGACCCCTGGGACCAGGTTAGGGCTGGGATCCATCTCTCCTTGCTTAGTGGTGTCCATCTAGCTGACAGCTGTTGGGTACCAGTGAGGTGAGCCTTAGGCCAGACCCAGGGTGAAGGTGAGTGGACAGGGCCATCACAGGCCTGGAAAAGTAGAAGAGTGTGTGTGTGTGCATGTGTGCGCATGCGTGCATGTGTGTACGTGTGTGTGCGTGCGTGTATGTGTGCGTGTGTGTGCATGTGTGCACGTGTGTGCATGTGTGTGTGTGTGCATGTGTGCACGTGCATGCATGTGTGCACGTGCGTGCGTGTGTATGTGCGTGTGTGTGCATGTGTGCGCGTGCGTGCACGCGTGTGTGTGCCCGTGCGTGCGTGTGTGTGTGTACGTGTGTGTGCATGTGCGTGTGTGTGTGTATGTGTGTGTGTGCATGTGCGTGTGTGCATGTGTGCATGTGTCTGTGTGTGTGTGTGTGTGTGACTTCTTTCTTGGCTGGTCACTTTCCACTTTACTCTCTGATACTCACTGAGGCAGGATCACTCATAGAGAGCCCAGAGCCTGAAATGGCTAGTCTAGCCAGCTTGCACTGGTGTCCACGACCTTCACCTCTGTGTACTGGGATCACAGGCAGACTGCCACAGCCGCATTGCCTGCCTGAGATCCAAACTCTGGTCCTCAGGTTTTCCGGGCAAGCTCTTTATCCACTGGGCTTTGTCTTCAGCCTCACTTCTCCTTATTTCTTTTGAGACAGGGTTTCACACTGAACTCAGAGCTCACTGTTTTGGCTCAGCTGTATGGCCAGTGAGCTCCTGGGGTTCTCCTGCCTCTGCCCCTCAGCACTAGGGGTGCAGGGATTCCCTGCCATGCTGTTAAGTAAGTGCTGGGGGTCCGAACTCAGGTCCTCATGATTGCAGAACAAGCACTTTACCCACTGAGCCATCTCCCCAGGCCTGAAGCTGCCTTTTCAAGCCCATGGACCAGGTAGGTGTCTTAGCCTAGTTGAATGAGCACCTCCCCAAGCCTGCCTCTAAGGTTGTCCTGACCTGGAAGGAAAAGCTGGGATTTGAACTCTCTTCCTATGCTCTCCCTCCCTTCCATTGGCCTTGACCATTATATGTAGCTGAGGATGTCCTTGAACTCCTGATCATCCTCCACCTTCAAAGTGCTGGGATTACAGGCCTGTGCCTCCTTGACCTTCCTGATTTAGGGACAGGGTGGAGCCTGGAACCTGGTGACTCCCTCTTCCTGGGAGCACTCCCACCTGGCCAAGGGGCTTTAGGTGACTCCCCTAGGGGCCTAGGGTCATTCAGCATCCTGAGCGCCTATAGAAACAACTTCAGATCTAGGCTTGTTCACTGCTCACTGGATTCAGCCAAAGGGGAGGGTGGGAGCTGAAGAGGCCCCGTGTCTAAAGCCAGCCCCCTCTCCTCCCAGTTCTTTGATATCTGGCTGCAGCTCCTCTGGGGGCTCTAAGCATTGCTCCCCACATTAGCTTTCAGGCTTTAGGGTGCTAACAGCTCCCAACTCTTCCCGTCCTACACCCTGGAACCCGTTTGCTGTGAGTTCTTTTGATGAGCCCATTGTCCGTGGTTACTCTGAGAACCTCCCTCCCCTAGCCTGTGCCCAGCTACCCTTCCCTCGCTGTCCTCAGCTGGCCCCTGCCCTTCTCTTAGTTTGGTTGGGGAATGTCACTTTCAAGTCCCCGGTGGGAGGTGAGCCCTTGAGTAATTTCAACAAACAGGACTCTGATTCCATGGTCTCTGTGTTAAACAAATAGGGCCTGCCTGGTGGGGCTGCTTGGCCCCGGGGCCAAGGGGAGGCTTTGCTGCTGTCTGACCAGCCTGGTTTGCTCACACCACAGCTTGCCTTAGCGCTGGGGTCTTCTGGGTCCACGCGGGGTTGCATCCTGGCAGCAGATGAAGCTTCCCTGAAGTGAGGTTACAGGAAGATGCCAGGAAGTTCTTCCCACATCCAACCACCATCTCCCTTGCTTTCTGTCCACTTCGTAGGGCTCCTCTCATGTGACCTCAGTCACCCTCAGCTTCTTTCAGTAGTCAAACACGCTGGCTGCTGCGGGAAGAGGGCAGTGAGCAAGGATTACACGTGTGTCGTGTTACACGTGACAGAAGGGAGGTCGGCCAGGATGCTATCGGCACGGTGACGCCTGAGCAGGACTAGATGGTGGCTGAACAGGTGGGGAAGAGCAGCTGTTTTCCAGAAAGTCTCCTGCGCCAGGATAGCCCCTGTGTGGGAAACACCCGAGGATTCTTCATTTGACCCACGGCTCTTGAACTTGGTCCCCTTTCCCTGTGAGGCCGCCCATCTGTAGTCTTTCTTGGGGGTTGGGCCACCCAGATCCAAGGATGGCCATGGGTCTGACCCCGCCGTGGGGGTGGTGTGTCCAGCGGCTGGGCTCCCCGACGCTGACAGCTTCTTGAGCCATTGGTGCAGGTCACCGGGAGAGACCTTGCTCCGTGACATCTTTCTTTGTCGTCTGTCTTTAAAGAGACTGCCAAGGGCCCACGGCATCAGAGACCAAACTCCTTCCTGCTCCAGCATGCATTGCCTCTACAGTCTTCCATCTACCCGCACAGTTGGGGTGCTCCTAGTGCTACGCTTCTAGGAAGACATTGGGTCCAGGGGAGGGGGCCCTTATCTGAGCAGGGCAGAGCTGGGATGGGAACCCAGGCTGCCTGACTCCCAGCCCTGGTCCAGTCCACTCCAGCCTGAGCCCTCCCTCACACCGTTCCCTCGTCCCTGTCCAAGCCGAACTGAGTCAGACTAGAGTTCTAAAAACCTTCGTCTTTCTCATCCACAGATAAATATTTGTTTCTCCCAGTGTAAATACCCCTTCGTGTTTAATGAGGCGATCCCAGGCCATTTCCTGGCACGGCTCAGTGCCTGGAAATCTCTCTCACCCCGGGAGGAACAGGCCCAGGCAGAGGGAGGGTTACTAATGAAGGACTTGGGTCCTCTCAGCAAATCTTCTTATTTACAGACAAGGAATTAGCAGCTCAGAAAGAGCAACTGACCACCCAAGGTCACATAGCCAGAATTCAAACCCACATGGACCAGCTCTTGCCTCTAGGCTCTGATGCCTTTTGGGGCAGCCTCTCATAGCTCCTGGACACTTTGTCCAGGCCCTGGGTTCTTGGCCCACTCAACGGCCGTGCTGACAGCAGGCAGGTGAGCCACACGTTCTGCCTCCCTCCTGACTTGGCATCTCCAGTCGGTGTGGCACTCACACCCCCGTCCCTGGGCACAAGCCCCCCCTCCTGCCATCCCACTTAAAGTGATACTTGCATGAATTACGCTTTTATGTTATTACACGTGGAGCTATAAAAGCAGTGTTCAGTGAGGCTGAGGTAAGGCCCCCGCGACTTTGCAATTTCCTGGTCTGGCCTGGCTCTGCTCCGCGTCGAGAATTTTTCATTAATGTGTGCAGGTGACGCCATGGGAGCAGCAGCAGGCCAGGTATGCTCCCACGGCGAAGTCCCCTCCCGGTCTTCACGGAGCTGGCTTGGCCCAGGGGATGGTGCAGGAGGCTCATACCAGTAGCAAACAGAATCAACTTTGTTCTTTTGATTCAGACTGCGTTCTGGATTCAAATAGCAATCCCGAAGCATCCCTTTGTGTTGGAAGGAAGGGGCGTTCACCGGCTGAGTCCTTGGCTTGACCCAAGCCTGGATCCAAGGCGGGCACACACATGTGGCTTCCTCACACCCTCAAGAAGCCATGTGTTACACATGACAGAGGAGGGGAACCGGGGGTCTGATTATAGGTTTCATTCTTGAACCTGGCCAGTCTGAGGCTCAAAAACTGAAGTTCATGACTGCCAGGTTAGCCCCATTTCTGTCTGTCTGTCTGTCTGTCTGTCTGTCAGTCCTCTTCTCTCCAGAGATGTTGGCCCTTCCCATGAGCTCACACTGTATTGAACATCTTGCAGTCTGTTGGGGAGGGAAGCCTCCCTGGGTCCAGAAGTGTCAGTATTCCTGCGTGTTCAATAGAATCCCAAAGTGGGGCATGGTGGCACAGGCTTCTTGTGAGAGGCTGAGGCAGGAATACCACAAGTTCAAGGCTACCCTGGGTTATAAAATGAGTTCAAGGCCGGCCCAAGACAACTTAGTGAAACCTTATCTCAAAATAAATGACTAGCCCGGTGGTAGGAGTGCTCCCCTCGCATGGGTGAAGCCATGGACTCAATTCTTGGTACCACAGAATAAGAAAGAAAGAGAGGAAGAAAGGTCCAAATCAACACATCGAGACTCTGTATTCTAGAAAGTTCCAGAAGGGACAAAGCAGGAAGAAGGGCGGAGCCCTGGGTGGGTAACAGGACAGTTTGTGAGATGGGAATCTTCATGGGGATCAAAGCAGATCAGCACCGTTTCTCCTCCCTCCCTCCCTCCCCACCCCTGCCATGCACAGGCTAGATCCCACCCCACTCCATCAGGAAGTCACCATGGGAGCTACAGGCGGAACCAAAGCTGAAGTAAACACTCAGGTCCAAACTGACCCTTCAGTTTGAGTGGCTCCCTTCCCAGGCTGCTGGCTTCTAGGCCAGCCCAACACAGAGCAAGCAGCAGAGCGGTGGGGGGCCTCTCTGTCCTTGTGAGCATGTTGCCTAGATTAGCTGAGCACAGGAGGCCAGCAGATGTCCCCTTTCTGGGCTTGGTGACTCATGGCCTTCCCGCTGGAGTGAGGGATCCAGCCAGTCTAAGCCCGCTTGGCTGGTGGGGATGCAGGTCAGAGTTCAGGGTAAACATGACAGCCAAGGAGGGAGGTTGGGCTGAGGGTGAGGATGAGGACAGGATGTCTTGCTCTGAGTGCGCACGGCAGGACTGCCTATCCTAAGAGGGGGAGGGCTGCCTGGAGAGGGTGGAGAACTGTGCTAGAGGTGAGCAAATGGGTAGCCTTTGAAGGCAGGAGGGTCTCAGCCGTCGTGACGGGCTCGGGCCAGATCCTTTCATCTGTTGGCTCTGCTAGAGGGACAGGGGGACACGTTCTGGAAAGGGCTGAGTGTTGTGAATTGGTCAGAGCTCCCTCCTGGAGCTTGCCCATCCCCCACGCTCCTGATGCTCCCCACCCTCTGGCCAGGTTCCGCCCCTGTACCTGCCCCAGACAGGCACCTGTCCTGCGTTGTCAGTCCCATATCATCCCGGTGAGCTCTGAGCTCCGTCTCTTTGGACCCCTCTCCTTCTCTTTGGTCCTCTCTCTCTTTCTTTCTCCCTCTTTCTCTTTCCCTCTCTTTGGTCCCCTGTCTCCTTCTCCTTGGCCTTTCTATTTCCCCTCTCTCCTCTTTTGTCCCCTCTCCCTCTTCCTCTGTCCTCCCTTTCTCTCCTTCTCTCTCTCTCTTCTTCCATCCACTCTGAATCAGACACTCCATGTCTCACCCCACCCCAACAAACCTCTTGCGGTGAGATCCTGTTGCGTGGTGCGGTGCACTTTTCTTTCACTGAGTAGTACAAACTTTGAAATTTTCAGCTCACACCATTTCTGCTGCAACATTCTTCAGGAACCATAGCCCAAAGCAGCCCTGACAATCCTGACACAGACGAGAGTGGCCAAATTCTAATAAAACTTTATTTGCACCCACAAGCAGTGGGCCATCCTGACAGAGCCTAGGGTATGGG
Organism: Cricetomys ansorgei; assembly: GCA_026225945.1. Taxonomy (NCBI): domain Eukaryota; kingdom Metazoa; phylum Chordata; class Mammalia; order Rodentia; family Nesomyidae; genus Cricetomys; species Cricetomys ansorgei. Next base: position 1,021,170 of record JAMJFZ010004114.1, read on the forward strand.
CTTGTGGGTGGGGCTGGAGGCACTGGCTTCCTCTCTGTGTTCTTGGCTCTCCTTGGGGTGCCTTCACCTGAAGAGGCTTCTCCTTGTTCTCCTCCCTGTTCTGTATCCATTCATTCCAATCTGTCCCCACCCTACTCTGTTTTCTCTGATTTATCTTGCTACTATGTCTACACGTTTTCTTTCTCACTGCCCTGGGGATTCACCCAGTTGCTTATCTATTCTTCATTTGGTTGACTCAGTCTCAAGCAGATCTTTGCTTACCAATGAAGTCCTGTCTCGGTTCCTCGTTCTGCGCTAGGAATGGCCTGAGGGAGCCTGGGGTCTGTCGGACACAGAGGCAAAGGGCACAGGTGAGAGGATGAAGAACATCCCTGGAACAGATGGTCCGTTTGACTGGGGCACCTGCCAGTTATGCCACAGGTGTGAGAGGGGAGGTTTGGTCTCGAAGAACCAGGAACTCCAGGCTCGGCATCGTGGTCTTCACGCTAGAGCAGAGGGTGCCCAAAGCAGGGCGATAAACAGGGGGTGTGGTCAGGCTCAGAATCTGGAAGCATCGGTTCCAGGTATGCAGAGTGGCTGTCTGGAGCATCTGCAGCCGGGCTTCTCCCATTTGCTGCCCTCCTGCTTCTGGTTGCAGGTAGAGGGAACAGGGCGGCAGCAGCTTCCGGTGGTTTCTGACAACCCGACCTGTCTGATCAGGGGCAGGACGTAGGAAATGAGGACCCCCTCCCCACTCCTGCACCCCTCCCCTACTTCCCTCTGCCCCCCTTCCTTCCCTGATAGTCCCTATCTGAGGCTCCCCCTCCCTTTCCTGCTCCCGGGGGCCTGCTGCCCCAGGCTGTGTTGGGATCAGTGCTGCAGGTCTCCATGGATGCCCCATTCCGGCCATACAGCCCACAGCAGCCTCAGCTCTGACTCCAGCTGGCTGTGTGCCTCTGGGGAGCTCTCCCCTTGGTGTCCTCGGTTTCCTGGATTGGACTCCAGTTCTGACCTCACAGGGCCCAACGATGCCTTTAACCCTCGCTGGTTGTTATCAAAGACAGACACGTACCAGTTGCTAACTGCTGTTACTCACTGCTGGGACTGAGTGACTGAGAAAACAATGAGCCGATAGATGGAGACCAGGCTGTTGGTCGCCTGGGATGGGCGGTGGGAAGAAACCGAAGGCCTGCTACACACTCAGCTGAAACAGTTGATTAGCAATGGAACTTCTGTTAGTCACTCACTTATTATCAGCTGTGCTGTTCAGGAAACTTCTCCCCTCCCCCTCACTCTTTTAACCTCAGTGGTCTGCAGGAGGCGTTGGCAGCAAGGGCTGAGTCTCGGGGTGCCACACAACCTAGGATGACAACAGCCCACGACGGGCTTTGTCATCCATCAAGCTCAGCTAGTACATTTATCGGCACTAACCGGGTACCCTGTCTGAGTCCGTGATTCTTTATAACTGTCTCCATGGTTCCTGCCTGGTAGAAGAGAAGCCACGCAGAGAGGTGAAGCTCTTTGCCTTAGGTCACACGGCAGCTGGGCCCAGGGATGAAGGCAGAGTGGAGATAGAGACCCGAGGCTGACCACTGACCTCTCCTGCCTGTCTCAGGCCTTGGGTTTCAAGTCCCTCAGCCACTCCTTAGGCCCCTTCCCACGCTCCCTGGCCTGCCCTTCCTGTCCCACTGGCCTCCTGGTGTCTTGAGTCAGGAAAAGGTCCTGAAGCCTGGGAGAGATAAGGGCTGTCTTGCCCCGGCTGTGGGCACTGCCTGCCTGTGACCCCTCTGATTAGAATTTACATGGTGCTACCAGCCAGCTGCTTGGCAAGACAGATATCCATGATGGAGACAGCCTGGGAGATCCACATGGATAGCCACCTCCTCGTGCCACTGCAGCACTCCTGACCCTGCAGACAGGAAGCTGTCCCTGCACTGGTGGAGACCAGCAGGCTTGGCAGCCAGCCAGCTCTTTTATCTTCTAGGGGAAGTGGACCAGGCGGGTGGGCCTGGCTTGGTCCATTGGTCCATTTCCCTGGCAAGTGTGGGAGTGGGGCACAGAAGGGGTGACTCCCAGACTGCACTGATGTCCTAATCCTGGCAGAGGATAGACTGTAGAAATAACTTCCTTGGGGAACTCTGGCCCTCCACCCTAAGGGACTCGGCAGACCTGTTTCCTAGGATGCCTTTGATCTCCATCCTTCTGGGCCCTGGTACCACATTGTCCTGAGAAGGCGGCAGCTGCAGATCCAGGAACTGTGCTGAAGGCCCCGAGAGCCAACGGTCCTGCAGTCCTTGCTGTTGGTTGGGTACATGTGTGAGTTACCATTTGCTTGTCCATACAGTGGAGACACAGACTTCCCCACAGAGCAGCAGGAGGAGTCAGAAGATAGTGTAGGAAACCTGCCAGATCAAAGCGTCATGCTTGGGCCCCATCCCCAAACCCTGGAGAGAGCTCCCTCCCGTCTCCAGCAGCCAAGCGGTGCTGAGATGAAGACCAGTTGGCTTGCAGGAATGGTTCCCAATGGACATCAGACCCCAAAGGACACCTCCCTGTTGTTCACCTTATCCTTCTATCTGCTCAATGGACATCATACCCTGTCCCTGTGTTCACAAACAGGTAAACTGAGGCTGCAACACTTCACTGAGTTCTCTCTTTCTCTGTGGTGTATATGCACACATCTGTGCACACGCAGAGCCCAGAGGAGGGACCTTGGGTACCCTGTTCTATCACTCTCTGTCTTACTCTCTTCATGTAGGATCTGTCATAAGCCCAGAGCAAGGCTGGTGGCCAGGGAGCCCCAGTGACCCTCTTATCCCCACCCTAGTACAGGGTTACGGGTGCCTGTGTCCACACCCGGCATTTTGTGTGGGTACTGGACTCAAGCTCAGGGCCTAGCTGTATAACAAGTGTTCTCATACATTGCGCCATCTCCCCGGCCCCTGCCACTGTCTGAGCCCCTTTGCCCTGGGTCTATATCATACTCTGGGCATCTTGGGAGCTCTCGCTTGAGGTTGAGCCCATGTTGAAGGAGAACCTAGGGGTTCAAAGAGATGGCTCCTTCAGTGGCCTTAGGGGGCCACTGAACAGGAGGAGCTGGCTCACCTTAGGTACTTGGCCCTGGCCCGTCATAGCTGTTTTATGGGTGTGATGCATACATATATGTGTCTATATGTGGTATGTGTGCATGTGTCTATATGTGGTGTGTGCGCGTGCATGTGTGTGTGCGTGTGTAGATGGAGTGAGTCAGAGCTGTGCAGGGGTTGAGGGAAGGCAGCGTGAGAACAAGCACACTATGTTGTTGTCACTGGGGTAGTAACAGAAGATATGGTACTGATGGTGGCAATGGTTTTGGTCATGGTACTGAATGGAGACTCTGGCCGCCTGGTCCTTCTCCCTTCTGCGCTGTCCTGATGTCCCTTGGCACTGGCCTGTCCCTGACTCACACCTGTCCTGAAAGTTCCCAGGATATTCTGCCTCCTTCTTTTGGGTTAGAACAGCCTTGTGGCCCTTCTGAGGCCTCAGTGGCCCAGGCTGTCAAGGATGGCAGGCCAGGCAAGGTGGGTAACTAGTTCCAGGTCAGGACCCAAGACTCCAGCTCAGTTCAGACCCCCCACATCGCTGGCCTCTTTCTCAAGGTCCTGGAGGAGTTCCTGGGCCCAGGACCTGTGCTGAGAAGGGACGTGGGTACCATTACACTCTCTGCCCTTAAAGACCTCCGTCTTTCAGGAGGCAGATACCCAGAGTGACACTGATGGGCTGGGCAGAGGGCGCTGTCAGACATCTGGGTGAGGCCTTGGAGGAGGTGGCAGGGTTCATCTGCTGGGAAATGAGAGGCAGGGCTCAAGGCAGAGGCAGTACAGGGGCAAAGGCCTGGGCTTTGAAAGACACAAGGCTCTGGAGCCCCGAGGCCTGATCCAGGGGTAAAGAGGTTGGGTACAGAGCTGGGAAGGCTAGGACTCAGGGAGCAGCACAAATAACCTGGAGGCTGAAGTCGGACCCTTCTGTTCTCTTTCGCCCCACTCCACGGCCTCCTGGGAGACACAGTAGTACCCCTCCCCCCAAATAACTGGAATTGTTTAAAAGTGCCAGCAAGAATTCAGCTCAGCAGGTTATACTGGTCAGGGGTTGGAGCCTGGGCCATGGAAGTGGGGACTAGGGGTGGGGAGGGCCAGGACAGTGGCCCTCATGGGAGGAGGTGAAAGGTCCCAACCTCAGTGTGGGGAGCAGATTTCAAGAGAGAGAGAGAGAGGTGGGTCCAGATAGAAACAGAGCTGGGGCGTGGCGTGGCGGGGGTTCATCTACTCTCATCCAGAGGAACCTCCCCCCAGGACGCTAGGGATGTGGGTTAGAGCATAGCGGCACAGAGGGCCAGCAGAGGCCACGCGCGTCCCCTGACGTCTCCCTTTGCGCGTGCTTCCTCCACGCCTGGGCGTCCACATGCACACAGATGTGTCTAGCTCTGCCCGTATGGACACGGGCCCGGGGACCGACTTAAGCCTGTCTTCCCCGTACTTAGCCCTACAAGATCAGAGTGCTCCTTCGTCCATCTCTTCCTCCACTCAACTGAGATCTGTGGAGGGCTCACCCTCTGCCCCTGGCTGCTCTCAGCTCTGAGTGCAGAGGCAGGGGATTCGCTCTCAGTTCATTCTCTCAACAGGTGCAGGTATCCTCCGGGATGAGACAGACTTTACATGCATGAGGTCTCGGGGTGTGACAAGAGCCAGGGCAAAGTGAAGCGGGTTGCAGGAGGGCGGAGGGGGGGAGCACTGCTTCTACAGAGCCGAGAGGGCATTGCTGAGAGACGGTGGGCTAGGATAACAGGCAGGAAGAGGCTGACTACCCGGCCAGCCATACGAGGGCCTAACTTGTGCAAAGGCCCTGCGGTGGGAACACCCTAGGGTGTTCTTGGGAAAGCAGAGAAGTTATGTGTCTGGAGTGGAGGGCACACTGGAGAGAAGGGGAGAGAATGGAGGGGGCGCTCAACAGGGACTTTGGCTTTTCTTTTGAGTGTGATGGGGTATGACAGGACTTCCAGTGAATGAGCCCCATGCGTGGCTCATTCTTCTTGCCCATGTTCCTTAGGAGAGTGATCTCTATTGTGTGCCTGGAGCCTCTGGAGTCTAGAAACGAGGAAGTTGAGGCCCAGAGAAGTTCATCGGCTTGCCAGAGGTCACACAGAAGGCAAAAACAGAACTGACACTACGCTTTCTCTACAATAACCCTCCTGCCTTGCAGTCTCTGTCAAGGAGCAAGGAAACTGTGGCTAGCCTGCCCTGGTGTCTCCTCTCAGGCTCCTGGCGTTCACTGAAATCCAATTTTACAAGCCTGAAAAGGTTGGCTCCCAGGGAGAAGGCGGAGCACCAGGCCCCACTTCCACCATCCCCGATGCGGGCAAGGCTGTGAGATGGGTACAAATGGACGTCCTGTCACAGTAGAGCGGCCTTGGCAAGGCGGGGTGTGCTTGTGCACAGAATTGCTCGTGTGCCTGTAGAGGTGTGGGCCCGTGTTGCCAGGGTAGGAGGCGCCTGTGTAGTGGGAGCTCAGGGCTGGTGGAAGTGCCCCACCTGTACTCCTTCCCCACAGAGGGCCCCAGGCCGGGTGGGGACCACCCAGGGTCTATGACCCACACCTCAACAGCTCTGGGAACACTGCACGGTGCATGGCGAGCCAAGTGGGAGGCTCCTGCCCTGTTCTCTGGCTCTTCCTCTGACTGACGTTTCTGTTGCCCCAGAGATCCACCTGCTCCACACCTGGGGTCCCTGGCAGGACTCTCAGTTGGCCTGGGCCACAGGGCTGGTGGCCACGGGCAAGCATCTTTCTCTGTAGATTTCTTGGCTCCTGTCTGCCTGTCTATATTAGTGTTTGGTTCCTATGCCATAGGGCCTGTGGGGTTACTGTCCTGGTTGGCCCTGGTTGGCACCAGCCTTCTGGTCTTCTAGGCTCAATCTCAGCTTCTCCAGTCTGTCCATCATCTGTCTGTCTGTCTGTCCATCTGTCTATCCATCCGTCCATCTAGTATATGTGTGTATGTGCGCACGTGTGCCATGCCCCATGTATAGAGGTCAAAGGACAACTTGTAGGAGTCCATTTTCTCTTTAAGCCACGCGTGTTTCAAGGATAAATCTTGGGGGATTAGATTTGGTTGCAAATGCCTTAACCCACTGTCTTGATGTCTCTCTCTATCCTCCCACCTCCTGCTGACATCCCTGGACCCAGTCCAGCTGCTTTCAGGACTGAATATCCTGCTGGTATCTAATTTCTCTGCTTCTAAAAGGGAAAGAAGTCAGACCTTGGGCAGCATCTGGACTGGACTGCAGGATGCTTGGGCAGCATCTGGACTGGACTGCAGGATGACACCCAAGAGTGGATGTGGAGTGGAAAGAGAGTGGTCCTGATGCAGCAGGAGTATAATCCCAGCTGCTACCCTCTAGGGTCCAGGCTGAGTACCCTGCTTGGCTGTGGGAGATCCCTGCACAGGTCCTACGAGGATGCTGGGCCTTGCTACCCAGGCTGCTCTTCCCAGACATGTCTGCTAGGGGTCCACCAATGCAGGGCACAGTAGGCAGACCTCAGGACTCCCTCAGGCATGGTGAGCTTCAGAAGCAGTTCCAGCATGTCCACGTCTAGACACGGGGCCTGGAACACGGCCAGCAATGAGGAGAGAGTGTTTGCGGCACAGGGAGCCAGGGACCCCCTCCCTGAGCCCTAAATAGACTGTTTCCATTTCAATATCATTATGGAGGGCAGATATGGAGACAGAGGAAGTGGGGTACCAAGAAGGGAAGCTGCCAAGCCAGAGACAGCTGGGCCCCAGAGTTCCATGAACTGGGCAGCAGGCAGGCCTCAGCACTGTTCTGGTACCCACTCAGGCTTGAGCAGGGCAGGGCAAGTGACATGGTTGTGGGTTGGTGGGGGCAGGACTGTAGCGAGCAGGGGGGCTGGGCCATGCAGGTTCCCCACCTGTATTTCCTCAGTCCATAGGTCATGGGGTCTAGTGCTCTCTGACTGGGGTCCTAACCTTTCTTTTGGCCCTTGCATACCCTCCTTCCTTCTGCTCAACCCACCTTGCTCTTCATGGTTAAATGTCCTCCCGTTCAAATTGGCCAGTCTTCCGTTCATGGCTTCCGGGTTTGAGAACTTGTTGAGGAAGATGTCCTCATACAAGATGGCCGATGTTTCCTCCTAGGGTCTTCCTCTGTCCCCCTACTCTATCTCATCAATTCCTGCCCTGGTGGTCCCTGGGTAGTCTGTGCTGTCAGCCATCACCACTGGACAGAGACTTCTTGAGGATGGGAGTCACACTATACAATCACATTGAACAAAAATCCCATGAGTCCCTGCGGGACTCCCTGAGCCAAGACTGGGTGCTGTTGAGCTCTGGACTGGACTGGAGCCGTGCCCATGGAAGCTGATGGCTGTTGCTCCAGAACACATGCGCTAAGCATTTACCTGTGTGAGCAGGTACGTCACCTGACTCATGCCCCACTCCTGCCTGACATCCCTTTTTTGCCTCTCCTCACAGTCCTTGCCACAGACACTCCCTCACTAAGTCCTGCTTGCCTCGGTAGGGACAGTGGGAAAGGCCTGGGAGAAGCCATGTCATAGGCCTGCTGGAAGCCTGCGTTGTAGAGTGTAAAGCTGGACTGCAGAGACTGGGAGCTGCATCCTCTATGACCCCCTTCCCTTTCTCAGATGACAAGCATCCGACCCAAGTCCCTTGAAACTACCACTCACTCTCCCTGAGACCAGGGCCAGGTGAAGGAGCTGGCTGAAGCCATAGATCTTCTAAAAGAATCTGTGTTATTCCTCATTGTTCACACACGAGCCCCAGAATCGTACTGGGAACTGGGTCTGACAAGAGCAACATGGCTGAGGTGGTGCCAGCCCCCAGCTGAACATCGAAGCGACTAAGCCCTGCAGGGCTCTGTCAGCCTGTGCATCACGCCGAGGACACGGTAGAGTCCTGAGCCAAGGAGGTACCAGGGCTGGTGCCTGCACTCATCCCAGACCCTGGGAGACACTGTCCCATGTGCGCTGCAGGGTAGGATTGCCGTACAGACTCCACAGGCCATGGGAGCTGTTTGGATGGGCTGAGGCAAGGATGATGACTGGCTCTGCAGATGTGTGAATGCACATCTGGGGATGGGGGTGGGTAGTGCCCACAGCCATAGATTAGAATAAGAGAGATAACCCAGCGACGTGCAGAGAAACCAAGGTGAGAAATGCCGAGTTTCTATGCAAATCCCACTGCCCCTTGCCCGTGAGTCTGCTTGAAGCCTCAGCCTTGTGAGAAGCAAGAATTGCAGCATAATTAGCATAGTTTGCTTAAGGCCTTGCTCCATTCCTGGCTTTAAACCTACAATTTTCTAGGAATCTTACCAAAAACTCCATTTACAGTAAATGATGTGCTAACCCTCTTGTGCAACCTGGAGGCTCCTGTTTTATCTTATCGGATTATGATCCCTCCTAAGGCACCTCCAGAGTCACCCTCTAACCTCACTTATCAAAAAGAAATACGAGGAGAGAAAAAAGAAAAGTTGCTCAGCAACCCTTTGAGATGTAACATGAGAGTCGCCAAAAATATATATATATACACACGCACACATACATATATATGTGTGTGTGTGTATGTGTGTGTGTGTGTGTGCGTGTGTGTATACATCTCCAAGGCTGAAATAATTAAGGCTCTCTGTTGAGAAGCTCAAATCAGCACTTGGGTATGTCTTTTTTTGTTTTGTTTTAAAGATTTATTTTTCTTTATGTGAATGTGTGAGTGTATGCCATGTATGTGCAGGTGCCCAAGAGGGCCAGAAGAGGGCGCTGGGTTCCCCAAAGCTGGAGTTACAGGC